>OY978221.1:19995248-20595248 GCA_963854785.1 Vaccinium vitis-idaea
GTGGCTGATAATGCCACGATGTATTTTGTTAATGCCACGACAACATGTTCTTGTTGACAGTTATACCCTCATCTTCTTGAGTGCTCCCTCACTCTATACAAAAATGATACATACACTCCCTCGGAGCCACTCCCAGCCACACCCTCTCTCACATGGGGTGTGGGGCCCAGATGTGGGGACTGCACCCCATGTGAGAGAGGGTGTGGCTGGGAGTGGCTCCCAGGAAGTGTATGTATCGCCGTTGCTATCTATATTTCCCTCTCCCAAAATTTTCTCAAGCCTCGGTCTTATTGCTCCTCCTCTGACTTGCCTTCTCAACTCAACTTCTATACTCGTACTAATTTATAATTCCAATTTTTGGGATCCATTTCGTCTCCTCCTTTTGTAAATAGGATAGAACTTAAATTAGACTACTTGTACTTATTTGTAGAATCATAAATCGTATAACACATACAGTTTTCTGAGCCCACAATTTCTGCATGCGTACCACAAAACATCGACTGCTAGGTTTTGATTTTTTAGGAGCCAATCGAAAACCCCTCTTTTGCGAATATGATAGAAGATCGAGACAGAAATTGAGGATGGGTATGATGCTTGTTTAGTTTAGAGCTTAACTGCACTTATTGTTGTCATCATCAATTTTTATTTTTTTTAAAAAGGCTCCGATTTGGTAATGTAAACCGGCGGCAACGGGACGGAGTGGTTGGCTCAGTTTCATATCCCTCTTTTATGGATATATGTTAGAAATTGGAAGCATTGAGACGAAAGAGGAACAGAAAAAGTAACAGGAGGAAGAAAAGAGGGGTTTAGACTTTAGACGTGGGAATTTTCCAGAGAAAGTAGCATTGTCTGTAGAGAGAGTAAGGGTATGACTGTAGCATTGCTCAAAATGTTGCGTCATTAACAAATCAATTTCCGAAGTACCAAAAAAAAAAAAAACAAATCAATTCGTGGCATTATCGCCTTCCTTTTTGTTTTATAATGGTTGGAAATTTTTAAATAAATTTTGCTTTGTTTCATTAGAACGGCAGATGTAGCCATGTAGGTAACTCATTTGCTATGACTTATTTTTGTAGTCTTGTTCATCATTTTTGTAGATTAAGGGTGAGTATCAAATAAAATATTGTTGCCCATTATAGTCAAGAGTGGTGGTTGTTTCCGTTGAATCATATTTTTTGATGTATGTGAGGACAATGACTTGTGGGAAAATACCGAAAACTCATCCTAAGTAGACTGATAAATATATTGTAGGGTGTGTTTTGGATGATGGAATTATAGAATAGTTCATGGAGGGAAGCGAAAAAATTGAAGAAACTACATTTTTATCTTTGATAAATCCATCAGAAATTCATGATCCAAACACAGCCTAAGAGTTTTATATTGTAAGAATGCATGGCCAGTTTGCTATGTTGTCTTGGACAAAGCAGATAATGGGTGAGGAGTTGGTGGATAAAAATAAGGTTATGAGTGGAGTGGCATATTATGCTTATGTTAATCTGGAAAAGGAAAAAAATTATGCTTATGTTCAGTTCTGGAATATAATCATTTTGTTAGAAGAATAATTTAGCAAACTTTCTCATTCAACTCCTAGAATTGGACCTTGTTTTTGTATGCATGAGTTGGTTGTCTGGGGCCCAAAACGTATCCCATGGAAGAAGACAAGGAAACTCATCATTTAGATCATGGTAACTTCACATGTAAGAGGGAAAAAAAAAAAGATTGCAAAGTATAGAAAAGTAAAAGATGTGTGTAAAAATCACTACCGAGCGAATCGGGGGGCAGTCAAAGGGGTATAAATCTTTTCTCTCAGTGTATGCAGGGCTGTATCGAGATTTATTTAATTTTTTTGAAAATATGTTTCATGATGTACCAAGTGAATTTCGGTACGTCGGAAGGGTGCAAATCCTTTCTCTCTCAGTGTATATAGAGATTAAAATTTGGGACATTTACCATCAGGTCACCCTTGGATCCCATAATTACCATCAGGTCAAGCCCAACTTTGAAAAATTCTCATCAACTCCCAAACCCGTGTAAAAATGCCTAAAATCCTAGGGTACTCTATGAAAGTGTCTAAACCACTAAACCCTATAATAGGAAAGTGCACCCTAAACCTAAACTCTAGGGTACCCTACGACTAGAGTACCCTATGAAAGTGCCTAAAATCCTAGGATACCCTATGAAAGTGCATAAAATCCTAGGGTACCCTACAACTAATGTACCCTATGACTAAGGTACCCTATGAAAGTGCCTAAAATCCTAGGGTATCCTACGACTAGGGTACCCCATGAAAGTGTCTAAAATCTTATGGTATTCTATGAAAGTACCTAAACCACTAAAACCCTATAATAGGAAAATGCACCATAAACTTAAACTCCAAAAAAGAGTGACTTACCTTAATGGTAATTAAAAAAAAATGACTTACCTTATTAGTAATTAGATATCTATTTTCTAGACCTAGAGGTAATAATCCCTTTAAATTTCTTTGCTTCTATTGTTTGTGTTTTGAATGCATGACCTACCACCTCGTGCACTTGATCAGATCAGTAATTCGACAAGTTAGTGTTCTACATTTCACAACTTAGCATAAGCGTATTGCATTGTTGTACAGTAGTATTATTGATGTGTCAATTCTTTACCATCTTTTTTAGTTTAGTTCTTGATAAGCACATAGTAAATTTACTTATAAACTTCTTCCGTAGAGAATGGGGGACCAAGAGTTGACCAACCGACCTGGCCAATTTTTTGAGCATTTCATTTCGTTCATTGTTTTGTCATCTTTATAATGTTTTAAGGGGTGTTTGGGAGCCTATTTTTTAGCTTTTCATTTTTAACTTTTTGGTTTTTTGGATTATGGTCAGAATGTGTTTTGAATTTGGGAAGAGTGTTTGAAAAAAATGTGCAGAATACATTTTGCAAGTGAAGAATGTGAAAAGTATGTGAGAGCCTCTTTTTTACTTCTTTTTTCTAAAGTGAAAAACGAAACACCACTCAAACACTCAAAAGTAGAAAAATCATCAATGAGAATGCAAAAAAGAGGGGGTCAAACACTCTCTAAGTTCGAGCTCGTTTAGATAAAAGCAATAGAACTAACCTTGACTCCAATAACATACAGTAGGGTAAAATTCATCGTATGCCCTCCTCTTTTATACTGTATTAAGGGGGAGTTCTTAAATGGATTATTGGATGATAAAATCTTTATCATCATCTTTTACAAATAGATAAAAGGAATGGTTGATTTTATCAACTATTTTTGAAACTCATAGTGGTCCACAACTATTTTATCACACTAGATTTTATCTATCGGGAAAACAAGGTGATTTTATAACCACTCCATAAAACACCAATTAAAATCAAATTTCTCATTTTATCTTATAAAATCCATTCAAAACTCCCCCTAAATTAAAGGGTTAATTTCACTAACCTCCCCTGAGGTTTGCATAAATGCCACTGCCCTCCCCTCTGGTTTCTGAAATTTCACTGCGCTCCCTTGCTTTAAAACTAAATGTCAGATACCCCCTTTTCCGTCAATTCCGTTACAAAATCGTTAAGTCCATCTTTTTATCCCCATTTTACCCCTCCCTCTTACCCTCACAACTATAAATACACTACCCCACTCAAAAAACGTTAATTTTTTTTTCTTTTAATTGTACACCATTTTTTTTGGAATCACGAACAAGTACTGTTGAATGGAATCACTCCACGGACGGAAATAGGATTTTTGCTCAACGACAAAAACCGTGAAAAAAAGCTTTAAAAAAATGTCCTTATAAAGTTTGGAAATAAAAAAAAATGTCCTTATAAAGTTTTAAAAAAAAAACTGTGAAAAAAAGTTGCAAATCTAATTATCTAAGTTAAAGCAAAAAAAAAATGGTGTACAATTAAAAGAAAAAAAATTAACGTTTTTTGAGTGGGGTATTGTATTTATAGTTGTGAGGGTAAGAGGGAGGGGTAAAATGGGGATAAAAAGATGGACTTAACGGTTTTGTAACGGAATTGACGGAAAAGGGGGGTATCTGACATTTAGTTTTAAAGCAAGGGAGCGCAGTGGAATTTCAGAAACCAGAGGGGAGGGCAGTGGCATTTATGCAAACCTCAGGGGAGGTTAGTGAAATTAACCCTAAATTAAAAGAACAACAAACAAAATCCAAAGATTTTGCTAAAGAAAGAAGACCCACCAAGACATTATTACGACTGTTTTTTAAGATAACATTTGAACAGGCAGGCGAGCAGCTGGTCCCACCATCAGTGGGCCAAGGTAATTTATTTATCAAGAGGGCCTAACTGTTGCATAAAGTCCGTTACCGACGTCCCTAGCCCAAGGGTTTCTACCATTCCTAGTCCATCATGTATTCATGTCTCCCCAACAGACGATCTTCTGATTCCATAAAACAAGGGCTATGTTGCAAATGGTATTTTGCTTAAAATTTTACACTAACTTTCTTAGTTTGTAGTAAGGTTTTTTTTTATTCATTTTTCTCAAGATGTAGAATATTATCTATCTTTAGGGATCTTTTATCAAATTTTGCAGGATTAATTTTCTTCTTGACGAGAAATTAAAAAAAGTATAAAATATAGACTGAAGTTGAAAAAAGTTCATGTAAAACGAACAAAAAAGGCAATAAAAATTGTCTTATTTGCATCTTTTTCCATCTTCAATAAACTTTTGGAGACTTCTTTTACAGGAAACTTTTTGGGGCTTTTGGATACTCCAATTTTTTACTTTTCTTATTCAATTCTCAAGACTAATGATTAATTTGAAAAATATGACGTGAATTGAATAAAAATTAGAATAATGATAAAAGGAAAAAAAGAATAGCGATAGTAGTATTAGAAAAAAGATAGGCCAATGCTGCGGATCCGAGGGCCATGTAGTGCCTCAAAGCACTATATGGTTGTAGTTCTCAATCACAGCCGCCCGTTCGACAATCAACAATCCGAATTATTCTACATGTAAATACTTATCTTTACGTGAAGATAGTGTGAAGATAATCTAGACCATTATTGCCGAACGAACTGCTGTGATTGGGGACTACAACCCTATAGTGTTTTGGGGCACTACAGCGTCCCCGAATCCCAATGTGCATTAGTGTCTAGAATCAGATTGTTTTGTTGTTGTTTTTTTCCCAATTAGGATGAGTGTTTCTATGTTTGCCTTGTTTGGTTGTAAGGCTAGATTTTCAAGGCTATCCCATTGATTCTTTTAGTTTAGTTTTCTTTAATAAATGCAACTATTCCCAAAAAAAAAAACCCTTTACCCTTATTGTTATTGACATAATAATATTGATGCTTTTTTTTTTTTTCACGGCATATATATATATAGGGTCTCTTTCTCCTCCGGACTTCCAGACCTTCTTGATCCGAGCATTTTTTTGACGATCCGATCCTTCCAATGTGTTCAGAAGGTGTTTTCCAAGGTCCACGCGAGAAATCTTCAAAAAAAAATATCGGGAAGGGCTTGATCCAAGCAGTTTTCGCAAAAACTGTAAATATAAAGTTTTTGCGAAACTGCTTGGATCAAGCCCTTCCCGGTATGTTTTTTTAAAGATTTCCCGCGTGGACCCTTGAAAATACCTTCTGAACACATTGGACGGCTCGGATTTTCCAAAAATAATTTGCAACACAAAAAATATCATTTTTTCCTTATTTTCGGCAGGTTTGGACTAGAAGATTGGGCTATGTATATACACAAAACGTTTCTTAAGAGGGAGCCCTCACAAATTTTGTGCGGGAGAATGATTTCAGCCGTTGGATCGCTTATGAGGTATGAACGGCTGAGATCTAAAAATACACACGCGGGTCAGAAGTCGGGTTAAATTAGGTTCGCGGGTCAGGATCCGGGTTTAAAACCCATCCGGATCCATCCCCTCCTCATTTGTTCGTTCGTCGACAAAGAGAGAGAGAGAGAGAGAGAGAGAGAGAGAAGAGGCGATTTCAAAATCTTCACCCCGATCGACGAAGAACGATCAAAATCGTGAATAAACCCGACCAAAACGAAGGTATAATCTCTCTCCCTTCTCTTATCTCTATCTCTGGTTCGTATTTCTTCGATCTGTACTCAAATCGTTTTCTGGGTTTTTAGGGTTTTCAACACGAACAAGAGAAGAACGAAGCAATCCCGTTCTGATTTCTTTGAAATCGAGAAGGTATCTCTCTCGTCTCGAACTCTCTCTCTCTTCTTCGTTGTTGAACCCGATTTTTAGGGTTTCCAGAAGAGAAGGAAATTGATTTTTGAACTCCATTTTTGTTTGATTTTTAGGGTTTCCAGAAGAACAGAACAGAAATCAAAGAAGAAGAAGAGGTACATCAAAGGTATTATCATGCTATTTTTATGGGTGGTTTATTTTTTTAACAGCATTTTTGTATTTCTGGGAAACACAAAAATGTGTACTTAATTAGGAGAATGATATTGACATTGGATTTCATTCTTATTACTTGAATTTCTCTACACACATTTTGTATTTCTGGGAAACAACATAAAGAAAGAGAGTGGAGCTAGACATCTACACACATTTTTGTGGTTGTTTATTTTTTCTATTACCATTGCTTTAGGAGATGTAAAAGAGAACATTTTAAACTTCTGGAATACACATGCTCATGCACATTTTTGTTCCCATTTAGGGTTTTTCGATCTGTACTGAAATCCATTGAAATTGAACTTCTGGAATACACATGCTCATGCACATACACATACTTGTTGGACTTCTGGAATCTGGGGTATCTTATCACTACAGTTTTCTTTTTCTATAGTGATTACATTAAGATTGTGGTGGCACTCGTAGTTCTGAATTTCAGGTTTAAATTACTTCTGGTCATTTCTAAAGACACTCCAATGTTATTGGATACACAATATTCAGACTTTGATCTCATTGGACCATTTGCCCGTATCTTTGATTGAAACTTTGGCTTCTGTTGGTGATTCTAGATTCTGCCCCAATTGCTTTATTACTTTGGCATGAAAAATGAGGTGAATTCGCTTGATTGGGCAATTATTTAGTTGTTGCTTTATGCATTTGAGTGTTGTGTTTGTGTTGGTGAGTTGAGTCACGTTGATTTATGCATTTGAAGCTATTGGTTAGTGTTTGACTCCCTGGTTCTAATTAATCAAATTTGCTCCAACGAATATCCGTTATTGTCATTTCGAGCTTTTTGATAGTTTACAAGGCTGTTGCTTATTGCTTTGACTTCTCAGTTCTAACAGAGCAAATAGACTTTTAGTTCTTGACCATCTTTGAGCTAACTGATATTAGCATTTTGCGTGGGGGAACTTACAACCTATTTTTGTTGGATTTGTTTCCATAGCAATGCCATACTATTGGGTGGTTTTTGTTGGGCGAAATCCAGGGATTTATTCAGCTGTTTGCATTATAATACCCAGGTACTGAACTTGCTTGGTTCTTTTGTACGTGTAGGTCTATTGGTTGAAAGAGATGATTCATGACCTTTTCCTGAAGAAAGAGATATGATCATGTGCCAAGTATAGCATTGGAAAAAGATGTTTCAATTGGATGCGTCATCAACTCCTGCCTTTTGTTTGGACTACAGTTGATTAGAATTTTTTCTTTTTTGAAATGTCAGATAGATGAATTTTGTAACTTGTACTCAGATGATGTAATTACATTCTACGATCAATAAAAAATCAGTTTGTAACTTGTAGCCAACTAAAAATTTAGCTTCATGTATCAATCTGGTACTTGCTTCATGATTAGGTGCTGGAAATTCTGCGTTTGCGTGTCCTTGTGTCGTGTCTGTGTTTTGGAAGCTGGTTTGCTATAGTTAACAGTTTGTATGCATTTCACCTGAGATTTCTTGATAGTGGATATAGACTTGGCTTCCTCTAAGGAGTCAAATATCACCGTAAGTCCTCTTTTTTTGAAACTATGTGAGAAAATCAAATATCACCTGAGATTTCTTGTTTAAAGACTTGAGATTAGTAAAAACAAGACTTTGTTTATGAGAAAATCAAATCGCCGTTGAAGCAAGTTCAAACATCAGTCCAGGAAAGCTATCTAGGAAAGCTATCCAGTAGTATTGTCTCAAGTGTAAGCTTCCCCAATGTGCAAGTTCAAACATCAGTCCAGGAAAGCTATATTATCTTGCAATATTAAGCACTTCATTTGGCGAGGGCTGAAGCAATATTATCTTGCAAATGGTTGTCATATGACTAGGATGATCAAATTACGGATTTTCCGAAGTTAATAGTAGTTCATACAAAACACAATTTTAATACATACTTCCCAAGGTATTTTTGACACAATCTTGCAACTGGTTGTCATATGACTACAAATCATATCAAATCCATAGACTCCTTAAAGGTTCAATATAAACAACAGACACAAGACACAGACACGATACAGACACAGGACACGACAAAAACAACAAAAAAGAAGAAACAGAGGGCAAGGGAGTAGCCTTGGACCCAAACAACCAATACAATCAAGGACTATTTTCTATCCAAACAAAGGGCAAGGAAGTAGCCTTGAACATGTTGATCCTATAACTTGCTTGCATATCTCCTGCCAAGACAAAAAATGTAAATCCAGAAAATTCCTGCACACCAGTAGCCAACATAGCACCAAGGTTTGCTTTGTCATTCATCTTCTGCGACTTATGTCAATTTGAATATAGCACTGCATCAAGTTACCTCTGGATAGTTTCATTCTTTTCCTGTCAAAATAAGAAGAGCATATATCTTATTAAAGACAAGTTTTTGTCAAATTTGAAGAATGATTCATACTAGCCAATCTTAACAAAAACAAAGTACCATTTTCAAGGGATGGGTAATGTTCAATTCAAATCTGCACCAGAACTCTCCAATTTCCACTTCTCTATCCAAAATTACAACTGACCAATCCACAAAAAAGCAATAACATGCACGTACATAAAGAGTTTGCTTCTTCCTTTTTGTGCCTAGTGCCTACTCTGTAAACATATCCAGACTATTCCCTAGTCCACAAAATCAACACAATCCACATAACTGGGTTGCGGAGCAAGAGAAACAAAATGACATGAACTCTAATAAAGCAGTTAAAAGGGACTAGTGCTAGAACAATCCACATAAAAAAAAGGGACCAAGCACCCTCTACGAAACAGTTTGATAGAAGATTCTACAACATATAAAAGGGACTAGTGCTAGAACATTGTTTCCTTTCCACGAGTTTACACATTGAACAATAGTCAAACTGATAGCACAAGAAGAAAATAGTGATTCTTTTAGTTTTCCTTGGGCAAATTGATTATAACTACTTAGGATTTGTTAGAACGCCCACCATTTCCAAATATAATACTGACAAGGGACTCCTGGACATGAAACAATGGAATGTCGAAGTTGAGAGCACATTATTAAACCGTGTAATGTTTGATTATTAGGCCACAAGCCATAGCATTGTGCTTGAAGAGATGTATTAGTAGCAAACGTGACATGATATAGCCTGGGGGACATATAGTAAAAAAAATGAAGTACACAAAATTGCAATAGTATTCAAAATAGCTCAGAAAACTTTGTAAAACATTATTGGACATATCATCAGTTTAATTAATTCTACAAGATAGTATACCCTTCTTTTTTTGGGCAAAAGTTGTGATTTTTTCACTAAATAGGATTCTAACGCTTCCTATTACCCAACGAAAGTGAAAAGCTTTCACTGCAGCTACCAATGTCATTTAATCCATGGCTCCAAATCTAACTCCCAAATACATTCATCATAAAGTACTCAAACATTCAGGAAATCAGCTATTTTTAGAGACATTCAGGAAATTAGCTAATTTGACACACATTCAGGAAATAGGAAATTTCAGCTTCAAAAACCTAGAAATCTGTTCGTGGGAACAAAAAATGTAGGGAAAAAATGAGTTCATTAGAGAGAGAGAGAGAGAGAGAGAGAGACAATAACCTGAACCTTCGAGGTCGATCCAACAGATGTCGGTTTCTATTCGTGGAAACCCTAAAACCCAAAAATATAAAGGTTGTGTTTCGTTAGATAGTTTAGTTTAGTTTTGATGATGTCAACAGGTGTAATGAGTGGAGAGAGATAGAGAAAGAAATGAGGGAAATGATGATGTCATCAAAACTAAAACTAAAACTAAAACTAAACAGGAAAACGAACAAGGCCAAAAGGGTTTTGTTAAAATGTGTCCCCTAGGCACATGATCAGGTTCATTAAATGAGTCTACTTAAATTCACTTTTATAGAAATTAGTGAAAGTAATAGATATATTTGGATTTCCAATGTGCAAAAAGTATAGAATTTGTGTATATTATTTATAACTTAGATTTTCCATGCAAATAAAAGTCTAATTATATTCATTTAATGAACCTTCATATTTTAACAAAACCCAAATATAAAAATGACAAGAAGAAAAGTGCTTCTCAAACACCCAAAAATATACGAGTAGTTTTTCTTGGCAAAAATTTCCTAATTTTTCCAGCAGAGACAGAGACTGAGAGAGTCGACCGGGTGCACCAATCGGAATTTCGAGAGAGAGGGAAGAGGTTTGGGTCGACAGCGAATGGCGTCGAAAGGAAGCGGCGGCGGCGGAGGAACAGTGGTGGAGATAGACAAGCTGAGTGTGGAACAGCTAAAGTCTCTGAAAGAGCAAGCCGATCTGGAAGTGAATGTCCTCCAAGACAGCCTCAACAACATCCGCACCGCCACCTCTCGCCTCGAGGCCGCCTCCACTGCCCTCCACGACCTCTCCCTCCGTCCCCAAGGTTTTCTTTCCCCCGCCTCCCTAGGTTTTTCACGTTTGACGGACTGACTGATGATACTGCCTAAAATTCTGATTTGCAGGTAAGAAAATGCTGGTCCCTCTTACGGCTTCGTTGTACGTTCCGGGAAAGCTCGATGATGCCGATAAAGTCCTCGTCGATGTCGGCACTGGATATTTCATTGAGGTTAGTAGCTTCGTTTATTTTGCAATAAAATGCCTTTGCGCTTTTCCCGTCAATTTAGGGTTTCCAGACACGTTTACGGTTGCCAGATGTACTCTACTTGTGATTTGTAAGGGTCTATGTTAAGAGACGTTTGGTTCTGGTTTTCTTGTTTTGAACGTACAGTAATTGGCAATTTTGAACCTATTCTTTTTCGTTGCTACGAAAATGTTGCACAAAATGTAATTTCAGTTTTCTTTGAAGCACATGCTCATTCAACTTGTCTCAATTGGCATATGGTTATAGAAGACTTTTGAGGATTTAACGATGCGGTTTGAAGAAGAGATTCTGCAGCTCTTTGCAATTTTTTGCAGTAAAATGGCGTAGTCCAATGAGACAGTGACCGATCCGAGAAGAAAACTTATAAATTCTTGTAAGACGAAGGGTACCAACGAATATACTACTTAACGAGGGGATGTAAGTGTCCACCTTGAAGATTTGTGCCTAAGCTTTGAACATAACTAACGTAAGATGCACGAGTAAGTGGTGCAAGAAGTTTATCGTGTTTAAGAATTGTTTGGGTACAAATCATTAGATTGTCTTGGAGAGAAGTGGGAGGACGTCAGAGCTCCATCAAATGTCCCATCAGGGCACTGATGCTGGTGAAGCTTACTTAGCTACCAATTGAGCATAAATAATGAACAAAAATAAAAAAATAAAAAAATAAGGGAGTAAAGAAGTAAGGCGGGAGGAATCAAATCCGAATAATAGACGGTTTTGCAGTTCCCAGTGGACTATTTTACAAAGTTTCTCTCAAAAATCATTTGGTTGGAAATGTGGGGCTCGAGGATTTATAAATATAAGCTTGCCTTGTTTTTATTTCATGACTGGATGCCTAGTTATTTTCTTTAAACTTGTAATGCTTTCATGTATCTCTGAGTGGTGGACATTCATGCTCCCCCATGATTTATAAAAAAAAATTCATGTTCCTCCATAATCAGCTGTCCTAAAAACTAGATAACAAGAGAACTTCTGGCATGGATACAGACTTGACAACTTAGAAGTCTGTTGTGCTTTGTTTTTGATATATTGAGCATGTAAAAAGTAGTGAACGAGTGGTGGTGGTACAGAAAATGTTCTGTTTTTCTTACTTTTGATACCCATGCTGGAAACAGAGAGTTGTAATACTTTTCATCCCTCTTTTAATTGAATTCTCACCTGGTTTTGTTAACTTTTTTGATTCAGAAAACAATGGCAGAAGGAAAAGACTATTGTGAGCGTAAAATCAACTTGCTGAAGTCTAATTATGACCAACTTCTTGAGGTATGATTCCTTTCAATCTTGTGTTTTTAATTCTAGATAGTGCTTTCGAATATCCTGGGGTGTGTTTCCTCAGGGCCCGGGGCAAGTAAATTTATTTAAAAATATTTGAAATTAATGAAGCTAATGAGGCCTCAGCACTCGTGCGATGCTCATTGGCTCTAGGAGGACTCTCCTGTTTTGACTATAGTAGTGAAGTGACAGGCACAGGCTGGCAGCTTGAACTATGGATAGTGTGCCTATTTGACTTGAATGCCCTTTTGCATTTGTGGACCTTGTTTTGTGACGAATCCGTGCCAAGATCGAAATATCATGTTCTTTGACTTGCAATTCTTCTATTAAATAAAGTAAACGATCTTTTGTGGATAGCACAGAAGCTGTACAGGTGATAAATAAACCGTCTAGCATTTAGTTTGGATGTCGTTTGCCAAACCCACAAACATCACTAGCTGATGCTGAGTGGATTTTGTTGGTGGTTTAGAGCACATGTTACATAGATCCTTCTAGCATATAGAGTATAAATTTACGGACACTTGAGGCTTGGAGAATAGGATTTGGTCCAATATTTCTATTTGAATGTAGACCCCAACGGTATATTCTGTACTTCTGTTTATTAAATCCGCTTTATAATTGTCCATGTAGCTCTTTCATGTTACTTCAATGACATGTCAACATGACTTGAGTGGCCATGTTTTAAAAATATCATTTTCCACGAATGAAATAAACAAATCGATATTTGTCCCTAAATTTGACGGGATAAAAACTGGAGGAATCGATAAAGTCGATCAAGTCCTTACTGATATATCCGAACGAGTTGATTTTTCACTCGTACTCTTAAAAATATGTTTTTACCACATGTTGTATCACCGGAGGCAGGATCTCATCCCCACCCCTTCTGTCCGCACCTTCACTTTCAATGACCAGGAAGGACTTCATCGGATCATGTTTTAATAGAACTGTACATGTACGGTTTTTATGAAAAATGATCTAATGCCAGTCAATTTTTTTGATGATTTCTCGCGTGACCTTTAAAAACACGTTTTAAACACATTAGACAGTTCAGATCAGAAAATTTGATTGGGAAAGTGAAGGTGTGGACAAAAGGGAAAATTCGGGATCCCGGATGGGATCCCCCCTTTATATATATATATCAGTCATGATCTCCTAAGGACTCCCTCGCGGATCTCCTTCGTGAGGACCACCCTTTTTTTTAATTTTTCAGACCAAATTTCCACGATCTGAACCGCTCAACGTGTTTAAAACATGTTTTCCAAGGCCAACGCGAGGAATCGCAAAAAAAAAAAAAAAACCCGATAGGGCTTCATCCAAGCAATTTTTCATAATAACCGTACATATACAATCTATTGAAAAATGCTCGAATGAAGCCCTTTCGGGTATTTTTTTGGCGATTCCTCGCGGTGACCCTCAAAAACACATTTTAAACACATTGAGCTGTTCGGATCGTCGAGATTCGACCTCGATCCATGAGGTCCTCATGGAATTTCCGTTAGGGAGTCCTCATTAGATCATGATTCTATATATATATATATATATATATATATATATATATATATATATATACAGTCCCGATCCCTTAAGGGATCCCGCATAGAAAATTCCGTGCGGACTTGGCCATTTTTCAACTTTCCGGATCAAATTTTGACGATCCGAACCGCTCAATGTTTTTAAAATGCATTTTCCAAGGCCTACGCGAAAAATCTTCAAAAAAAAATACCCGGAAGGGCTTGATCGGATCAGTTTTTGTTAAAAACGCTATATATAGCGTTTTTAACAAAAACTGATCCGATCAAGCCCTTCCGGGTATTTTTTTTTTGAAGATTTTCCGCGTGGACCCTTAAAAATGCATTTTAAAAACATTGAGCGGTTCGGATCGTCAAAATTTGGCTCGGAAAGGTGAGGTCCGCACGGAATCCCATTTAAGGGATCCCTTATTAGATCATTTGTGTATATATATATATATATATATCAGTGCTCCAAGAACTCTTCTGGACTAGTCGAAAAACTTTCCATTATATGTTAAAAATAGATATTACTATGTGATGTGAAACCCACCCAAAGAGCACCTAACACCAAGGCTCTATACATTGTTTTTCACTCACCCCCCACACTTTATTTTTCCTCACGTTTTCTCCTCTCAAACTCACACCCGAAGCGCACGGTAACCCCCAGGTCCCCCAGAGGAGCTGCCCTCCCTCGTGCCCTTCTCCGGTTCTGCTTTTATCTGCCCACTCTCTCTTCTCTCTCAACTTTCATCTCTCTCACAATATGTATTAGGGAAAATGACCAATACATGGTATTTAAAAGTAATAATACCAATTACATGGTAAGGTTTTTGAAAATGACTGAATTGATGACAAGGAGAAAAATATTTCCACATACATGGTATCCCCAAATAACTTCCCTCAAATACCCCTCAGTGAATTAAAACCTAACACCCAACCCCTCTTCCTTGTTTTCTCTCCCGGTGAACACCACCATCCACATATTGTCCCACGTTTTTGCAAGCCGATTGATGGCCCATCAAACCCACCGATCCACATCACAATTGTGTATTGGTATTGACATTTCTTCTTCTTTTTTTTTTTTTTTTAACTTTTGCCCAACCCACATCACAGTTATGCCCAACCCAGCACCATAATGGTTAATCTTTTCAATCACATATGTCGAGATCAGGGTTGTTAAGAAGAACCCAAGTTGTTAAGAAGAACCCAGAAACAAAACTAGGATTTGGGTTTTCAAAACCAAGTTTACATTTTAAAAATAGAAGAAGATATTGAAGCGTTGATGGATCAAAAGTAAACCAGAAATTGGTGGAATAAAGGAAGTCGGTGTGGTGAGAATCAAATAAATGAGGTCGGTGAAGGGAGGAGAAATCGGACTCTAACACAAACGGAGTTGGAGAGAGGAGTGGGTTTCACAATCCAGATAGAACTCTGGTCAACGACTGGAGTTCAAGAAAAACCCTAGAAAAACCAATTCAAGAGCTAGTAAACTTAGTCATCGCCTTAGTCCCCTCCAAAACAGCGTGTTTGGCCAACTCCTCAGGCAACATAAGCCTCACAGCAGTCTGAATCTCCTTCGACGTAATCGAAATCTGTAATTTCGAGAGAGAGAGGGAGATTGACTAGCCGTCGATTAGCAGGACGGGTGAGACGACGTCGTTTGGGAATTCGCTGCCGCCGTAGTCGTCGGTTGATTCATCGTCAAGCTCTGGTTCGTTCGTGGGGTAGACAGAAGATAGGGAGGGAAGAAGAGAGTGGGGCTGGGAAGAGAGAGAGAGAGAGAGGGGGGGGGGGGGGGGGGGGGGGGGTGCACCTCTAAATTACCATGCATGTGTAATTTTTTTTTTCCTTACCATGCTTTGGGCATTTCTGAAACCATGACCACATTTCTGTCATTTTTTACCCTTTTTACCACTTATTGGTCATTCTCTCTATATATTAGCACTGCACAAGAAACAAGAAAACTCTTGAAGTAGCTGAGAATTGAGATGCTTCTGGAAAGCAATTCAAACATTTCAAAGGCCCCTTGGACTTTGTAAAGTCACCACCAAACCCATCAAGGCATTTATACTTATTTTCCAATTCCATGTAACCAAGCCAAAGCCATAAAAACATTTCACTGTCTTTTTTTCCCTCTTTGTTTTTCACTTTTCAAAAGTATTTTCACATGAGCAAAAATCCCAACAATCACCCCATTTTGCACATGTGAACATGCACCCCCTTACTCGCGTGCCCCCCACCCCCTTACCGGGTGCCTATTGTGACTTCATCTCTCATGCTCGAACTCAACCAAGAGATCCACACCTCTCCCAAGGTGTCTACGCCGCCACAAGTCGAAACTATAGAAAATCATTGGCCACGGCCACGTTGTCAACGGCGTCATCCGCCAGAATTTTCACGACTAGGAGCATTTGGGTGAACGGATAGCCTCAGCGGCTTGCCTATTCACCACCCCATCTTTCCTTTGTGTGAACATCTAGCCATCCACGGCTTGCCTATTCACCTTCACTTTTTTTTTTTTTTTTTTTTCCTTCTCTTGTGCACTCACCCGCCGTCTTCGAACCGGGTCTTTCCACCGCACCACTCCATCATTCGAGAGCCATCCACCTTATCCAACAGGAGCCTCCTTGCTGCGCGCCACCGTGCCGCATGCCCCTTGCTCTGCCGTGAGTCATCTAGGATTTTTCCGCTCCATCGAGAGTCTTCGTGCAAGCCCACCAAACCGGTGTGAGTCCACGCCAAAAAGATCGTACACCATCAACTCTATTACCAGATGTTGGGAATTTAACACCCAATCCCACCACAACGGAAGCGCAATAAAAACAAAGAACAACAAGCACAAAATAAAACTATTTTTACATGGTTCGGCCTCAACGCCTTACTCCACGGGGGAGAGATTTTCCACTATATACTAAAAATAGAGATTACAATGTGATGTGAAAAACCCACCCAAAGAGCACCTAACTCCAAGGCTCTATACATTGTTTTTCACTCATCCCCCCACACTCTATCTTTCCTCACATTTTCTCCTCTCAAACTCACACCCGGAGCGCACGGCAACCCCCACAGGGGCTGCCCTCCCTCGTGCCCTTCTCCAATACTGCTTATAATCTACCCACTCTCTTCTCTCTCACAATTTATGTTAGCACTGCACAAGAAACAAGAAAACTCTTGAAGTAGCTGAGATGCTTCTGGAAAGGAATTCAAACATTTCAAAGGCCCCTTGGACTTTGTGAAGTCACCACCAAACCCATCAAAGCATTTATACTTCTTTTCCAATTCCCATGTAACCAAGCCACCAAAGCCATAAAAACATTTCACTGTCTTTTTCCCTCTTTGTTTTTCACTTTTCAAAAGTATTTTCACATGAGCAAAAATCCCAACAATCACCCCCTTTTGCACATGTGAACATGCACCTCCTTACTCACGTGCCCCCCACCCCCTTATCGGGTGCCTATTGTGACTTCATCTCTCATGCTCGAACTCAACCAAGAGATCCACACCTCTCCCAAGGTGTCTATGCCGCCACAAGTCGAAACCATAGAAAATCACTAGCCACGGCCACACTGTCAACGGCATCATCCGCCAGAATTTTCACGACCAAGAGCCTTTGGGTGAACGGATAGCCTCAGCGGCTTGCCTATTCACCATCCCATCTTTCCTTTGTGTGAACGTCTAGCCATCCACGGCTTGCCTATTCACCTTCACTTTTTTTTTTCTTCCTTCTCTTGTGCACTCACCCACCGTCTTCGAACCGGGTCTTTCCACCGCACCACTCCATCATTTGAGAGCCATCCACCTTATTCAATGGGAGCCTCCTTGCTGCGTGCCACCGTGCTGCATGCCCCTTGCTCCACCATGAGTCATCTAGAATTTTTCCGCTCCATCGAGAGTCTAAGGGCAAGCCCACCAAACCGGTGTGAGTCCACGCCAAAAGATCGTACACCATCAGCTCTGACTGGATGTTGGGGATTTAACACCCAATCCCACCGCAACGGAAGCGCAGTAAAAACAAAGAACAGCAAGCACAAAATAACACAATTTTTACGTGGTTCGGCCTCAATGCCTACCTCCACAGGGGAGAGATTTTTCCACTATATACTAAAAATAGAGATTACAATGTGATGTGAAAAACCCACCCAAAGAGCACCTAACACCAAGGCTCTATACATTGTTTTTCACTCATCCCTCACACTCTATCTTTCCTCACATTTTCTCCTCTCAAACTCACACCCGGAGCGCACGGCAACCCCCACAGGGGCAGCCCTCCCTTGTGCCCTTCTCCGGTTCTGCTCTTAATCTGCCCACTCTCTCTTCTCTCTCAACTTTCATCTCTCTCACAATATATATTAGCACTGCACAAGAAATAAGAATACTCTTGAAGTAGCCAAGATGCTTCTGGAAATCAATTCAAACATTTCAAAGGCCCCTAGGACTTTGTGAAGTCACCACCAAACCCATTAAAGCATTTATACTTCTTTTCCAAATCACATGTAACCAAGCCACCAAAGCCATAAAAACATTTCACCGTCTTTTTTTTTTTTTTTTTACTTTTCAAAAGTATTTTCACATGAGCAAAAATCCCAACAGTTAGACCAATGTGCACTATTAGAATTCCCATCCAAATTAACCGGAGGCGTAACCCACTCTATTTTTTGAGAGTGGTGTATGAGTATATCAATTTCTTCGCCAAAAGCACCCTTATTTGTGTTCTGAATTACTATAGTGCCATTTTCTTAGTTCTATTCATTGTTCTCCATCAATGGATACTCCTCCACCACTTGAGTAGTTTCTGAAGAAGTTCCAAGTGCATGAGCAAGCCATGCCCCCTCGAAATTGGTTAATGGGTGTGGGGTTATTTCATTCTTTTTTTATCCTTTCTAGATTGATTTCATCCCTAAGCACCCATCAGACCCCATCTTCACAATGTTATTCTTCTAAGGGAAAAATGCACTTTACCTACCTATGGTTTACCCGAGTTGCAGATGACCTCCCTCACGTTTAAAAATGATCAGATGACCTCCCTATGGTTTTGGACTAAACTGCTACCGTTAGGTTTTCCATCCATATTAACGGTGCGTGTGAGCTACACGCGGAATGGCAAGTGTAGACGGGAAAATATGTGTGTGTCTAAAAATGATATTTTCTTCTTCCTTAACTGCCCCTCCACGATTTATAAAAGTCAAACCATTAATTTTCTCTCTCTGTCCCCCTTCCCACGACAACCCCATCTCCAGCGAGTCACAGGGGAGTCACGACACCTCCTGGCACCTCCATTTCCGGCAATTCCCTTCCCGGCAAACCCTTCTCCAGCGATTCCCCTACCCTCTCTCTCTTCTCTCTCTGATTCTGATCGATTAGGGCTGAAACCCTTTTTTGTCTCGCTCCCAGTATACTCATTCTGCATATAAATCATCGCACTTGTGTGGATCTTAAATCAGACCCAATCTGAAATCAGACTAATCGATTAAAAAAAAAAAATCTGAATCATACCGTAGAACCAAGTGTGATAATTTGATCAGACCATAGAACCAAGTTCTCCTTCAACACTGATCAATTAAAAAAAATCTAACCCAATTGCATCAGACCCAATCTGAATTCGTGTGGAATTGAAATCAAACAAATCAAATTAGAGAAATCCGAGCAAGAAGTCGGCAGCGAACAAGAAGTTGGCACCTGCGAACAAGAAGACCCAATCTGAATTTGGTCGAGCCTTCAATCCCCACTCCTGTACTAACACGGTTCTCCAGGCCCAGTAGGAGGTCGAGGTTGCGGAGGCCGATGTCGGCGAAATGGCCACGACGGGGAACCTGAGGCGGGCGATGGAGAGGCCCACGATGGCTGTGGTGGTGGTCTTGCCGACGCCGCCCTTGCTAGAGGTGACGAAGACGACGACTGGTGTTTCGCCGGAAAATTGGGGTTGCGGTTGTACTGGAGGAGTGAACAGACTGAGGTGGGGTGTTTGGGTCTGGGATAGTGGAGGGTAGGGTTGTAGTGAGACTGTGAGAGAGTAGAGGGAGGAGGGGTTAGGATTTGGGAGAGACGGAGAGTACTATCTTCTGATCATTTTTAAACGTGAGGGAGGTCATCTGCAACTCGGGCAAACCATACGTAGGCAAAGTGCATTTTGCCCTTCTTCTAAACAATTTCCAAAGACCTGTTTTTCTTTCTAAACAAACCTAATTGAGATCCATTTTCACTCTCTTAACTATGCCATTCATTCGTAGATTAGCATACACATTATTTGCACACAACGGCACTAATTCACAAACTCTTCAATTGTCATATGCCAACATTCGTCAACCTGACAATTGCTGAATAGCCCGACAGTTGTGACTTCGATCATCATTTTCGTCATTAGGTGTGGCCCGGAATGGGGTTGTGTGTTTTTTGGCCAAGCCAACCTGAAAAACTTGTATAGGGCTAAGTATTATAAGGAGACTTAGGGCAGGGGAGCCAGGTTGTTTGCTTTTATATCCATTGGGATCCTCTGAAAGTAATCCAGAAATTGATTTTCCGATTAAAGAATTTGCCTGGTGGTACGATGATATATTGATTATCTGTTTGCTGTTCTCATTTGATAATTAAAGATAGAATCTTAAATACAGGTTGCGACCAAGAAGAAGAGCATAGCAGATGAAGCTGGAGTGATCTTACAAGCTAAATTGAAGCAATTGGCTCCAACACCATAAATCCTTGTTTTGCCGTGTCAAGTCAATGCTAAAAAGTTGAATTCAGAAGCCCTATGTTAAAAATTGCAAGTCTGGCACCATAAATATAGCACCCACCTAGTTTTGCCATCCCACCAGAGCTTTATATGTTCAATCTGGAACAGATGAATATTGTTTGTACCAGGAGATTTCAGTGGAATTTCTTTTCCCGGTTGAGACGGTTTTGAAAGTTTTGTACTAATCTTAAGGATGGAATTTGCACCACAGCTTCCTGAGCAATCAGCGTTTGTAAAGTTTCTCCATATTGCCTGCTATTGATTCCGTTGGACTTTCCTCTTCCCTCAATCTTTGCTTCATTGGTTTTTGGGTTTTGTTTCCCCTTCGGAACTGAGATTACTAAGTTGGTAAATGCCAAACCATAAAAATGTACTCATTGGATATCCCATTCAAACCCTGATGCCTTCGGAACACGGTTTACTATTTCCAGGTCAGAAAATAGGAGAAATTTTTCTTTGGGTTTGTGAATGTTCTCATATGGTATCCCAACAATGAGATATATTATGTTTGGTAAATACGAGTTTCGCGAAAATTTTCACTTGGTAAAAATATGAATAGATAAATGGCTGTGTTGTATTCTCAATGGGGTATGTTATTTCTACAGATGAATTCTTAGTTCTTTGACCAATTTACTCAAAATTACGATAATTACTCACTTATCTGGAATCTTAGCGTCAATTTAAAAAGTTTGATAGAAGAATTTAATCCATGATCTTAACAAATTAATTAAAAAAATTGGGGAAAAGGACGTCAGTCATAGGCTAATCTAATCGATCTGATCCCAAACATAGAAATAGAATCCTCTTATGTATTTTCTCTTATGATCCTTTCGGTATTTCGAGGATAATGAGGCCTAGCACAATCTAAATAAGATTATTCAAACCGTTTGTGTTAAAGGCCTCGATATCTAAATTATCCTTCTAAAAGGTTGGGTCAATCGGAGATTGATTGCATTTTAACAGATCATTTTTATCATGAGAAGAATGAATAGACAAAATTCTAAAGCTGTATTTTTTATTTTTTTCCCTAACAGTCCATTTAGCATGAGCATAAATGATTCGAATGAACGATTTATATGGACAACTACGAAATAAACGGATGAAAAGATCAAAAATTGAATCAATGAATCCCAATTAGTTTCACATTTTAAGAACATGTACGACAATAACCAAACCAAACCAAACCAAACCGAGCCTTGTATCTCAATCAATTGGGGTCAGCTGTATGAATTCTATTTTTTTTTTGAGCTCTATCTAGGGCGACCTCTTCACTAGGTATAGTAAGCCCCAAGTCCTTTCGTATGATGGCATCCAAAGTCAATTTAGGTCTTCCTCTTCTCCTAGCCCTACTATCCATCATTATCATATCACTCTTCTTGACATACTGCATGTGGAGGTCTACGATAGACATGTCCAAACCACCTCAATCTATTTTCCTCAGCTTATCCTGTATAGGTATAAGTCATACTGTTTCACGAATAGTCTCATTTCTAATTCTATCACTCCTAGTCTTGCCACACATCCACCTCAACATCCTTATTTCAATTACACTCATCTTACTCACTTGTTGCTTCTTGATAGGCCAATACTCTGTCCCGTAAAGTATCGCTAGTCTGATAGCAATTCTATAAAACTTCCCTTTCAGTTTGCTAGGCATCATTCGATCACACAATACACCTGAAGCAGCTCTCCAATTGAGCCACCCAACTTAGATCCTATGGTTTACATCATCCATAATCTTTACATCCTTGCTAAATATTGAACCTAATGTCTAAAGTGCTCACTTTTTGGTATCTCTTGATCCTGAATCCTCACTTCTTCTGTTTGGGCCCTTTCATTGTCGCTAAACTTACAGTGCATATACTCGATTTTACTCCTACTTATCCTAAATCTTTTGGACTCCATTGCTTTTCTCCAAATTTCTAATTTAACATTAACCCCCCTTGCAGTTTCATCCACAAGGACAGTATCATATGCAAACAACATAAACCACAAAATATCATTCTGAATATGTCTAATCAACTCATCCATAATTGAGGCAAAAAGATAAGGGCTCAAAGCAGACCCTTGGTGTAACCCTAATGTAATTGGAAATTCACTTGTTTTCCCTACAGTTGATCTAATAGTAGTAATTGCACCTTCATACATGTCTCTAACCACACCGATATATCATTTTATCACTCCTTTTTGCCCCAAAACCCACTAAATGATCTCCCTGGATACCCTAGCATACGCTTTTTCTAATTCTATAAAAATTATATGGAGATCCCTCTTCTTCTCCTTATATTTCTCTACCAACCTCCTTAACAAATAAATTGCTTCCACGGTCGATCTACCCGGCATAAATTCAAATTGCTTCTCCGACACTGTTGTCACCATTCTTAAGCGATGTTCAATAACTCTTTCCCCGCTTCATTGTATGACTTATCAACTTAATGCCTCTATAGTTGTTGCTACTTTGAATATCCCCTTTATTCTTAAATATAGGTACTAAGGTGCTCCTCCTCCACTCGTCAAGCATCTTTCTAATCATAATAATCTTGTTGAATAATTTTGCTAGGCATCATTCGATCACACAATACACCTGAAGCAGCTCTCCACTTGAGCCACCTAACTTGGATCCTATGGTTTACATCGTCCAAAATCTCTCCATCCTTGCTAAATATTGAACCTAAATGTCTAAAGTGCTCACTTTTTGGTATCCCTTCATCCTGAATTCTCACTTCTTCTGTTTGGGCCTTTTCATTGTCGCTAAACTTACAGTGCATATACTTGATTTTACTCCTACTTATCCTAAATCTTTTGGACTCCATTGCTTTTTTCCAAATTTCTAATTTAAAATTAACCCCCCTTGCAATTTCATCCACAAGGTCAATATCATATGCAAACAACATGAACCACAGAATATCATTCTGAATATGTCTAATCAACTCATCCATAACTGAGGCAAAAAGATAAGGGCTCAAAGCAGACCCTTGGTGTAACCCTAATGTAATTGGAAATTCACTTGTTTTCTCTACTGGTGATCTAATAGTAGTAATTGCACCTTCATACATGTCTCTAACCACGTCGATATATCATTTTATCACTCCCTTTTGCCCCAAAACCCACCAAATGATCTCCCTGGATACCCTATCATACGCTTTTTCTAATTCTATAAAAATCATATGGAGATCCCTCTTCTTCTCCTTATACTTCTCTACCAACCTCCTTAACAAATAAATTGCTTCCACGGTCGATCTACCCGGCATAAATTCAAATTGCTTCTCCGACACTGTTGTCACCATTCTTAAGCGATGTTCAATAACTCTTTCCCCGCTTCATTGTATGACTTATCAACTTAATGCCTCTATAGTTGTTGCTACTTTGAATATCCCCTTTATTCTTAAATATAGGTACTAAGGTGCTCCTCCTCCACTCGTCAAACATCTTTCTAGTCATAATAATCTTGTTGAATAATTTTGTCAAGCAAGATACCCCCATTGCACCTAGGTGGTTCCACACTTCAATAGGAATACCATGTGGCCCTAAGGCCTTACCTATTTTCATCCGCTTCAAAGCATTGACCACTTCAGATTTTTGTATCTGACGATTGAACTCGTATTCTAGCCTCTCCCAGTATTCTAAAAGTCGGCCTTCTAGTCGGCAACTAGGTCGGGGTCTCACCGAGTCGACTAGGGCATAGTCGATTGATTTAGTTGCTGACCGACTTAGTCGGGATCAAGTCGGCGACTAATCGGACAAGTCGACCAATCGGAATAAATCAAAAAATTTGAAAAAAGTCAGAACAAGTCGGGGCAAATTGGAACAAATTGAAAAAATCGGGGTAAAATAATAGAATTTGCCAAATTTTTGGGACCGTAGGGTATTTTTTTTTTGTTGATTTTTTTAACTTTATACCCTAAATCGGTAAAACCCCTTTTGTTTTCTCACCTCTTCAAACACGATTGACTGTTACTGCTGCTACAGAAAGTCGACAGTCACAGAGGCAATCTCATCTCTTCTTCTCCAATCACATCTCCGGTAAGCTAGCTCTTCTTTCTCTCTCTCTCTCTTCGTTTATACACACTACACCACAGGTCCACAGTACACAGTTTCTCATTTTTTATTGTTGAAACTGATAATTACTGTGTATGAGTGTATAACAGTACATAGTTCTTGTCTCTTTTTTATTTTTTGTTTTTTAATTATTATTTCTTGTTTTAGTTGCCACTAAGGCATTAAAAAACAGAAAAATAGTTTGTCTTGAGATCTATTTTTTTAGTTTTTAAACTTAAGTTGTATATTAAAATCTGACTTTATGCTCAATGCCTGATCCACTGACAAACTTTGTAGTTTGTGTGAAATAAAATAACTATTAGCTGGACTTGTATATTCTTGTTGTGGTTTGCCCAAATCAAAGGAAAAATGTGATTGTGATTTTATTCATAGGTAACTATACAATGGATCAATCATCTTCGGCGGCATCTACCACTTCTGAGTGTCTAGTATTGAAAAGAGCTTCGGATGATGTTGGATGGGAATATGACTTCCTTGTGAATCCTAAAAACAAGGAACGTTGGAAATGCAAATTGTGTGACAAAGAGTATGGTGGAGGAGTTTATAGCTTGAAGCAACACATAGCGAATATCAAGGGAAATGTAACACCATGCCCCAAGTCAACCAAAGAAGATAGAGAAAAGTGTAAGATGGCACTTGACAAGTCGGCATCTAAAAAGAGGGACAAGAGGATAGATGACACGAATGTTAGAGCGGAAGTGGAAGTGGAGACAATACAAGAAGGTGATGAAGACGAAGAAGTTGAAGTTTTAGGGTCATGGAAGAGGCCCCATTATGTTGGTCCCATGGATAGATATGCAACGGCCATCAATCCGGATTTGAGTGCAAGTAAGAAGATGCGACAACAAAACATAAATGATGCGCTTTGGAAGGAGAGAAGTCATGATGTGAATAGGTACTTGGCTCGATGGATGTATGAAGCCGGTATTCCATTTCATGCTATCGACAATGATAGCTTCAAACGCTTTGTTGAGGTGGTGGGTATATTTGGCAAGGGCTACCAACCCCCAAGCCAATACCAACTAAGGGAGCCATTGTTTAAGGAGGAGGTGGAGAGAACCAAACAATCACTCAAGAAACAAGAAGAAGAGTGGGCTTTAACGGGTTGCTCTATCATGATTGATGCTTGGACCGACCGAAAAAGAAGAAGCATCATGAATTTATGTGTTAATTGTAGGACCGGGACTTGTTTTCTCTCTTCTAAGAAAGATTCGGAGTTGTCGCACACGGGGGAACATATATTTGACTATGTTGACAAGTGCATTAATGAAATTGGGGCGCAAAATGTAATCCAAGTAGTCACGGGCAATGCCTCTAATAATATGGCCGCGGTGGCATTTTTAAAGATCAAGAGACCACACATGTTTTGAACCTCATGTGCCACCCACACAATAAACCTCATGCTTGAAGGGCAATAAAGGAACAAAAGTTCAAAGACACTATTGAAAGGGCAAAGAAGTTCACTATATTTATTTATGGTCATCATAGAAACATTGGCATTGATGAAAAAACATACGAAAAAGAGAGACATAGTGAGGCCGGGTGTTACTAGATTTGCAACCGTCTTCTTGACGTTGCAAAGTATGATGGAGAAGAAACAAGAGTTAAAGATGATGTGCACTACCAATGAATGGGGAGCTCTCCCATGGGTGAAGACCGCAAAGGGGAAAGCCGCATTTGCTACGGTGATGAGTACGGCATTTTGGAATAGCGTAACTCTTTGCTTGAAAGTGTTTGCTCCATTAGTGAGGGTTCTTCGTCTTGTTGATGGGGATTGGAAGCCCTCAATGGGCTTTGTGTATAGAGAGCTCAAGAAAACGAAAGAATATATCAAAGAGGCATACAAATAAAATGAGGCTAACTACCAGCCAATACTACAAGTCATTGACTCAAAAGGCCTAGGTCGGCTTGATAGTCAATTGCATTTGACGTCTTACTTTTTGGATCAATTTTACCTCTACAAGGATCCTACCATAAAAGATGATCCAATGATAATGGATGGTGTTTTTACTTGTGTTGAATCTTTCTTCCCCGATGATTTTGAAGTTCAAAATGAGGTCATCAATAAAGAGTTGTTGAGGTACAAGAACAAAGAGGGTGGATTTGGTAGACCATTGGCCGCAAAGGGATGTGAGAAGAATGATGACACTTATGATCCGGGTAACTTAGTAATTACTTTTCTTAGTAACTTAGTTTTTTTTCCAATCAAGCAACTTATAGTTAGTACTAAATTACAATTGTGCTTCTTTCATGATTAGTTGGATGGTTGTCTAACTATGGCCATCACACACCTAACTTGGAAAAAATGACCATTAGAATTCTCTCTTTTGACTTCGAGTTCATCCGGGTGTGAGATAAATTGGAGCACCTTTGAGGGAGTAAGTACATATTCCCTCTCTCTATTATATGTTGTAATTTTTTAAAAAGGGTAAGAATTTAAAGTTATATTAACTTGAGAATTTTCTTTAATGTATAGATACATACGAAGAAAAGGAATAGACTTGATGCAACAAGGTTGAACAATCTAGTGATGTCCAATTCAATGTCAAACTTGTCAACAAGAAAGGAAGGGTAAAGGAGAGGGATGTCCTACTTGATAGTGAAGCAACAAATGCACAAGGATGGATTGTTGAAGGTGGTGACGACGAAGTTGAGCCGGGTTCGGGACTTACATGGGATATGGTTGGGGAAGCTATGGGAGCGGATGAGGTCCTTCAATCTAGAAGAAGTGGTAGAAATGTGCGAGAACTAGATGAAGACGACTTTGTGTCGGAAGATCACAACGAAGAGGAAGATGAGGATTATGAGTTTGAGTTCGATGGAGAGCAAGTCTTGGAGGGATATGGAGAAGAGGAGGAAGAGTGATTGACTATTGATTTTGTGCTACTTAGTTTCATTTGGTTTTGAACTTAGAGCGTCGAACTTTGTAGTTGACTAAATATTTTGTTTTACTTAGTTTGTATGTTTTCATTTGATGATGTGCTACTTATATTATTCTACTTACTCAAAACTTATGAAGGATGAAGGAGAATATATATATATTTTTAAAAAAAATCCGACTAGCCGACTAATCCCCTAGTCACTAATGGGCAGCCAACCGACCTGGGACCAACTAGCGACTTTTAGAACACTGGCCTCTCCTTAGGGCTACCAAATCCCTCCTCTTTAAGGGCGTCCAAGTGTTTCTCATTCAAACAGCTTCTCGAAGAACGTTTTTATCTATCCTTGATCTCCTCATCTTTCACCAACACCCTTGAATCGTCTTTTTTTATACACTTAACTTGAGAGAAGTTTATAGTTTTCTTTTATATTAGCTTGGCGAGTTTATAAATGTTCTTCTCTCCATCTTTACTATATAATCTGGTATAAAAATCACCATAAGCTCCTATCTTAGCATCCCTAATGGCTCTCTTAGCTTCCTTGCAAGCGCGTTTATGACTCCTATAAGTATCCTCATTCCAATCATTTTGCCACTTTTTAAAGTATTCATTTTTTGCTTTTATAATGGTTTGAACCTCATCATTCCACCACCAAGTTTCTTTAGATATAGAACCTTTCCCCTTTAACTCTCCAAGAACCTCTTTCGATATCCTTCTAATAGTATCCACCATCGCATTCCACATACTATTACTATCTCCATCCAACAACCACCTTGCTTGTCGAAGCATCTTGCCCTCGAACATCTCGAGTTTCTCTCCTCTTAGAGACCACCATCTAGTTTGTGGGCGTCTAGTCTCCTTCGTTGTTCTATGTTGTCCTTTCAGGCAAATATCTAATACCATAAGTCTATATTATGACGCTAGGCACTCTCCAGGAATAATCTTGCAATCTTTGCATACCAAACGTTCAATGCCTCTAACAAAACAATAATTTATCTGGCTTCTATTAGACCCGTTCTTAAAGTTAATTAGGTGTTCCTCTCGCTTCTTGAAAAAAAGTACTCACAACTATAAGATCATAAGCCACTGCAAAATCCAAGATACTTTTGTCAGCTTCATTCTGGTCACCAAACCCAAAACCACCATGGACTTTCTCATACCCTTGCCTATTAACTCCTATATGACCGTTGAGTTTGCCACCCAGTGTTTTAAATGGCTCACGGCGTACCAAGACGCAATGGTCCCCTGGAGCAATAGCGCACGGCACGGTGCGTGCCGTAGCAAACTGTGACGCACTTTATTATAACGAGTAGAATTCTAATATAGGCATAACTTTCAACACAAGCAAACGCTTTTAAAACGTTCAAATGTCATAAAAACATAAACATTTCAATGTTTAAACCACCAAATGCTAAGAAAAACATAAAATCCATAAAAAGCTAACATATAAACGTTTAGCTTTGGGACAACAAAATTAAGGATATGGTAATCTAATTTCGATTCATGCAGGCATGCCCATCAATCATCCTCATCAACACCAACAACTTCAAATCCATCTTCATTTTCTTCATCATCACTTGATTTGTATCCTTCCACGTCTTCTTCTTCTCCCTCATTCAAATATCCGTATTCCCAATCTTCCCATACGTCTTCTTCTTCTCCCTCATCTACAAGCTCGTATAGATTGGTGACTTTGACACGGGGCTGCTTTGCAGCCTTTGCTTTTGATTCGTTTGGAGCCTTTGCTCTTGCACTTGTCATTGTAGATGATGGCTTTGAAGTTGATCTAGTTGTTCTCGTAGGTTCTTCGGCTCTAGCAGCTGAAGCAACATCATCAAATCATCATCCTCAAGCACAATCTCTTCCATCTTCCCAACCAACCATTCATTACTCTCATCAATATCTTTCAATGATATGGGATTAATTTTATCACGTTTGAGGTATCGACCTTTCAATGCCCTATTATACTTGACAAATACCAAGTCATTGAGACGCTTTTGAGCTACTCTATTTCTTTTTTTGGTATGAATCTGCATGTAAATTGATCTTAAATTCATGAATCATGATCATACAAAACAAAATTAAGTCACTAAATTCACTAGATTTGTATACTCACATGCTCAAAGACACTCCAGTTTCGCTCACATCCCGAGGAACTACAAGTAAGACTAAGAACTTTGATAGCGAATTTTTGCAAATCAGGAGTTTCTTGACCAAATGCGGCCCACCAATCAGTTGCACACCATAGAATATAGATATTGAAAAATATTTTTAAAGTGCAACACTTTCATTAAGTTGGAATATGGAATATTACTTAGTAGATTAATATGCAACGATTTGATACCTGGTGTCCTCGTAGTTCTTTGCCTAATTGCCATTGGTAACCCAAAGATTCCTTCACCTTTCTCATACTTCATCAAGTCAGCACAAATAGTATCTTGTGTAGTTTGATTCGGGATCAACTTTACGATACATTGGTATAGGCCTGCAATGACTTCTTTAACTTTGCAAGCCTCTGGATCTTTGTAAAAAAAAAAAATAGGATTTAATTAAAAACCAGCTGCATGCAAAGGCCGATGCAATTGAACATCCCACCTCCTATCAATTATCTTAAAGACCACCTCATACTTCTCCTCATTTCCATTGAAGGAATTAGCAATAGCTTCTTTAGCCCGATCCATAGCCTCATAAATGTATCCCATTGGAGGCTTGACTTCTCCATCAACCAACCGAAGTACTTTAACGAGTGGACATGCGAACTTGAGTGAAAGGTGCACATCCCTCCAAAATGAAGGCATCAACATGACTTTTTCTACATATTTGCCCTGTGGCTCCTTTGCCCATTTGCTTTTGGTCCACTCCTCAGAAGTGAACATCTTCCTTAAGTTTCCTTTTTTTAGATGAACTGATGAACCCTTTGTAAAGTTAAAAAAGCAGTTGCAAACTGAGTTTTTGCCGGCTTAATGAGCTCCTTCCCGCCAGTAAAATGCCTCATCATATTCAGCAAAGTAGGTCGATTACAAATATAACCATGTACCCCTATTGCTCTTTCCCACGTCTTCTTGAAGTTTGGTAACTTGAAAATGTCTTTTAACATCAAGTCTAAGCAATGGGCAGCACACAGAGTCCTATACAAGTGAGGTCGCTTTGCCTCCAAATACTTTCCTGTTAATTGTTATAAGTTGTGTTAGAGAACTAGTACTAGAAATTAGAATAATTAGTAACTTTCAAAACTAAAAAAAAAACAGTCAAATAGCAAATTTGAATTGTATTTGACATTCTAATTGTAAAAGCTTCTCACCTGCCAACACATTTGCCCGATAGCCTCTATCATTGGCCAAAAACTATCATAGTTCTCAACATTTAGAGGTATCCCAGCATCATATAACCACCTTGCAATGCATTGATGAGCCCGCTCTTTCAACTATTTTTTATAAGGATCATTCTCATCAATTTTCGGCTGTTTGCCCTTGCTTTTTCTATTTTCCACCACAATCTCTAGATGGGGTGTGTAGTACATGTCTAGAGGCCCTATGTTCCTTGGTTTTTTGGGCTTAGACTGAACAGATATGGAGTCGCTTGCGCGACTAGAAGAAGGCTTCTTATAACGGGGATTGGAATTGGAGTCGACCATATCATCAAAATCATCGTAGTTTTCATCATTCATCATGTCATCAAAATCTGGTATCAAATTAACATGCTTTTTTGCTTCATCCCTTTTATTCATGTACTGACTAATCTCCTCTTTAACCTCAGGTGGACATTTCCGACATACTGTAGTATTCTTAGACCCTCCAACAAAGTGTTGCTTGATTATAGTGATACCACCATTTTTATCTTCTTTACAGAAGTTGCACTTCAACTTGGTGTTATTTCGTGGATCAACTCTAGTCGCATGCTGCCAAGCAGAGTCCAATTTACTTCCAATTTTAGTTTCGATTGACATCTACAATCACCAAACAACATATACATAAATATAATTGAAATAAACAGAGACAGAGAAGAAAGAAGAAGTAAACAGAGACAGAGAAGAAAGAAGAAGAAGTAACAGAGACATAGAAGAAAGAGAGAAAGAGAAGAAAGAAGAAGAAGTAAACAGAGATAGAGAAGAAAGAAGAAGAAGTAAACAGAGACAGACAAAGAAAGAAGAACAAGTAACCCAAAGCACTGAAAAAGGCCACTCTAAGGAATCCCCTCAAATCAGCTTTTACTTTGTGCAGTTGTGATGAAAACAGATTAAATGCTCTCTAAATTAAACCAAATAGCTAGATTATCATAAATATTAGTTAGGATAATGGAAAAGTAAGTAAAAGTATTGAGCCCAGAGGCCAGACATAGCATGCCAATGAACTTCAAAAGAACGTCCTCACACATATTTATTGTCGGCATTTCAGATTTCAGGTTTTCCTAGAGACGAGCATGTACTATTACTGGAAAAAATAAAGATTAAAAGAAAAAAAGAACGCAAAAAACAGAGAGAAGAAGGAGAAGAAGAAAACAGAAACAGAGAAGAAGAAGAAGAAGAAGAAGAATATGATGATACCTAGACAGAGAGAGGAGATCGATGGTTGCTGCTGTTGTTGATCGCAAAGAAAAAGTGTTGTTGATCATAGAGAAGAAGTGTTGTTGATCGATGGTTGCTGCTAATGAATTGTTACGATAGATATCTCTAATGTGTAGGGTTAAGAGTTAAGAAAATTATCTAGTACATTGACTACCTTTTGTGCATCATAAATCAATGGCTGAGATTGATTGTGGCATAATTTGATTAAAAAAGGCTAAAACAATTTATGGCGCCACATTGCCACGTCTTGTGGTGCGCATCATAGCGCCATATGTGCGCTATTGTGTCATGTGCCTTGCCATGACCCCCCATAGCGCAAAGCCATCGCCTCGCCATCGCCATGCACTATAGCGCAAAAACACTCGCCATTTAAAACACCGTCGCCACCTATAAACAGCTTCTCTCCCAAAGGTACGCCTTGCACCACTTCATCCATATTATCCCAGAATTGCTCCTTGGTAAGATCATCCAAACCAATTAGGGCGCATAGGCACTAACAATATTTATTATACTCTCACCAATCACAACCTTAACCAAAATAATCCTATCTCCTTTCCTTGTGATTGAAGCAACAAAATCCCTAAGATGCTTAGCTAGTATGATACCTACACCGTTTCTATGTCTATCCTTTCTGGTATAGTAGAGCTTATACCCTGTGTCCTCTATCTCTCTAGCTTTCTCTCCAAGCAAGCTATACTAATCTTTCTCCTTACCATCACATCAACTAGTTCCCTAGTCTTACCGGATAATGTACCTATATTCCAAGTTGCTAACCTAATCCTATAGTCCTGGGCTAACTTCTTTACCCCCGCTCGTCCTGATAAACATGGGAACCTTTACTCACTTATCATCACACCCGGGCGCCGATGTGGCGCCCTTTACTCATTTTTTGAAACACCTGAAGGCAGGCGCAACGCGTCGCTTAAGGGCAATGCCCTAGCAGTTCACATATTTATATTGGGATTCATATCATAGAGATCTAACATGTTTTTTACATGTTGGTTGCCAGCTACCTATGTAATGATCCGAAATTTTTAATAGCATTTTTTTTTTCTTTCATTTCATATGGTTATAAGACACAGCTACTTTCTCATTTTTTTTTCCATTTTTCGGAAGGAGTCAAAAAGAGAGAGTTTGGGTTTGCTTTGGGTAACAAGTATACACTCCCACACTTTAGTATATCCACATCATCACCACCATGCATAAACCACCCTTTTTCTCTATTGATCATCTCCATTCCCAGCCCTCTTAGCTTCCGAAAACTGCCCAAAAAAAACAAGTCCGATAACAGCTGCAAAACCGGCCTCCATTTCCACTATAAAATAGCCCGTAACTGACCCAAAATCGTCCTGAACCCTACTACATTTCAGCTCCATAAACAGCCCCAAAATCCAGTCCGAAAAGCAGTTCCGTTCCACACCGAAATAGCCTGAAAACAGCCACCGTTAGCGTTGTGCCGATCACCCATTCAAGCCTGCAACTCTCCCATTTGAACTGTAACCCACCGCTTTGTCTTCGGAGGAGAGGTAGTTAAATTTTACCTCCCTAAGTATATCTACGTGTATGTAAATTTATTATGTAAATAAGTATTTCCTACCGGACCGGTGTATATATTTGATCTTGTAAATGGTGACGAGAAAAAGAATGGATTATTTTCCACTGAGTTCGAAGTTATTATCTCATTAGCTTGGTTATAAACATCACTTTATCATTAGTTATTTTTTTCCTTCTTCTTGTTATTTGTTTAAGACTTTTGAATAGCTCCAGTGAAATCATAATAAGGGGACACACTAGATATATGCATAGACTAGGTGCTAATATGTGAACTTCCCTATTGGTGTGATTTTTTTTTTCAATACCTATTTATATTTATATTGAACAGTTGGTTTAAAAAGGATAAAAGTTTGAGAATGTTTTTAAACAGATAACTTAGATAAAATATGAGTTGATAGTATTCGCTAAGTGATAATTTCTTATAAGATGAAGTTAGTAATCAATTTTAGTTATAATGATAGTACTTGATAGTTAGCTAGAAATTAATTATTACTAATGTTATTTTTATTTTTTTTCGTTTGGAACCTACAGTTACAAGAGCTTGTAAATTAGTATAAAGTTGAACCTTGCTAAAATCCATGATTTTTTCTTGTATTAGAAACAATGTATCTCTTTTATTGTAATGTTTGGCATTAAAATGTTGAATATCTGAACATTATTCTTTTTGTTCCTCAAATAGCATTTGTTGGTATCTTTATGTACTGTGCATGAAATTTTAGAATGGACAAATTAGGTTCCCGGGTTGGTGTTCGTACTTAGAAATCACCTAGACGTTAAGTAATGGAAAAATTGAATAAAGTTTACAGATGACATTGATGGGATGAAAGTTTATGAATGGTGTTTTGATGAGCTCTTGGGAGGCCATCCCGCTGAGTCTCAGGATTTTGGATTATGAACGGCAGACAGCCGGTTGATTTTTGGAAAGAGGAGATATTATGATTGGTGGATTACTTGTGTTTCGGAACCCTAAGTTATGGCGTTGCGTGATTACTCCGTATTGAATTTTTGGGTGATATAAGGGTGGTTTGTATTATAGTCGGGTCACGACTATATACTCCCGAGGTTACAGTCAGTTCCTTGTGGGCCCAGTGGTACAGTCAGTCCCTGGAGATTCACCCTTGTGAGGCATTTGATGAATCCGACTAAGAAGATAACTTAGACCTTTCATCTGGGCTCCCAGTCAGGGCAAGCAAGGGGGAGTTGAATCACGAATGGCCTAGACTTTGCGGTTGACACGGGAGGATGTTTCTCAACGGATGAGATTCTAGAATTCACTAAGTTAAAGGCTAGTAATTAAATTGAATTGTTCTTTACTTCAATTGCATGCTATAAGTTATGGGTTCAGGTAGGGTTTACTATTGATTGATTATTTCGCTCATGGTGTTGTTATGGCCCTGACATATTACGCCAGGTGTTGAAGGTGCAGAAGAGGAGCCGTATTACCAGACGGAGGAGTTCGCTGGTGAGCAAGTGGAGGAGGAGAATCTGAATCTAAACCTCTAGAAGCCTCGAGTCCCTTTATTTTTGTGTTGGAACAATGTAATTTAATTTCCCAACAAAGCACTATTTCAATTTGTAATCGACTTAAGATACTTATGTTATTTTCTGTTGCTTAATAAATGAAACTCTTTTGAATAAATCTTTTTATTAATTTAAATAATGCTTCCGAAAATCAGGGCGTTACAACCTAACACACAACCCTCTTCCTTTATCCGGACTTGGGACCGACTGTGAACAATCTAAGACTCTAAGCACAACACAAGCGGAGTTGAACATGTATGACAATGCTAATTTAAAAGGCAAATACTGAACGAAGCACAAAATTAAAGGCAAAAACTCAAACATAGGTATACTAGTTAGGCTGCAAGTGAATCAAGCTGTTCACAAGCAACTTGAGACTCAATTGTTTGAGACTCAACTTGGTTAAGTTTTAGTTTAGTAAAACAAGCCGAGTTTGAGGTTTTGGCTCACTAAGAGCATCTCCAGCCCTTACTCTTTTTTTCCTCTAAAATGAGTCAAATTTTGAGTAAATACCCATGTAGACACCCCGATTTTGAACCCAGGATGCACTCGAGCATTCCCGATGATGAAATAGACCAATCATGCATACCTCGAGGCTAAGAACAAGGCTTGAACTCACCGAACCACCCTAAACCATTCTAAACCCTCCTAGAACAACCTTAAACCAAGCAAAATGACCAAAATACCCTTCAAACCATCCATAAACCATTTCAAAATAAACCCAAGCCTACACCATCTTCTAGTACATTCAAAACTCTCTTTATTGATATATAATACGTCTCAATCCATTTTGAAATGAGGGAGATGTGTCCATTTTACCAAAATGACTTATTTTCCCGACCTTCTGAGGGTAAAATGGTCACATACTTGAATGTACAAATTATCTTGGGTTCAAACAACTTGGGTTAGAAAGTACACTCGACAAGCTTTCCAACGCTTCAAACCACGCATGAAACGGAGTTCGGTAGCACCCGGGGCGGCCCCGCAAAGTTTTACCTTTTGAGCAACAGCCTTGAGCGCTCAAGCCCTGGACCTTGAGCGCTCAAACCCAAAAATCCCACCTTGAGCGCTCAAGCCCATGGCTTTGAGCGCTCAACTCTGATCCAGATCAGTTTTCTGCAGAACATCTAATCATGATATTCTACTGCAAGAGGAGCGTCTACCTATGTTTTCTACTGCCTAAATACACTTCCTAGACCCTTGAACATCTCCTCAATCACCCCCCAAACCCAATTCAAAAATTAAACCCATTTCCCTCCCATTTCTCTCTCTATATAAACCCCCTTTGGCTGATCTCTTACACTGTCACACCCTTCATCAGCCCTCTCCACTCTCTCTCATCACTTCAATCACGTTTTAGCCTTTCTCTCCTCCATAGCCACCACCCTCCATCATCTTCAACCTTCAAAACACCCAAAAATCTTATCTTTAAGGCCTACAACACATGGGTCTTTGAGAAACCAACTTCAACAGCCCCTCTCTCACTCTAACAAGTCATTTACAGCCCATACACTCCATCAATTTCGTCCAAACCTAGCTCTTCCATCAAAACCCACCTCATCCAAGCCAAAATCACCATTTTAAGCTCAAATCCTCCATCATCCACTCAATCAATCACTCAATCAACCCTACACTTACACTCCTCTGACCAAAATACTTCATCTATAGCCCATAAACACAGCCACTACCCATCCATTCATCAAACCACAAGTTCAAGCCTTGATCATAGCCGAAAAGGTAGAAAATCATGTGAAAATCACTATTTTGGTCTTGCTGAGGGAGACCAGTGGGCTCATTCAAGTTCCTCATACTTGAAATGAGCCTACAAGTTCTGAAAAGTATCATAAAATAGCAGAATTTGGCGATCTGGGAAGGGCTTGAGCGCTCAAGGCCTTCACCTTGAGCGCTCAAACCCCAACAGATAGGCAGTCACAGTGTTTCAGCCATAACTTTTTACTCCGAACTCCGTTTTCAACGTATTATATATCAAAACGTAGATAATTTGAAGGGCTACAACTTTTTAGTTTTGTGTTTTTCTCATTTCTATATCAAAACCATCCAAAACATGCAAATAGTGTCGGAAAGATAAATAATTTTGTTCAAAATGGTGTTTTAAGTTCTATTTTTCTCCTTCATTGTCATTTTCCTTGTTTATATCATTCTGTAATCGCATTGTACACTTCACACAAGCATCCACCATCACTTAGTTTGTGTTTTAATATTCATTTACGTGTTTGCCATTCCCGTATCCCCCATTTCGTGTTTAAAATCAAATTTCAAACATTTCCAAAATCCCACAAAATGTTGAGTAGAGACCGGTTCACGGACCGGGCGAGAGGGGTGCCGTAAAACCCTTCCCCTCTCGTAACCAAACCCCCGAATCCGAGAAATCTTTGGTTCCGCCATGATCAATGAAATCTTTTTTTCAAATGGGCAAACAAGTCATGTTTATTTTTGATCGGTTTCTCGGGTTCGGACCTCAAATCCGGGTGGCGACTCTAACAATCACAATCTTTTCGTACAATCTCGGTGGGCCGTCCACAACCCAATTCGATAGGGAGGTAACATCTTCACCTATGGATGTAAATAAGAGAGGAGGAACCAAACACCTTTGTTGATCAGCTGCAACATACCTCGTAAAACCCTTCACTTTCATTGATCAGCTTTGCTCCATTGAACTATGGTGCTTATCGATGCCGCCCTCTCCTCGTATGATTCGATCAAGCCTAGACGTTGCCTTACTGCGCTCTCTCACTGCTCTGTTTTTTCTTTCAATCACATACGTAGGGAAATAGGGGCTTGGGGGTTGCATCAATGGCAACAGGAATGACAGAAGAGTAATTAATTTATGAGGTGGAGAGCGTTGGAAAAATGGAGAGGGGTTTGGGTTGACCCTAATTTGGGACAACAAATGGGTAAATTCCAAAGGGAATTGATATTGGCACTCCCCTTTTTGATATTGGCACTCCCTTTTTTGTCTCCATTAGGTGAAGTTCCTAAACTAGCCTTGTACTTTATAATTACATTTATCCTTTGCTATCAAAATGACTAAAATAACCCTTTTATTTTACTAATGAGCGAACTCCACTAATCAAATAACTTAACGCAAATCAAACAACTTAACACAAATTTGATATCTGCATATTCCATGTTCATACATACACTAGCAAATGGGACCATCGCATAAAACACCAGATCCGGGGGTGCTGGAAATCAGCCCCAGAAAATCACCCTGAAAATCACCAAAACGACATCATTTTAGACGCCAAAAGGGCAACAAAAAAAAAATCACTCAAGAAGAAACCACATATACTGGTTATGTTTGAAGTATATTTAATTGTAAGTGATCAGGAAGAGTCTGGATTAGTTTTTTTTATCAATTAAATGGCGTACAACATAAATTTTTTAGTTATTTGATCAAACATAACCAACAACTATGAGTTTTTTTTTTCCCTTTTCGAGTACATGGTTTTTCGGCGAATTTATGTAGCTTCAAGTACCAGTTATGAATAGGTAATTTGTGAATTTACGTAGCTTCAAGGACTCAAAATGACGTAGTTTTGAGTGATTTTTTTTGTTGCCCCTTTTGGTGCCCAAAACAACGTCGTTTTGGGCGATTTTTAGGATGATTTCCAGAGGCTGATTTCCAGTACCCCGGACCACCCAAGTTAAACACTAAATCTGCAAATTCCAAGGAAACTTGTGATTGGTAGCAGATGAATCGAAATGCTAATAGAAAACGAAGAAACTCTTATTTTCTCTCTCTCTCTCTCTCTCTCTCTCTGCCAAGGCAAAAGAACAGAACGTCCTAGAATGAAGCTTTCTTTTTCTTTTTTTCCTTTTCTGTCTGTTGCATAAATAAAAGGGTTAATGTGGTCATTTTGATAGCAAAAGATAAATGCAATTATAAAGTGCAAGGGTAGTTTAGAAACTTCACCTAAAATGAAGTGTTAATATCAAAATGGGGAGTGTCAATATCAATTTCCATTCCAAAATAGGAAAATATTTGGGCTATTTGAAAATGAGTTTTTGAGATTTTTGCCCAGATTTTAAATTTGGGTCTTAAAATGAGTCAAAGATTGGAGATGTGCTGGGCAGTAGGCGAGCCGAGCTAGTGATTCCACGACCGTCTTTCACACGAAAACAGAAGTGGGATCAACCACTTCATGACCCCATTTCCTTCATTCAAACCCGTCATTTCTAATAATCTAAACCAAAATGGAACTAGAGAAGCACGACCCCTCACCGGAATCCCAATCACCACCGCCACCACAAAATCCTCCCACCACCACCGCCGCCACAAACTGCTGCATCAACTGCGGCGGCCCCACCATCTTCCCACCCGAACCACCATCCCGCTCCGACATCTCCCCTCCCCCCGCCTACCGCCCCATCCGCTCTCCCGCCATCATCAACAACAACCTCTCCCCTCAGCAATCCATAATTCTCGCCCCTGTCCCCAAATCCCAAAAAGTCCCCACTCTCTCCCCCCCTTACCACTTCCAAACCCCACCAACCAAACGCATCCACTCCCCCGACGACCTCCGCCGCTTCCACGAGACCACCGCCGCCGCCAACTTCCTCGGCTTTGTCGTCTCCCTCTCCGAATCCATCCGCTCCCACAAGATCTCCGATTCCTGCCACCTCTCCCCCACCGTCTCCGCCCTCGTCTCCCTCCTCCAAACCCTAAGCCAATTTGTCGACGAAATTCCCCCCGCCGCTCAATCCTCTCGCTACGGTAACCACTCCTACCGTACTTGGCACTCCAAAATGGTCGAAAACGCTGAATCGTTCATGCTCCAATTCCTCCCTCAGGATATGCGCTGCGCCACGCTCGAAATCATCCCTTACTTCACCGATAGCTTCGGGAACGAGAGTCGTATCGATTATGGTACCGGACACGAGACTAATTTTGCTGCCTGGTTGTATTGCCTTGCCAGACTAGGGTTAATCAAGGAGGAAGATTACCAAGCGGTGGTATCTAGGGTTTTTGTCAAGTATCTTGATTTGATGAGGAAACTGCAGCTTGTTTACTGCCTTGAGCCGGCTGGGTCCCACGGGGTTTGGGGTTTGGATGACTACCATTTCCTGCCCTTTGTTTTTGGGTCGTCGCAGTTGATTGATCACAAGTACATGAAGCCAAAATCGATACACAACGAGGATATTCTTGAGAGTTTCACGAACGAGTACCTTTATCTATCTTGTGTCGCATTCGTGAAGAAGGTGAAGAAAGGACCCTTTTCTGAGCATTCCCCCATGTTGAATGATATCAGCGGCGTGCCCAATTGGAACAAGGTGAATACTGGTTTGCTTAAGATGTATAAAGCTGAGGTGCTGGGGAAGGTTCCTATCATGCAGCATTTCCTGTTTGGTTCGCTCATCCCATGGTATGTGCTTCTTTCTCTCTTTCGTTCTCTTCTCTGTTATCATCATTTATGGTTTATTAGGTTATTTGTTTTTGGTGCATGCATTGTGATTTGAGATTCTTATGAGCTAAGGAATAAATGTAGTCAGTCATTGTCCTTCTATTATCATGTTTTGAACTGAATCAGTTCCTTGTGTGGGCATCAAAGCATCATTTTGCGGCAGAGTGATTTAGAACTAATCCCCTAAGTTGAGACGCCTTAAGGGTTGCAGTCTTTTTTTTATTTTTTTATACAAGCAATAAATGTTGTTGTAAAGGCATTAAAGGATGTCACCCATGTACAAAAGTTCAGGGTTGCAGAGTCGGCGTTACCATGAAACAGAACCAATCAGGCTGCAAAGCCTGACATGCGACCAATTGTAATAGAATTATGAGGTGGTTGTTTAGAGTAGATGGAATGATAATAATGCACCAGGGAGACAAGTGACTCCGGAGATAGTATGTACTATATAGTTCGGCAAATTCATGCTACGGCATGGTGATTGTACTTTTGTGAGTTCCTCGCTCTCATTTGTTAGGTTTCAGCCATACTGAAGTGTTTTTTGACTCTTGAGTTCATCAGGATTCAGGGAAGTAAGCACATTAAACCATGCCGTCTTGGTGAACGAAAGAGAAAAGTGAAGTCCTAATCTAATCTGACCACTAGGTTTCACTAGAAAAGTGGAAAATGTAGTCTTGCTCTAACAACCATTGCGTGTTACATCATGGTTTTCACCATTAGTGTAATGTTCTAGAAATAATTTGAATATTCTAAAATTATTTATGTGAGGAGTACCTGACACAAGTCTTTGGCCTTTCCGCATTCTGGTGACAGGAGGACAGTAAAAATACCAGGATTCCCTTGCCATTTTAACCTAGACGAAACCGTGACCAAATCTAATACTCATGGGCGGAAGAAAACATTAAGCTACTTTCTCTGAGCTTCATATAGCTTTGCTTTATTGAGCTAGAACAATCTCCTAACTATTATTCTCTTGGTGTTGTGTACAATTAGAAGTTGTGATCCTATTCTTCTCCCGTCGTTCTAAATATTCTATTTTTGTACGAGTTCTAGTCAGGGAATCAGTCTCCCCGCGAAAGAGTGAGGGAACTTTTGCGACCTTTTACCTCTCTCCAACCTTGCTGGACCTTGCTGACCGCAAGGGTCAGCAGGTCCTGCTGAGCCGATCGGGACTGTCCAACCGTGTTTTGGATGGTCCAGATTTGAGGGGAGTTAAAATACCCAAAACACCCTTCTACACCCCTCAAATCTGAAGATGGTCCCAATCAGCTCAGCAGGTCCCCCAATTCGCTGTAATTGGGACCTTTTGCCCTAATCAGGACTTATTTTATTAGATGTGTAAAATCATCATCTTCTGTTTGCTTTGGTTGCAGTTTCATACTAACTTCCATGCTTCATGGATTGCTGAAGCTACTTTTGTTTTGGACCTTCTATTTGGTACCATGATGAGTATGAGAATAAAGAAGAAAGGAGGAGGGAAAAATAGATGGAGAGAACTGAAAGTTATCTTGGCTGTGTTTGGTTTAGAGTTTTAGTTTAGTTTTGATGATGTAAGCAGGTGTAATGAATGGAGAGAGATAGAGAGAGAAATGAGGGAAATGATGATGTCATCAAAACCAAAACTAAAACAAAACTACAAACCGAACAGGGCCCTTCTATCTTCCATTGGCTGCATGGAATATCATGTTCCTGTCCTTACATGATAACCCTTTTTCTTGCATATGACTAATGAACCTTTTTCCCTAATATCGAAGACCGATAGACCATGAAATAACTGTCTACATTTGATCTTTTAGTATTTTGGTATTAAAGCTGGTGCAAGAATACCAAGAACAATTCAGGAAGCCACATTGACCTTGCTGGTTAATAATACTTCCATACATTAAGGGTCTACTAACTACTGAGTGAGAAGAACTTCATGCATGGTGAGAGGAAACCCCGTTTTCCTTGCTGCAGATATTGTTGCAACTCAGTTGCGTATCACCTGTTATTATGGCAAGTTATGTGGTCAACAGAGTCCATGTAAGAAGAATAGGATTTACTGTCTCAGCATGTTGGTTGGGGAAGATGTTTTCTTCACTATCAATTTTCAAATTTCTCCATTGTTGGGGTAAATTTCTCTTGTATCCCTTCGACTATCACCTGAATTCCACTTCAGACCTATCTTTGATTTGGACCATACTAACCTTGCAATTTCAATTGAGTTTTAATGTGACCCCTCCGTGGCCATCCGTCCAATTTTTGGACATAAAAGAGGCATGTGCTGTCCACATGATAAGTTTTCACTGTTTCATCATCCGTGTTTTTTTGCCTTTAATGATTTTTTTATCAAATTTTTTATTTACTTTTTACTTTTTGAATGAATATTGCGTACCTCTGTTTAAAAAGTAAAAAAGTTTGTTAAAATGTTAAATTTTCTTACTAAAGACAAGTTACACAACCCTGTACAGCATCTTTATCTCGAAAACTTACCTCAAATTGACAACCAAATAGAGCAATTTCTAGAGCCATTGTTAACTCAAAACTTAACCCACTTGATAACTTCTAATCCACTTCCCCAGTAGCCACCGACTAACCCAACTGCCAGCAGCTGTCTACGCCCATCGCTGCAAGCCAATGAATCACCCTACTCCCTTCCCAAACCTCACCCCCAAAGAAACCATTCCTTTTTTCTGCAATTCGCGCTATTAATCGACATAAATCCTGTACTTCGTGTATTGCAATCGTCTATCTGTCATCGCCTCATTGGAACTTTGTTACCATCGATCTTGGTCAATGCAATTATTAACTTGTGACCTAGGACTTTGATAGGTCTGCGGTAATGGATGGGTGAGAGAGAGAGCTCATTGGTGGGGTGGGTTTAGGTTGGTGTCGAAATGGATTGGTGTGGGTTGCCAGTGAGTGAGTGAAATGGTGGGTTTTCTTTTATTTTTATTGTTTATTTTGCAATTCTTTTTTTTTAGTAAAATGGTGTTTACTGGTTTCTCTTTAAGAAAAGAGTATAGAGAGCAGGGAGAGGGAGGAAGGAAATGGCCAAAAGTACCCCTGTAAACTTATCACGTGGACAACACATGCATCTTTTCCGTCCAAAAACTGGACAGAGGATTACGAAGGGGTCACATTGAAACTCAATCGAAATTTTAAGGTTAGTATTGTCCAAATTGAATATAGGAGGACTGAAGTGGAATTGATAGTCGAAGGGATGTAAGAGAAATTTACCCCTCTTGTTGGCTTCCACAGGTGGCTACTTTAGGGTTCGGTGAGCTGCATTCAGAAGGAATTCTTCTGTGAACCAGTTGCTGAGAACTCTCTCTCTCTCTCTCTGTGGTGGCATGGTTTCCGACTTTGCAGGATCATCATGCTAGATGGTGCAACTATGACTCCTAAACCACCACAATTCTTTAGTTGATTTGTGATGTATAATTGTGGGTTGTATTCGTGCCACAATTGTTGAAGAGAAATCTTTGACTACTTTCTCATTTATTTTCCCTCCTTTTTCAGGGATTCTGATATATGAGCCTTTTTTAACTCAAGCTGCATAACAAGTTGAAGACATTTTGCTTATGGTGGAGAAAATGTATGTTGCTGGTAGTGTGAACTCAGTGTCTCTCTCTTCTCGTGGAGCCAACTCTACCTGCATTTAGCTATATGCAGGAACCTTTTTCGTAGCTATCTGTATTTACTCTTGTTCTAGACATGGAATATTGATCAACATTTTTCACTTTTATCACTATTTAGCTAAAATATCGAATTTCTTTTATTTGATTCATTGCAACGAAGGTAATTTTCGCATGGAAAAAAATTTCCCGACTCTTTTCTCTTAAAGAAAATCTCTCTCTCTCTCTCTCTCAACTGACAGTGTTGCAGCTGCAGCAACTGTCGGAATACAGCAGATTAGGGTAACACCACAATCCAGATCTCTAATGGTATTTTTTCCTTCCCTTATTTTTTTGGCTCTTTTTACCAAGAGAAGATAATGTACTGGGTTTGAGTCTCACTGTAGGGTCCAACTGCTTAGACCTAATCCAACTCCTTAGATTAGGTTAGAGTAGAATTCTTGCATGAAAAAAAGAAAAGAAAAAGAATGGACGATTGGATTCCTCTATAATTGAAAAAGGGGTGCTTTGGATTGATGGGAATTACCCCTGTGAAATGAGGAATTTGAGTGAAACTTTTGCGGCCCTTTTGCTAACGGGATATAGAGGGCAGATATAGTAATATCACTATGGATAATACATTCGAAACTATTTATGTGTTTGCCACCTGAAAATAGAAGGGGATATTATATCTCTCGGATTATATACCTCGGATTGTATGTCCACCTAGAGTCGGATATATAATAACACTATCTCACCCCTTCCTTATTTTATTCACCTTCATATCTAGCTTTATGATAATGAAAATGCCCCATTTTCTTTTAATTCTATCTCTACCTGCTTATATATTCATCCCAAAACAAATCAAGGCCAAACATATGTCCTCTTATATTAAGTACTGAAATAAATCATCTACAACATATTTCCCCTATATATATCTGCCCTTTTACCGTATCCCCCCTTGTACTATATCTAATATCCACCCAAAGGCCAAAACTAATCTCATCAGCAAAAGAACCGTAGAGATTTTCCGTGAAGACGATTTGGCTGTGCAAAACTGGAAATTGTCCAGCCTTTGTCGATATTATGGGCTATTTGAAGAGTCCAATCTTTAGCAACTATCGTTGTTTATGAGTAATAACGTTGAGGAGTGGATATGTCATTACACTAGATGGTGCAGCTATTTCTAGAAAATATTTCAGACAGACATGTGTTGCGCGATTGGCAACGGAATCAGAGTTCATTGCAACTAGTGGATAGTATCACGAATGCGCAAACCAATGGGTTGAATTGGGAGCCAGTTGATAAAACATCGAGGGGGGCGGGGTTAAAGCCTATGACACTGAAACTTGCCATGAAATAAACCGAACCTAGTTGACTGAAAATCCCAATATTTGAGTTCAATGGGACGACCTAATTGCGTATAATTGAGGGACCCATTACTCAATAGACAAGCTCTCCTACCCGTTCCTATTGTGCAACAATGATGCATGCAAGGTTAGATATATAACAACAATAACAGAACTCATCTAGTCTCCAATCATTGGGGGTATGGGCGGGGGATAATTGGAGACAGACCTAACATTTGGTAATATGCACAAAGTGGTTGCTCTCATAATACCACTAAAATAGTGGCCTCCCTAAACTTTCAAGAACCGAGGAGCTACAGGGACGTTTTGCTGCAGAACCAAGCCCCCAAATCAAAGCAGAAAGGCATCAAGGAGGGCAGGCCTAGAGACCCAAATAAATTTTTGTGCTTATTATCATGCTTTATTCATTCATGATCTAGAGCATCTCACTAATGAGCACATAAGGTTTACTTTTAATGACTGATGCGTTGGAATGCCAACCAAAGTATAGCATGATATTGTTAAACAGGTAGTCACTTATGCAAGTGTGAAGTGGAGCCGCTTCCATAAGAATTCAAGAAGGAAAAATCTTTGGAAACACACACTGATCCTGGTGAGTTTTAGGCCAAAACGAACGCAATAATGAAAACTGAATTGTGTCCATTTTGTGCTAGTGTTTCCAATGAGCTTTAATAATATTCTGATTTATTTTTTCGAAAACCGAATTTCCGTAACAATTTTAACATAAAAAAACCCTTCTATTCAACCATAAGGTCCATAACTTCAAATTAAAGTATCATATATCATTTTTAGAAGGGTTTGTTCACAAATAGTCTCTTTTTCAAATAATATGTGTTTGACAACGCCTGTTATTGTCTTAAAAAATCACGATGTTGAAGTAATGCCTAATTCATGAGAGATTTTGCTACTTTTTTTTTTTTTTTTTTACTAGAGAAATCTCTCCTACATATAAAGTGTGAGTGCACGCTACAGTGTTTTCGTCCGTCATTTTTGCATCGGGATGAACAGTGTCTCTGCCCAAGTCTGGCATATTCAATTTACCAATCTGCCCTTAACAAAGCTCTTTCGTTTTGGATACAACAGGTCATTAGTGCTTTATCTTGCAGTTATTTTCGAAACCGCAAAAGGAATTGGGCTAACGAAGAGTTGTCCTTTCTGACATCAAAAGTACTCGAAATATACGAAACAGTATTTTTTTACCTACTCTTTATATCTCTCGGGAGCCCAATTATAAGTACAACAATGCTATGAGTACACCATTTAGTGTACACTAAATGTATATCACTTTTCGTAGTACTCATTTTTTAGTTTCACACTAATTATTGAAGCCGTTCAATTTATTTAAAATATTATTTAATAGACTCTTATAAAATGAAATATCAACTCAATCGAATATCGTTAATAGCTTGATCGATTTATTCCATTTCTTTTCGGTGAATTGAATGACGAAAATCAATCAAATCCTTAAAGCTATCCGAATGAGTTGATTTTTTACGGGAATTCTTAAAAATATATTTTAAACAAATTGAAACACTATTCCTTTCTGTGAAACCCTAAAATAACACAAAGGTGGTGTACATTTGGTGTAACCATGATTTTTTCTGCCAGGTATATATCAATGCCCAGTTGCCCACTCCAACTTTTTTCTAACTAACGGCCCGATTGGATAGGGTATTTTTTTTAGGGCTATTATATATGGAGAGGGGATAAGATAGTAGGGGGTAATATGTATGGAGAGTAACCTCACATTGACATTTATGGAGGAGGGTTAACTAGTGCTTAGTTTGGATGATTTTGGTAATATAGTGGTATAAGAATGTAAAAAACTGTCAAAAGATAAATTTGTCCTCATGCATGCCCAATTTAAATTTTAAGCGTTATTTAAATATTAAATACAAAACTTATTAATTTATTACACTTGTCAACAAATAAGCTATAATAACTAATTAACTCTCAAATAATTGTATTAATTTATTTGAAATACAATTACAAATGGTTAAGAAAAGCACAACTTTGGTGCAAAAAAAATAAAAAAATTATGGGCGGAAGTACATTATTTTTTTATCCGAAGGATATTACAAAGCAACTCAATACTAATAATGTAAAATACTAAAGAGTAGTATAATTTTTCTAATTTTTTTTTCTATTGAATTAAAGATCTCTATGAGTAGTTTAATTTGGTAAAAAAAAAAACTAAAAAATTATGGGCAAAAGAATTTTTTTTTTATCAGAAGAAAATTGCAAAGCCTAAAAAAACACTTACAATTTGCACCAAGCCACCAATGGCAGCAATACCAGGGGTATTGGGCGGGGGTATTAAAAGGGGTACAATGGTCATTTTTCAAGTAGGGGGTCATAAATATAGACACCCTGGGGTGTCCATAAATAACACCCTTACAGGGGTGATATTTAGTCCATATGATAAATAACACATCTGTACTTATTTTGAGCAAACCATTCCATAGCCGTGGGTCCGGGTATAAATAAGACCCCCCATATTTATGCCCCCCAATAAGACCCCAACCAAACAGGCTATAAGGTCGTGTTTGGGAGGCTTTGTTTATGGATTTTCAGAATTTGCATTTTTTTTTTTTTTTGGGATTATAGTTAGGATATATTATAAATCTGTAGAGTGTTTGGGGGATATGTAGAAAAAACATTTTACAACAGGAGTGATGTTTGCGAGTATAATTATAAAAATGGATTATGGGTTGAATTTTTACCATGTTGCCCTTGATAAGTTATTAAGTGTGAATACCCATTTTAGACGTGGAAAACAATCTCTTGTAGTCCTTTGTTATTTATAGTGAACTTTTTCGAGATTTTGGGTCGTTAATTTTTATACTTTTTATGTTTCATTCGCCAAAAATTATAACTTGCATCATTATCTTATCTTTTTTTTTTTTGTTTGAAAAAAGGACCTACAATACAATAGTGACTATAATACCGGGCTTTGGGGTGGTGTGATGTGACTATTAATGTACAAAGGATGTAAAGGAAATTGACCAAAATTTAAATAAAAATCTCTGAAATTCACTCGAACCCTTGACTCAAACCTTTGTTGGATTGAGTTTTGTATAAATTTTTACTCAAATGAAAGGAGTAATATTCACACGTAACTTATATCTCAAAAAGGCCTGTTCGTGATCCTCAAATTTATAATCTTTCCATAAATGAAACTTTAATTTATATTTATGCTTAAATCATTTTACCTTATTCAGTGGAGTGCTTCACACAATTAAAGAGTATTATGCTAATGCCTTCATGGTATCTTCCTTCGTCCAAGCCATTTTGTTACACCAGTTTAGTGCTATTTTGGCAAAATATCAAATTAAGAACATTGGATTAACTCATTTTTCTAATTTAAATCAAATGGTTTGTTGGAGCTGAATGTGGCACACTCAATGATTTTGATATAAAACTTTGTTTGTATTGGGCATTGGCTAGCGTGGGAAGCACGCGGCCACCTCACTAGTATTCATATCATAAAAGATCTCAAACAAATTACAGGAGAAAGCCTTAACTACCAAATACAAGACACGAGCACAAAACAATACGGGTATATAGGTTCTGAATTATCATACTGCACGAAGCAGACCAACATTATGTATCGACATAGAGTTCGTCTAAGATTCAGTAGAAGAGCAACCCAAAACGGGAGCCCAGCTCACCCCATTGACATAAGAAAAGATGAGATCTACAAGCCACCAAAGCCATCGGAAAAACTGGAAAAACCAATCCGGAAGACAGAAAACAAATATATAGAAATAAGACCTACTTTATCTAAATCAACAGATCAATACCCAATAAAACAAATCTACCCAAAGCAGCCCTCATTGAGTTGAGCCGAGTCGGACCAAGTTGCACTGGGTGAAGGATGAGTTGATTATTGCCCACCACCACAACCCACCGCCCACCGGATCTGGAGAAACCAGACCGATTCTAAGAGCCGAGCGATAGCCGCCGGCAAAACCCCCTATGCTCCGCTCCCTCTTTATTGCTCCACCTCTAGCCGCCGTGCTAGCCCTCCTCTCATCGCCTCCACCACGTCAAAACAAAACCAAGTGCGCCGACACCAACACAAGAGGATGGGATCACACCGATCCAAGGATCGGCAGTCGCGAAGAAAACTAGAAGATGGCTGCGAGAACACACTAAAGAGGAGAAGGTGAGGGGGAGGGGGCGAGAGGAGGAGCGAAGCTAGGGGAAAAGTTTTTTATTTCCATTTCGCTACTCATTTGACAGCTACCTTGGACTTCCTCGAAACTTCAAATTTATTCGTTGGACATGGCTTCTCAGTCATTGGGGTTGAAACTGCACGGGTGCAATTCACCCTTTGCATCTGAATACCAGCTTTAACATTCATAATCCAATCCGCTCATAGTTTAGATCTCGTCAAGATGCTTGTCATGTACAAAAATTAGTTTAATCGTACGTTTATTAGTACATGATCCAAACAATTTAGATGAGAAAAAATTGAATTTTTCTGGGTTCCGATTTAGTGTGCACAGAAACCCAGTTTACCTTTGGATCATATACTTATAAATGTCCAATTATAATAATTTTTGGTGACGACTAGCATCTCGACGAGATCTAAAATATGGACGGTTCGAATGATGAAACTAAGACCGGAATACAAAGGGTTGCACTGCACTGCCGTAGTTTCTAACCCCAATGGCAGATAATCCAATAGAATCCAGTGGTTGAGCTTGCCCTTCTTGGAACAAATACATCTATAAGGTCAGAGTTCAACTCCCACTAACTCCTCTCCTTATGGCCTAACAAAAATTAGATAACCAAAATTTTTTACATAACTTTCTGTTACCCATTTAGAGGTTACTAAAGTTAGCAATGTCAAGTCTCAATGTCAAGTCTCACACCAGTGTTCTTATGCATACTAAACAACAATGGACCACCCCATCACATTTTCAAACTTGAATAACCAAAATTTGCCACGTCACTTTTTCAAAATATAAAAAATAGTTTTTGAAACAGTTTTTTTTTATAAATAATTTTTTGAAAACTTTTTTTTAAACAATTTATTTTTATTTTTTTTCCTTGTTTTTTTTGTTGGTAAAAGCAAATTTTGAAAAAATAGTTTAAAAAATAACAGTTTGTTTTTTTCAATTTTGTGAAAAATCAATTTTTGCGTATATACAGTTTTTCTCCAAAAAAAAAAAAAATACTGAAAAAATAGTTTTTTTTTCTTAAAAAACTGTTTTTTCGGAAAATAATAATTTTTTTTTTTGGAAAAACAGTTTTTGAAAAAAAAATATTTCTTGAAAAAAAGAACAGTTTTAAAAAAAATTATAGTTTTTAAAAATAATGATTTGAAACATAGTTGAGTGAAGAGAGAGAATTTTGTTTTGTGTAATGATGTGTGTATATATTTGATTGAGTAGAGGTGGGGCCGACTAAATTTAGTTATTGGCTGTTCTAGTGCTATTGGTTTAAAGATTTTTTGGTTTTGTCTTTATTCAATTTGTTAGTTTTGCGTCAAATTTTCGTTGTTATAGGTTCGTTTCGATGAGAAGAATCAGAATTAGATAAAATTATGAATTTTACTCAAATATTTTGAGAAATATCCAAGGAAAAGAATATGAATTTTTCATTTTTTTTGAAGCCTCACTTCGAGACGAATCTATAATTACCAAAATTTGATGCAAAACTATCAAGCGAAAAAAAGATTGAACAAAGACAAAATTAATAAATCCTTAAGCCAATGGCACTAGAGCAACCTAGTTTTGGTTGTTCAAGAGTGAAAATTTGGTTATTTGCTAAAATGTTGTTAAGTTTAGTTATTCCGTTAAGAACACTTTTTTGAACAAATATTTCTAACCTTAGCAACCTTTTAGGGCTTGTTTCACATTTGATAAAATGAGAAATCCATAAAATCAACCCATTTTGAGGTGTTACGGGTTGGTTTGAACAAATGATCTCTTAATTTGCTAAAATCAACCAATTGATTTTATAGATTTGTCATTTTATCAAATGAAAAACAAAACTTTAGTTTTGGTTAGGCTATTTATAGACTAGATAATTGGCTTGTTAAAAAAGAAAAGAAAAAGAAATGAGAGCTGCTCTAAGACGGTTTTGGTGTGCATTTAGGAGTTCCCTTCAAATAGACAGGAGTCCACCAGTCATCAAACCAGGGGCACCTCCTACTCCTAGTTTTTCCCCTAAAACTGTGCAGAGTCTCACGACAGACTCACCAAACCAAACACACACCCACACATCTAGGGGTCATCACTTTTTCCACATTCAAGTACTCATACACACACAGATTCATACGCATGTTCACCTCTCAATATTTTTCGCCTCAAATTTGATTGCTCAACACGGGTAAAGCTTACTTGACTTTGAAGTAGGGTTCCATTTTCTCTCTTTTTTCTTTTTATTATCAGGTACAGCAATGTGTTCATCTGTACTCCACTGAACCCTACCCTCATTATATAATTACATGCTCTTTATGTATGTATGTATACGGGGTTGTTGAGTGTCCATTTCGACTGACAGGCGCATACATTGAGGCATTTTTGCGAATTTCGGTTTGGAGAAGCCTCAGTCAACCCAGATCTTCAGTTGGGTCTTTCTAATTTCAAACACTGGGGTCTCTCTCTCTCTTTCTCTCTGCTTATCTACCTGTATGTTTTAGTGTCCATTGGGTATTTTGATCGTTCACTGGAAGGCCTGCAGCTTGAAGGAGATTGAGGATTTGCAGATCCGATGATTTGAGAGGTCATAGTGGAGCAGGTGAAGCCGCATTCTAGTTATTTCTCTTTCTTGGCGCTCGTATTCGCATTTGCTCTTATCTCCTTGTGTTGTGGTTTCCATTTCAGATTTTTGTATCTCCTTGTGGTTTCCGCTTCAGATTTTTGCAGAGTAGAATGGTTTTTTTTTAAAAGGCATTATAGATGATAGAGAATCCTACCTTCTTTTTGTGAACACTTTTCACAAAATTTCTCGTAGTTTTTTTTTCTTGTTGTAGTAACTGGTATTTAGTAATTTGATGTAGTTAAAGTCTTTTTATGCGGATTTTAAGTTACTCATCAAGAGTTCCTCCACGTTTTATGGTCGCGGAAATGGATTTGTCCCTTCACATGCTGTAGATAATTGTTAAGTTACCAATTATCCGAAAAACTTAATGTTAGGAAATTGGCCCAACAATGGACATGAAGCTATTCAACACCCTCTCTCAGGTGCAACCCCGTCATGCATGTGGAGAAGCAAACATCCATACGTACTGCAAAAAAATGCAAAGGGGAGAAACATAATGCTAACATGAATCGAAAAGCAAGCAGAGAGACTTGAACCTAAGACCTCTTGCAAGTTGATTTCATGTTAAGTTAGCAATTGTTCCAAAAACTTAAGTTGTTAGGAAATTGGCCAGCAATGTATGTCAAGCTATTCAACACATATAAATATATAATACACTTATTCAAATAGTTTTGCATTAGAAAGGAGGAAGAGGAGAAAGGAAAATAAAGTTTTGAAACTTAATGTGGTTTGACTTCTGAGGGTATGTGAGTTCACATTCTTTGTGGTGCAAAAATGCGATGATTTTTCCTGATTTGCATTTGCGGTCTAGCATTTTTTCTTGATCTTGAACCTTGGTTTGGTTTCAGGCCATGGAAAATTCATCCTCTAATGGGAATCGTTTCCAGAGAATACCACATCGCTCATTTGCAGCTAATCTGAACTTGAACCCATTGGTGAGTTAAGTTTCAATTTATCAATGTTACTTCATACTACATCACTGTTATTTTCTTTTTCTCTCGTGTTAACAATGACCAGGTTTCGTGTTCTGCATTTTTAGGTTGAGCTTGGTAATGCATTCGTCATCTGAATTTCTTATACGTAGTTGTCAATAATTATTTCCAAAGTCTTTGTGATTTTTTTTTTTGCATTATTGGCAGTTTTGATACGTTATCATAGAAGTTTCAAGTTTGTTGTCGCACTATATCTGGTTTATATGCCCCAGTGTTAATTGTTGACACTTGACAATGGTGTACGCCCCGTGATTTTAATTTGAAGGACTCGGAAGAAATAATCAAGAAGACTGAATTGTCAACAAACTTTTGTAATCAACCTCCTCACTCAAAGAAACAAAATCAGGAATAAATAACAGAACTTCGATAACGTCACAATAACTAAGATTTCTGAAGAAGCTAATATTCCAAGAAAAGAAAGTAGAAATCGGGGAAATCACACTTGCGAGAGAATCATTTGGAGCCCATATTAACCGATCTAGTCGAGGAATCAAATGAGCTAATGAGGCCTTACCCATTCATACATCCTCACAAAATTGAATGTCCCTCATGCTTCAACAATACAAGGGATTTACTAGTTACTTGGAAAATGCCCTAGGTCATGATAGATGAGGTTTTTTTTTTTTTTTTTTTTTTTAATTTTTTTTTTATGGGGATTGATAATCCCCCTATAAACCACACATGAAGACTCGCACCGCATCCTTCCCCTCCTTTGCTATCCCAAATAACCAAATGGTATTTTCTGCCTTTGTCACCCCTCCCACGAAGAATCCTTCGTCATTATCAATATTATTTACGCACACATTGGAATCCTAAAACTCTAGAATCAGGATTGCTCAAAGGAGGACCTAATGCAGGGTAAAGACTCAATGAGACAACTTAACATATTTATGATATTTTCTTGTGGGGAACAACTCCTGCGCATGGTACTTTTATTCAAATTCACCTCCAGCGCCAAAACCAACTTGACCACTTCCATTTAGAAAAGAAAATTGTATTTTACGGATGGTTTCATCTGAAAATCGTAAGGGGGCACCAAAACACTATCTTGTCACCATACTGTACAATGACCTCTTCCTTGTCCTTCTCAAGGATAAACTGTCGTACTCTGGACATCAACGGTTAACATGAACAAGACGGCGGATAAGGGATCCCCATGTCCCTGTTTATTATTTAGGCTACCATTGAATGAAGAGACATTTTGGAAACATTCAGTGAAAATCTGGAACACACAAAATAATTGAGTACTTGCGTAAAAGGCTCATCACTTATTAATTAAACACACTGATATTGTCGATAAATTGACTATTTGCATAAAGAAATATAGAATAAAAAAGTATGCATTAATTATGGATCAAAATTTAGTAACTCTAGGTATTTTAATGTTATTGTACCTCGAGGGTTGAAAAGGTCAGCTGGTAGAAGCTCACGATGGGAGAAGAGGTAGCTTTGGCGTGGAAAGATCTTCAGAGCAGAGGAAATAGGTTGAAGAGGGACTGGATCTTACTGACACAACTAGGGGCTTGGAGGAAAGGGGCTAGAAGAGAGGTCAGGTGAGAACGACCCCTGGAGTTGTGACGAGGATGCACGAGCGTTCGGGGTTAGTAGCAATGGCAAACAGAATAGTCATTGTTTTGCTTGTAAAGAGAGTACAAGAGAAACATCAGAGTGATTAGGGAGAAGTTTGATGGTTTAGAAAACTTCTATGGTTTCCATTCACTGAGGAGGATATTTTTTGGGGGTTGATAAAAGACACTGAAGTTGTAAAAATCGCAAGATATGTGGTGGGTGAAAGAGGATTGTTTTTGTGGCTTGGGATAGTCTTTTCTCTTTGTTTTCTATTTCTCTTTCTTTATGTCCTTATGTTTTTCGTCTTTTTCGTGTCTATTTGTACTTGGTTGGTGCTCTGGTGGCTTTTACATATTTTACGTATTGAAGAAAAAATAATTGTTTGTGCTACCTTTCTACCGAACGAAGTCAAATATTTGGAAGGGCAATTATGAACTTATAGCAATTGGTATCCTTGGTAAGGTAGTAAATTTTCTGTTTATAGGAAACGCTGATTTTTGTATTTCTGTTTTTCGTTAATGTTGGTATACATAAATAGTTTGACAACAAAGTCGGGAAAAAATAAGTTAGAAAGATGTTTGATGACCCAATAATATACTTTTTGTTTCTAATCATTCAGACATCAAAACTAATTTGGTGAAATTTCTCACACAACCACACAAGTCTAACCACATTACACAACCTGGAAAGCCTCTCTCTATCTTAAATTGCCTTACCCTCCCTCAATCTCTTAGGCAGCTACTTAGTAAAACAACATAAAATCTGAAAAATAGAAGTTATCATATAGTTTGGCATGGGTTTGCTACTAGAAACAATCCATCAACAAAAATAGAATCAAATCTAGTATTTGTATGATTTGGCGCGGGGTTTGATATTTTATTTGGTTTATTTGAGTTGCATGGGGTCTTGTTTTGAAGTGGGGTCTTGGGAGAGGGGGAGAGGTTGGTACTCTCAGACAAGGTAGGAAAAACAAAGAAGATGAAATAGAGACTATATGGTTTTGCTGTTTCGGAGAGAGAGATCTGATAAAGAAATGTTGGTCATGGAAAAGATAGGTCGCAGAGCTTTGTTTGGACTAATGTAATATAGCCTCTTTTGAGTGCCAAAAGAGTAATTTTTCATTGTGAAGAGGAATGGAACCATGATCTGAGCAACTTAAGTTCGCTATCATCCGCATGCATGTTATTCCGTTGCAGTACCTTGTTTTGGCCACATGTGGAGACTGGAAATCCAATTTTTTATAATTTTGTGGGAACTTCAGAAATTTCTTGCTGATCTTTCGAACAGAAACAAAAAATAAAAATAATAAATTTTGCAAGTAAAGAAAATTGAGACAAAAAGCAATTTGGTCTTTTGGGCCACAAATTTTTCAATGGTTTAGATGGGAAAAAATCTTTTCTCCAGCCCTACCCTGATTTATTGTTGTCCCCATTGAATTCACCTACAATAATGTATTGTTGCACTTGAGGCACGAAGAGCAAGTAACTTAAAAGCTCCTCCTCATTGGGTTCTTCACTTCTTCTTTGCTGTTGTTTGCCTTCGCATTATCTTAACTTATTATTTATTAAATGGTTTCTTCATGTATAGTAATTAAACTCAACAACATTTTCATTAACTTTTTTGCCCAATAATAATCTTTCTGCAGCTTGATGAAAATTTGGAGCAGTGGCCACATCTGAACGAACTTGTTCAATGCTACAGGACTGACTGGGTAAAGGATGAAAACAAATATGGACGCTATGATAGCATTGGCCCCATTTCATTTCAGAATCAGATATTTGAGGGGCCTGATACTGATATTGAAACAGGTACGAAAGAAACAAATGCTGGTGGGTTTTCCCAGAGAAAATAATTTTTCGCCAGATGACTCCTCCAAACGTGGTATGCTTATTTAAAAAAATCTTAAATATGCTCATGGGATACTTTTCTGGTCTATTTGTAGAAATGCATCTTTCCAATGCCAGGCAGACTAAGATTGATGATGCTACCGATGATGACATACCCAGTACCTCAGGGAGGCAGTTTACAGATGCTACCATCCCTGAATCATTGCGTTCAAAAGTTTCAAAGGTTAGCATGTAGAGATCATTTTTCTAGGATATGTATGCATCACAAGTAGTTCTCTTTCTTTAATCGTAGTTTGTCTTGCTTCATCAATTTGATCGAATCAAACACATGTAGTACCAGTCTACTCTGTATGTTGCGAATTCATATTTCATTTGGTTTCTATGTGGCTCTTTTCTAGTGAAGAAGAGCTAAGCAGTTTTATTTTACAGCATCTGGGTGAATCACCTCTCCCTGCTTATGAACCTGTTTTTGATTGGGAAAATGAGAGGTCAATGATATTTGGGCAAAGAATTCCAGAAGCTCATATCGCTCAGTATGGCAGGTTTGGCCAGTTATGATAGATTATAAGATTATAAAAAATCATGTTGTTTTTATACTTTTAATTCATATACTCGCTCTCTCATGTGTATGCCTGTATATTAACATATGTGTTTTTGTCACAGTGGATTGAAGATCTCCGTGAAAGTCTTATCCTTATCTTTTCAAGCAGGACTAGTTGGTAAGCTCTAACCATTGGGTAGTGGTGCTGTGCTATTGATTAGCTGCTCATTCCCTAAAGTCAATTCCTACTAGTTTTAATTTCTGACGGTACTTATAATTTTTGTTGTAGAGCCATTTTATGGGACAATATGTTTATACAATCGGGAGAGAAGAGAGAAATTATCAGAGGATTTCATCTTCCGAGTATCACCATCTGAAATACAGGATGTAAGCTTTAGCTTTTTGGTCCTGCATCATCCTCCACACATTCTCTCTAAATGCTTTTTGTCATGTGTGCTGGGTTTATATCTTAAGGTGATATAAAAGAAAAATAAGCACTTTACTGGTTCTTTTGTCACTGTTTCCAGGCCAAAAGTTCCTGTGACTCGCGTGGTATTTTCTATTTGGATGCTCCATCAGCATCAGTATCTCTGCTAATTCAGTTGGAGAAGCCTGCCTCTGAAGAAGGTGGAGTTGCTCCCTCAGTCTATTCACGTAAAGAGCCAGTAAGTCTGAAAACATCTGCAAATATGAATTATGGACGCTTATGTGCTTCCAGTTTCGATCTAAGCTGTTTATTATGTTGATATTTCTGATTTATTACTTCAAAAAACTCTGGAACTGCTCCAGTTGACCTCTTAAAGATTGATTTACTTGTGTATAGTATGCCGGGATAAGTTTGTACACCATAGTGGTCTTTATTGAGCGGTAAACATGATTACTGATTAATAACAATTGAGAAAAGATAGAGGCACTAACATTTGTACCAACAATTGTACAAACTCTCTCACATGAGATATGTGGGACCCACATATGAGTGGTAGGTCCCACATATCCCATGTGAGAGTTTGTGCAATTGTTGGTAGAAGTGTTAGTGCCTGTAGCAAACCTGATACCAATTTAAGCATAGCTTCCAGAATTTCAACATTTTTTTTTTGATCCGGAATTTCAACATTGAACAGATGAGAATCCTGTTATCTCTGTACGTAAGATGGAAACCAAAATTTAAGTCAGTTTACATGCAAAAAGGACCTCCTGTGCCCTTCAATCCCCCATATGAAACGAGCATTCTGGTAAATAAGCCTCAGAAATTGGACAAAAAATGCTCCCATTAGCAGTTTTCAATAAAGATAAGGCGTCATTCTCTTTTCATTAACTTTGGTTCCTTGCCAGTTGCTGGAGTGTTGATTGTATCTCTTAAAATGAAGTTCATCAACAACTAAAATGGAGATTGCAGTACATGTAGTTTCCAAAGTTGTGTGAGAACATTTTCCTCTTGAGTTGCATTTTGTTGAGCTGTGTGTTGGTCCTTGACATAGGTTTACTCTTATTTCTTTCGGTTAATGACTGCATTCTTTTTAACTCAACAGGTTCACTTAACCGAGAGAGAAAAGCAGAAACTGCAAGTGTGGTCTCGAATCATGCCTTATAGAGAGTCATTTGCCTGGGCAATTGTTCCACTATTCGACAACAACAACATTGCTGCCACTTCTGGTGGGCCAGCTTCTCCCAGTAGTCCTCTGGCTCCTAGCATCTCTGGCTCAACTTCCCAAGAAGGTGTTTCTAAATCAAGTGCGAAGATCACCTTGGATGGGAAGGCAGGTTACTCCAGTGGAAGCTCTGTTGTTGTCGAAATATCAAACTTGAACAAAGTTAAAGAAGGCTATACAGAGGACTCACTCCAGGTGTGGCAAAATATCCAGTCTTGTACGTTCGGATCCATATTAGTTTAGAGCCCTAGATGCAACCATTTGACATAAGTTTTCCTTTGTTTACTCTTTGGCTTTGTTGATTAACTACAAATCTACTGTCCTGGGCCTGATTGTTTACAAAGTTTTTGTCAACTTGGGGATAACATTATTGGTTTCGTTTGATAGTTGCAATCCTCCGTCAGTTTTTGATACATTCTATAGTAATTAGTTCCATAAAGTTTCCTCGACCATCTCGCGTTTGTTATTGTCTGCTTCCTTTAAGTGCTAATTTTGTGAATAACAAAGAGACAGTAAAGATTTTATGTCTGGTACATCCAGGAAGATAAAGCACTAAATAGCGATCCAAAAAAATAGCATAAAAGTTCTCATTTCTAGGGAAAGGATCCGCTTTTCGTCTTGGTTATTTAGATGGCCTCACAATCTCGGTCTTTTGTTCTATTTTTCTTTCTAACTACGTTATGTGGAACTAGGAAATTAATCAAGAAGACTTGTCTTGCAATCTGCATATGAATGCAACAACAACCAAAAAGATAAAAGATAATGAAAAAGTTTAGAGATAAGCATAAAAGAGAAGTGAAAGGTTCATGGCCTGGTACTTCAAACTGGAAGAAACTCAAAGACAAGGAAACTGGATAACTTAGGTTATTCTTTTGCTGATTGTGAATTTTGGTTGGTGGATTGCGTACAGTGCGTGGAGAACCTTTATTCTTTGATAGAAGGTGTCACACTGCTGTGCTTATTTATTAGTTGCAACTGTGAATGACTTTCTGTGTTTCTCATTCCACCTGACACTAGGTTTCCTCCCTGATTTTCCTGCTAATGTTTAGGATCCCAAACGCAAGGTGCATAAACCTGTGAAAGGTGTCTTACGATTGGAAATTGAAAAGCTCCAAGCTGGACCTGTTGACTTTGAAAATATTTCAGAAAGTGGCAGCGTTATTGATGACTCTGTTGACACTGGTGACCGAACAACTGATTCCCCGTTTAGAAAATGCCCTAGTAATGGTTCTGACGGGTCTCGTACAGGTGATTCCAAGTGGAACTCTTTTGATGGAAAGGAAATCCATCGAAACGGATTGAACATTCAAGCCAATCCAGATATCAGTGCTGATGATGTAAGTTTTGTACATATCTCATAATTTGTTCTACTTGCAGCACATCTGGTGTCAGAAAACTGACTTACTTTTGTAGCAGATGATTTGCTTGTTTTACCTTCATTCGTAAGCCTTCTTTAACTTAACAATTGAAGCTTCTATTGGTCTGAAATTTTCTGCCAATATCACGGAGGACAGGCAACAAAAGTAAGAAAAGAATCATAACCATCCACTGATACTTTTAATTTTATTTTTAGAAGTGCAACTACCTGAGAATAAATGATAAAAAATGCGCTTCTCCGTTAAAATGTATCCTGAACTGTTGCTAATTTGAGATAGAACTGTGTCAATATTCTGGATGCTTTATTGCACCAAATGAGTGTTGGCTTTGTGATTGGTATATTGCTCACTTTAATCAGAGTGATTTATTGTTGTAAATATGCAGTTCCAGGCTTTTGACTTCCGGACGATGACGAGAAATGAGCCTTTCTTGCAGCTTTTTCATTGCCTCTATGTGTATCCGTTGACAGTTACTTTGAGTAGGAAAAGGAATTTGTTCATACGGATTGAACACAGAAAGGATGATGCAGATGTTCGCAGGCAGCCTTTGGAGGTAGGTTGGTGGTTCCTTTTAGTTCTTTTCCATTGTATTTTTTTTTCTTTTCTCATTTCAATCTGAAATTTCTTTTATGACGCATTGTTGACTAGGCGATGCATCCAAGGGAACCAGGTGTGTTGCTTCAAAAATGGGCTCAGACACAAGTTGCTGTTGGGGCTAGGGTTGCTTGCTACCATGATGAGATTAAAGTCTCCCTCCCTGCTATTTGGACACCGTCGCATCACCTTTTATTCACTTTCTATCATGTTGACCTTCAAACAAAACTGGAAGCTCCCAAGCCAGTAAGTCCTATTGTTTTCTTTTTTGTTTGTATGTTTTGGTGTGTTAGAATTCTGCTCCTATTGTTATCTTTTTAAGTGGCAATTGTGTTCACTCTTGCAGGTGGTAATTGGATATGCAGCGCTTCCATTGTCCACGCATGCCCAGTATGTATTTGTCTCCCCCAAAATAGGCATTCTCACTCCAGCCCTCTAGAAATTCTTTTATGCATTGTTCATCTATTTCCCTACCCGCAATTGATAGGGATTAGTTTCCTTGTTTAAGCTAACTTCCTTCTTGACCACGTTTTGACCACTAAGGGTACTACTGACATATCCCTCAGCTCGGGTTGGTTTTGTCCGATATGTATTAGCTCCAGGAACTAAAAATTTGCAATGCTTTTGATTTGTACAGGTTGAGATCTGAAATTTCTTTACCAGTTATGAAAGAGCTGGTCCCACATTATCTTCAGGAAACTAACAAGGTATATTGACAGCATTTGTTCTGTGTAGGTTATATGGTACCGCCAATAAAAAAAGAAGTTTATATGGTACTTTCCAATAACAATTTTCTGGACTTGTGTCATCATTTATAAATGAATTTTACATTCTGTATGATTCAATGTTCGGAAGTCCTGGTAGAAGTCTGACAAAATCTTGACTTTGTTACTAGTTTACACCAAGTTCATGGATGGATTGCATCTTCTATCTCCATTCTCCAATTTTCAACAACCTCAGTAATTCAAGAGCAAACATTCCCTCCCAGAATTTCCTTGGTTTGATTGCTTGGAATTAAAAATGTTTTAGAAATTGAATTGATTGCAAGAACGTAGAGCTAAATTTGTTATAGTACTGTCCATATTACTTTGAAAGTAGCATATACTTTTTTATTTTTTTATTTTTGGGGCTGACTTGGCCATCTTGGCTTCTGACTGATTGTGCAGGAGAGGCTGGATTTCTTGGAGGATGGACAAAATATATTTAGATTGCGGTTACGACTGTGCTCTTCACTATATCCCATTAGTGAGCGCATTAGAGATTTTTTCCTCGAGTACGACAGGCACACTCTTCGCACAAGTCCTCCTTGGGGGTCTGAACTTTTAGAGGTGCCTTTGTTTTCTAGCTTCTCTACTTTTTCCTGTTCTGTCCCTTGTCAATTCTATTTTATATATCTTTAGGTAATGCCTTTTGCTTCTCCGTGTCTTTTTTCATTTGCGACTATCTGTGGACATATTATCTTGTACACCGGAGATGTTGTACTAGTATTAGTAATCTTGTTAAAATGGTACTCTTTGAAAAGTTGGCAAGGCCTGAAATACATATACCCACTTCATGTTCCTTGTATGTAGGAGATAAAGTAAACTTAATTTTATAATAAAAAACCTTGTGGTAATTAAGTTATCTGAAATTGATTGTTTGCCAAAGATGCCGTTGTGATGTTAAGTTCTGGTTTTGAGCAATTGCCATTATTCTGGAAGGTTTGTCTGCTGAATCATGATAATCGGACTGTCTATTTTTAGCGTGGGATCATCTTGCATGAGTTCCTTTCATTCACTCCACACAAGCTGTAGCTTGCATCCCTTAAGCCTTGTTATTTGCTGGGTGAGCTTTTTTTGTTTTCACTGTCCATGCATCTAGTCTGTGTTATGGTAGCAGTCATGGGAGTGCAACGCCTCCGTATTTCACTCCAGATACTTATTACAACCATTCTCTTGGTGTGTCGCTTATTTGAACTTCATTCTTTTACATGCTTATTCATGTTATCACGCCTTTTTAAATCTTATGTTGCAGATATTTATAATGGAGTCGATTACCCCGAAAACTTGCGAGCGTCTTTATGTGGTTTCATAACGCTTTTTGTTGCGCATTGTTTTTTATGACAAAATCTTGTTCTGGACTTACAGGAAGTCAAATGATAAGTCAAATGATTATTGCAAACAAAATCATTTTTTTCTTTTTTGATCAGCTTATTGCATTCGAAATATTGTGCTAGAGTGGTAGTGATACTCACACTTTATGGTATATTTGAGATCTCTTGCTAAGAATCCTCCAGGTTTTGTTTGTTTTCCTCCAATCCACAGTTTGAACGTTTTGATTGCAGGCGATCAACAGTTTGAAGAATGTTGATTCCACTGCTCTACTTCAGTTTCTTCAGCCAATCTTGAATATGCTTCTCCATCTTATAGGCAATGGTGGTGAAACTCTTCAGGTTCTCTAACAATTTTGCATCACTTTGACATGCAATTTGTGTTATTGTTCAAATTTGGTCATCTATGCTTTAGTTTCGATGACTCAGCCGGGATTGCAGACGTTTACAAGTTAATGCTTTACTTTGAATTCAGAAAGCATGCATTTCTTGCAAAACAGTGCTGTTTACTTCCTTTTCTATTTGTCTTTTAGGTTGCTGCATTCAGAGCCATGGTTAACATTTTGACAAGGTATGCTTCTATTTGGTATGGTTATGATTTCAACCTTTCAGTTCGTAAGCAAGTTGTGGACAGTAGTTCTAGTGTTTGTCTGTATAGGATGAAGCATCTTATGCGGAAATAGAATAAACTTGTGGTTGGAAATACTGTCTCTTTGAATCAAATATTGTCCATGCATCGGTTGTGGTACTGCTTAGATTATGAGATTTGGGGTGACTGACGACGAAGGGAGGTTATTTTGATATGTGTTTGGTAGCTAGTTTTCAATATGTTCTTACTCATTACAATGATGAGTAAGAACATATCTCTTTTATGTTTAAGTTGAAACTTGAACCTACAGTTGTGTTGTCTTGGGAATGTTGCTTGTGTGCTGTCAGACCTGTTACATCTGATGCCCGCTCCAAGGGATGAATTGAGTAGGACGATGCCTGCATGTCGTTACCTATGTTATGTGGGTATGTTTGCTTATTTGGCGAGTGCACGGGGTGTTATTGTCAAGTTACAACTTACAAGTTGTCCTAAAACTTATGGGTCTAACAACGTATATCAAAACTATTCAACATCCTCCCTCACTTGCTGCCCCGTCTTGCCCGTGGAAATGCAATTTTTTTTAATTGATATAGCAAAACAAAATACGAAAGAGAGAAGCAGAGTGCAAATGTGAAATAAATGCAAATAGAGAGATTTGAACCCAAGACCTCTCACAACTAGAGCTCTGATACCATGTTAAGTTACCAGTAGTCCCAAAAGCTCTGATACTATGTTAAGTTACCGGTAGTCCCAAAAGCTTAAGCTGTTAGGAAATGGATCAAACAACGTGCATGTTACATTCGATTTCCGAAGTAGTGATCAAAGTGGAGATAATAGAATGATAGTTTGCTCACTTACATATTCGGGAAAGGGGATTTTGTTGCTGCGGAAAGATGGACCGGAAGCGGCTTCTCTCTGGCTCTTGCTACTTTCTCTCTCTCGCTTTGGTTTGGTCTCTCATTTGTTAGACGAATCCAATTTTGCCGTTCTTCAAATTTACTATTGTCAAAGGTTTTAAGCTACTGTCAAAGGTTGTAAGCTCTCTCCCTGCCACTTCGTAAGATCCTTTCATCCCTCTCATCCTTTACGGGTTGTTTGTCAACTGGATTAGTCTCGAGTGGATATAGTATGAGGGGAGATATTATAAAAGGGCGGATATATGTGTGTACGGAGTACATGTTATTTAGAAGAGAGGCAGAAGTGCGTAAGGTGTTAATTAACCTTAACACACGAGAGCTTTATTTATATTATCATATGCTTCATTACATAACCAAATTACCCGATGTGGGACTAACACAAACTACTCCAACTATTCTAACACTCCCCCTCAAGCTAGAGAATAAATATCATGAAGTCCCTGCTTGTTACATAGCAACTCTTACGGTGGTTTGAACAGTGATTTATTAAACGTATCAGCCTAGCACCCATAAACACACACAGAGTGGTTATCACACCACCAGTCAACTTTTCACGTACTAGATGACAATCAACTTCGATATGCTTAGTCCTCTCATGAAACACTGGATTAGACGCAATGTGAATAGCTGCTTGATTATCACAATACAAAGGCATAGGCAACTGCAAACTGAACCCTATCTCTTCTAGAAATGATCGCAACCAAACAACCTTACATGTTGTATGTGCCATTGCTCTATACTCTGCTTTTGCGCTAGACCGAGCGACCACTGTCTGCTTCTTACTCTTCCCATCGACAAGATTACCACCAAGAAAGACAATACCCGGTAGTGGATCTCTTATCAGATGGTCCTCTTGCCCAATCAAAATCAGTAAACGCCTCAACGTGTTAATGTCCACTAGATCGATAAAACAAGCCATGTCCTAGATGTAACTTAAGATACTTAACAATCCTAAGAACCGCCTCCCAATGTGGATGGCCAGGAGCAGACATAAATTGACTCAGAAAACTAACAGCAAAATGAAATATCCAGACGAGTAATTATTAGATAATTGAGCTTACCAACCAATCGTCGATACTGATAAGGGTTAGGGTGTAGCTCCCCTTGATCCACATATAATTTGACTTTGGGATCGATAGGAGTCTCAACAGGCCTAGTCCCCTATAAATCGATATCCTCAAGAATATCCAGTGCATACTTCCTCTGTGATAAGCTAATACCTTCTTTGGATTGTGCCACCTCAATACCCCAGAAGTACCGAAGTTTTCCCAAATCCTTGGTATGAAACTGTTGAAGTAAGAAAGTTTTTAGCTCATTAATACCTCGCTGATCATTACCAGTAGTGATAATATCATCCACGTAGACTATTAACAATACTTTTCCCTGATCAGAAGTGAGGGAGAACACTGAATGGTCAAATTGACTACGATGCATGCCAAATCGAACAACTGCATCACTAAACTTACCAAACTATGCTCGAGGAGACGGTTTAAGCCCATAGAGAGCTTTGCGAAGTTGACATACCTGATTACGGTCCCCCTAAGCAACAAACCCAGGTGGTTGCTTCATGTAAACTTTTCCTCCTGGAGATCCCCATGGAGGAAGGCATTTTTGACATCCAGCTGAAAGAGTGACCAACCAAGAGTTGCAGCAAGAAAAATAATGATTCGAACAGAACCAAGTTTGGCAACCGGAGAGAACGTCTCCGAATAACACCATAAGTCTGAGTGTAGCCTTTAGCAACAAGGCGAGCTTTATAGTGTTCAACAGGGCCATTAGGAAGATACTTGACAGTGAATACCCAACGGCAACCAAAATTAGTCTTACTAGCAGGAAGAGAAACCAACTCCCAAGTAAAGACAGAGTAACATTTATACCTTTTCTGAGTACGAGAGTAACCTAAAAAGATACACCTAATGGATCGAGGGTTGAGTTTGCTCCGGTCAGGATCCAAGGCTTGAACATTACATGTGCACCTAAACACCCACCGGGGGGGTAATGAGTGGAAAGGTCGACCAGAAAACAAGACTGTATGGGGAACCTGACCTCCAAGAACAGAAGAGGGCATACGGTTAATTAAATAATAAGTGGTAAGGACTACATCACTCCAGTAAGACTTAGGAACCTGCATTTGAAATAACATTGCATCTACGAAGCACCGACACCTCTCCGGGACCCCGTATCGCAGTGTCCCGACACGGGGACACGGCTGGAAACGTGTCCCAACACGCCACGTGGCATGGGACATGGCTAAGCAACTTTTTTGGATGGGGACACGGCTGGAGACACGGATGGGGACGCGTGGGGAGAGAGAGAGAGAGACGACATACCTGCTGCTGGAGATCTGAGATTTGATATTTTTTAGGGCTTCAAGTTGAAGAATGTCGGCTGATGAAAGAGTTGGGTATATATATATATATATATGCTATATTATAGTTTTTACCCTAAGTTTTTGAGTAATTATAAATTTACCCATTAAAGTTTAAAAAAATTTAATTTTACCCCTAAAAGTTTTAAAATATTATATATATATATATGTAAATAAATATATAAATAAATAAATAAATAAATATACACGTGGCGTGTCCCCTGCCGTGCCCCCATTTTTTTAGAATTGCCGTGTCCCCGTGTCCGTTTCCGTGTCCGTGCATCATAGCATTGCATGCATAACTTCAGACAAATTCGAATCTTGCGTTTGGCAACTCCATTAGGAGTCCAAGCAGATGATGACTTGATGAATAATATAATGATCATCAAAAAATTGAGAAAGAGTAGTATGATAATATTCGCGTGCATTATCGGAACGAAACATATGAATGCAGGTATTAAACTGAGTTTTTATTTCCATATAAAATATAAAATGACTTCAAATAGACTTAAATCCAGACTGTTCTTTCATAAGGTAGAGGTATGTAAGATGAGAGAAATCATTAACGAAAATAACATAACATTACTGAAAACCAAAAACATTGGGCACATAAATAGGCCCCAAAATGTCTGAATGTACTAACTGAAAAGGACTTGACACCCGACGCTCAACTCTAGGATAAAATGTTATTCTATGATGTTTACTAAAATCATAGACTTCACATGATAGCTCTTTAAGAGAACCACACAAGGGTGCTAGACGCTTAAAATTCTGAAAAGATGGATGACCAAGCCTTAGCCGACAATGTTGTTGATAGGCAGACTTTGATGACTGGGATATTATTGGTGAAGTAATACAGGGCACCACGTTCAACTCCGCCACCAATCTTCCGTCCCGTCTTAACATTCTGAAACACATAACCATGAGGAAGAAATGTGACAGAACAATTTAAGGATTTTGTAAGTAGACTAACAGCCATGAGATTAAAAGGTAAACGAGGGACATGTAATACGAAATTCAAATTAAGAGACGAAGAGACAGGGAAGAACCCGACCTAGTAACCTCAGTAGTAGAACCATTTGCTAAGGTAACATGAGATTTTTGACCAATGGATTGACAATTAGACAAGATAGTAGAAGTACCAGTCATATGATTAGTAGCACCAGAATCAACAACCCAAGGAGAAGAAGAAGAAGCAACACAAGCAAGAGAGGAACCTGTCTGAACGAACGTAGCTGTGGAAGAAGAAGGTGTAGCAGCAAAACGTTGAGTCGACATAAGACACTGGTACTACTGGTACTCCTTTGCTGAGATAGTCACACTACTGTCTGCAGAAGATTGAGTAAACTGTCTAGCATCCTCAGAATGAGCAACCTGATGAGCTTGGGAAAAATCATGAAGATTATAACAATAGTCCATTGTATGATTGGTACCCCCACAATGAGTACACACTCGGGTACCACAGCCACGACTAGAACCACCTCCCCCTGATGTGCGACCATAACTAATGCCACCATGATTAGAACTACGACCACTGAACCCAGAGTCACCACGACCACCATAACTAATACCTGAATCATAGCCACCGGAACTTCGACTACTAGAAGCACGACAACGACTGCTAAACCCAGGATCACTGCCACGACCACGACCATTACTCGACCCAAAACCACCAGAAACAGCTAAAGCAGAATGATCAAATGGTGGCTGAGGAACAGAACCAGTATCTGAGATGGAAGCCTGGTGAAGACGACTAAACACTTCATCGAGAGAGGGCAATTCCTGGTCTCCCAGTATCTAAGACCGAACTGAATCATAGGACGAAGGCAAACCATATAGAAATTGAGCGACCTCAAAACGCTCTCGCTGATGCTCCATAACCTGAGGATCACTCGAGATTGGCTCATAGATACGGAGTTCCTCACAAGTACCACAGAATTTGGAATAGTAATCCTCCAGTGATCCAGTACCAAGTGACAAAGAAAAGAACCGCTGATGAAGATCATATGTACGACGGGGATTATTAACACTAGAATACAACCCGATTTCACACTTGCTTGGCAGTATCAAGGAAAAATAGAGGGCCACTAATATGAGGTTTCATACTATTCCGCAACTCTACAAGAATATGACAATCTTCAGCTTTCCAGCTACTATAATCACTTATCCTCTTTGTTGGGAGGATCATCTATCAAGTAACCAAACTTCCGCTCACCCATTAACAGCTCGAGCCCAGATGGCATAATTGCTTTCATTCAAGGGGATGGAGGTGATGGAATACTTTTCACGATGCCGAGAAGAACTAGAAGTACTACTATTAACAATAGAACTAGAACTAGCAGACTTTCCTTCACATGTTGCCACCACCAACACCTCCAACCAACTAATCAACCCTCTACTTCAATAACAAAACAACCATCGACAATTCACTAATGAACAATCAACCAAATAATCAGACCTGACAGATCAGATCCGCCAACACCATAATTGAGTTGGAAATATCAAGCAAGAACACATCTTCATGAAGCAATTTGACCCACCCAGGGCCGGCCCAAGGTATTTGGGTGCCCTGGGCCAAATCCTAAAGTGGTGCCCTATATTTCTTTATAACTAAATAACAAAAGCGGAATTAGTTGTTTATATAATTATTTTAGTCCATATTAAACAGCAAAGGGTGGAGCTGGTTTGTCAACTACCCGTTAATGTTGGCATGTGGGCACTAGCCGTGCTACATGTACCTTTCAATGGTCACATGACCACCTGAAAAAAAATTCTTATAATTAATACATGTCAAAATTTTAGGTTAGTTTTCTTTTGAACACTTAGCCCAAATATAAAATGAACAAGAACATATCTTTAAAAGGATCTATGCGAACTTATTCGCTACATAATTTTCTAAAAAATAAAATCGAGTGTATTTATAGACAATTTTATTGGGCCACCAAATGGGCTTTTGCTTTGTGTGTATCATTGGGCTTCAACAATAACAGTTTTTAAGAGCCCTAAAACCTAATTGGACCACTTGTTTCGGCTTCAAAAGACTCCTACTCGGCCTAATACTAAAAATTATTGGAGTGCCCCTTTTTTTAGACTATTTTTTGATGCCCTAGGCCTGGGCCTCTTGGGCCTTGCCCAAGAGCCGGCCATGAACCCACCAACACTAAACGAGAATAAGCAACAGATACAACACCAGAAAACCAAACTGTCCAACACATTCTGAATAAAATAAATTGAGTGACAAATCAACTTACATCAGATATGAACACTAATTAGGAGCAATCGAGCAGATTGGAGTGGAAAATAACTGGGTGACAGTCGGCGAGGGGTCGCCGGGCACAGACGATGGTCGGCAAGGGGTACAGGTTCATTGTAGTGATTCAAAACTAACTGGGTTGCAATTTTCGTGGGCTTTCAGTGGTTGAGATTGACTGCGTTTTAGGTTCGAGGCTTTTATGGCTAATATTTCACCTACGAGACCCTGGATATATGTGGTTCCATGATATTATATCTGGCGGGTATCATATCCGCTGTCCATATACCGTTGGCAAACGATCCGTTAAAAAGTTTTTAATTGGTTAAAAAGTTTTTAATTGGTTAATACTTATGGATGTGGGGGTTTGATTTGAAGATGTGGGAGGAAGATATATGCAATCTCTTGCTAGTTTTGCATGGCTATGGAGAAATATATGATGGTAGTTCCCATGGCCATGGCCCATTACTAGTTGAGAAAATATGGGAATGAGAGAAGGGAGGTAAATAGGGACATTGTTGGTTCATGCATGTTCGAGCTTATGCCAAATCTGTCATTCTTAACCTCCAAACCTAGTATATGAGCCTGGACGACCTTTCCACTCATTGCCAATTGGTTTTTGAGGTGGATGCTTCACCATGGAACTATAGCTAGGTTTTCGGAGACTTTTGGACTCTGTTACTATTTTCCGATTGTGTCATAAGTGCAGTTTTTCCCAGTGTGATCCCTTTGTTATGTATCTTTTGTTTACCCCTCCACGTGCGAGTTAGTGGTCGAACGTGTAGGGGACTGCTGGAGCTTATCCCATCGGTTAATTATGATCTCCAAGTTTGGTATATAAGCCTGAGCAACTCTCCGCCCATTGATTATTGGCTTTGAGTTGTATACTTTAAGAACGAACAAATGTGTACGCCTGACTCATTGTAGCCATTGTTTAGAGGTTGGAGTGATTGTTTCTGGATGGGAGCTCAATATTAGACAGTGATCCCTTACTCATATTGAGCTTCATGGCTTTTTGTAGTTGATTTCTTAGAATAGAAAATCTTCAGCATCTACTGACTGGTATATGTGGAGCTCTGATTGGCAGGGTGCAGCAGGAGTCAGTTGATGAAGCTGAAAGGAATCGTTTTCTCGTGAACTATGTTGATTATGCTTTCGATGATTTTGGAGGTCGTCAACCACCAGTTTATCCTGGTTTGTCCACTGTGTGGGGCAGTTTGGCTCGCAGTAAGGTATGACTTGCTGTTTTTTTCCTTAAGCTAATGTTTTTGTTATCCTCTAAATATGATTTTCTGTGGGCTTCCTTCGACTTTTATAAATGGTGTTTCTTTCTCCTTTTGGTTCAAGTAGTAATACTGATGACATTCGATTGCTAGTGTTGTCAATCGCAAGGACATTGATTCATTGCATTGTGTACACTGTCTGTATTTCTTGGCCACACCATGACATTTTGACAATGTTAAGGAGCTATCCTGAAACACATTAACTATTATTTGGTTGCGTATTCCTTTTGTTAGAATTTTGGATCATTTTTCTGTAAATAGGCATCGCTCTATATAATTAGTCATCCTTTTGGTTTCATACATAAGACACAGCTACTTGTGTTCCAGTCTGGACTTAGACATTGGAACTCCTTTTTGGCAGTGGTAGCATTTAGGCAGTCCAGAATATGCTAAAATAAGTCGTATTGGCATTCTTAAATCCATTTAGGAAACATTGGTGGTGCGTGGCCCTCGAAATCACTAAATCTGAGAACAGTGTTAGTCATTATGTTTCTCAGATGGTTGTAATGGTGAGGATGGCTTTTTTTTTCCACTTGCAGCCTGCAGGACATGCATTCGCTGAAGGTAGTTGGTACTGTTTATGGGTTGGTGGGATTATGGTGGTGGAGTCTGGTGTATCCAGCTGGGAATGATGCCTTAGGGATTCTAAGTTTAATCAAAAGCATAAGAAAATTGCTTTATTTGAAGGTGATCCTAGGATTCTATTTCCCAAGGGATATTCTTGGGTGAAGGAGAATGCTATACTTTTGACCTCTAGAACCTTTACGACGACAGACCAAACTCATAAAGCCAAAAGAACCATTGTGTGATCCCTACATGCTACATCGCATATTCAGGAAGTTCTGAAATTACCAAAATAACCCTATATATGACAATTAAAGAAAGAACCGTTTGTGTGACCCCCCCCCCCCCCCCCCCCCCGCTTCTCGCTCTTTTCTTCTTCTTAATCTTATTGTAGCCTGCATCACAAAAAATTCAAAACTTTGAGTGAATACTATGTGTTGGAATATGGTGAACCAGAATTGTGGGAATATGACTCATTTGCCGTGTAAGGGAGGAAGAAGTCTAGAAGAGAGAAAAGAGGGCTTCACCCCACTAGGCTAATAAAATCTATTAATCACCTTTGTGTTTTCTTGCAATAGAGATAATTGTATTAATGATTGGACTTTTATCTTGTAGGCCAAAGGTTATCGGGTAGGACCTGTATATGATGATGTCTTGGCAATGGGTTGGTTTTTCCTTGAATTAGTTGTGAAATCAATGGCTTTGGAGCAAGCTCGGCTGTTCTATCACAACATTCCACTTGGTAAGTGTCAGTAGCTTCGATGACTTGACTTGAACAAAAGCATTCTCTTTTAGTTTTCACCGAAAGATATTCTGTGACTGTCTGAAATACTCGTAGGAAATTTTTTACAAACTCAGGAACAATTCGGTCGAACAAGGAAAGTGGGATCTATTCGGAAAATTCAGCCTTGTTTGTTTGATAATTGTTAATCAATGGATCACAAAAAAATCAAACCAAAACTACTCAAACATAAAGAAACCAGGATTATACATCTTTTCATTGTAGTGAAACATCTTATTTCTCTTCTCCATTCCTCAAGCCTTTTGAAGTGGGATGTGCAATGTTTGATGATTCTCTAGATAAGGAGCGATTCTACCACTTTAAGAAAGTTTGTTGTTCCACAAACCTCAAGACCATTTAACTATTTGGCGAACTGATCCTTGAGTTCACTTCACGAGTTAGCACGATTTTTTTTTTTGGCTGATAGTCAAATAACGTTCCATTCATCTAAAAAGATTAATACATAAAATTGATACAATAGGGAAAGAAATGTATGAAGGAGCTTCAAAGAGTAACATAGACTCTTCTTGTTTGCTAATCGCAAAAACTAACATATCCATCACCTCTCATTTTTCCCAAGGAGAAAATATAAAATACCACAAAACAAGCTAACCACTGTTGACAAGGAACCAACCAAACACAAACAAAGAAAGCTTAAATCCCAAAAGAAATATCAAACACCCCAAAAAACTAAAACCAACACCCGAAGCAAACTCTCGAGCCTACTCCCTACCTTCAATCTCAATCGACACGGCCTCCACGCACGTGACTATCAATTCGAAACACCCTCATGAGCATCCTCACCCCCTTGCAACCGTCTCCTCATTTACATATCCATTTCTCAAATGTATTAATGTAACAATATTATGGTATTGGAAAGTTTGAATATTTACAAAACTAATGAAAGGATTATATAGGCTAACCCTAATAACCTTAGCGAAACCCTAATAATATAAAAAGACTAAACTACCTTGAACATAAAAAATAAATAACAAACTCATGATGCGAGGCCGGAGAGCATCGAGAGTTTGCCAAGGAGAAATCGAAACCGAGCAGTGGTGTGAAGAAGTCAGCCAACTAAAGAGGAGGAAAGAGAAGAGGAGACAAAAAAAAAATAGAGCAATAGTACCCAACTAAAGAAGATGACGAACAACGTGACAATCAATTTCAATATGCTTGGTGCGCCCATGAAAAATTGAATTGTGGGCAATCTGAATAGCACTCTTATTGTCACAATAAAGAGAAATAGGGGAAGACATAGTGACACCCATATCCGATAAAAGCTAGTGGAGCCAAATAATCTCAGAGCTAGCATGGGCCATAACATGATACTCAGCTTCTGCAAAACGAGCAATGACAGATTGTCTTTTACTTTTTCAAGGAGATAAAGAGAATCGCCTAGAAAAACACACAAGCCATAGATTTGCGATTAGAGATATCACCTGCCCAATCGGCATCAACATAAGCCCAAAGAGGAAGTCTGAAGAAGAGGAAAGAAACAAATATTGGAACGTGCAGCCAATAAGATTCTTACCATATGGTGTGAAGTATAAATTAGAAATTATAATTTGGGGTTTTCGTTTGTTAAGGTTTTAGTTAAATTGTTATTTATCTTTTATGTTTGGGGTAGTTTAGCCCTTTTATGTGATTAGGGTATTGCTAGGGTTTTTAGGCTTAGCCTATATAATCCATTCATTAGTCCTTTTATTAAATTGTTATTTATCTTTTATGTAGACGGACTTTCATAATGCAATAATACGTTAGTTTTGTTTTCCTTCTTTGCAAAGTCACATGGTATCTGGGTACCAGAGATGGGTAGGGTGCGTTTATCTGGCTTGCACGTGGCAGGTGCTGCCGAGTGAGCACGCTGCGCGTGAGGGAGGGTGTGAAGCGAAGTCCCACATCGCCTGGGTACCAAACTAATATGAAATATATAAGCATGAGGGCACCTTTACTTCATGGGCTAGCTTTTGGGGTTGAGTTCTACCCATCACAGTATAACATGGTATCAAAGCCATAAGATCTAGGCCTGTGGGATATTCCCTCCCTGGCAGGCGACTATGCCTTGCCGCTGTCCGTTAGGCACTCATCGAAGCATTCACGGGTATTGTTCATCGTCAAAGTTTCTCTCTACTTCCTCCTATTTGCATCGGCAATTTGGCATCTGTTCAGCATTGGTTCTTCCTCCTCTTTGCACCTATTCGGCATCGGTTCTTCTTCGTGTTCGCATGTTCTAGTTTTGCACCACTTTGCATTGTTCAGCACTTCCGTAGTAGTTGATTCGCATTAGTTGATTTGCAGTAGTTTATTGGCAGTAGTTTATTGATAGCAGTGGATTTGCAGTAGTTTATTGGCAGCAGTGGATAGTTTATTTGCAGTTGTTATCTCCTTGGCAAACTCATGTTTAGGAATTATAATTTAGGATTTCCATCTGTTAGGGTTTCAGTTAAATTGTTATTTATCTTTTATGTTTGGGGTAGTTTAGTCCTTTTATGTTATTAGGGTTTTGTTAGAGTTTTTAGGCTTAGCCTATATAATCCATTCATTAGTCTTGTAATTGTACATAGACTTTCATAATGCAATAATACGTTAGTTTTGTTTTCCTTCTTTGCAAAGTCACATATAGGAGTGAACCAAGTCCCCAGTTTGATTATGAGCGTCATTCATGGCATTCACCCAGTTATGATTATTACATGCTTCTTTGTAGGACTGAGATTCAAAATAGGTATGTATGCGAGATAAAAAATGTGATAGGAAGAGGAAAAACAAGTCTTACCGGTGGGTGATGCTCACGAAAGGGATATCGGCAGTCAGGCGGATCCGAGACTTCAGAAGCAGAGGGAGGGCTGGAGTCAAATCACTGCGACAGACATTGTGTTTTGACAAAGGGGGAATGAGGTTGGAACCAAAAGAAGCAGGAGGGACACTCGAAACATCAGACATTTCGAGGGTACAAACATACTCGTCTGGAGGGACTTCTAAGGGGAACAGATCAATACGCACAAGATCCTCTTTGGCGACAGTGGCAGGCTCGTGGGATAGAGAAAAAAGGGCAAATGCTCGAGAAAAGTAACATGCCTAGACACATACAATATTCTGGTCACGGGATCATAACAACGGTAGCCGTTTTGTTGTTGGATTCCATACGCTAAAAAGACAAATAAGACACAATGGGCACTGAGCTTTGTACAGTCCAGCTTACTAGCTTAGGGAGAAGGACAAAGCAAGTGGAGCCAAACACATGAAGGAGAGAATAGTTAGGAACCTAACCATAGAGTTGTTCATAGGGGGACGAACCAGAAAGAGTGGAGCATATCCTCTCTCGAAAATACGACACGCACCAAGGAGTAAAGAAGAAGAGATCATGCAATATTGAGTAGATGATGATGCTTGCGATTGGCACGCCCGTTTTGAGAGGGAGTGTCTGAACAATAAGATTGGTGAATGGTTCCATGAGTGGCTGAGAAATCGGTGGACTCACGCAGAGAATATTCCCCGCCTAAATCAAAATGAAGAATTTTGATAACCGTTGAAAACTGAGTTTGAACCATCGAGTGAAAGGTGTGGTAAACTTTGTAAAAATCAGATTTATGTGGCAACAAATATGCCCATGTAAACCTACTAAAATTGTCAACAAATGAGATATAAGTATCGTGAACCACATTTGGTTGCAATTGCGGAAGGTTCTCACAAATCCGTATGAATAAGTTGAAACGGAGAAGTAGAAATAGAGGTACTTTTATTAAAAGGTAAAATAGACATTTTTGCAAACTTACAACCACTGCACTCGGAAACATTACTAACAAAAATGTTCCTCAAACAACCAGACTTTAGTAAAACTTTTAAAGGTTGATTAGATAAATGCCCTAATCCGGAATGCCAAAGATAAAAGGGAGAAGACTGTTGATCTAAACTAAAAAACGACATGACAGTGGGATTAGGCTCAATAGGAACGTGCAAGTTCTCTAAAACATAGAGATCACCAACTCTACGCCGGTCCCAATCTGCTTCTTGGACATCCGATCCTATACAACACAACCAGAAGAAGAGTACAAACATCAAAACTAGAATCAGGCAATTGACTAATGGAAAGAAGGCCAAGGGATAACTAAGGAACATAAAACACATTTCGTATAGAAAGCAAGGAAGATGGGGTTGGGAGAATAGAACCAATAGAGACAACATGCACATGGGATCCATTTGCAGTGGAAATACTAATGGGAGAAGCAGGGGAATCAAAATGACTTAATAAGGATAAAGCAGAAGTCATATGACGAGAACAATCAGAATAAAAAACCCATGTGATAGGTGAGATACCTGTGGTATAGGAACCGTGCGAACCTGACTGAGTAGTAGTCATAGCAGAAGCTTATGATTGACCTCCCTGAGTGGGAACCACAAATGCCTGATTCTGCAGAAACTGATCAAATAAGGGAGAAGAAGGGACTCCGTCTGTGGGAGAAAGGGCTGCTAGAGATCGAAAACTCTGCGGTGGTGGCCAAGAAGATGATGGTGTAGTCGAAGGATAATGAAATGCGTCCTTTAGGCTCTAGAAGTTTAGGGAACGCGTTCTTCCAATGGCCTTTCTGGCGGCAAAACTACATTTATCCATAGCAACCTGAGGTTTAGGCTTGCCTGTAACCTGTATCAAATGTAATGCTGGAGTGGGCAAGAGAGGTGCCAAATACTGACTAGATGGAGTAGCAGCTGGAGTCACAAAGACAGACCGAGCAGAAGGGGCAACAAAGGATACTTTGAATCTGGTTTCCTCAGCAATAATTCATGAACAACACCATCCGCTGTGGGTAAGGGAGACCTATGCAAGATAGCCCCGCGAAGTGGCTTAAACGGACCGCGGAGAGCCAGGAGAAACTGTACAAGGCGTTGTTTCTCACGGTAGTCCACATAGACATCATTCGATTGCAATTCTGCAGGCTCTATTAAAGTCAATTGATCACAATAATGTGTCATCTCATTGTAAAAGTCCTGAATCAATATATCCGCTGTGTAGCTCGCCAAATAGACGACTCAAGTTTATACTATTTAGCAAAATTGGATTCAAGATACATATTTTTCAGATAATCCCACACTTTCTCTGAGGTTTCATGTTTCGAAAAATTCATGCGAATTCTTGGGTCCACCGAGTTGTGAAACAAAGTAAGAATTCTTGCATTTTCAATGGTCCATTTTTCCAAGTGTAGCAACATAATCTTCCTTTTAAGGATCAGATGGCGGTTTGACTGACCCATCCACACGTCCCCAAACTCCCTTGCCAACAACAAAAATTTTCATCATGTGTGCCCAATAAGAGGAGTTGCTACCATTCAACCGTACCCTAATAGCTTTATCTCCTGACATGGTGATAAAAGGTGAGATTTGTATCAACAGAATAGAGTGCGAATCTGTTACCAAGGTCTGCCGGAGGTTCAACAGGGGTCCAGTTGTTCAAACAGGTCACAAATAGTGCAAATAGAGGTCCAGGGGTTCAACGGATCAGAAATAGTGCAAACATGTCACAAGGGGTGCTAGAAATTTGATCAATGTTAAAAAAATACCTCAGAACTGCAAATACTAACTACCCTCCATGTGATTTTTAAACCTTAGTGAAACCCTATAATACAAAAAGACTAAATTACCCTGAACATAAAAGATAAATGACAATAAACTGAAACCCTAAATAAGTACTTCACATTACCCCGATCTACACAAACTGGCCTGCCACTTGGAACCCCGCTGGTGCGTAGCTGTCTTCCGTCATCAATAGCAAGGCCCCGATCCCTTTTGTTACGCAAATTTGACACCCAATCTATTGCACCCATCCATCTATTTCAACCACCACTCCCAGTCCATCACCACCACTACTGCTACCTATGGCGCAGCAGCCACACCTCTGCCACAACCAACCCCATTGATGCAACCTCTGTGACCACCAACGCCACTGATGCGACCTCGATGACAACCAACACCACCACTACGACCTCCCTGACCACCAACACCACCACTGCGACCTCTGCCTCCACCACCATTGCTTTAAATGAACTATATACACCTGAGGAAGGTTTTGCAATTTAGTGGGATTCAAGTTTATTTAAAAGGAGAGGGATCTACAAACCACACAGAGAGAAAGAGTGAGAGACCAGCTGGCAACCACACCATCAGCGGCACCTGAGAAGGATGGAGATTAGAGAGGAAGAAAGAAAGAAGGGAAGAGAGTGGAGAAGGCTGCTACATGCAGGAAAACCTAATTAGAGATTAGAGACAGAGGTAGAACGAATACTGACGAAGGTCAAATTTCATATTTGGGGCTTCCCTTCTCACACTGCAACTTCTTGACTGGGGAAGGTTAGCAACGTTGGTACTGATAACTCTTTTCCAGAGAGTATGATTGAGCACCAAAAATAATTGGAGTCTAGAAGCACCATAGAACAACCTGCGAAGAAGGGTGAATTCATATGTATTGACAATCTTACCAACTTTGCTTTATATGTATCTCAACTTCAACTCTTTACCTGATCGATTCCCATTGCAGGAAACACTGTATCACCTCATGCTCCGGCCAAATAACATAATAGCATGACTGTACTCTGTAGCTGTCAGTTCACAATGTTTGTAGCCATTGACGTACTTTTTCTTTTTAAGTAACCTAATGAGACTTGTATTCGAGTTTATTTATATCAAAAATTTGACCTACAGTGTTGGGTGGTTCCCTGCGGGACCAGAATATTTCAAGGTTCTTATAAACTTCACCCTTTCTAGATTTTACTTCATTAAAATTTAATTTTTCCCGTTAAGGAAAGTGTTAGGAAATATATCATCCGAAAGATGATTAGCTTGGTTTGATATGCTATATTTGGTGTTTTGGAATGGAACGTATCGACCGTCTTTGGGGATCAATATTTCAAAACTTGCGGCTACGGTTTTAGATTTTTTTTCAGGTAACTTGATCATTAAAGTACTTATGTTTTTGTCCTCTTCTTATCTGCGAATAGCTTTAGTTTCACTTGTATGGGTTTGTCCTATTGGTGCTAGGAACACTGTTTTTAAAAGTTTTTATCATTTTCTGCAACAGGTGAAGATGTTCCACCAATGCAGTTGAAAGAAGGTGTTTTCAGATGCATAATGCAATTATATGACTGCCTTTTAACAGAAGTACATGAGCGTTGCAAGAAGGGATTAAGCTTGGCTAAGCGTTTGAATAGCAGCTTGGCATTCTTTTGCTACGATCTTTTGTCTGTTATTGAGCCTCGCCAAGTTTTTGAATTGGTAGGCTTTTTCCTGTCATTCTGGTGTTTGATTATGTTCTCATTTACACCATTAACCATATCAAACGAAGCCTTGTGTCTCCATCAAATGGGATTTAGGTTAGACAAATTATTATCTATTGTCTTAATTAACAAATTCGTGTAAATTCTTGTGACATCCCATGTTAATTTAGGTTTCCCCTTCCTCCCTTCTAATGTTGTCATCCTGACGCTTTTCCTTGCCATGTCTTCATCAATTATTATCACTTATATTGTTCTGAACATAGAGCTGCCTATCTCTTGTATATCCAATTGTTGCACCTTGGAATTCAGTTCTGACTCTTATGATTTGTTGAGCTTGTTTCGTTTTTCACTTTGTGGTTTTATTTTTGACTTAAGTCTTTCAAGGTTTTTCATGATTTTTTTTCCCTAGGTTTTTCATGTTTTTGTTTTGGTTGGCCAGTATTTGAGTATAATTTGATTTTACTTTTGTCTCTGCAGGTATCTTTGTACTTAGATAAGTTCTCTGGGGTATGCCAACCCGTTCTACATGACTGCAAGCTTACATTTCTCCAGATCTTATGCGATCATGACCTGTTTGTGGAAATGCCTGGACGAGATCCGTCAGATAGGTATTTTACTAATCTATTTCAAACCCTGACCTTCCCACCTTTTCCTTGCTCTATTTGAACTGTTGGTCCCATGTGCCAAAGAGTATATAGCTACAGGATAGAACCTTTGGCCTTGCAAGACCAGAGACATTTCGGGTATAATTAAGGTGTTGAGAACTTGTCATGGTTAGCTGAGAACTACTCGCCTATCTTGATTGAAGTTTATAGTTGTCATGCAAACCACTCCATCATGACCCCGTGTACATGCCAATTTGATAATTTGAATCCCTGCATTCTAGAAGAAGTTTGTTCCTCATGTTGCACACTATCTTTTGGAGGATAACAATACTACTGAGTCTCACACGTCTTTGGAACATGGAAGTAAATCAACTGACAAAATTTAGTTAGGGTAGTTGACTATATGGACCAAATAGCTAGCTCTGTATCTATCTTCAGACTGCTGTTGGAAAATTTGTTTTGTGGATGCTTTTCTATCTGGTGCATGAATTGGCTTAACCATATTTTAGGTTCTTCTGCTTCTGCCCCCGTTCTAGGCAATGAGTACATCAAGGCTAGAAAGTGTTTGATTTGATTGTGGATGAGTCTGGTGTTGTTCTTTCAAATAGTTGAAAGGGAAGAGTGGTCTGTAGTTTTTGTCCCAAAAATATAATTTATAAAACAAGTAATTAACAATTATTCCATGGAACAATACTCAAATCCGAGATCGTCCACGGGGAATAAAAAGCTATGTTATTGTAGTTGCAATCAATTTCTAATTTAATTCGAGAATACAGTTGAAGTTTGGATTTGAATTGTTCAAACTAAAAATTATCTAAAGAATGAATTTAGGTTTTGGAAACAGGAGAGAGAAAGGATTGGGGATTTGGAAAGTGTTTGATTTGTTTGTGGATGAGTCTGATATTGGTTTTCAAATTAGTTGAAAGAGGAAGAGTGGTTTATCGATTTTGTACCAAAAATATAATTTATAAACAAGGAATTAACAATCATTCCGCAGAACAGCAGTTAAAGTGGTTTTTGGTTTTTTGGTTTTTTCATTTCGTCTTTATTCAATTTTTTTTTAGCATTTGTTAGTTTCACGTCAAGATTTTATGGTTTCTGGATTCCTCTCGGCGAGACGAATCTAACAAGTATAAAATTATGGTCAAAACTTAATTTTTTTTGAATAAAGCCAAAATACTTGGATTATTGGAAACCACAAAATCTTGACGTGAAACTAACAAATGCTAATTTTTTTTGAATAAAGACGAAATGAAAAAACCAAAAAACCAAAAACCACTTTTTAGCCAAATTAGCCCTAAGTTTGAGATCGTCCACGGGGAATAAAAAGCAAATTATTGTACTTTCAATCAATTTCTAATTTAATTCGAGAATAAAGTTGGAGTTTGGATTTGAATTGTTCAAATTAAAAATAATCTAAGAATGAATTAAGGTTTTGAAAACAGGAGAGAGAAAGGACTAGGGCTTCAATCCAACCTATCCTGCATAACATGATTGCAATTGAAACTTGGGCAATTATTCAACATAAAGAATGGACCGTCGTTAGGTATCGATCCCTGCCGATTATCGTCAAAAAGAGAATTCACAAGACTCGTACACCATAAAGACTATCTCAACATAGCATGGATCGTCTCACTGGACTTATCCAATGGCAGGACCCGTCTTACGTCATATAGCCTATCTCAGAGACTATATAGAGCATCGAAAAAATTGTTGTATAACGTTGCTTTGATATCATGAATCATCCAAAAAGTTATACAACTACTCGTTGAATAAACCCCTAATCTATACGATCATGCTACTCGGGGATAAGAATCCTCTTTACCCTAGCCAGAGCGTTTAGCCGCGCATGGTGGAGGTGGTCTTCTTTTGTCCTCTGATGTGTGGGAATCAATCACCCCCTAAACCAAAAACCCAACTAATCCTTTTATAATGCCAATGCCGAGAGTTGTTTTAGGAAAGTATTATGTCTGGCCAATAATCCCGATCTGAAAGGAGATCAATCCTTTTTTTTCCATTCATTTTCCAAGGAAATTCTCAATTTCTCATCACTTAAGCCTTTCCAATTGGATTCACCTAGTGAACCCACTTTAACTCTTGATCACATGCAAACAAATTTCCTTTTTAGAGGAATGAACTTGAATGCAATTTCTTGTTTCAATGTGAAATAAACGGACCAACTACTTGATGTATGGTATTTGGCTTCAATGTCATGGTCGACTTTCTACCGAATGAATTCAACGGCTAAAATATTAATCATTATCACCTTTTCCTTGATTTAACTCTGTGTCCCATTCAATTGTTCCGCAAATCCTAAAACAGAAAATGAGTAGCAAACTCTAAATAATATACTAAACATACGTAGCAAGTATTAATTAGGGTGTAAATGGGCTCATTTACGCACCTATAACACCCCCAAGTTACACTTTCCTAGTACCTAGCAAATAAAATAAGAGTAACAAAAATAAAACAACTAACGCTAAATCTTTTAAACCCTCAGATTGCCCCGATAGGACGAGTGAAGTCTTGTAAGGGTTTTCAGCAGTGACTACCCACAAAACACCGTGAATCCTTTAGCATGGAACCTAGAAACCCGCAATGCAACTCATTGATATACCAAGCCAAGAATGTAAAGCCATCACAAAGATATTGCAGGCAACGATAGTTCTAGATGCTCTCACAGTATAGGAATAAGTCATGTCTACGATGGAAATTATGCAATAAGGTACCCAAGTATCCCACACGCTTAGACACGAAAAGAATGCTTTATGACGTGCACACGCGATCTCATTAAGGGAATGCCAAGTATCAAGACCTACCTCTTTCCACCTGTTCACAACCTATCGGCCCTAGGATCAAATAGGACTTAAATTATGGTTATAGCATTTCGCAAGGGAAAACAATATAAGGCAGATTTAACAATACGTGCCCCTTGTCTATTATTTTTTTCTACTTGGCCACATCTCTCTTTCTTACCCCTTTCAACTGAATCCCACTTTCAAGAACCATATTTCTTCTTCCAATATCCACACACTATGTAGCACCGACACGGGGACACTCGGGGGACACTTGGGGACACGTATTGGACATGCCGTGTTCCTTAAATTAAATTATTTTTTGGAGGGGGACACTCGGGGGACACAGCATGGACACGCGTGTCCTATATGTGTATGTATTGGTACATATTCAATGTATATATCTCCGCAGATGTGTGTGTGTATAAACTGTTATTGCACACATATATAATATGTTTATCTATATAATTAATTATTGTGTTATTTATTTTTGCCGTGTCCCCTGCCGTGTCTGTGTCCATTTTTTTAAAATTCCCGTGTCCATGTCTGTATCTGTGTCCGTGCTACATAGGCCACACATATCTCTTTTTTTCTTTTCTTTTTTTTCAAATGGGAAGAACCACCATCAGGCAAACACAACTGCTAATTACACTTACCCCCTCTTCTCAACAAAATACCTTCACATGAATCAATGTCCCTTCGCAAGACACGATATGGATATTAGAGCTCACAACAAAGTGGTATCATGTTAGAAGCTCAAATGGGTCTACAAATGATAAGTGCACGAAAGGAAGAAACGAGCCGGCCAAAGTATCAAAAACGGACTATCATCCTCACCTAAGGGTAACAAAACCATATAGCTTTCCAAACCCACGAGATTAAATAATAAGCAATGCAATAGTTCTCTACACTTGGTAGCAAAGATAGTGAGATTGACAAGAAATTGACTCTATTCATGACAACGAGAGTTATGTGACACAACTCCAAATAAGGAAAAGGCTCGAAACTCAGATGGGCCTAAGTCTCCACTAAACTAGCTATTGAGACAATTAACAAGTGATCAAGGCCCAAGTTATCTTGCAGTGCAATGGTGCTAAAACTTCCACGACAAATTTCTAATGCTAGGCTAGCAAAAAGAACTACCCTGGAACAGAAATATCTTAGCAATGCACAATTCATTTTAACACAAATAACCAATCAAGCAAGCATAACAAGCCTCAAGTCCCAAGTAAAAAGGATTTCACTATTTTTTATTTTTCGTTCTTTTTGTACAACTCTCTTTTTTAAAACGCAAACATGCAAAAGATGAATGACTCCACAAACTAACCATGCAAGTGATTCCCAACCCCAACTTAAATTAACCAATGCTCTCGAAGGCGATCACATTAAAATAATAGGACAAGTACTAGGAAAGGAGAGAAGGAAAGAAACTATCACCTCGGAAGTGGATAACAACAAGCGTAACTAAGATATGGATGGAAGAGCACCCCCAACTTGAACCACAACAACCTGCATGTTAGTCTAACAAGAAGCAAAATAGATAAATAAATAAATAAATAAATAACGAAAAGAAGAAAACTATTATTAAAAAAAGTAAAACCTTAAAAACATTTTGAAAAAATAATATATACACTATGCTCACTTAGACTCTTAGTTCTCTCACAGCATGAAGAGCTATCACAATGAATGTACTACCCCATTCCAAGCTTTTGGTCAAGAATTGAACTCAACCATGCCACAAAATCAAATACTCCCTCCGTCTCAAATTGCTTGTCACTTATACTATTTTGGGATGTTTCAAATTGTTTGTCCTTTTTGAAAAGTCAAAACAAAATTGATTCAATCTTCCAAAATAACCCCTTTACCAACAACAATCATTTCTCTCAAAAGTTGAAATATAAGGGTATTGTTGGAAATCAATGAATCTGTTTAATGTGAATGCATTAAATGAATGCAGTTATTGCATGTTCTGCTTAAAAAGTTGGAATTCCCGAAAGTGACCAGCACTTTGAAATTGAGGGAGTATTGAAAAGTATTCAAGTTGCTTTAGTTGCTTTTGAAATTGAATTCCACCAAATGCCCATTTCAAATAAAATCAATTTTCATTTTGTTGACGAGGTCTACTAGACAAGGATGGTAAACCGAATTAAAATCATCCAACACCAAGGAAATCAATAATATGTCGTAACCAAATAAAATCATTTGTTGGTGGAGAATGAACATGATTAGACAAGTCAAAGGCATCCTCCTATTGAATAGCCTCTTTTTTTAATGAATCATTATTCTCCATGAAACTTCATGCTCTTCAATGATGACCATAACCCTAAAACGATCAAGATTAATAACTAATTCACCCACATCAATATTATCATCCTCAGATTCCGTGTCTACTACTGATCCACTCCTTAGGATCATAATTTCATTCACTTGCTCATGAGAAATCTCATTCGTTGTGAGCTCACGATTCCGTATTGACCCATGAGATAAGTAATGGGATGATTGGGCAACAAGTCATCTTTACTTCAGTCATGTTCACTGGCTATTATCCCACTTGGGTTTCTAGCCTTGAAAGAGATTGGGTGTGAGAGTGAACATGTTGGGTAGTAGCCTCAAGCTTTTGCAGGGCTTGCAATACTCTCTCTTGAAATTCAACATAATATACTCGACGTGGAGGAGGAGGAGGTTGTTGATATAACTGTTGATTTGAAGCAAAGTAGTTGGCGAAAGGGTAGAAAAATCTTGCTTTGGGGATGGGGTAAAGTAGTGATCTCGAGCTTCTTGTGTCTATAAAAAGTTGGGGTGATCTCCCAATCCCAGGTTATAAGTACTGGAGTAAAATTCATGACCCGGTCTTGGAAACTAGTGAATAGAACTAATTTGCTCTCGGACATACTCGGGATACTGGAGAGTGTAGGCATAGTTTTTTTTCTTAACAAATTAAACCTAATGCAGACTAGCATAGTTTATTATTTTAACAGATTAAACCTAATGCAGACGGTTCGATAGGCAATAGGCATTGGTACGTTATGGAACTCACAATGATGGTACCCTCCTTTGAATGTTGCCACTGGTACGTTATCGTCCGCACACTCCTCACTACAGTGAGGTTTAAAATCCTTTTGTGAAATCAACAACCAGCAATAGGAAAAATCTAACAAAAAATAAGAAATAAAAGCTATAAACAAAAATCTTAATCTAAGAGTTAAAATAAAAACTAGTTGAAAATATGCAACCGTGTTTCCATTCCCCGGCGACGCCAAAATTTGGTCTGTCGTCTCTGTACCAAAAAAATAATTTATAAAAGGGTCCTTCTATTGGGCTGACAATAAGTGAACAAGGAGACAAGAAAAACACACTTTGCAGTTTACTTTTTACTTTTTTAACATCTTTCCATACATTTTTCACACATTTCAATTAAATTTTTAAACCTTAATGACAACCCATTGGGCTGATTTTAAAAATTTTCGTTGTAAAACTAGGAAACTAATTTTTCTTTTTTTTGATCGGCAATAAAATTTATTAGGGAAAACTTGACAAATAGTACATCAAGTTGGGGGAGAGGAGAGGGGACTCCAACCAAAGGTTGGAGAAATTAAAATAAATCTGTTGGGTCAAAGCCCAAAACACACCTAAAGGGCGAAGCCCAAACACCCAATGGCCTTGCCCAAACAGGGCAAACTCGATACATCAATGAAGCCTAAAACCATAACACCTAAAGGCCTAGCCAAATAGGGCACACCCAATGAAACATTTAGGCCCAAAAGAAACCCTAATAGCCATCGCCAAAAAGAACCGCAACTGCCGCCCACCACCTTGGAAACGGCTGACCAGCAACCACCACAGCCCCACCAGGACCCTCCAATGCAGCACCACCAAGGAGAAGCCATCACCTCCAGAACCACTAACGGCTCTGATCGGAAACCAAAAAGGCTTCCAACATTCATCGACGACATCACATCTCGACGGAGAAGATGAAAAGAACCGTTGCAAACCGCGAGCAGCCGCCAAGGTGTCCAAATGTCTGCCACCCAGTAACCCATTGCCATTAATCCCAAAATCGGTCATACCCAACAATTTGACTGGCGGGTATACCAAAAGCCAGCGGATGGACAGCCGACGAGAAGATGAGAAACCGCAGCCACTGCGACAGCAAACCTAACACTTGCCGGAGATGAAGGAGAAAAATAATGTAACCTGCAATCGCCGTGAAACTCACATTTGGATGGACCTCAAAAACGCGGGCTAGATCCTGCGCAACGGACCCCACGAACGGCAAGGGAACCCCCCGCACCCCACCAAGTTCCCAACCACCGCTGCAGATCCGCCGTTTCCACTCCAACAAACCGACAACACCTGAAAGAAAAAAGAAAAGAGAAAAAAGAGAAAAAAGAAGAGAAATAGAGGAGGACGGAGAGAGGGATGGAGGGGGAGAGAGAGGAGGAGGAGAAAGATTGGGGGGTGGGGTGCAGGCGGCGGCGGAGCCCTAAGTGGTGAAAGGTTTAGAAGGCAGAGGGTTTTTTTAAGAGAGAGAAGGCAACTTGGTTGAAAGAAAAAAATTTAGGAATTGACTATTATTCCATAGAACAATAATTAAGTCTAAGATAGTCCACGAGGAATAAAAAGCTAAGTTACTGTAGTTCAATCAATTTCTAATTTAATTCGTAAATAAAGTGAAGTTTGGATTTGAATTGTTTGAACTAAATTGATCTAAGAATGAATTAAGGTTTTGAAAACAGGAGGGAGAAGGGATTAGGGCTTCAATTCAACCTTTCTTCCATAGCATGATCGTAAAAGAAACTAGGGCAATTATTCAACATAAAGAATCGACCAGCATTAGGGTAGCGATCCCTACTGATAATCATCAAGAGAATTCACAAGACTCTTGTACTGTAAAGACTATCCTGGAGCATCAAAAATTGTTGTATAACTGTACTTTGATATCACGAGTACAAGCACGCAATATAGATTGGAAAAATAATTTCTTAAAAATATGAATCATCGAAAAGGTTATTCAACTACTCGTTTATTAAACCCCTAGAAATCTACAAAATCATGCTACTTGGGGATAAGCATCCTCTTTACCCTAGCCGGAGTGTTTCGCCACACATGGTGAGGACCTTAGTAGCACGGACACAGACGCGGGAATTCTATAAAAATGGACATGGACACGGCGGGGGACACATAAAAAATAAATAAATAAATAATTATATATATATATATACACACACACACACTTTTCTTTTGATATGTAAGATATTTACGTTGTTATGTACTTGTATGTACTCACATATATACATGTAAGATGTACACACACAACTACGGAGATATATATATTGAATATATACCATTAAATACATACACATATATACATCGAGAGAAAGGGAGGGATAGAGAGAGAGTGAGATCGTGAGAGTCAGAGAGTTTATATATGGGACACGCGTGTCCAGCCGAGTCCCCCTCTAAACAATAATTTGTTTTAAGGGACACGCCACCATACGTGTCCCCGAGTGTCCCTGTGTCCCATACGGGGACATGGCGACCTCTAGAAGTGTCGGTGCTTCATAGGTGGAGGTGGTCTTCTTTTGTCCTCGTGATGCGTGGGAATCAATTACCCTAACCAAAATCCCAACTGATCCTTTTGTAATACCAATGCCGAGAGTTGTTTTAGGCAAGGAATACGTCCAGCCAATATTTCCTCTTGTGAAAGGAGATCAATTCCTTTTTTTCCATTCCTTTTCCAAGGAAATTCTCATCACTCAAGCTTTTCAAATTGGATTCACCCAATAGACCCATTTTTAACTCTTGATCACGTGCAAATGAATTTCTTGTTTCAATATGCAAATGAATTTCTAGAGGATTGAACTTGAATGCAATTTCTTGTTTCAATATGCAATAAATGGACCAACTAGTTGATTTATGGTATTTGGCTTCAATGTCATGGTCGACTTTCTAGAGAAATGAATTCAACGGCTAAAATATTAATCATTATCATCTTTCCTTGATTTGACTTTGTGTGACATGCAATTGCTCTGCAAGTCCTGAAACAGGAAAACAAGTATCGAACTCCAAATAATATACTAAACGGATATAACAAGTATTAATTAGGGAGCGTAAATGGGCGCAGTTACGCATCTATCAAAGAGGGATCAACCATGGATTTTTTCTTGCCTAGTAGGAGCCTCAGCAAGATTAAGTGAGGGTAGTATCTTCATTAATTTTTGTTGCTATTCAATCACGCCACATCAATTTTTCTTTTTTGTTTGGCGTGAGCAGTTGGGCTTGAGTATAGTACTGTGATCCTCAAAGTAAAACTGTGATCTTTCATATCTATGTTTGGCTTTCTTTAGTGACTTTGAGTGATGCATGAATCTTTCATGTCTAATTTTTTTTCGACATTCCAGGAACTACCTTTCATCTGTCTTAATACAAGAGCTCTTCCTTACTTGGGATCATGATGACTTGCCTCAGCGAGCAAAAGTGAGTGCAGTACTTGACTTGACCATATCTTCATTCCAAATGTTTGCTTTATTCGTCTAGTTGGTGTATATGTTCATCACTTTTTGACAGCATGGATTGTACTCCCTCTATTCCCTTTTGTGGTCCCGTTTTGAGAAACCTGCATTTTCTCGGACAAAAAAGTTTCCTACCGTGACTAATTTTGAAAAGTGTTTTGTACCAATCAAAAGAAATTTTTAATCGGTGCAAAAGAATTTGAAAAAATATTCACGAAAAATATCTTTTTGACTAACAGAAGGGAACAGAGAGATCAGGTGTAAATATTTGGCTATTATTTTCTCATAGTGCTTTCTTTTTGGTTGTAATAGGCAGCTAGAATCTTGGTCTTTCTTCTGTGCAAGCACGAATTTGATGCTCGATACCAAAAACTGGAAGATAAACTATATATAGCTCAGCTATATTTCCCACTTGTTGGCCAGGTGCACATGTTCTCCAAATTTAGCAGTTCCTATCTATGATAATATTCTGTTCTCGCTGGACTTGTGCTTTTCGAGATTTTATATCATCTTATTTTTTATGTTTCTAATCCCTATATCATTTTCAACAGTTTGTACTGTCTACACTGTTTAGAAATTCTAGAATAATCAACTCAACAAGTTTTACTCCCAAGTCCTAAGTACTCAGCTCAATGGATCTTCTTTCTCCATTTTTTAGGATAATGGTGTTTGTTGGCATCTGCACCCGTAAAACTTCCCTTTTCTAAACTAGTAGGGACCATAGTTGTTGAAATTGTACGATTCGGTTCGATATGGGGTATAATCGATTCAAACAAATACTAAGAATCACAAGTGTAGTAGAATCATGTAAGGAATCGATGAATCGTGACGCGAATCGGTGAATCACGCTTATCGTACCATTTAGAATATGAGCCAAAACGGAATAATAGATGAACTGCGGGGGGTTCTAAATTTTTCTGGCATAGAAAGGGTCAAAACCCTTTTACGCAGCCTCGATTGCACTTTTCAAAAGTCGTAATCAAATTTTTTTACGGTTTTGCACCTACTGTGAGTTACCAGAGAAGAATGGAGCTCAACAATCAGAGTTCAAACGAAAATGAGAGCTTTTCAGAGCTTTAACGCAAAGATTACTCCAACATTGGACTACCGATCTACTGAAAATCTCTTCCACGGAGTTGTAGGTCGTCGATTACAAAGATTGAAGCTTTTGTTGAAAACTTTGACGCCGAAGTTAAAAGTTCGAACCTGTTATACTTCTTCGTCAGTGAGTGGGACCCTCTCTTTTGTTATTGACGATTAGTGGAGCATAAATGCACACAAAATTCATAATGGGCTCTTACATTCACACTACTCTATAGGGCTGTAAACGAGCCGAGTCAAGCCGAGCTCTAGGCTGCTCGGTCTAAATTTAGTGGGCTCGAGCTTGAGACGAGCTGAGATTTTTGGGCTCAAGCTCGGCTCGAACATTTATTCCCAAGCTCGAGCTAGGCTCAGCTAGAATCGAAGAGTACTATTAAGCCGCACATGGTAGCTGGGTTCCTTATTTATATTGGGTACAATGGTTGTGCCTTCTATTGGTTGTCCAATGTGGGACTAAAAGAAACAAGCACGGAATGACGTCGATGGACCATTCAGGCGTGCACTACCCTTCACTCCTTGAATCCCACATCGAGAAAAAGATGTTCAAGAGGAAAGCCTTGCTCTCTATAAGACTATGCAGTGAGGACTTATGTTCTGCATCAAGTAAGTGCTAGATGAGGAGTTATCTCCTGTGTCAAGTGCATTCCTTAAATGGATATATACATGTCCTTATATATACATTTATACCAGCTCGCAGGCCTCCTCAAGCCGAGCATCTTGTAGTTCGGGCTTGGCTCGTTTATGAATGAGCTTAATATACTAGCTCGAGCTCACGAGCTCGGACGAGCACTTACCCAGCTGAGCTACGAGCCTCTCAGCTCGGCTCATTTACAGCCCTACTACTTTATAATATAATACTAAATCCCTTCCACTATCACCATTAACAGAATACTCATATAATAAACTACTAAAAAAACAGAGTATGAAGTCTAACTGGTTTTTGTTTTCTAGTTAGTGGACTGATTCTACTCACATCTACACAACTTCATTGTGTCTTTTTCCTCCACAAGCTATGTCACACGGATACAGGTGTATATCTAGATGTCGGATACCAATAGTTTAAAAATTGGCGATATGTTAAATGGTATTTTTTTTAATATATAATTTTATATTTTTGAAATTTATATATGAAAAAATAGGGTTTTTATAATTTCATATAAAACATTTCTCTTTTGATATGTGGATTTCATCACCATTTTATGTAGAACTATTGATAACAGAGGGATTCGGACCCCACATCCCTTGCTATTAAAGCAAGTGTCTTGCTTATTTTGACCACATGATCATGTATTTATCTTTTGAAACAATACTTTTATTTATTCCAACTTGAAATCTACATTTTTCATGCATTTTAAAAAAAAAAAAAATGACAGAATCGGGGCAATTCATAATTCGCAACCGGGGTCTTTTCGATTCTTGATTCAATTCACAAGTTGACTACTATGGTAGGGACTAGGTTCTGAACGACATGACACTAAGCATGACCCTTGTGCTGGTGTAGAAAGTATAGATTGCTTTAAACAATAGCATAGGCTTGAGGCGATAATATCAGTGCTAGTGCTGATTACTGTAAAAGGTCTCTACCCCTCTAATGCCTTCAGGTTCTTGACCAAATAGTCCCTTAACAATGTGTCAACTGATGGATTTTTATGCTTGTGTTTGTTTTTATAAACAATAGACATGTTCTTTTTTCTTTTCTTTTCTTCTGATCACGGACATAAATAATTAATTATAAAAACTGAAAAGATGCAAGAGAATGGGGACAAGGAATCCGCCAAAGGAAAGAGGCAAACCCAAAAAACTCCTGTCTACACTTGTTGCCCTCCAATCTCTTCCAGTGAAAATCAGTGGGATCCCCAGGGGACAAGAGACTGATGCCCGAAAAGAAGACGAATAACACACTTCACCTGTAAATTTTAAAGATCACCGAGTCTGCCTAAAAAAGATGGAACACGCACGACCAATGCTAGAACTACGCATGAAATACAGACACCTTGGTAGCATCATTTACCCCAGAAAATAGACACATAATATTTTGGCTTAACCTGTGTCCCTGAGAGGGAAATTAAATGACTCTGACACTTGCACATATTTGTTACGGGACATACGTACCGGATTCCACACATAGCATAAAAAATGCGATTACAAGTGATCTTAGTAAGAAATGGTCTTCAGACTCTTCTTTATGACATTGAGACAATCAAGACTGTCCTATGAAGTGCTCAGTTTGAGATTGTAAGACATAAACTTCCAGATATTTTGTCCATTTCCTTGGAAAAAGGCCAAAATGAGAAAACTTGCTTCTGTGCCGGTAGTATTTGCACATACGATGCTCATATACCAAGTGCTTCGTTTCAGAACCTGGGAATTGAAAATTTTCAATAACTAGATAGATACGAACATCACAGTCAGAACCTGGGAACTGAAAATTTTCAATAACTAGATAGATACGAATATCACAGTTAGTCCTAACTGATAATTAAACACAATACCTTTGTTTGGGGTGGATGCGGGTTTCTGTTCAAAGTTAGTTTCCATGGCTTTGGTTGTAATCATAATGACACGTAGTTGGTTCTTTGGTGCGTATATTACTTGCTCCTCCTCTCATAGTGACCTCATCTTTCTTTCTCTGCAGATTCTAGATGAAATGCCTGTCTTCTATAACCTGAATGCCATAGAAAAGCGTGAAGTCTTAATAGTTATTTTGCAAATAGTCCGTAATCTGGATGACACATCTCTTGTGAAGGCTTGGCAGCAAAGCATTGCTCGAACCAGATTGTTTTTCAAGCTCTTGGAGGAGTGCCTTATTCTATTTGAGGTTCTCATACACTTGGATTTTTATTTACGTTTGACGACTTGACTGGATCCGTTGACAGTGATTCGGACATTGGCTATTGCATCTCTCTCTTAATATCCAAGGAATTTTTTTGGAAGTACTGTACAATTTGCTCTGTCTGTGACCTTGTTCATGTGGCAATTAATTTTTGTTTGCCACCATATCATGTGGGGGTTGATTATGGTAGAATCTTCAATCCTCTATACCAGATAATGGTAACTAACTTTTATTTTGTCTGAAGAGCAAACACTGAGTTCTTCGTGCTTGACTTTGTGCTGTTCCTCAGTATTTTGTACGTTTTTTGAAGAACCTAATTTTTTAGTTAATTGTTCAGAGGGTAACAACTACAAGATTAAGCTCCTTTCCAATAAAATGATAAAATGAGCTCACAACCACATTGGTATTACTTACATGTATTGCATGTGCTATGATGTATGGTCTCCAGTACTTTCCAATTTGATACAAATGTACTTGCTATGCTGTTCAATCCCATATACACTTCACTAGATTCCTTTGCTATGGAAAAAGATGTCTATATCTTCTGTCCGTGTTAATATGTGTTTTGAGAGCCTTGCATTCCATGTCATTTCTGCGGTCGACCAATTTGTTTATACCACTAACGTTTCATTTCACATATTGTGCAGCACAGAAAACCAGCTGATAGCATGGTTGTGGGAAGTAGTTCCCGCAGCCCAGTTGGGGATGGAACTGGACCCACGTCCCCTAAGTACTCTGATAGACTTTCTCCTGCAATTAACCACTATCTTTCTGAGGCTTCACGGCAAGAAGTCAGAGTAAGTCTCTGCTTTTTGGTTAAGGTATTAGCTCGTGGCGACTTGTTATTGGTATTCGCTAGTTGATGGGGAGATCATCCTGTTTGTATTTCTTATTCAATTGAATATTTTATGTTAATTTATATGAAATCATTTCCTCTAATGCATCCACTATAGTCGGAATGTTTATGAACTTGAATGAGTGTGTTTAATTTCAATGCAGCCTTCAGGAACCCCTGAGAATGGTTACTTGTGGCAGAGAGTTAATTCCCAGCTCAGCTCCCCTAGCCAGCCATATTCCTTAAGGGAAGCTCTTGCCCAGGCACAATCGTCAAGGATTGGAGCTTCTTCCCAAGCACTAAGAGAATCGTTGCACCCTATGTTGCGGCAAAAACTGGTATGAAGTTCTTTGGATATTGCTATTGAATGAATCCCGGAGCTAATAATGGCATACAATGATGACTTTGTCCTCATTCTTTGTATATTACCACGACAGTCTCTCTCTCCCTACTAGGAAAGAAGAATAATAAGAAAGGAAAAGAGGAAAAACAACTAGAAGGAAATGTAAAACTTTCCTTTGCCTAGGTTTATTTCATAGATTGTTATCTAGCTAGTAATGGGCTTTAATTAACTTTTACATGCTCCACAGGAACTCTGGGAAGAAAACTTGAGTGCTGCTGTCAGTCTTCAGGTTTTGGAAATAACTGAGAAGTTCTCGACAACAGCAGCATCTCATAGCATTGCTACTGATTATGGAAAACTTGATTGTATCACATCCATATTTACGAGCTTCTTCTCACGAAGTCAGCCCTTGGAGTTTTTGAAAGCTTTGTTTCCCGTGTTCAACAGCGTGTTCAATCTTCATGGAGCAACACTAATGGCGAGGGAAAATGATCGTTTCTTGAAACAAATTGCTTTCCATCTTCTCCGGCTTGCAGTTTTCAGAAATGATAACATTAGGAAAAGGGCTGTTATTGGGCTTCAGATACTTGTCCGGGTAAAAACTTGTTAATGCTGACCCCATCTTTTTCAAATGAAACATTCTAAATCCAACCATCTTGTCCAGTTTTTGTCTTGCTGACAATAGTTGCTTCCTTCCGGGTTTTTATTTTATTTTTGCAGAGCTCATTCTCTCACTTTATGCACACAGCAAGGTTAAGAGCGATGCTGACTATTACATTGTCAGAGTTGTTGTCTGATGTGCAAGTGACCCAGATGAAGTCTGATGGGACACTTGAAGAAAGTGGTGAAGCTCGGCGTCTCCGTAAGTCTTTGGAGGAAATTGCAGATGAATCTAAGAGCCATATCCTGTTAAGGGAGTGTGGGCTTCCTGAAACTGCACTTGTTGCAAAATCAGAAAGGTCAGCGGAGGACCAGTGGTCATGGTCAGAGGTGAAACATCTCTCTGGCAATCTCCTTATGGCCCTGGATGCGAGCCTTGAGCACGCCCTTGTGGTAAGTTACAACATGCTTCAACATAGCAGTGTCATACAATAGGGCTCATTTGTTTGTCCGGATTAAAGCATCAGATTAGACTATTAATCCAGACCACTTATCCTCATTCGGTTGGAGTGCTTGCACTACGTTCAAATATGCTTGCAGACCACATATCCTCATTCGGTTGGAGTGCTTGCACTACGTTCAAATATGCTTGCAGTACTAGATTTTCACAAAACAGTGTATGCAATACATTGGGGAATGTGGTTCTATAGGTCAACTCACTATTATTCTGATATGAGTACAAATCCTCCAGGATTATATTTTCCTTCACTATTAGTCTAATCAAACGAATGGGCGATAAGGGTAAATGCATATTATGTAGATTATGATCGATGCATTTTCTTTCAGACACCTGTGATGAACATGGACAGATATGCAGCTGCGGAGAGCTTCTATAAACTGGCAATGGCATTTGCTCCAGTCCCAGATCTTCACATAATGTGGCTTTTGCATCTATGTGATGCCCATCAGGAGATGCAGTCTTGGGCTGAAGCTGCACAATGTGCAGTAGCTGTTGCCGGGGTGGTGATGCAGGTAGCTTGCAGTTATATAGCAATTGAATTGAATGTCTTAAATAGAATGATCCAAACGTTGACGGTTGTTGTATTCCAAAGAAATTGTAGGTGCTCTTTCTTGCAAAAGATGGAAGGATTTCATTTTCCAATTCTGCCTCTGTTATATGCCTTAATTGTAGGTTAAACAGATACCATATTGAACGACCACAAAAGGAAGATATAGCTTCTATTTCTTTTTGTTCTCTGCCTGGTCTTACTTTGAGAACCAACTATTCAGTCTTTTCGTTCTTTCCTTCTTTCTTTCATTCTGTCACATTTGCTTTTGTGTTACTACTCTGTCTTTGTTAATTTATTTTTGGAGGCTGCTGCCAGACACTTAAAGTCCGTTTCCAACCCGGAAAGTAGTCCTGTCTAGACCATGTTTTCCCTGGCTCATTTGAATGTTATTGATTCACACTTTTAGAGGGCGGCATTAGATATTATAAAGATATACCATCATAAATGACAGGTTGAACTCTGTTAATTGCGTATCTTGTTGATTAACCTAGTCCCGTTAAGCTGAGCTCATAGTTGTTAAGATCATGTCAGTTAATACATCCCAAAATCTCTCTGCCCCAACATGTGTAGAAGGTTATTAAATGAATTGTAATATCAATTCCTTATGTGTGGGCATTTTGTCATCTATTTGTTCTTGTTGAATGTTAAGCAGTCTAGAATCTAGATGATACCCCAATGTGGAAACAATGGTTTTTTTTTTATCAGTGAAACAATGGATATTGGTTCCTTCACATTTGTTCTGGTTGAATTTCGATCAAAGATTGGGTAAGCAGCAAGAAAATTAAATAGAAAAAAGGTTATAAAATGTGATGGCTCACAACAAAAGATCCTGCAACTTTTCCCTTTCCATTTCCTTACACAAATCCTTGATCCAATTGTAGCCTCCGTGTTTTCTTTTCTCTCTCTTTTCCCGAACCATTATTAACTTGTATGGTAGCAAGAAGACTTCATATACTCCATACTGATGCTTTCATGGATGTGTTCCATTACTTTCTTATATTACATGTACAATCTATGTAGGCCCTCGTGAGCAGAAATGATGGTGTCTGGAGCAGTGATCATGTATCTGCTTTACGTAAGATATGCCCTATGGTAAGCAGTGAAATTACGTCTGAAACCTCGGCGGCTGAGGTAGAAGGATATGGTGCTTCAAAACTCACTGTCGACTCTGCTGTAAAATACTTGCAGCTTGCAAATAAGCTTTTCTCTCAAGCGGAACTTTACCATTTTTGTGCAAGTATTTTGGAACTTGTTATTCCAGTTTACAAGAGCAGAAGGGCATACGGACAGCTAGCAAAATCACACACAATGCTAACCAATATATATGAATCAATACTTGAACAGGAATCAAGCCCCATTCCATTCACAGATGCCACCTATTATAGGGTGGGATTTTATGGTGAAAGGTTCGGAAAGCTAGATAGAAAGGAATATGTATATCGAGAGCCACGGGATGTAAGGTTAGGGGACATAATGGAGAAACTTAGTCATATATATGAGTCAAGGATGGACGCAAATCATACTTTGCATATAATTCCAGATTCTAGACAAGTCAAAGCAGATGAATTGCAACCTGGGGTTTGCTACCTCCAAATAACTGCTGTCGATCCAGTCATGGAAGATGAAGATTTAGGAAGCAGAAGGGAGAGAATACTTTCCCTCTCCACTGGAAGTGTCCGTGCACGTGTCTTTGACCGTTTTTTGTTTGATACTCCATTTACCAAAAATGGAAAGACCCAAGGAGGGTTAGAAGATCAATGGAAGCGGCGAACAGTTTTGCAGACTGAGGGGTCTTTCCCTGCCTTGGTGAATCGGCTGTTTGTAACTAAATCAGAATCTCTTGAGTTTTCTCCTGTGGAGAATGCAATTGGAATGATTGAAACTCGGACGGCTGCATTAAGAAATGAGCTTGAAGAGCCTCGTAGCTCAGAAGGTGACCAGCTCCCACGTCTCCAGAGTCTTCAGAGAATACTTCAAGGCTCTGTTGCAGTTCAAGTGAGTTGTATTGACTTGAATCTCTTTGATCAGTTTCTCTCTTTACCATCTCTTCTATTGTCTATCTTTGTCTATCATATCTTTGGAGCGATTACAATTTCCAATCCTGTTTGGTGTTGGCTTATGTGAAGCTCAAGTAACAAAATTTTGTTTCGTTCTGTCGAATGGCCAGACTGTTTTCTTTCCTAGGAGACACTAGCTAAACATCAGGGGAATCCTGAAATTGTATTGTTGCATCTTCACAAATCAAAATGCGCTGCAACTTGTCAAAGTTCTATAAAACAGGCTGAAACATTGAGTTCTTTCCGCAACTCATGGAAATATCAACAAACACATTTTCATGCATTCCACATTCTTGTGGCGTTTTCTATTTTGTTTCAGCTATGGTATGGTAATGTGTCCAAATTGCCAATCGTTGGGGAGGGTAATCTTTGTTCCATTCCAAAGATTACTAAGAATATTATTATTTTTCTTAGCTAACAGCAACGACATACCGAAACAAAATTTTTATATCTGGTGAAGCTAAAATTTTATTAGTGGGACGTCAATGCATCCTTTGCCGGGTAATAAGCTCAAATCCTTTTTTAAGGCATTAGCTGACCAGAAGCTGCAACAAGCACATCGATGCAAACTTTCTGATATAGAGTTAGACAGATAGCTGATCTAATTGTTGCCTCATCAGAAGATCATTTCTACATGAAATGTTTGTGTTGTATTTTTGTTTTTAACGTGTTCCAAATGTTTTTGGATATTCACATGACAACATTTGTAGGTCAACAGTGGAGTGTTGAGTGTGTGCACAGCTTTCCTGTCCGGTGAGCCAGCGACGAGGCTGCGTTCTCAGGAGCTGCAGCAACTCATTGCCGCACTTCTTGAATTTATGGCGGTGTGCAAACGTGCCATAAGGGTGCACTTTAGGCTTATTGGGGAAGAAGACCAAGAATTCCACACCCAGCTTGTCAACGGGTTTCAATCACTCACGGCAGAGCTATCTCACTACATTCCTGCCATTCTCTCCGAGCTCTGACATTGTCTAAGCCTTTATTTTGTTCTGCCAATGTCTATTTTGTATTATGCTTTTGTTGTTTTGATATCTCCTTTTACTGTAGGGGGATAACTAGAAGGTGTTGTACAAATTGTGGGTGTGTTCATATGTTCGTTAAATACTTAGTTGTGTTATGTTTTCTCCCCCATTCAGTGTTTTAGTTTCCACTGTTTTTTTTAATATCTTTCAGTTTTTCCCAAGAAAGGGGGGGCATCTTTGCAATTGATTGTATACTTGCAATCTTTGTGGGGGAAACTGGCTTTTGGCTGTTGTTTAACCAGTATGGATCATATTTGCTGTCGAGAGGTGAAATTATTTTGTAGTTTGGTATGCCGAATTGTTAGGTTCTTTGGTTTCTTTTGGTTTCTGTTCAACAGACATGGATCCATGGCTGTTGAACAGATGGTTTCTGTTCAGACATGGATGTTGAATGAGTTCTGCTCAGACATGGATGTCTATTGAACAGATGGTTTCTGTTCAGACATGAATGTCTGTTGAACAGATTTATCCCTTAGGATTATCGACCCTTTGGTGGATTTGATTTTACTGGTATGATAGCCAGGTCGCAATCATTTTTTATAATTTGACTCGTATGATGGCCAGGTCGCAATCATTTTAATGATTTATAGGGCCTAGGTCCTTTAAACCTTTTAGCTCGGAGCTGTTTGTTTGCATTTCGACTTCATGCATGAAAAATGTGTATTAGGATTGTGTGGCCGGGACCAGTTTCATTTTTGCGGTCAGAACCAGTTTTCTTTTTGTGGTCTAAACCAGTCTTAATTCTATTGTAATAGAATTTGATGGGATTGACAAGGCATGGTAACCATTGTGTAATCCTTTTACTACTAAGAGATACCAATTCATCTATCATAAATGAAGAATTTGCAGAAATGCAAAAATGAATCTCATTTATTCATGCATACGTTTATTGGAAGCATGCCTTAAAAACCGAATAATAAAACAATACTTAATTCAAAAGAGCTTGTAAAGAACTCTACTGATGGTATTCCTTGAGATGCTCTATGTTTCATGGATTGGGGAGCTCGATTCCATCCAGCTTTGCGAGTCTATATGCTCCAGCTTTGATGTGTTGTAGAACCTGTCCTGTTCAGTTTGGGCCTAGCTTGCCAATCTTCTTGCATGTTGGGCCAACTTTTTTGAGGACCAGTTCCCCTGATCTGAAACTTTGAGGTTTGACGAAAGCATCATGGTGTTAAACCATTCTCTGTTGATATGAAACTGTTCGGATAGTTGCATTTTCTCTCCTCTCTTCAAGGAGGTCTAGTTCTCCTCAGAGGCAATATTTCATTGTCTTGCTGGTTGAAATCAGTTGTTCGGTAATTTGGAATTTCAAGCTCGATGGGGATGACGACTTCTGCACCAAATGCGAGGAAAAATGAAGTTTCTCCTGTACCCGCCCTTGGGGTAGTTCTGTAGGCCCAAAGGACATTAGGAAGTTCCTCTAGCCAACTACCTTTAGCAACTCTTAGATGCTTCTTGGAGGCATGCTACAATATACACCCCCCCATATGAGATTTTGTGGCTTTAAATCTGAGTTTTGTGGCACCAAATATGAGATAATATGAGATTTTGTGGCACAAAATATGAGATTTTGTGGCTCCAAATATGATATGGCATAAGGTATGCACCCCATACGGATGGACGACCGAGATTGCGCCACGTATGACGTGTGGGGATTTGTCACCTTTGACCATTGACTATATGAGATTTTGTGGCACCTAATATGAGATTTTGTGACTCAAAATATGAGATTTTGTGGCACCAAATATGAGATTTTGTGGCTCCAAAATATGAGATTTTGTGGCACCAAATATGAGATTTTGTGACTCAAAATATCAGATTTTGTGGCACCAAATATGAGATTTTCTAGAAATATATGAGATTTTGTGGCTCCAAATATGAGGTCCGCACAAGTCCGCACGCACTGTAGCAAAGTCCGCATGGATCCAATATGAGATTGTGTGACTCCAAATATGAGATTTTCTGGAAATATATGAGATTTTGTGACTATTCATATGAGTGTGCATACCATATGCATTTCGTATCTCCAGCCACAAAATATCATATTTAGACCCACAAAATCTTATATTTTGAGTCACAAAATCTCATATTGAGTAATTTTTAGAGGGTGCGCATTGTAGCATGACCCTGCTTCTTGATGGTCCTGTTGGTAACTTCTACTTGGACATTAACCTTTGGATAAGCTTTAGATGCTACAAAAGTCTCTGAATGGTGCATGTCAAATTGTGACCCTTTATCAATGACAATCACACGAGGTACTCCAAATCTGCAAACGATGTTCTCTCGAACAAAGTTGATTATTGAGTTTGTTGTAATGGAGGCTAATGGCTCAGTCACTCCCCATTTGGTGAAGTAGTCTATGGCTACTACAACATGCTTAATTTTGCCCGGAGTTAAAGGTAGGGACCGATTAGATCTATTCCCCATTGAGCAAAAGGCCAGGGACCCTTCATTGGTACCATTGGGGTAGGTAGTGTATGCGGGATGTTAGCAAGCTTTTGGCATTTATCGCATTTTGTACTATGTGGAGTGCATCTTTCCTCATGGTGGGCCAATAATATCCTACTCAAATCAATTTAAATGCCAACATTTTCCACCTAGGTGATCCCCTCATGGTGATCCCCACATTTTCCACCTAGGCTGAGCGAATTGATGTACGGGTGGAGGGGTTTGTTGCTGCATAAACTCCAAGAATCCCTCCATCAGACGCTCCAACCTATCCAAACGATCCTGTGGCTCTGCCGTAGCTCGGATCCTAGCCTGGTTCCTCGTATTTGTCATAACTACTAGCTACAAAAAGAAAGAATATAGGAATTAACTAATAGAAATATACGTCCACTATCTAAAAGTAATTGAAGTATATATATTGAAACATAGCTCTGGTATGTTTACATATATGTATGTTTTTTTTTTTTTTTCAAATGTCTCATAACCGGGCTCTGATACCAACTCTGTCACGACCCAAAATAGGGGCTAGAATTTCGTGACCGGTCAGTGAGTTTAACTCACCACAGACCTTTTTACTTTTCCGGTTTAGAGACTAATATTGAAAAATAACACAGAAATAAGCGGAAGCAATTTATACAAACAAAATCAACCAGAGCTTTTGTTCCAAATAGATAAAAATAATAATATATACAATAACGTTAATTACACCACATGGGCTCTTATGCCCTTATTTATTAAGCAACAAACATACTTGAACTTGATGTCTCTTCACACATTTATTTTACATGATAAAGATAGAATTTTCACACAACAATAATGAAAACTAGCAACAAGCCACATCACCAACTTCGGCTTCTCACTTGTAATCACCTGAAAAGGGGTTAGCCAATTCAGTTAAGTTTTACGCATACAAGTGTTTCACGTTAACCATGGAGTTTTAAAATAACTGATCAATGGAATCCTTTATAAAACACAAAGGTTTAAATTCCAAGCAATAAGTAGAAAAGACAATAAAAAAATGTAAGCTTTCCGAATGATTCATCATTATATCATAAACTAACTTACTAAGATAACATTTGACGGTTTCCACCAGTTTAATAGGGAGCTACCCTACAAGATTGGAAATGATATCAAGTCCCTGGCACAACTGGCAGTACATCTCCACCCTTATTACACCAACACGCTAGCTCGCTAATTAAAGTCCCCTAGCGTCTGGGACACCGTCCTCATGTATCAAATACTATGAGATTTCCTCATTAAATCCATCGTAAAATATAGCTAATGTTGCAATACTTTTTCTTCCATGGTTTGCTCTTAATATTTAAGCCACTGATCTTTTGTAATAGTAAAACTTATATGATCTAAGTACTAAAATTTACCAAGTTAAATGTACTGAATACCTTTTCTTCCATAAAATCATCATTTTACTGTATATGGAAATCACGTTAATAAAAATACATGAAGCAAATGTATACGTAAAACTAACCGGAAAATGCGTGCTAAACTGGAAGCACAGTAGAACAAACAACGTTGTAGGTTCGAGACGCCGCGCTTGGCCAATGTACGGCCGTGGGGTGACTCGGGTCACTCCCTAACACGTGAGAGCAGTAGGAATTCCTGTGACTTATGGCTTACTTGACTGCTAGCTAAGATAACAGCGCCGAGACGGCAACTTAGTTTCAATAGGAAAAACAGCAAATGGATGGGTCCATGGGAACGAGTGGGTTCTTAGTCATTGAGGAAAAGCTGGGAGGCGTTGAGAGGTGATAAGGCAAAATATTGACAGTGGTTTTGAAGGTCGGAAGATAGAGGTTTTGGCGATGGTGGTCGGTGACGGTTGAATAAACGATCTTGAACTTTTATTGCTTCATTTGTGTTTGGATTTCTTGGTGGCTGTTTGGAAGATGAAGTGGAAGATGGTGGGCTGTTTAGATGGAGAAAATGGATCACGGTTTTAATGGAGAAAGGTGGTAACGTGGCCGGCGAGAGGGTGGCTGCCAAGGTAGTCCGGAGAAGGAAGCTCAGCTTCCATTTCTATTCTTTGTTTTTATCTCTCTCTCTCTCTCTCTCCCAAAATCCACTACTGACAAAAGAAATATAATACATGCATAAAATACTCCATGACGATGGGTCTTCTTTGGTGGGTTCTTTAAATCCACGTCTGAGAGCAGCTAGCTAACTAAATGCGCCAACATATTTAGGTGCCGATCGACACTTCCCCTACCGACAGTGTTGGATTAAAAATGAAATTATAAACATATTACTTGCAATATGACAACTCCCAGTAACTAAAACATTTGCTCCACTCACTGTTATTAGCTAAATGATCATGAGACATACTAGGCCATCGAAAAGTTACAAATTAATAACTACGTTAAAAATCTAGTTTCCATTAGCTTATACTTTTTTTTTGAAGGCACAAGTAAAATTACTTAGCACATGTTATATCAATCTAAAATTAATAATAAGGATATTGCTAGAATGGAGACGGGCGTCACAGTTCCATCTTGGATTATACCGAATTATGGGGTCTACCCAAGAATTCGTGTAATCCAATGTGTAAACTAGAACAACAAGTTGTATACTGGGTTTTTCCAGGTATTGTATTGGCGTATGTCGGGGAATAGCCTCTTCTTTGGTAGTGGCAAGAATTACAGCTGGGGCCAAAACATGGACCAATAGAGATTTGACACATGCTGGTAGAGTGCAACTAATAAAAAATGTGTTGTTCTCTATGCAGACTTATTGGTCCTCTTTTTTATTTTACCAAAGAAGGTCATAAAAGAAGTTGAAGTTGTCCTTAGAGCCTTTCTTTGGATTGGCCCAGACCTTAAAAAGTCTGGTGCCAAAGTTTCATGGGAACATTTATGTTCCCCCAAACAAGAAGGTGGTCTTGGCTTCAAAGAAATTCAAGTCTGGAACAAGGCTGCAGTAGCCAAGCATATCTGGTTTCTCATCTCAGGAGGTGAGCAATCCATGTGGTGTCAATGAGTTAAGTCTTATTTACTTAAAGGGAAAAGTTTTTGGGACGTCAAAGTTCCTAGTAACTCCTCTTGGGTGTGGAGGAAAATACTTAACCTTAGAACCATTGTGCTCCCTCACATCAAAGTTGTCATTGGCAATGGGAAGTCTACATCCCTATGGTATGATAATTGGAGTACCCTTGGCCCTCTTGCAACCACGTATAGGCCTAGGATAATCTATGAATCTGGTCTTGCCAGAGACTCTACTGTTTCTGACATCATTAGGGGCAACAATTGGGTATTCCCCACTACTCAGACCATTGAGCTCAATGAAATCAGAGATAGCCTACCTTCCATTCCTGCACCCAATGAGAGTTTGGAGGACCAGCATCTCTGGACTCTCAACATCAGTGGGAAATTTACCATTTCCTCGTTATGGAATCACCTTAGAACCAAATTCCCCAAGGTTCCTTGGTGTAAGTGTATTTGGTTCCCTGGACACATCCCAAAATGTAGCTTCATTTCATGGATAGCTATTCAACACAGGCTTTACACTGGGGACAGATTAGTGCTATTTGGCACCAAATCTGTCTCAAGTTGTTCATACTGTCAAGGTGGTGAGGATCATAATCACCTTTTCTTCAACTGCCCTTTTACCTCCCAGGTTTGGGGTCAAGTACTCTCCCTACTTGATATCAATTGGACCCCTAGAACTTGGGATAACTGGATCAATCACATGACCACAATCAAGGGCAAGACTTTGAGATCTCTCCTTATCAAATTAGCCTTCACTTCCACTATTTATCATGTTTGGATTGAGAGAAATCTTCGCAAATTCCAAAGCAAAACCTGTCCTATTCCTGTGGTTGTGAGCAAGATCTATGCATTGATCAGGTGTAGGCTACTGTCTCTTAAGAATATACCTCATGGACCTCAGTCTCATAGACTCTTGTCTAAATGGGGCATCAGTTGATTGTTTTATAATTTCAAACTATCTATATTTGCATGTACTGATATAAGCCTCTTTTGCAGGCAGTGACACAGGTATTGCCTTCACAAATATAGATGAGGCATATTATGCACTGGTATGTTTCAATCTAGGAGATAGGAGATAGGAGGCAGAAATTTGAGGTAGCTCTTGAGTTGTGTGAACCACCATATTAGAGAGCCAAGTGAGTGTGTTTGAGCCCCTGATTATTTTTTGAGAGGAGGTAATAGATAGAGGGGGTGCATGGTGAGGCATAGATGAGGGTGTTTGGATCCTTAGAGAGAGGATAGAAGTGCGAGGATCCGAGGAAGTAGAAGGGTGAGCCTCTATACTTCTTAGGGTTTCTTTTCTATCACATTCATTACTGCTACTCTGTTTTACTAAACTGTTGTTGTTGCTGTTATTGGTAACTCTGTTGCCGTATAAATTGATGCCTAGTTTGTGTGTAGCAGCTGTTTCTTGTTGCCATGATTATATCTGGTTACCATGCACTGGTTTGTTTGCTGCCCAGTAACCATGCTAATCTGCCCAGATTTGCTGTCTGGTATGTGGTTGCAGCTCAGATCTGCTGCTACTGTCATGTAAATTGTGCTTGCTATTCATTTGGTTGTTGTCCAGTAACCGTGCTAATCTGTCCAGATTTGCTATTGAGTTTGTGATTTCACCATCTTGTGGGTCTTTGTTACTTGAGTTGTTTGACTGTTTTGATGATTCACGATATGGGCTTGTCAAAAATCAAGTGAAATGCTGCCCAATTTTCCCCAGAATCTGGTAGCATCTTTTGGATGTTTGTTCATTTCAATTCAGTGTTTCTCGCCTAGCCTTGGGGGGCTGTCCCTTGGCATGTTGATGCCCTTTGGGAGGGGGTTGTCCTCCCGTTATAGGTTAGTTCATTATGCAGGTGATCCATGTGAAAGAATGGATCCCATGTTCAAGCACTTATGGTTCAGTAGTTATCGAGCAAGTAAGGATTTTATAATTTGGATCAAGCATAGAATGGACTCTTGGCTGTGAGGAGTTCAACACCAGCAGTCTTGTTTATGCCAGGAGTGCTCACTGTTTGGTCGAATTCAGGTTGAGGACATTGCTAGTGAGGACATTGCTATCCCATATGTGAACTAGTCCAATAGCCTTTTGTATAGGTCCAAGTGTAATTTAGTCCAATCCCTTTTTGTGGAGTTTCTGGTCCATCTTCCTAGATGGTTTAGAAACTCTTTTGAAGTCTAATATGATTATAATCCTATTGTCATTGTATAGGCAGTTCACCCCATCACTTCCCCATGTAGCCTTTGGGCCTTCCCATAATTTTTGTTATTTGCGCCGGTTTTTTCCTCTTTTCTTTTCCTTTTCTTCCTGTTTTTGTTTTATCCTCCTGGGGTATGCCCCTTGTAGGCTGTATATTCGGTTAGCTCCTTTTATTTTCAAGCTTATTTACCCAAAAAAAAAAGCCTGGCTAGATGGCCGGCTTGCGTATTTTGGTCCATGGAGACCTGCTTGATAAAAAAGGAGTCAAATTCTATTCGGAGACTCTTGACTCTGGTTAGGTAAGTCATCATGGTTTCTTCCCTAGCTTAATATTCTCTTGTGACTTGTCCTACCACAAGTTAAGAGTCACTAATCACAGTTAAATGCTTGGTTCCTACAACTTTGGCAAGTTGCATTCTTGTTGTGAGGGCTTCATACTCTACCTCATTGTTGGTTGCTTTGAATTCAAAGCAGAGTGCGTAAGCTAATTTGTTCTGCTCTGGCGAGACTAGGACTAAGCCTACTCCACTAGCGTCTTTGGTGGCTGAACCATCTATGTGTAGTATCCAAGGTTGAACTTCTTCTTCTAGGGAAGGAGTAGGTTCTGGATATGTGTATTCTGCTACAAAATCAGCTATAATTTGTCCCTTCATAGCTAACCTAGGCAGGCACTTTATATCAAATTCTCCCAATTCTACTGACCATTGAATTAGATGTCCGAAGGTGTCTGGATTCTGTAGCGCATGGCAGAGTGGCTGGTCAGTTAGAACTTTGATAGGATGTGCTTGGAAATAAGACGAGCCTTTTAGTTGCAGCGACAACAACAAAGGCTACTTTCTCTATCTTTGAATACTTGATTTTCGGTCCCCAGAGGGCTATAGTAGACTGGATGTTGTAGTCTATTTTCTTTTCTGATTAGCACGCAGCTGACTGCATAGGGTGACACTGCTAGGTAAAGATATAAGTCCTCTCCTTGGACAATTCCACTCAAGAGTCGTGGAGAAGACAGGTATGCCTTAAGCTGATTAGAGGCTCTCTTCAAGACTTTGAAGAAGGTATGACATATGTCAGTAGCATGAGATATGAAGCGACTTAAGGCAGCCACTCGTCTAGTAAGTTTCTGCACCTCTTTTATAGTTTTGGATATTGCATGTCAAGGATGACTTTGATCTTCTCTGGATTGGCTTCAACTCCTCTTTGAGACATCATGAATCCGAGGAATTTCCCTGAGGAAACTCCAAAAGCGCATTTAGTTGGATTTAACTTCATTTTATACTTTCTGAGCACGTTAAAGGTTTCCCTGAGGTCCTCTATGTGCTTATTCATATCATCGACATATACTTCAACATTATGCCCAATTTGATCTTTAAACATACTATTTACCAATCTTTGGTAAGTTGCTCTCTCATTTTTTAAGCCAAAATGCATTGTTGTATAACAGTATAGCCCTTGATCTGTTATGAAGACGATCTTTTCTTCATCTTCTAGTGCCATTTGGATCTGATTGTAAACTGGAAAAGCATCCATGAAACTAAGTAGTTCATACCTAGCAGTGGAATCCAATAGTTGATTTATTCTAGGCAATGAAAAACAGTCTTTAGAACATGCTTTATTGAGATCTGTGAAATTCATCCTCTATTTTCCATTCGGCTTTGGTACCATAATAGAGTTGGCTAGCCACTTCAGGTAATGGGCTTCACGGATGAAACTAGCTTGCAATAGTCTTTCTACTTCTTCCGCTATGGCTATGTTTTGCTTAGGAGCGAAAGTACGCTCGTCGTTCTGAATCTACATTAAGTCGATGCGAAATAATTTTGGGATCAATTCCAGACATTTCCTTGTGGGTCCATGTAAATACATCTCTATTTTCCTGGAGGAAAGAGACAAGTTATGCGCGGAGCACTGCATCTAAGCCAGAGCCGTTTCTAACTTTTTTTGTTAGAAACCCCTGGCTCGGTTCTTCTTCATCTATTTTTTCTACTGGCTCTCCTTGACGCTCGATGGAGTTTCTCTTCATCTCTAACCTCCATTTCGTGAATAACTATGGCTGGTTTTAATTCATTAATGGAGGTTTGATAGCATCTTTGTGCCAGACTTTGCTTTCCTTTCAATTATCCCACTCCACTGGGGGTTGGGAACTTAACCTTCAAATGGTATGTTGATATTATTGATATTATGGCATTTATGTGATTGAGGGTTGGTAGGCCAATAACGACATCATACGCTGACGAACAATTTACTACCACAAATGTCATTGAGAAAATCACTTATTCCCCAGAAGGATCTCCCATGGAGACTAGGAGGGAGATTTTTCCTTTCGGCTTAGTAGTCAACACCAGAGAAACTAAGTATAGGGAAGTCACATACCGGAGTCGATTTTGTTGAATATCTAACCGCTCGGAGGTATGTTGGTAGAGTATATCCAGTGAACTTCCAGTTTCAATTAATACATTTTCCAATTTAACATTGGAATGGCCATTGTGACTACTAACGGATCATTATGGGGTTGATGTACTCCCCTTGCATCTTTATAGTTGAAGGTGATTGAAGTATTTTCTGTTCTCAAAGCATTGTTAAATCAAACGATCGTTGATTCATGGGTATAACCTTTAGTTCGGGGACTTTTTGGGCTAGGTTCCCATAAATATGAATGTCCTTCATGTTGTCATTTAGGTGACAGATCACCATTATATTGATTTTGAGATGTCATTAATTGAGCTTTGTGTAAACAAATTCACTGTTCAATGTGGCCTATTTATAGGCATTGAGTTAGAGTACATGTACTAACTTGACCTATTCTTATGGAAATTGTTGGAGAATATCCCGGAGGTATATCACGGTTACAAGGGATATGGCTATATATCTCGGAAGAAGTTATTCGGTTCCCACAGACGGTGCCAATCTGATGAATAGTTTTTAGACGCGTTCAACCCATGACCTGCAAAACAAAATACTTGACACCGGTGTGGTGCCAGCCAACACCCCTCCCATGCCTAAGTCAGTACTTGTTGAAGATAATTGATTGAATTTGAATAATGAACTGATACTCAATAGTCGTACCTCATTATTGAGTGTAAGGGGCCTATTTATAGGCATTGAGTTAGAGTACATGTTGCACTGACTTGACCTAATATTATGGAGATTGTTGGATAATATCCCAGAGGTATATCACGATTACAAGGGATATGGCCATATATCTCGGAAGTGGTTATTCGGTTCCCAGAGGAAGTGCGTTGGACCCCAAAAGAAGTTGAATGACTTACCCCCAAGCGTAGAGATATTTGAACTTCATTCTGGATCATAAATGATCTTTTGGAGATAAATGAATCTTCCAGATATGTTGTAATTCTGTTAAGTAGACTGATCTGAAGGGTCTGATCGGACCTATCCTAGTCGGATGGTCTGTGGAGAGGACTCCTGATCGAACTACTCTGGGTCGATGAAGTCTGTTAAGTTCCGCTTTATGTACTCTTTGGTCTAGTCAGGTCAGAACCTTTGCAACTAGTATGGGCTCAAGACTTTATTCTTCTTGGACAAGCTATAACATGGAACGCGTCGATATGGGCGCCTAATTTGAACCTATCAAGGATACATAGTGTAACACCCCGTATTTTAGTAAATGCTCATATTTAATATGGCTTATAAAATTATTGTCACGCCCTCAATTTTTTATAACCAAATTACCACATAAGTCCACGTTGGACAATCAAAAGTCAAACATTCTCCCTTTTGAAAAGCCAAAATCTTAATACATTTCCATAATCAAATTCTACTCTCACGTCTCTGTATCTGTATCCAAATGTAAAAAGAACAATACACAGAATCATTACATCTCAAATAAATGATAATAGAAGTTAAAATACATCCTTGTCATCTTCCAAAAAAAAATGTTACAAAAGAATAAAGATGGTCAAATAAGGAAAATCCTTGATGTTTTCAAAAGTGGTCATGCCAACGCACACAAATTCATACACTCCATGCCATGCTCCTCATTGATTACCTGAAAATGATAGGTTGAGCCACACTAGTCCAGTAGAAAACCAATCTAACAATACTATATTCATATAGTATGAAGATGCACCGATAAAATAGTTAGGTGAAATAATGAGACAAAGTTCGAAGATTTTCAAATTTGACAAATCTGTAAATATTATAAAGGTTACTCTTTTACTTTCATAAAGCCTCCTCTTTTCAAATCTCAAATCTCAACACACGTAAACAACACATCCATAGTCTCGAATTTATATTACCTACTTTCTCAAGTTCCCATACACGCACACCAGTGTTCATAAATGTTACTAGATTCCTAGTCATGTCATTTTAATATCAACCTCTACATAAGTATCTTGGTGTCTCTATTTCCCATGAATGTCTCATTTTATTCTTAGGTGATCACACACATACACATACACACAAGCCAAGCTACCAATTCCCAATATAATTTTAATTGCAAACTAGAATCTTCGTACAAACACACACACTCACGTCATGTAAGGGTAGAAGGACTAAATTATGCACCTCAAGTCCCAAAATAACCACACGTGCCCTCATGGCATCCTAGAAGTGATCAAATCTCTCAATGTGTCCCGAAATGTTTATGACGTACCCAAACACATCATACGCGTCCTTAATATAATTATATGCATGGATTCAATCTACATGAACATAGGAGAATTAGATGAAGTTTCCTACCTTTAATTGGTGCTTCAATCAACCAAGAGATTGAACCCTAAGCCCCCAAATGCAAAAATCCCATATGGATGCCTCCCGGGGTGAAACAAGGGTGACCCGGACTCCAAATAGCGCGTAGAAGAAGGTTCTTGGGTTGGATCTTGAAGAGGTTGAGGTATGGTGGTGTATTGTGAGCTTGGAGCTCACAAAAATGGAGGAATAGAGAGAAGGAGAGGGGGTCGGCTGATGTGGGAGAGAAATAGTGAGGAAATTGCTCACTTAGTCCCCCAATTTAAACCCTAGGTCACCAAATTACACAACACACCCTTGCATTCACTTGTGTATGTTAAAAACAACCCCAACACATTCAAACACTCTCCAAATTTCACCAATAAATATTTCAAACATTTCCTCACACAACCCTAACTTTTTTTTCAAATATTTTGCAAAAATACGGGTCCTTACAATTATTCTATTTTTATTACATAAAAATGGTTCTGGTATTAATCCAAATCAACCGGCCCAAAGACCAATCAAGAAAATTCTCCCAATTCCCCACACCCCTGTCCTCGGTCTATGAGGAGTTTCTCATGGCCGGTCTTCTTAAACCACTCTCTCCAACTCCTTTACCTCAAAAGCTCCCACATTACCACAATCTAAACACTTTTTGTGCCTTCCATCAAGTGCCCGGTCATGCTACCGATGATTGTCAACGCCTTCGTCACGAGATTCAAGATCTCATTGACAATAAAACCATCTCTCTTCTGCCACTAGAACCCAACACCATATCAAACTCCACACCTCAGCATAAACGAAACCTCAACATCAATGAAATCACCCTCACAAACGCCTCTTCGAGCTTCACCAATAATGATCCCAACCAAACTGAACCAATCAACAAGATCACGACCCAAACTAACCGTCAAAACCAGCGAAGAAAATTTTCCCAACTCTCTGCACCTTTACCCTCGGTCTATAAAGAGCTTCTCATGGCTGGTTTCCTCAAACCACTTCAACCAACCCACCTCCACAAAATCCTCCGCCTTCCTACAACCCAAATACCTTCTGCATCTACCATCAAACACCCGGTCACCCTACCAAGAGATGCCAACGCCTTCGTCACGAAATACAAGATCTCATTGACAACGGATCCATCTCTGCTCCACTGGTGAAGCCGAATACCTCGTCGAACCAATGAATCATCAATGACCATGCAATAATTCAATCTTCCACGAGTCTTGGAAGTCTTCAAGTGTCAAGTCAAGTTTTCACTTCTAATTGAGTCAGCTTGTATTTCGAGTCTGTTTATATTTTCCTCATCTATGTGTTTTCATCTTCGAGTCTGTAATATCTTGTTGTTATTGTCAAAAAAAAGAAAAAAAAAGGACCAAAAATAGAGTCAACTTTGTAGTCCCGAACTACGCACGACCTGATTCCTTGCAAAGGGATACGTAGGCAACCCTTCATGGTTCGGTCGCAACTATCAAAATTCAATGTCACGCTGTTGTGTTGAAATTGTCATCATAAACTTGGGTTTTTGTGATAATCCTTGAAATTGTTTTCCACCATCATTTGAGAAACATGAAAATCACTTCAAAACACGAGATGAATTTTGATTGAACCCTTGCCCCGCACAAGGAGGATTTCCAGCGGACCATTCCTCCATGTCGTCAAGAGGCGATGCTTTGACACAGGAAAAAGCCTGCTAGGTCGAAAACCCGAAAAGGCGGCCTAGGCAAAAAGCTCGCTAGATCAAACTTCAAAATCAGATCTAGGCAAAAGTTAGAGCAAGCATGAGTTCTCCCTATCAAGTTGTGCAATTCAAGATGAAGAAAGGCATTCTTTGTTTGATTCCCCACATAAATATCCATTGCAAGCCCCTTTGAGCCTAAATCAATTTCTTTGAAAAATAACCCAGCTAGGCAGCTATCCCCCACACTGGGATGAAACAAGAAATATGAAAGTGTCAAACACATGACAGCCAGCAGAATAAAAGGGCCAAAGATACAAGCGTGTGAAGATTCAAAGTATCACAAGAATGAAAGCGCCAAACTCATAGGGTACAACAAGATGAAGAACACTGAAGAAATTTGAAACGAATGAAAGGAAGTGCTCATTTAAAGCAAGAAAAAGCACATAAAAGCACCCATCAGAAGCAAAAATGGCACAAAAAGTCCAAGATAGCTGCTAGCTCAAATAACTCCGAGGAAAAATGAGATGTTTTGAGCCTATAATCCTTCCTTTGTTAAACCCATAACCTTGGCCCCATCATAACCTAGATAAAAGTCCTTTCAGATTGGAAAGTGCAACTTGATAGTGAGAATTCAAGTCAAAAGGGAACAGTCTAATCTCCCTTGAAAAAGTCAAAGCATTGTGCAAACACTGGCGTCATGCAAAGCAAAAATCCAAACTGGGGCATATCAACGGGTCTTCATTAGCAGCCCTCTAAACTGGGGCATTTTGAAGGAAAATCAACGAGGCATCATCAACAATCTGGGGCATGGGTTCACGACAAGAAATCTTGTGTTTTATTGTAGATTTGAATGAACATCACTTGACGGAGTAAAACAATCACAAAATTAAAATCTAATTTTATCATGACAATTTCGACATCAATGGTGAAGCATGGTTGCCATCTTTCAGAAACTTTGGGTCAGCATAGTCTTCCATACCCTTCGAGTTGACATGTTCTTCCGTATCAACCTTTGCTCACTCGGGGCACCCCAATCAAGCCATTCACATAGTTGCTCATATCTGTCATGTCAACCTGGTCAACCAAATTCCCCAAGCCTTGTCTGTTACAATCCACTCCCTTGTCAAAAAGGTCGATCAAATTCCTTGGCCTTGTCGGTCTCATCAATGTCCATCCTTTTGTCCAAAAGGCCTATCAAATTCCATCCTTGGCCTTGTCTGTCTTATCAATGTCCATCCTTTTGTCAAAAAGGCCGATCAAATTCATTGGCCTTGTCGGTCTCATCAATGTCCATCCTTTTGTCCAAAAGGCCTATCAAATTCCATTCCTTGGCCTTGTCTGTCTTATCAATGTCCATCCTTTTGTCAAAAAGGCCGATCAAATTCATTGGCCTTGTCGGTCTCATCAATGTTCATCCTTTTGTCCAAAAGGCCTATCAAATTCCATTCCTTGGCCTTGTCTGTCTTATCAATGTCCATCCTTTTGTCAAAAAGGCCGATCAAATTCCTTGGCCTTGTCGGTCTCATCAATGTCCACCCCCTTGTCAAAAAGGCCGATCAAATTCCTTGGCCTTGTCGGTCTCATCAATGTCCATCCTTTTGTCCAAAAGGCCTATCAAATTCCTCGGCCTTGTAAAAATCCACCTCTTTGTCAAACAGTCAATCATGTAGTCTTAATCTTGTCTATCCTTGACTCGTGGAAACAATTTCAATGCATCAAAGAACCCGTGTTTGGGTACATGGTCAATTGGTTGTCAAAACCATCAGCAGAGCCGAGAAAGAAAATCAGATTTGAGGATCATCATCTGTGGGGCATGTCAGCCTAATGCCATTTTTGGGGGAAGCATACACCCAAATCCAGGACTGGGGTATAGAAGCCTAAAAGCCTCAAACCAATCCAAAACTCAAGTTTTGCTAAGCTCCAACCCAAACCTTGGCCTCAAGGGAAAGACAGTAAAGCAAAAGAGCCACCCATTGAGCCTCCTACTTTTTTAAAGAAGGAATGTTGTCGTTGTTGTCGTCGAGTGTCGATGCACGAGTCGCATGCAATCGTCCTGCGAGACAGTTTTCAATCAATCGTCCTCAATCGTCCTGAGGGACAACTTTTAAATCAATGGTCCTAAGGGACAACTTTTAAGTCAATGATCCTGAGGGACAAGTTTTAAATCAATCAATCGTCCTAAGGGACAGTTTTCAACCAATCATCCTGAGGGACAAGTTTTAAATCAATCAATCGTCCTGAGGGACAGTTTTCAACCAATCATCCTGAGGGACAAGTTTTAAATCAATCAATTGTCCTGAGGGACAGTTTTCAACCAATCATCCTGAGGGACAACTTTTTCAATCAATTTCAAAACCAGAAATGGTCACCTTTTCAAAATTAATTTCAAGACCAGAAATGGTCACCTTTTCAAAATTAATTTCAAGACCAGAAATGGTCACCTTTTTCAAAATTAATTTCAAAACCAGCATGGTCAAGTCATTTGGGATAATCATTGAAAAGCCGCCTAGCTGGTGCATTCAATCAATCAATCATTTATTGTGTACATCAATCATGTCAAGTTGTTTGAGTATATTTGTTTAACCAGTTAGTGCATTTAATCAGTTGTTCTGAGAATTTGTTGTTGATGAACCATTGTGCCGCTAAGACCATCACATTTATGTGTTTGGTTCAATAGCGTATTGATTGTCTCTTTGCTCAGTAAGCAATCACATTTCCTCGATTGTCTCGTTGCTCAGTAGACAATCATCTTATCATTGGTTATCTTGTTGCTCAAAGGATAGCCCCATTAAATTTAGCCTCCCCGTTGTTCAGAGGGTAGCTACACTCAATCACAATCACAATCACAATCATAGTCACCATCATTTACTTTTAGTGTTTCGACTCGGGAAGGCTTGACGATTCACGTAAAATCATAATTCATTTGTTTGGCGTTTCACGACCCGGGAAGGCTCGTTGATTCGCATAATTGTTTGGCATTTCATGACCCGGGAAGGCTCGTTGATTTGCATAATTCAATGTTTTGGCGTTTCACGACCCGGGAAGGCTCGTTGATTCGCATAATTGTTTGGCATTTCACGACCCGGGAAGGCTTGTTGATTTGCATAATTCATTTGTTTGGCGTTTCACGACCCGGGAAGGCTCGTTGATTCGCATAATTGTTTGGCATTTCACGACCCGGGAAGGCTCGTTGATTTGCATAATTGATTTGTTTGGCGTTTCACGACCCGGGAAGGCTCGTTGATTCGCATAATTGTTTGGCATTTCACGACCCGGGAAGGCTCGTCGATTCGCATTATATCAATCGTCCTGAGGGACAAAACTTTTTATATCAATCGTCCTGAGGGACAAAACTTTTTTAAATCAATCGTCCTGAGGGACAAAACTTTTTAAATCAATCGTCCTGAGGGACCAAACTTTTTAATCAATCGTCCTGAGGGACAAAACTTTTTAAATCAATCGTCCTGAGGGACCAAACTTTTTAATCAATCGTCCTGAGGGACAAAACTTTTTAAATCAATCGTCTTGAGGGACCAAACTTTTTAATCAATCGTCCTGAGGGACAGAAGAACCCGTTGCATTTGTTTGCATATGCCCCCAGGAACTACGCCGGTCTGATCCCTACAATGGGGTACGTAGGCAGCCTGAGTGGCACGACCGATTGATCTTTAAAGTTTTCCTTTGTGACTTGAGATGTATCGCGGGGAATGAGTCGGGTTGTCTATGTCTTGGACGTCACTCATACCAACTCAATGGCATCGAGTCCCGTCCAAGAGGGGCAACTGTAGACACCCCGATTTTGAACCCAGGATGCACTCGAGCATTCCCGATGATGAAATAGACCAATCGTGCATACCTTGAGGCTAAGAACAAGGCTTGAACTCACCGAACCATCCTAAACCATTCTAAACCCTCCTAGAACAACCTTAAACCAACCAAAATGATCAAAATACCCTTCAAACCATCCATAAACCATTTCAAAACAAACCCAAGCCTACATCATCTTCTAGTACATTCAAAACCCTCTTTATTGATATATAATACGTCTCAATCCATTTTGAAATGAGGGAGATGTGTCCGTTTTACCAAAATGACTTATTTTCCCGACCTTCTGAGGGTAAAATGGTCACATACTTGAATGTACAAATTATCTTGGGTTCAAACTACTTGGGTTAGAAAGTACACTCGACAAGCTTTCCAATGCTTCAAACCACGCATGAAACGGAGTTTGGTAGCACCCGAGGCGGCCCCGCAAAGTTTTACCTTTTGAGCAACAGCCTTGAGCGCTCAAGCCCTGGACCTTGAGCGCTCAAACCCAAAAATCCCACCTTGAGCGCTCAACTCTGATCCAGATCAGTTTTCTGCAGAGCATCTAATCATGATATTCTCTTCAAGAGGAGCGTCTACCTATGTTTTCAACTGCCTAAATACACTTTCTAGACCCTTGAACATCTCCTCAATCACCCCCCAAACCCAATTCAAAAATTAAACCCATTTTCCTCCCATTTCTCTCTCTATATAAACCTCCTCCACTCCCTCACTCACAAGCTTGGCTGCCCCTACTGCCATTTTCTCCCCCCATCAGATCAAACCCACTCTCTCTCATCACTTCAATCACGTTTTAGCCTCTCTCTCCTCCATAGCCACCATCCTCCATCATCTTCAACCTCCAAAACACCCAAAAACCTTCTTTAAAAGGCCTACAACACATGGGTCTTTGAGAAACCAACTACAACAGCCCCTCTCTCACTCTAATAAGCCATTTACAGCCCATACACTCTATCAATTTCGTCCAAACCTAGCTCTTCCATCAAAACCCACCTCATCCAAGCCAAAACCACCATTTTAAGCTCAAATCCTCCATCATCCACTCAATCAATCACTCAATCAGCCCTACACTCACACTCCTCTGTCCAAAATACTTCATCTATAGCCCATAAACACAGCCACTACCCATCCATTCATCAAACCACAAGTTCAAGCCTTGATTATAGCCGAAAAGGTAGAAAATCATGTGAAAATCACTGTTTTGGTCTTGCTGAGGGAGACCAGTGGGCTCATTCAAGTTCCTCATACTTGAAATGAGCCTACAAGGTCTGAAAAGTATCAAGAAAAGCATTTTTAAAACTTGTTATTTTGGTATTCACTTTCCAAAATTCTTCAAAGTCCATGTTTCTGTCCAGTTTCGGGAAAATAAAGTATAATCATTGATTTGGGGTTGTTTGATCATCCAATGTCATGTTATAGCAGAATTTGGCGACCTGGAAGTGGCTTGAGCGCTCAAGGCCTTACCCTTGAGCGCTCAAAATTGAGCGCTCAAACTCCAACAGAAAGTCAGTCACAGTGTTTCAGCCATAACTTTTTACTCCGAACTCCGTTTTCAACGTATTATATATCAAAACGTAGATAATTTGAAGGGCTACAACTTTGTAGTTTTATATTCTTCCTGATTATGTCTCAAAGGCTTCCAAAAAATGTAAATAATGTTGGAAAGTCAAATAATTTTGCTCAATATGATGTTCTAAGTCCTATTTCTCTCTTTCATTGTCATTTTCTTTGTTTATATCATTCCATCATCGCATTGTACATTGCACAAGCATCCACCATCACTTGGTTCGTATTTGAATACTTGTTTATGTGTTTTCTCATTCCCATACTCCCCGTTATTTGCTCAAAATCGAATTTCAAATATCTTCAAAATCCCACAAATATCGAGTAGAGACCGGTTCATGTACCGGGCGAGAGGGGTGCCGTAAAACCCTTCCCCTCTCGTAACCTAACCCCCGAATCCGAGAAATTTTTGGTTCTGCCATGATCAGTGAAATCTTTTTCCAATGGGCAAATGAGTCATATTTTTGATCGGTTTCTTGGGTTCGGACCTCAAATCCGGGTGGCGACTCTAACAATTACAATCTTTTCAAACGCGAAAACGCACCGTTTTCCAGTGGGCCGTCCACAGGAGGCTGTTCTGGATGTTCATCATTAGGAATCTCTTGATCCCGAGCTTCACCCTCGGGCATTCGCTGCTGAGGTGGGGGGAGTCGACTCTGGATATTCACCATAATCGCCATGAGTTGGGCGATTCGGGTGTCATTCCGGACCCTCTCATCATGCATCTCTTTCCTCAGTCGTTCAAACTCATTTGGGGGGTCTTGTTCCTGTTCAGCTGACATACTTGTTCCAGACACTGGCGATGAAGCTTGAGATATTCTTTACCCAAGCGGTTGGATCCAAACAGGCAAGGTTTTCTTGATTCAGGACTGACAGTAAAGCAAAAGGTCAAACTCAGATTGTGCCCCCTGGTTTTATTGAAGGAAATGTCGTGCATGTGTCGTTGTCATGTCGTCCTAAGATCTAGATTACTGGTCTCAGTCTCACTTAAGACATTGCACGGAGATGCGAATCAACAACCACGGGGTAAGTCGTGACAGGCAGGTTAAATTCCAATCGTCGTGGAATCAAAGCCAATCTCCTTATAGACCATCCGAGACAGAGCAATAAGGTTGTTGAAATCCGGATACAGATGCACTTAAGGCTAGCCCGAGACACGGGGAGCCGTTCGGGCACGGCAAACACCGGAGGTATCTCAAACTTCGTGGATTTAAAGTCTACCGGTTTCAAATCTCACTTAGAGCCATTGCACAGTAGATTGAATCAACACCACGGGTAAGTCGTTTACTCGGCAGTTACAGCTTTTCAACCTTCAGCCTAAATGTTGAAGCCGCAACCGTTATCCTTTCTTGACCATCCGAGACAAAGCAATGAGGTGTCGCCATCCAGTTACAAATGGGCCCAAGGCTAGTTCGAAACACGGGCTGCCGTTCGGGGCACGGCAAACACCGGAGGTATCTCAAACTCCGTGGATTTTAAGTCTCCTAGACTGAATTCGACAGCTTTGAAAGATTGCCCCAATCCTCAAGTTTTCTTTTAAGTGATAAGTCCTTGATATCGGATGGTCGGATTTGGGAAATCCTGGTCCACACAAATCCCGACAATGATCTAAGATCAGATGCCTAAGGGCGTTTGACCCTCCTCGGGCCAATGTCCCTTAAACCCGTTTAGATCAGTGTTTAGGAATTTGATGATCCAAATTTTCCCACGTCCGGCCGTCCTAAAGGCTAACTCGTAAGAACAACGTGCATATGGGATGCACGACTCATCATCGGGCCGAGGCAACCTTCTACTAACCGTAGAGGCATTAAAACTAAATGGGATATCTACACAGAATATCTATACAAACGACGCTCGCGACGACTATATACAATGCAAATGCATGAATGCAACATGGCATGGCGAGAAAAGCGGTAACACATAGCACGTAACAAGATGGAACATGTAAACTTAACGCACGGGTGGGTTGCTTAACGTGGGGTTCTATGGTTAATTACATGCAAAAGGTTAGTTTTGGTCACTGAGGGTACCCCGGACTCAAAATCAAAACCGCCTCCTACCGTTAAAAACGATAGTGACGATGTGATTTATCACGGTCGAGGGCTGCTGGGCATTTCGGGATTCCCTGTCACCGGCAAGCCGGGCAGGATTGCCAAAACATGCCAGCGGGGTTAAGAACTATGCAAGTGCAATGCAAAATCAAATTTCAAACATTTGAAAAATCCCACAAAACATCTTTCGAATTAAACCCACTTTGGTTAACACGTATTTCAATAAAATTACACAAGTGTAATAAAAATTGCACAAGTGTAATTAAATAAAATATATATTAACCAATGTCCCCAGCAGAGTCGCCAGCTTGTGGACGGCCCACGGAGATGGTGCGGTTTATCATTTGAAAAGATTGTGATTGTTAGAGTCGCCACCCGGATTTGAGGTCCGAACCCGAGAAACCGATAAAAATATGACTCGTTTGCCCATTTGAAAAAGATTTCACTGATCATGGTGGAACCAAAGATTTCTCGGATTCGGGGGTTTGGTTACAAGAGGGGAAGGGTTTTATGGCATCCCTCTCGCCCGGTCCGTGAACCGGTCTCTACTCGACATTTTGTGGGATTTTTAAAATGTTTGAAATTTAATTCTATCCACGAAAATAGGGAATCGGGGGTGGGAATCACATAACGACAATATATACAAGAGATACGATTCTACGGTGTATGCTTGTGCACGTGATCTACATGGGTGATGATGACAACGATAAAGGAAAACACTACAGATATTTACAGAAGTGAACATAACAGAAACTGCACAACAGCTCAAGAAATCATGGACATGAAGCTTAATAAACTGGCTTACAATCTAGATCCCAGAATGGAGGTTGAGCGCTCAAGGGTAGTGGTTCGAGCGCTCAACCTTCCAAACCAGATTGAGCGCTCAAGGCTCATTGATTGAGCGCTCAAACCAGTTTCTGGTTTATGTGATCTTGACCCTTTTTACAACTTCACTTCTCATTCTTTGCGAGATCAATCATTGGTAAACACTTTTCATAAATAAACAGATTAAAACAGAAAGTTTTGATTTCTCAAAGAATGGTGAAACGATCAAAGGTCATCACAAAATAACAAAGAAAACACTTGAAGATGGAAGAAGGAGAGGGATTCAGATCATAAACACAGGGATAACAACTCACACACACCAGAGATAAGCTAAACCATGATCCATCATCGAAAACACCAACAACCAGCAAATGAGCCAAGAACAGTTTGAGCGCTCAAACGTATAACCTTGAGCGCTCAAACCATAATGTGGCTTTCTGGTTTCTAACTTGAAAATGAATTTTTATTACTTTCTCAGGACCATAAATACATAAAATTAAGGTTTATGAAACTGGACAGTTGCTGCTTTGCACTCAAATACAAGATTTTCAAAGATTTTGATGCTTGATCATTATAAAATAATTAATCTATACTCATGCAAGTGATTTTGAGGTAGAAATAAACTGTTTTGAGAGTTACATGAGTATATCTAACTATTTAATGATGATCAATACCAAGGAAGAACACAGAAGCTAGCAGAACTGAAACTGCTCAGAATTGAGTTTGAGCGCTCAATGCTTGAGGCTTGAGCGCTCAACCTCAATTGTAACTGTGAATTTTAAAAGCATTTTGTTCAGTTATTTGAGACCCTGTAAACCCAATGCAAGTACAAAAAGCTTGCTTGGACCTACTGGTCTTCCTCAGAAAGACCAAGACAGTGAAGATTTCACATGCTTAACTACCTTTTGACTTGATTGAAAACTTGAACTTGATTTTGGGCTTTGGGGTGGACAATTATGGATGTTTTTGTTGGTGTTTTGGGTAAAATGAGACAATGTATGTGTTTGATTGATGATCAGAGGTTGGATTCCTAGTTTGAAAGGTGGTTTTGGCCAATGTTTAAGGGATGAATAGGTGGTTTTGTAGAGAGAGAGAGAGAGAGGTTGATTTTCTGGAGTTGAGAGAGAGAGAGAGAGATGGAGTGTGTTAGGTCGTAACCCCCCCCCCCCCCCCCCAAACCAGAGGTGATGGCTGGTTTAAATAGAAAGAGTGGGAGGGAAGTGTAGAGAGAGAGTGAGTGGGTTTTGTATTTGGGATGGGTTAGGGGTAGATTTAGGAGTAGATTTAGGGTGTAGTATACGTATTAAGATCGTAGGAGATCACCCCAGACGCTCCCATGCAGAAAATCTCATGATTAGATGCTCTGTGGATTCCTGACTGGATCAGAGTTGAGCGCTCAAAGCCGTAGGCTTGAGCGCTCAAGGTGGTTTTCAGGGGTTTGAGCGCTCAAGGCCTCAAGCTTGAGCGCTCAAGGCTCTTGGTGGCAAATTGATGGTTTGACTTGGTTTAACAATGCTTGGTTTAGTTTGGGTTATTTGGTGATGTTTGGTTAATTTTAATCAAGTTCAAGCCATTTTCACAAGTTTCGGGTCACGATTGGTCCGTTTCATCATCGGGAATGCTCGAGCGCATCCTGGGTTCAAAATCGGGGTGTCTACAAGGTATCCATACCATTCTCAAAATTTTGGGAAAATATTCCTTTGGTTTCCGATTGACTTGTTTGGTTCCTTACTTGACATATCCATATCGTACACTTCATAAATGACCAAAATACCCCCTCCTAGCCTATCTTTGTATGATTGGTCACTTTTCATTGATTTTTCGACTTACGCTTGACACATATAAACGGATAATGTGATGCATGAGTTATATATGGGACTAAGTTGAACTTGTGATTTGAGAAGTGGTGACATGAGTATAAAATGAATGACACGGGGCCCAAAAGGGTATTCCCGGAGTGACACGGGGCCCAAAAGAGTATGCCCGGAGTGACACGAGGCCTATATGTCATGCTCGGAGTGACACGGGACCTTTATGGTATGCCCGGAGTATAATGAATGAAGTGAATGGATAAGAAGTATGATATGAATATTTTGGGAACACATGTGACGTGTCGGATACGGAACGGATACAATGGGCCGGTACTTGATCTATATTGGTGATTATTGACTTTTGTGGTGTTCACAGTCCTTTCACATGAGTATGTCAATTTTATTAAGTGATTTCCTTCCTCGTTGATTTAAGTTGGCTATCATTGAACCTCGTACCATTCTTAGTGCTTATCTAGGAATCTTTTGATCTTATCATATGACTTAGTCTCTTGTCTGCACGTCATGAACATCTCATTTTCATTCAGAATCGATAGATGTTTTCCTACTGGGCTAGTGAGTTCAACCTTACAAAATTTCAGGTACCCTACACGGAGCATTGACTTGGATGTGCTCGGAGTGATTGCATGCATGTTTTGAAAAGCTAAAAGGAGGAGTTAAAGCATTATCATTCGACTTCTTACTTTTGAAATTAGATGATTTTGTAACTCCATTTGATATTACATTTTTTTTTTACTTGGGATTGTAATAACTTTACACCTATATTTTCTTAACTGGGGATTCAGTTACCCATAGACCATTGTGTATTTTGAAGATGACTTTGACTATTAAACATTGGACTTTAACGTGGCCCGTAGACTTGTTGACTATCCACATGGAATTTCTTTATGAATTATCCTTTAAATTTCGAGGGTGTGAGAGTTTTTGTTGCCCAGGTGTAAGAAATTGCCGAGATGGTAGAGATTTGATTGGCTGGAGGTTGAAAGGAATTCAAAAATTTTGATATTCAAGTGACAGTAGAGGTTGGGAAATGGGAGTTAGGTAAATGTGACAGGTGGTGTTATCTCTAGCTGAGATATCCTTATTTCTATCTTTGTTTTTTAGTAAATACTCGTACAAATTAAGACTATTTTAATAGAGATGCTATAATCTCATGCTTTATTTGTTAATATACATAAATTGTATAAGATGAGATATGGTATCTCTAGCTTTGTGTTTTTAGAATAATATGAGATATTGGTATCTCTACCATTAAAATAATATTCCCTCAGATTCTAAATGATATATTTTGTCTTTTGAAAGAGGAAAAAAAATCAAGAATAAGTCCGACAAGATTAAAGGAGTAGCATTGCCACCATAACTTTTCAGTTGGAGAAATAATTCCACGGACAATGTGTAAGTGGAACCAAGCCCTATCCGCTTGTGTTGTCGAGACTTCGTTCGCTAAAAAATACCGGAAACTCACCGGACACTTGGAAAATTCATCTAAGAATAAGCACGGCAACGAAATGTGAGAAAAATTTCAAAATTACTGTAGTTGGATGAAATGTTTGGAGATGATATTGTTATCTCATCCTTTGTTTTTGTATAAACATAGATTATTTCAGTTGAGATAGTGTTATCTGTTCATTTATTTTTATACACTGAGACAGTACATTTTAACTGAGATATTGTAATCTCACGCTTTGTTTTAGCTGAGATACCATTATCTCATGCTTTGTTTTTGTAGAAACGGAGACTATTTCAGTTGAGATAGTTTTATCTCTTGCTTTATTTTTGTACACTGAGATTGTACATTTTAGCTGAGATATTGTTATCGCATACTTTGTTTTAGCTGAGATACAATTATCTCATACTTAGTTTTTGTAGAAGCATAAACTATTTCAGTTGAGATAATGTTATCTCTTGCTTTATTTTTGTACAAGATTGTACATTTTAGCTAAGATACTGTTATCTTATTTTTTTTATTTTTGTAGAAATAGAGACTATTTTAGTTGTGATAGTGTTATCTAAATATTTTATTTTTGTACGCTAAGATTGTTCATTTTAGCTGAGATATTGTAATCTCATGAGTTATTTTAGCTGAGACATCATTATCTCATGATTTGTTTTAGCTGAGACATCATTATCTCATGATTTGTTTTAGCTGAGACATCATTATCTCATGATTTATTTTTGTAGAATAAAGACTTTTGAGTTGAGATAGTGTTATCTCTTGCTTTACTTCTGTACGGGTCCGGTGTTGGTGCTGTGCACGATCCTTGTCGTCCGTTCGGCGATCCAATGACCCAGATTAAAACTTGCAATGAACGGCTCGAATGTCGCAAGGCTCGGATTCAATTTGGACCATTGGATCACCGAACGGACGATGGGATCATGCACAACACCAACTCTGAACCCCTTCTGTACACAAAGACTGTAAATTTTAGCTGAGATATTGTTATCTCATTTTTATTTTTATTTTAGAAACATAGATTGGATCAGTTGATAATTTGATATAGTCTTATCTCTTTATTGATTTTACTAAGATAGTCATTTTTCTTATGTTATTTGGTAAATACAGAGAATAAAATGCAAAAAATACAAGCACAGATACCATAATTTTTTGCTCTTACGGATTTTAGTAAGTTGAGATATTTTTCGAATAGACTTTCACACTCGTGGTCACACACACACACAGAAATTATGAAACTTTAGCTTGGAAGTAGGCGTACATTTTTTTTTTTTTTCCTTAGTGAAGTAGGAGAGTTTATTCAAATACCAAACTTGGATTTACCAAAATCTAGTGTGATATCCATACACATCAGTTTTTAGACTCAAAAGGTTTTAGACTTAAAATAAGACCACTTCCCCCTGCCCAATAAGCATTTTGCTTCTCTTATTTCTAAGCACCGACTGAAGAAAGAAGTGAAGTTCTTCCACCAGCACTTTGAAGGCAAAAAAAATCTTTGGCCTTTACCGGAATAGTTGCAGATTCCAAGTTCTGTTTTCATCTTATTCGTTGTTTGATTTTTTCGTCGGAAGCACTTCGCCGGTGATCGATGACCACCCTCCCGCTGGCCCCTCTCTATTTTTTTTGTAGCCCTTATTGAAAGCAACAGAGTATTGGGAGACTAGATCTGCTCCAGATTCGCACAATTTGAACATGTCTTGTGTTCGTCGTCTCCGATTGTGCTCGCCGGAGCCTCGCCGAGCTTCGACAATCAAAGCTGGAGCTTCGACTGTCACTGGCGACCATTAACTGCACCAGCTAATGCTTTCTCAACTTCGACGAAAAGAATCGGCTCCTCCCGCACGCTCTCTCTCTCTCTCTCACTCTCTCTCTCTGTGCGTGTTTTGTGTTATTTGAAATGCCGGGGTATTTTGGGAATGCGCGTGCACAGAGGGATTGGAGGAGTTGCAAAAATTTTGTGATGGACTAATTATGGGATAGACTCCGTTATTAGTCCTTTTCGCCAAGGCGCCCTAAAATATTTAGGAAACTGATAATGCCACGGGTAGTTTTTATTCTGCCACGACTATTTGCAACAAGCTGACTATTATACCCTCTTGAGAAACTGAACCAAACTCTCCTTATTTTGGGTTGAATGTTCTCTCTCTCTCTCTCTCTCTCTCTCGTCTAAAGTATGAATGTATTGTCATCTTCCTTTTTAACTCTCTCCTCTCACCGTCTTCCACCGCCTGTTACTTTGCCCTCATAAGTTTGATTTCCGGTGACGACGTCCTCTGCCAATGATTGATCAACGAGAACAACCAATTCATCGCGAATGGAATTGTCTTCAAACTTCCCGATGAACCCAATCATCTCCTCCTGCGCTGGCTTTGAAACACTTTTCCCTTTCAACGACCCCCTTCATAAAAACCCACGAATACAAACCAACCAAAAAACTGCACCCTTCGAAGTAAAGAAAGTTCCCGGCGCCGGAATCAATATCTTGCTCCATTGGAGCTCCAAATCACGGGAATCAACCAAATAATTCTAGATTTACATTGTACCTTTAATTAGTTGCTTCTACGATTCAAATTATTAGATGCCCGTCTGGTTTTCTTTCGAACTACTTCTACAATTCAAATTATTGGATGCCCTTCTGGTTTTCTTGTGAATTAGTTGTTGATTTGGGGCAGGCTAGGAGCCTGTGCTGGTTCGAAAATTGAACAATCCAAAAGATGGAAATGGATCGAAGGTTTGTCTTTTTCGTTTTTGAATGCCGACTGAAAAAGGTAAAAAGATGAGAGGGAAAAATGTGGATTTGGGGGAGTGCCGAGGAGTTGTCTGCAAAGATGCTCTGTGATAATGCACCTTCATATGAGGATAAAATCGTCAACTACAACAAGAAGTCGTGGCAGGAACAAAAAGTGTCGTGGATTTAACACTAGCCAATATTTATTGCGTTAAATTCGGAACGGTACCAAGATATACACCGATACCGGTATGTACCGTTTCAGTAAAGAAAACGGTACATTGAACGGTACGAGATTGATAACATTGACCTGCATCAATTTTTGGAGTATGATTATCAATTCCCTTAATTTTTTAATTAATGTAAAATGTGATTATCAAACTTACTTAATTCCTACTTTCATTTAGTTTTAAGTATTGAATCTGGAGGCAGCCAAAATCAATCTGCCCGTATCAGACCTTTCGAGTTGAACCGACTTTGGGAAAAAGGAAAACGAATCAAAACCGGAGCCGGAGTGGGAGTTCTCTCTGTTTTCTCACAGAAAAAGCTCGTACCCTTTACGAATCTCTCTCTCTCTCTCCCTCTCTCTCTCTCTCTCAGTTGGTGCAACTATTGCTTAGTATTTAAGTCGGGGGAATAGTTCCTTCTAGGGTTCATAGGGTTGAAGAAGAGGTATTCTTAGTCAAAACGAGATTTTCGGGAGATATAAAGAAAATAGCGAAATGAGTACAAGGGTTACACTCAAATTCATGAGGGAGTGTTTCCATCGAAAGCTGAAATCAGCTGCTGCTCTTCCTGTTGGAGCTTCGAGACATTACTCTACGCCCTCGTCTTCTTTTTCCTCTGCCGCACCCAGAATTCCCCAATCGTCTAAGAAAGTACTCTCTCTCTCTCTCTCTCTCTCTCTCTCTCTCTCTCTCGCAATCTAACTCATTTCTGATTTAAAATTGCATATAATGTTTATAGGTAATTTCATATACGTGGTGCATCCCTCAGGCGCTATACACGAAAGCGAATTCGGGTAGTGTCATTACGGTAGAGAACCAAAAAATGGAAAGCTTGTCATGAAATCCTATTTGATGAATAATTAATAGAAAATTACTTCATGAGTAATGGTAGTTATACCAAGAAGTGGTGAGACTCAAGTTAAGTTTTTGAGACGATGTGCCAGCCAATAGAAAAGAAGTTTTAGTTCTATTTGCATTTTCTTGAATTTCTCATGCTTAACATGCAGAGAAAACAGCTCTGTTGTGTTTTTATATGGGCATATGTATGTGTGTGTGTTTTGGGATAGAAGGGTGAAGTTGAAGATTATGCCAGTTCCTTGAAATACGTTATTATTTACTAGGAGTTATTAAATTTGTCAAGACAAATGTTAAGGCCGTGGTACTTTGCATAATTTAAGGTCTTTTTTTGAGCTGTTAATGCGGGTACAAGTCTCAGTGTCACATAAAATGTACTTCAAATTGAAATATTCTGGTTTTTCCTTTCTGTTTTCTTTTCTTGTCCCCGTGCTAATTTTCATCTCTGATCTGTAAAACTTTAATGCTTGTCTGATATTAATGAGTTTCTGGTTACTGTGGACTGCAGGGGAGATTCTTCACAGCTGCCACCATAGGCCTAGTCATTGCCGGAGGAGCTTATGCAAGTACTGTGGATGAAGCAACTTTCTGGTATCTCATTTGGGCTGCTGAAGGCTATTGTCATTTTTCCATCTTTACTTGGGTGTTTTTGGGTACTTGGTGGTGGCTTCTGCCATTTAGTGTTCCATAACACTGTTTCAAGGTCACAAAATCACAAGAAAACAGAAAAAAATGGACACTAAGACATGCACTCAAATATATAGTGCTGACACCTTTTGCAACTATTTTCCATTAGGTGAACAGTGTAATGCACGTCGTGTTTTCTTGTGTCATCTGAAACTGTCAGAGACTCAAACAAGACGATTGTTGCACCTTCCCATTTTTTTCCGTTGGTCTTGTAATCTAATGTTTCACATGTGGGTGGAATGTTGTGGTCCAGTATTTTGTATTCTTTATGAACACTTGGAGTTAAGAGTTATTCTATAAGTCTTTTATGAAGGTGGAGGGCTGAGGTTGGTAGGCCGAGGGAGCTGCCGCCTGACACCCACATAAACAAGGATACTGCATCATAGAGCTTATGTAGTATGATAGCGTGCAATAGAAGAAGGCTGTGTTGACAATATTTTTGTTGGTTGAATGTTAAGTTGAGCCCCAAGCTTTATGTGTGTATTTAACGTCATTTAACTTATTTTCTGCAAAAGGTTAGAAGTCATTGAAGTTTGGGGTGAATTGAAGTTTTGGACCTTGAATATTTCATGTTGTAAACGTTTATGGCTAATATATTCTGTGTTAATTTTCTGCAGTGGTTGGCTATTCTCGGCTACAAAAGTTGTGAATCCACTCTTTGCCCTTTTAGATGCAGAGGTTGCTCACCAACTAGCTGTTTCGGCTGCTGCTCGTGGATGGGTTCCTAGGGAGAAGAGGCCTGATCTATCAATATTAGGGCTTGAAGTTTGGGGAAGGAGGTTCTCAAACCCTATAGGTCTTGCTGCTGGTTTTGATAAAAATGCCGAGGCTGTTGAAGGCTTACTTGGGTTAGGTTTTGGCTTTGTGGAGGTTGGCTCTGTTACTCCCATTCCACAGGAGGGTAATCCAAAGCCCCGAATCTTCCGATTGCGGCAGGAAGGGTAAGAAAATGTATGTTGCCTATTATTTTCTATTTTTTTCTTTACAACCAAGTCTCATGCAAGTAATGGGAGAATTTGGTGCAATTTTCTCTTTAATATGGGTCCACTGCACTTGTCAAGATGTTTCTGATTTCTCAGACTCTTTCTATTTTATTTTTTGTTTCATGGGCAGTGCTATAATAAATAGGTGTGGTTTCAATAGTGAAGGAATTGTTGTGGTGGCGAAGCGTTTGGGTGCCCAGCATGGGAAGAGGAAGTTGGATGAAACTTCAAGCACTTCATCCCCTTCCAATGAAGAAGTCAAACACGGAGGGAAAGCTGGTCCTGGAATTCTGGGGGTGAACCTTGGAAAGAACAAGACAAGTGAAGATGCAGCTGCAGATTATGTACAAGGAGTTCATACGTTGTCCCAATATGCTGATTATTTGGTGGAGTGCTACTTCTGCTTCATGTTTTTTTTTTGTTAAATAGCATATTATCCTGTTTTGATAGTTATTATGACACTTATACTTGGATCCATAGTTGTCAAATCGCAAATCGAATCGAGAATCGGATTGACCTTTTTCCGAATCTTGAATCGAATCGAATTGTGAATCGTGAATTGTAATGATTCGGTCTAAGTTTAAAAAATACTTGAAATATGTGTCTATGCACATGCATTATAAAGATACATTGTAAAATTGACCACTTTAAGCTTAAATCAGTATTAAAGTTTTTTTTCTACCATAAACTGATGATTATATGGTCTAATAGGAAAGAGTAGATATTTGTACATGAAACTAAATTCTATAATAAAATGTATATATGCATATAGATATAAATATTCATTATAAAAATGAAAGCTGAGTCTTATAACAAATAACAATAAAAGTTTGTAGCCTAATAGATACAAAACTAGTTTATATGGGAAATTAAGGTAAAACCGCTAAGGTGATTTCACATTAGTTGAATGTAATAATTATGAGAAAACCTTGATTCACTTACTGATTCGTATCGTTTTTGCATGAATTGTGAATTGAATCGCGAATCGAACCGTGAATCATATGATTCACTTCCAATTCTAGGTAAACCTTGATTCTCCTATAGATTCGTACCATTTTTACTTGAATCGTGAATCGAATCGTGAATCGTGCGATTCTGACAAGTATGCTTGGATCCTGTGGTTGCTACTCGCTTTTGATATTGAATCCTTTTATACTATACAGAACATATTCTGTATGGTAGAGGTGAGTTGCATGGGGTGGTGTTATTTCTTTTCTTCTTTTCCCCTGATGGGAGGTGCTGTTTTGAATCCCAATATTCTTATCATGTTAGGTGACCTTTAGCAGATTGAGTAAATATAGGCTGGGCCTCTGGGGTGTGCTTGTTTTGTCATTCCTTTATTCTGGCCTGTTTTCTTTTGTCTTCTGTGTTCTTACTATGTGCATTGAAGGATCTCTCATTGTCTCATTCTGAACAATTTCTAACATTTCCCTTATTTTATTGATATTCAGTTGGTTAAATAAGTACCAGTGATATCAGGAAGACCCTTCCAGGGGTTTTTTTTTTTTTCCTGGTTGATATTTGGAAAGACTATCTTTTCTACGTAAATTACAGATCCTTCCTTTTGTGTTGATCAAAGACTTTTGAAAATAGCTCTTGGATATGGACCATATGGTAGTGATATTCAAATTTCTGACTGCCAACCAGTGGTGTTACTCTATGGGATATCGTGATTTAAAAACTTCATATGCATATGCAATTGACTATTCCAATATTTCTAGCCTTTGGGGGCAAGTTTATTTAACATCTTGTTTGACACTTGATTCTTGGAGCTCCTGGATCAAGTATTCCATCAGGTTTGTCTTGCCTATTTTTGCCTATCCATCTGCTTTTCACATCCTAGAGGTTGTATGAAAGAGAGAGTTATTTGATATTCATTATTTGGTCCATTCTCGGGACATTCCAGCCATTAGGGGCCTTAGTGCTAGTTGTTAGTGAGACTTTGGTGATGATGTACATGATCTTAACTAGTTTGGGAGCTTGGAGGGCATGTACATGAGGATCTCACTTTTTCAATGGATGTGAACTCAGAATTTTTGGGTCACCGGCTTTTCTTTTCCCTCGAGATGCAGGTTTTACCTTGTACACGTGCCTCTCTTCCCCTCTGGTGTTAAGTCATGTTTGGACTATTTTGCAGGATTGAGAGATGGACCATCTTGAAAGATTATTTTTCCTTTGGCGTTCTCTGGAAAGATTACCCTCTAATGGTGTGATAAGGATATAGATCATCCAGATAAAAAGCTAGGATTTGGAGTTGAATAACATAAGAAGGAATTAATAAAGTTCTGTAGGAAGGAATAATCGTTTCGCGGAATATGAATTTGTCAGGAATTTCGTTTTTCCGTAGACATGCATATCCTGCAGTGTATATGTTGGATTTATCATTATGATCTTCAAGTTTAAGAACTGTTATTATTATCTTATTAGGCATCATTCTGCATCTTTGTAGGTAATCAACGTTTCATCACCAAATACTCCTGGGCTGCGCCAGCTTCAGGGAAGAAAACAGTTGAAGGACATTGTTAAGAAGGTTTGGAGATCTAATCCCAACCTTTATTTTGTCACTGACCAATGCAAAGGAATATATAAGCAGTCCCGAGTCCGCTGTCATAACTGTTTCCATCTGTTAAGGTTCAAGCTGCTCGTGATGAAATGCAATGGGGCGAGGAAGGCCCACCTCCATTACTTGTGAAAATTGCTCCGGACCTGTCTAAGCAGGACCTTGAAGATATTGCTGCGGTATTAAATAATTCTCTTTCTTGTACCCCCTTCAAATCCCACTTCCATATCTGGTGTTCTTATGGTTCATTCATTGGATTTGTAGGTCGCTCTTGCTCTCCGTGTGGACGGATTGGTAACTATTTCAATCCTAATTTGCTCCACTCAGAAATTTAAGCTTTCATATTGTCTCATGCCATGCATTGTTGTTTTATGCTATTGCTTTACTGCACTTGAATGCTTTAATTTATGCAAAGCCTGCTTTCAGGCATATTCTGCCATCTGATGTTGCAGTAATATGATTAATATATAGCATTATTTATGGACAAAAGATTGAAGATTGTCCTCTAGAAATTTGACATTTGGCAAAAGATGCAAACGTCGAAGGGGCTAGACATTGACATCAGCTACAAGCATTCCACACAAAGATCCAATCAAGACAAACCAAGGCTTATACACTCCAGCTGATAAAGTATTATTAAGTTCTAAAACCATTAGTTGTTTCTACAGAATATCTGGACTGGAGTTAAAGTCGGGTTGCTGAGGTATTGGAAATCTTTGTAGAACGCCACAGGCTAGTACTCTACTTGTAGGAGGAACTTCACATGGCCCTTGCCAAATTACCAACTATAAGGTATGTTACAGACTCATCAAATTAATTAAACTTAGTGTGTAGGAAAGGTGGTCCGTCCTCTCTCTCAGTCGTCACTGGCCATGGGTAATGTTCTGCAGAGAACTACACTGGCAAAACCTTCCTCTAGCCTCTGAGCCCCTGATGCCTCAGGCTCCCGTGTTGCTGGCACTGAGCCTAAGCTTTGACTTGGTCTTTGCTTCTTGGGAGCTTTATGGAGGAATTAGTGGTCCATATGTAGCATGTTTATCATTCTGGACGGTTAACGCTGTTGGCAATTTGATTCACCATGCTATCGTGATGGGGCTATGGAGATGACGTGGTGCTTGCCACTGCAGGTCCTGCGTACTGTTTCACCTTCCTGTCTGTGTGTGTGAGATGAAATGGTTTCCTGTCAAATATCTTGGATCATCCGTCCCATTGAAATGATCTTTAGATCGAGCTGACCCTAGTTTGGATTGATCTACCTATGCTTAGTCTCGTTTGTCTCGAGATCTGCTCTGCTGAAATCAGAAAATGCACTCTGTTGTAATTTGGCTAGCTGCATTCATGAACACCTCGCGTCACACCTAGCTCTTGCACTATTTGATTAAAGTCGTAAAACTTGTTATTAAACTACTGCTGGCTGTTCATCAAAAAAAAAAAACTACTGCTGGCTGCCTTTACAAATTATTAGTCTCTTCTTTTCCTTCCTCACCATTCCTGTGTGATGACAACAAACATTTTTCAGAAAGCATGTGAACTTTTTGAAATTATTATATCCACGGTGATGTAACATCCTTCTCTTGCATAATTATGTTGACATGATTTTTGCTTAGAGATAAAATTGTTTTTGGTTGAGAACAGAGGTGCAACTCCATGTATCTTTGTTTGTGTACTAGTGGCCGGTTAACTCTCTATAAATTTTCAAGCAACATCTTTGACCTTATAATGGCGGATTTTCTTACATGTATTGTCAAGTTCCTTAGATCTTTTCTGACTTTACTAGCATGTAAGCTACTAAGCTCACAAGCTGGGCAGAGCCAGCTAAGCTGCTTGAACTGCCCTTATTTTGTGGTGGCAAAAAATGCTGAAACTACACTTGTTTTCTTAGTCAGCAAGTTTTGATTAAGCTGTTAAGGAAGCTGAATGCCTGAACCCAAGCAACTCAAAAGTGGCTTGGTTCCTTTAGCTGATGTACCCATGGTTTAATAGTTGCTTATCCTATATATACTGTGCATGAATTGTTTGTTAGCATTACCAGGTGCCAAATGTAAGATTTTAGACTCTTAGAAGCTTCAGCTTGACCCTTTAATCGAGATCTTGGAAAACAAATTACCTTTTCTCACAAAGTGGAGGAAATGTCTAGACCTGCGTCATGCATTGATAAGCTGAACTATGAATCGTGTCCTTTCTTTACTTTTCTTGCTTTCGTTTCATTAAGCCGCTACTTGATGAGGAAGTTTTGCTTGCAATTTGCAAATATGACTGGTACTTGTTATGCAATTATTGGCTTCAACAGCCAAAACAAAATTAACTCTCAAATTTGTGCTGGTAATAGAGGGTCATTGGTTGGTTGTACTAATTTTGGGTTACATAGTAAAGTAGTCAGGAAAATAATGTTGCTAGCCAAGCCAAACTCAATATTTCCTAAATCAAGGTCGTGAAACCAAATTTGTGGAAATGAAACCAATACAACGATTTCTTTAATAAGGAATGGCACGGAAACCATTCTGATTATTTTCTTGGTTATATCTGTACCATAAAGGTTCTTTGTGGGGCTAAACTTGTTGTAGAATTATTGCTTTTGGCATCTTGGTGTGGATCATCTTCCTATGTCCCGGCTTTTGTTGTTCCCTTGGGAAATATGACTCTACATCTCAAAGGCTTCGGCGTTTCCAGCTCTTCTCCTCCATAGCTATTCATGCACTTTCTAGTCGGATTTGGGGAGGCATTACAGGTTGTAGTCCCACGATCTGACCGTCCATTTCTACAATCGATGGTTTAGATTTGCGGATGTATTCTTACCGCTAAGAGTTAACACACATGTCTGAACCGTTGATTGCGGAGATGAATGGTCAGATCAGGGGACTTCAACCCGTAAGAGCACTATAGGCTTCCCAAATCTTTTCTAGTCGAAGGTAAAGAATTATGTTGAAGAGCAGCCGAGAAGGGCAATCGAATGGTGCAGAATCCTTCACAGAAGTCGATCTGACAAGGCCTAATTGTTACCAGTTAAGTAGAAATGGTAAGACTAGTAAATAGACCACAAAAAATACTGGGTGCACAACCCAATCCACAACCCCACATATACGTGGGGCCCACCTCATAATTGTGTGTGGGCTCACGTGTATGTGAGGGATTGTGGAATGGGTTGTGGTTGAATGGTTGTATAGCATCTCTTCATAAACAATCAGAATTTGCGGGAGCAGAGGATGTGGTTGAACTGATGATAATCCAATACAGAAACTTGCCTAGGCCACGGATTAGGACTAGGATTGTGTCCTCAAACGTAATTTATTGTCCTCGTGTAATGGAAGACCTAAGATTTCTGTTCTGTTGTTGGACATAATCTAAACTGCAATACGAAAGGTTAGGGTGGAAAAAACTTTTCTGAATTATTGAAATCTGAACATGTTCCTTGTCGATTTCCCTTTAGGCCGTGTATAGACAGATTACGTTCTCGAGGGTCATCCGTTGTGAAAAGACCTTTGGCATTTGATGTAACCTAGAATTTCCAAGCCACGCTAAACCACACGAAACCGAAAATAGCACACAAACAGAAAATTTAAACAGAAGCTGCAGCTTTTTATTACACAAATAAAATACTCTCAAATTACATAGAGAGTGGATAGATAGAAGAGGAAGAAAGCGGAGAAATCTAGTGAGCTCGGGCCTTGAAACCACAAGGGGGTGTGATTGGGTGGACCCTAGAATACGAGGGGGTCTTGAATCACAGAAGGAGAGGAAGGGAGGAGGATAGGGGAAGGAAACATGGAGCCACAACCCTCAAACAAACACTATGGTTTCAAATCTTTTTGCCTCCTCCCAATGAAAGACTTGTGTTCTATTTATAGACTCTTTAAAACCCTAAGTACAAAATTACAAAAGTAACCCTACTACAAAAATCAAAACTACATAGCGGGCCATCTTTGTAGATGCAGATTGCATCAAACCCCCTCTAGTTGGAAGAAACTCGTTCTTGATTTTAAGGTCTTGAAAGCTTCAAACTTTGCTCCTTGCTTTAGTCTCCGACCTATTTGGTTGATGAGATACTCTCTGTAGTCTTATAGCTTCAACAAAAATAGAGATAGCTTTTCTTGCAAGTGTTCGGGACACCGTGAAATCATATACTTCCTGTTATTCCCGTTCCCATAGAAATCAGCATTTGCAACACTCAACAGTAGTGGAGGAAAATTAAGAACTTCACTCGTAGGAGTGGATATAACAGTGAAGGAAAAGATAGATGCAGGTCCAGCAGGGAAAACTTTTAGCACTTATAAATGATTCACTGTCTTTTATAGATTAAGAACACCCTTAATACAAGCAAACCTTTTATCACTGGAGTTCTATCAAACTTCTATAGAGTGCTTCAGAGAAGAGGAAATATATTAATTGGAATGAAAGAAACCATGATTTAAATGCTAAAACCTCTTTTGTTGACCAAGTGGAGTATACATGACATCACACAGGATTGAGAGTTGTAGTAGAGTAAAGGCCTCTTTTTTGACCAAGTCAGCACATGGCATTAACCGTTCATGACATCATGTGGAATTAAACTCCTTACAGCACATGGACAGAATGACATTAGAACCTGTTCTAGCAAAAGATTTTCATCAAACAGCTGATATGCCAAGATTTTGAGAGGAAAGCAGCAGCAACAACAACAGAAGAATTATTGAAAAGAGAACAAGAAACTGCTGCAGCAAGAGGATGGCAGTAACAAAGAAACAGAAAAATGAAGGAACGTCGTAAGGATATAAGAGACTGAGGAAAGACCTGGATATATTAGGAGAAAGAAGAAACACAGCAGCAGTAGGCTGTGATGATTACATTGGATATGGTCCCAAGTCGAGCCTATGGGGCTCTGGCTCTGATACCAAACTGACGTGACCTGGAATTTCCAAGCCACACATAACCACAAAAACTAAAAGTAGAACACAAACAGATAATTTAAATGGAAACTGCAGCTTTTCTATTGCATAAATACCTAGCGTGAGTTAGGAGCCCTGAAATGACAAGGAGAGGAAAAAGGGAGGAGGATAGGGGAAGGAAACATGGAGCCACAACCCCCAAACTAACACTATGGTTTCTCACATCTTGGCATTCTCCAAACGAAAGGCTTGACTTCTACTTATAGACTCCTTAAAACCCTAAAACACGAAATTACAAGAGTTACCCTACTACAAAAAATCAAAACTACATATCAGGCCCTCTTTGTAGATGCAGATTGCTTCAGCATTCCTGTCCCAATATGAAAAGATGAACTCTTGTATGTTACGAAAAGAAAGGTTTATCTTTCTAAATCCATGAATCTTGATTAATTTTATGTTGCATGAGGGATGAAGATTATACAGCGTTAGTTGACCATGATCTTGAATGTTCATTCTTGCCTTTTCTACTCAAAATAATACGTGTCTTTTATGGATTTCACTGTTGATTGTCGGTGTTGATTTTCTTTTAGATTATATCAAATACAACCATTTCAAGACCAGATCCTGTGAGTAAAAACCCAGTGGCTGAAGAAGCCGGTGGCTTAAGTGGAAAGCCTCTCTTCCCATTGTCCACCAATATCCTGAAGGAGATGTATGTTTTGACTAAGGTATGTAGCTAATTTTATTCTGTTTGTGCAACTTCTATTCATTCAAGTAAAGAGCTAAGGGTTGTTTTGGCCTTCTCAATTTGTTGAGAAAAAGCCACTGGGAGGAGTGGACTATCATAGTAAGTCATTGCATAACTTCCAAAAATATCGTTGGGCAGATTTATCTTTTGGTACTTGTTTCCCTTGGCCCTTTCTCACCCTTTCTGAATTCCATTGATTGTCCTATAGTTGTGCTATTGTCAGGGGTTGTGAGGGATCTCTATTTGAGGAGGATTTAAAGTCTTTTTTGGTAAATGAATGATGTATTGATTTCTAGTTGTGTTCCTATAGAAAGCACAGCTTCAATGGTCTAAAGTTTATTTTCTGAGTCCCTTATTCTCTTCCTTTCATAAAGTAATGATCCTTGGAAGATTTTGGCAGCTTAATGGTATTAAAAGGCACGGTATTTTGAAGGTGGGTACTTATGACTTTGACTTCGTATTCTGAATGTCTCGCTGGAAGCTCGGTAGCACCAGTCGATTGTCGAACCCTAGGCGTAGGGCTTATGTTGTCGGTTGCATAATAACTCGGGAAGTCCGAGGTCGATCCACAGGGAACGGATTTCCGGAGTGAAGGCTTTTTTGGGCTACAAGGGTTTTAGCTTAGCATAGCAAACCTTGTTGGTGATGGTTTTTGGTGGTTTAAGATTGATTTCCTAATTTGAATGTAACACGATTTTGCAAGAATGAAACTAGAAGGCACGGTCTAGGGGAAACCATCCACGGCCTACGTAAACCGACCCTTCTCACGAATTACTCAATTAAGATACTATCTCACAGAGTTCTCAATCGAAGGATTCAACAATGAGAATCATATTTATACTCAACGGTGTTTGTTATGAGCGAGTGGAAGTTTGTCAAACCCTTAAAGTGACATTGATCTAAGTATTATGTGTGCCAAGGTGATTGTCGACACAAAATCAAAGACTGTAAAGATGGAGAGAGAGATGTCGTGAATTTCAAATGTGTGGTTAGGGATTCCCTTCCTCATTTCTCTATATATACGGACAAGGTTACAATTACAAGAACTAGACGAAACTACCCTTATGTAACAAATATATAACAAAATAACCCATAAACTTAACACTCCTCCTCAAGTTGGTGCAAAGATATCTATCAAGCCCAACTTGAACACAATGGGGTGAAAACTTTTCCTACTAAGATCCTTAATGGGGTGAAAACTTTTCCTACTAAGATCCTTAATGGGGTGAAAACTTTTCCTACTAAGACCCTTAATGGGGTGAAAACATTTCCTACTAAGACCCTTAGTAAATACATCAGCTAATTGGTCTTCAGATCTCACAAAGGGCATGCATATCAGACCGTTGCTCAGCTTCTCCTTTATAAAATGCCTGTCAATCTCTATATGTTTTGTTCGATCATGTTGGACAGGATTATGAGCAATGTTTATGACAGCCTTATTATCACAGTAGAGCTTCATAGGACCACAATCAGGGAATCCCAAATCACGCAAAAAAGTTTGGAGCCATAAAAGCTCGCAAACACCATGAGGCCTAGCTCGGTACTCAGCCTCTGCACTAGATCTAGCTACCACTGACTGCTTCTTACTCCTCCAAGTAATCAAATTTCCTCCAAGGAAGGTGCAATATCCAGAAGTAGATCGCCGATCATCAATAGAACCAACCCAGTCTGCATCAGTGAAAGCTTCCAATATCAAGTGACTATGATTAGAGAACAAAATTCCTTTACCTGGGGCAGATTTGAGATACCTCAAGATACGATAAACTGCATCAAGATGCATAATACGAGGGTCATGCATGAATTGGCTAACAATTCCCACAGCATAAGAAATATCTGGCCTAGTGTGAGATAGGTATATCAGGCGACCCACAAGTCTCTGATATCTTTCCTTATCTATATGCTCCCCCACATTGCTACTAAGATGATGATTGGCCTCAATGGGAGAGTCAACTGGCTTACATCCCAACATACCAGTTTCTTCCAAGAGATCAAGGATCTACTTCCTTTGAGAAATAAAAATTCCTTTGTCAGATCTAGCCACCTCCATTCCAAGAAAGTACTTCATAGATCCCAAATCCTTAATCTCAAACTCTTGAGCAAGAAGAGCTTTAAGGCTAACAATCTCATTCACATCATCACCTGTCATGATTATGTCATCCACATAAACAATAAGAATCTCAATCTTACCATTACTCCTCTTGATGAACATAGTATGGTCAGCATGACTCTGCTTGTATCCAAATCTCAACATGGCTTTGAGAAACTTGTCAAACCATGCTCTAAGAGATTGCTTTATGAGCTAGAGGGCCTTTCTCAACCTACACACCTTTCCTTCTGTTGCAAAAGAGGAAAAACTTGGCGGTATGTCCATGTACACTTCCTCCTCTAAGTCACCATGGAGAAATGCATTCTTCACATCAAACTGTTGAAGAGGTCAATCCAAGATAGCAACACAAGAAAGCAAGGTCCGAACAGAATTCATCTTGGCTACAGGAGCAAAGGTCTCCTCATAGTCAATACCGTAGGTTTGGGTAAAGCCCTTAGCAACAAGCCTGTCCATTCCATCTACCTTATGCTTTACAGTGAACACCCATTTACATCCCACTGGTTTCTTTCCATTCGGAAGAGTCACTAATTCCCAGATGCCATTCTTTTTCAATGCTGTCATCTCCTCTACCATAGCTTCTTTCCACTCAGGTATTATGATAGCTTCTTTCCAACCCTGTGGGATAGATATAGAAGAAAGAGAAGAGACAAATGCACGATACGAAGGAGATAAACGGGAATATGAAACAAACTGAGAAATAGGATGTTGGGTATACATTCTAACTCATTTTCTATGAGCAATAGGAGCATCAAGATCATCAACAACAGAGGGAAAGGATCATTACCTGATGAATCAGTTGAAGAGTCATGAGCTGGAGTAGGTGATGGAGATTGACAAAGTGGTACCCGCACATGTAGACTTGCTTTTTTTCTTTCGACAAAAGGTCTGCAAATTTGGCCTATCCAGTCTTTCCCGAACATCATGTTCCACTCTTTCTGCAGATAAAGGTTCTTGCCTTGAGTTTTCTTTCTCCCCCTCACTATGACAAGGTAAAGGGTAAGACCACGACTCAGGAGTATAATATGTCAACATCTCTTCCTCATCTCTTCCTGTCTATCATTCTCCCCCTGAAGAGATGAAGTGGACAAAGGATAAAAGGATTCTGTTTCCCAAAAAGTGTCATCCATGGAAACATATGTTTTGCGAGAGTGCAAGTCATAGCATTTATAACCCTTATGAGTAGGAGAATAGCCAGGTAGTGTTCTAAAAGTTGGTCAAGTCAGTCGTCTAGTCGGCTCCAAGTCGCTAGTCGGAGGTCCCCCGACTTAATCGAAATCCGACTAGTCGGGCAAAAATCAGCAATTAGTCGGCCAAGTCGGCAATTAGTCAGCCAAAAGTCGCTAGTCGACAGCCGATCGACCTGGGACGGACTAGCGTCTTTTAGAACCTTGTAGCCAAGGAAAATGCACTTACGGGCTTTGGGATCAAGCTTACCACGGGGATGCTCAGGAGCATGGACAAAACACACAGCCAAAAATCTTTGGTGGAAGAGATGAGACCCGAGAACAACCTAGGAGAAACTTAATCGGAGTTTGGAACCGAAGAACACTAGATGACATGCGATTGATAAGAAAAGCTGCAGTAAGGACAGCTTCGCCCCAAAAATGTTTAGGGACATTCATGGTGAACAATAGAGAGCGGGCTACCTCAGCAAGATGGTGATTCTTGCGTTCTGCAACTCCATTTTGTTGTGGAGTGCCAACACAAGAAATCTGAAAAAGAATGCCAGTCACATTAAGATATGCCTGAAAAGTCCCATCTATATACTCAGTCCCATTATCACTATGGAGCACTTTAACATTAGTATCAAATTGAGTACGCACCATTTGGTGGAAAGCTTTAAAGCACGAAAAAATATCATTTTTAGCCTTAAGTAAATACACTCAAGTGACACGAGAATTAACAATCAATAAAGGTGACAAACCAGCGATAGCCAGACAGAGATGTGACAGGAGAAGGACCCCAAACATCAGAATGGATAACCATAAATGGCGAATCACTTCTTTGATTAACAGTAGCATAAAATGAGCACTTATGTTTCGCAAGCTCACAAGCTTCACAAAGGAACTGACTCCGAGGACACTGCTTAGCCAAACTAGGAAACAGTTTTTTTAGAATTCCGAAAAAGGGATGACCCAATCTACGATGCCATTGAGGTAACAAGGGAAGAGCAGAACCCTTATCTGCTTCAAGTGCTTGCCCATATGACAAAGGTGGATAAACTGGAGTAGGTGCAGACACCAAAAAATAAAGGCCTCCATGAGCTTTACCACAGCCAATCATCCTCCCCATATCCAGTTCCTGAAAGACACAATTTGTAGGAAAAAATGTTACGGAGCAATTTAAGGATTGAGTAAGACGACTAATAGATATAAGATTAGTAGAAAAATTGGGAACATGAAGGACCGAAGAAAGAGAAATGGATGGAGAAGGACGAATGGAACCTTTTACCTTTGCCCAAAATAGCAGATAGAGAACCATCAGCTACTCTGACCTTATCCTTACCAGGACATGTAGAGTACGAGTCAAAAAGAGATGAACAACTTGTCATAATCTGTGGCACCGGAATCTATTATCCAAGGAAGAGACGAGGAGACAGTAGATGCACTGGCATGAATACCTGTGTGAGCAAAGTTAGTGGAAGTAGAAGCTGGGGTAGGAGGAGCATCAAGTTTAGCCATTAGGCTCCAGAGAGTCTGTAACTCCTCTTGAGAAAAGGCACCAACCTGAGCAGTTTCAGGAACCTCCACCATACCGAGAAGGGCAGTAACAAACTGCAAAAAAAATGTCACAAGATAACACCCAGATAACACTCCAAAAGTGTCCAGTAGTACCAAATCCTGCCCAAACAGAATTGAACAGTTCCCAAATGGTTCCTAACAGTGCCGAACAGGTGTCGAATAGTGCTTAAAGCCAAGATACATGAACAATTTGACAAACCAAGTAAAACCATATGTTACCCAGTGTTTTCCGAGTAGAACCAGATGTCGTCGGCACTTGAATCAGTGGAAAACTGTTGATTAATTAGTATTTGAGATCGCCCACACAAATACACAATAGATTGAAAGAATTAAAATCATTCCATTGGATCGTAAAGAAAAGAGTTCTTAATTAAACAACCAATTCGTTTCAATAAACCTAAATCCTATACATAAACAAAGTAACTTGGACCAGGGCTTCATCTTCCTCCTAGATAGGTGCTTTAGTCGGCCATGGAAGAGGTTGGAACGCTTGAAGTTGAATAAACCGCAAAGAACATGGAGATCTCTTGATTTCTCTCTCTAGGGTTGCCTCTCCACAAAGTTTAGAAAAGATTCAGAACCCTGAAAACCTAGACAGCAGGTCGCTATTTATACCCTAGCCCTAAAAATTACATCAAAACGCGTGTTTCTATTCTATCTCGGGCCCGACCATGACGAGAACTTCAGAAATCCAGGGGTGCCTTCTGTGATGCTCAGCAGGTCCAGCAAGTACCCTTTTCGCACATACAGCTCTTCTAACAACTCGAAATTGCACCTTTTATAATCTGACACCCTCCAAGGCCTACAAATGCAACAATACTATCAAAATTCACCAAATCACATCACTAACGGACTATTAAAGTGTAAATTAGAGGACTAAACGGGTGCTTTTCAGCACCCATCACCCGTCCTTAGGGTCTGACTGACGTACGTCTTGTAGGTTATCATTCAGAAGGATTAATGCAATCTCATTATTAAAGAAGCAAATCAGAAACTTTTCTACGTTATTCTGGATGGCTATTAAGCAGATAGCTTGGGACTTCTTACCTTTCATGTATACTTTTTGATGCAACTTATATCATTCCATTTGGAACTTAATTCTTGTGGTTTTTGTGCAATTCCTGGGCCTCAGTGTTTCTCTCTTGTTGTAATCAGGGAAAGATTCCTTTAATTGGATGTGGAGGCGTGAGCAGGTAAACGTCGTGTCATCATTGTTGTCATCATCAATTATTTCCAAACCTTCGACTGAATTAGCATTTGGTTCAGTGGTGAGGATGCATACAAGAAGATAAGAGCCGGTGCAACTCTTGTTCAGCTATATACAGCATTTGCCTATGGGGGACCTGCCCTTATTCCTGAGATGAAGGTACAGGACGGTTTTGATGTATGTCTCAATAACGGAGTCATTACACATGGATATAATCTCTTATACTTGTGCGTGTATAGTCTGCAAGAGCATCGATTCAATTGTAAGATCTGAAACTATTGAGCGCAACAACTTGGCTTTTTGAGATGTTTTGTTGTGTGAAGTAATAAAGCTGGAATTAAGTTTTGCACTCAGTATACTCCTAGTAGCACCAACTTGGTAGTGGATAGGTAGTGGCCATACAACCCATCAAAGTACACATAAAAGGTTATTTGGCAGGCTTGTCTAAGTTTACCAGGGTATGTTTGCATCGCATTTTTATAGGCTCAAACAACTTGGTTACTTGAATGGACATAGCTACACCTTGCTCTCTCTCTCTCTCTCTCTCTCTCTCTCTCTCTCTCTCTCTCTCTCAGTACTTTATAATGATCTTGGTGAGATTTTTTTTTTTTTTTTTGCGCTTGATTGGGAGAGACGTGGTAACTTATCATAGAATTATTTTGTGGATCTGAGTTGCCTTTAATAATCATCAGTTATGTGGTGGCATTAGTGTTATGACAGACATGATTTATATCAGTATTTGTCATTTCTCTTGGTAGCTTCTTGTTTTTCATTTCGGATCTGATGCATGGAGATTGTATTATGAGCAAATTTTACTTTATTCTTTTAGGCTGAACTTGCTAGATGCTTGGAAAGGGATGGTTTCAAGAATGTGTACGAGGCAGTTGGAGCAGATTTTAGATAGGTTTGATTCAATCACAATGAGTTCAAATTGTGAGATGCTGCCCAAGTTTGTTAGCCGAAAGAACCCCGGCGATACAAGAACATTTTGGAAGCTCTATCAATTTTAATTTTTAGAGTGATTATCTTGAAGGTATGATTTGTGGTTATCCATTTTATCCATGTCATCTGTTGGTCATCCATTTTTGCCGTTTAACATAATTTTTTTGGTTGGAGAATTGACAGATTTGAAGCTAATTGATCATGGGAGAGAATTTTGATTTGATTAACAGTTTTGATTGCCATATACTCCTATATGATTTTTCTTTTTTCCCATCCAAGTGTTATTGAGTGTAACATAGCATAAAAATGAGTGGACACCTCATTTTTTTTTTTGATCAGTTGTGGACACCTCATTGGTTCTTGTATTTTTCCTATTTAATGTTCTCTGTTTGTATTGTTGAGGGATCAAAAGCTTGTATGAGCTAGGGGAACCTAAGGCTCAATGATTTGTTGGGATAAAAGCCCACCAGGAAGTAAGAACACTAAAGAGCTAATTTTATATGTGATGGAATGTATGCATATGATATTTCATTATTGAGAAAAGATAAGAGGTACCAACACTTGTACCAATAATTGCACAAACTTATCCCATGTGAGAGAGTTTGTGCAATTGTTGATACAAGTGTCGGTGTTTATGGCAATCATGTTCATTATTTGCTCATTACTTTGGCAGCTCGGCCATAAAACTTTTTTCCTTGTGAGCTCTTATAGTTTCCTTTGTTTTAACTGGGTTACCCGAGAACTGCTTTTATGGAGTAGTATGTAATTTTTCTACCATGTCCCAGAGTGGTATTGACTATTGAGGCATGGATGCCCCCCAAATATGGACCTATAGATTGGAAAATGGGTAAATTTCAGCCATCAGATCAAAACCACCCACAAAAAGTATGGTGGATTTGCTAAAAACGAAATGATTTTATGGGTTTTTTTCCCGCCAAAACTGGTAATTTTACTTGACCACGCAAATCCTTCTCTCTCCAACACCTGGTGAGGTGCAGAGAATTATTTTCACTTTCACTGCTGCAACAGCACCATCCGCATCAACAACAACGATGATTCGAAGCAGATGAATTCCAATTGCAAGCCAAGGACATCGGGCTCTCCTTCAAAAACTGGTTCAAGGCCCGAGACAAACCCCTGCTAGACCGGATTTTCCTCATACTGGGTGGGGGCGGTGGTGCGCTAGAATTGGTACATTACATCAGTCAACCGATTTAGCTCTAACCCAACTCGGCCTTCGACTTTCGGAAACAGATCGGTGATGTGCGACGCCAGTTGTGATGAGGAAGTGGTTGTGGGTGATTTGGGAGCCATGGAGGATTTGTCGTTTGCCTTAGCTGCTGCTCTGAAACAATCGACTGAATATAGGGGGAAAGGGAAAATAAGTCCCACCATCACAATCCCTGCATCACACCAAGTGTTGGAGAGATAAGGAGGAAGCCTTCATTTAACAAAACTATATTGTTTCAAGAGGGTCTACAACCCTGTAGTGCTTTCTCACTCTATGATTCCCGCTTCCAAACTGTTGAAGTGTTGAAAGATACGTGAATAGATAAGAAAAATATATACTGTTCACTAGAGTTTTAGAGAAGAACTGATGCAATTGCTCATAGCACATCAACTCCAACTCTAAATAGCAGATACGTAGGCACTAGGCAGTGCATGCTAGTGATCTGATCTGAGATTATAGTACAAAGAAATAGGCAGTGCATGCTATTGGCCTATTAAGGTGAACAGTAATGTTCAAAAAAAAAAAAGGGTGAACAGTTGAACACATGTACTATAAAGGCCTCTGATACTTGCCCAAATAAACATTCCATGCCAAAGGAGGGGATATTTTGTTCACTCTTGCCTAATTAGGGACGATATCCTCACACTTCAGTCTTCCACCTCAATTATCCAATCGTTCATTTTTATTCAAAACATGTTTCCTATGTGGCACTAACACTTACACCAACAATTGCACAAACTCTCTCACATGAGATATGTGAGACCTACTTCTCATATGTGGGTCCAACATAACACATGTGAAAGAGTTTGTGCAATTGACACATGTGAAAGAGTTTGTGCAATTGTTGGTACAATGTTAGTGTCTCTATCTTTTCTACATTGAAAATGATCTTTTAGAAGGCCACGTAAAAATTCAGCCCAATCAGATTTAAGTGCGTGCTTGATCTAATGATCGAATTTTTGGGTCCAAATTAAATTTTGAACCAACAAATGTATGTTTATACTTAATGTCATCCAATAGTTGAATTTTAGCGTGGCTTTCTAAACAATCATTTTTGAATAAACTGAAGGCAGTGGCATAGCTAAAAAAAATTGCGTTAGTGAGCACAATTCATAGACGCCAATACTTTTGTTGTGGAAAAAAGTCTCTTCTTAAAGAATCTAACATGTCTTAATTTTCATTTGAAATGCGTCTCGCTTGACTTACATTTTATAGATAGATGTGCCTCTTAGCCTATTTGGTTGTACTCCTTGGCTTCCAAGGGGAAGGTCTGGAGTTTGAGTCAGTAGTCTGGGGTCCGTAAACATGTAGTTTCGAGGCAAAAATTCAGTGAATTTAAGACTTGTTTGTGAGTAATGAGTTATTCAATGGCTCTGAGGCATTGCCATGCGATGCCCTCACTCCCTTCTCCATCACTTTTGTTTTATGGGTCTTCATCACATATTATGATAAAACTCATATATATATTTAGTCTTGAGTCCCACATAAATATGCGTAGGAGAATTACATTATAAAAAAAAAAGTGATGTACCAATTTATATTTTTCTAAAAATAAAAAAAAAATCCTTCCAAAAGTCCAGTGTGGGCTTGTGGTCATCATGTGGCTCCGCCACTGACTGGGGTTGGATAATTAAGGTGGAAGCTGGAAGTGTGAGAGTAACGTTCACCCTCACTATCAAAATAGCTCTCCCACATAAAGGATCAACTCATAAATCCATATGACATGGCATTATATTTATGCAATTGGTTGAAGGTAGCAAATTGCAGGGACTGACAAAAAAAAAAGTATTGACCCCATCTTAGAAGAGCTTCCCATCCCTATGTTATTATCATCGATAGAGGGTCCAAGCCAGGCCAATAATGCGATAGGTAGAGGGCATATGTACTAAGCAATTGTTGCATTTAACTTTAAAACGAATCAACTTTTTCGAGGCCACGACCTATACATGGTACCACCCTGATAGATAGGATAGTTATTCATCACTCTTAAAGCAATTGCTTGAAAGAAAAAGAAAGAAAGAAAACCTATATTCAAAATTTTGAATAGTTATTTTCTCTCCTCAATATATTGCCAAGAGAAAAATGGGGTAATTACTTGGTACTAATTCTGGAATTCTGTGTAACATTGTACACACGGTATTCCAGTAAATCATAGTATTAGGATAGATTTCGAGGATAACACATTTTTGTTAGTTGAGTACTTGAAAGATAAAGAAAAACTCATTATTTTATTTTTGAAGATTAAAAGGCAAAAAAGATTAGTCACCAAAATATGAAGTACTATTTCTATTTTGAAGTGTGAATGGGCGTGAGACATTGAAAAACCAGCTGAGAAGTGGGTCAGTGGGTGTTCCAAATGAATCACCAAGATACACACTGCGCGCATGGGTGAAAAAAGATTGGTATGGTGAAGTTGGAGCTGCTATCTTAAAGATCAGAGGAATATCAAAAAGGCCAACAACCCATGTAGCTAAGATTCTTCTCACTGCTTCCTTCTAAAGCATTTGTTGCCAGAGTTGCACAGTTATAATTCAGATAGAAAGAAAAGAAGCATATATCACTTGAAAGTCCTTTTCAGAAGCACTAGAAAGGGAATGATTATTCCGTTCTCCTGGAGCACCGCCACACTGTGTTGTAAGGTACTTTCCCATGCACATTAGCATGTGAGCTACACACTTTGCGTTGGACTCCATAGAAATGTGTGATAAAAAAGGGTCCTGAAATACCACGTGACAATGCTTTAAGAGCAATTAATTTCTTTCCCTAGAAAACGACCCTTCAATAATGGAAGGCAGGTTGGTCTACCATCCCTCTTTTTTCTTCTTCGATCACCTTCTCTCTTTTATGTGGACTGAACATGCACCAAGGTCATGCAGTACATAGTTAGGTCACATATCTTTCAGCATGATTCTCTACCGGTAATTGATTTTTACACCCCTCAAATTGATATACACAATCTTCTTTTTTTTTTAATCTTTTTGTACTTTTAGATATAAAAATTTCACTAAAAGACAAAAAAGAAATGTGGATATCAACTTGGGGGTGTAGAAATCACTCCCCATCCCAACATGTACTCTCAATTCTCTCACTCTAGCAAGTGGTGGCTAGCTCATGCGGTAGAGCTCTTGAATGCCTCACACTGCATCCCAGGATCGAGTCTCATTCTCCCCTCTCCCATGTAATACACTAGGAATGACCAATGACCAAAAAAAAAAATCTCATTCTATATTCTTACCAGGGCTGAAAAAAGAAATCAAAAAATCGAACCGGACAGAACCGGTCTTTTCGGTTTTTTTTTTCTTTACCGGTTTGGTTCGCTTCACAAACTTAATAAAATTTAAAAACTGGTTCGGTTCCCGGTTCGAGGGGTTTTTAAGGTGAACCGAACCGGTTTTACATATATACCTTCTAAAAAATGTTACCAACAAGGGTCAAACCTGTGACCACGTGTGTAGATGCGTTGTTCTTTTCCGCTTGGCTAGCAGACACTTTGTGCTATAAGTGGATAATTAATTTATGGGTTTTGCTAACGTGTGCTCAATAAGCACGTAATAAGCACAAAACAAACACACACTCCAATACATCTTTTACACTTTTCAATACACTTTCACGTATTTCTATACACTTTTCACACATTTCAATACACTTTTTCAACCTTAATTTATTACATACTGTAGTTATTATTATAGGGGCCGGTTCAAGGGACATATAAGAAAACACATAAAAAAAAAAATACAATTTGTTTTGGAGCCCCAAGATAATAATCCAAACCGTTCAACTTGTTTAAAACATGTTTTTAAGGATACCTGTAAAAAATTAACTCATTCAAATGACAGTAAGTGCTCGATCCAAACAATTCTGAGAATACTAGTTCCTGTCAAGTTTTTTGAATAACTGTTTGGATCAAGCACTTATCAATATTGGATTGAGCTAAATTTTTGCAGGATATCTTATTTTCTCCATTTAAACAAAGTGAGCGGTTTAGATCATTACAATATAACCCGAAACAAAAGCGTGTGTTTTTTTTATGTATTTTCTTATGTGTCCCCGGAACCGGCCCCATATATATATATATATATATCCAATAAGGGCTCCCTTAAACTCTACGGTGCGGGATTTTGTGTTTGGGATCGAATTTTGACGATCTGAACCGTTAGATGTGTTTAAAACGTGTTTTTAAGATCCAACGCAAGAATTCGTCCAAGAAAAATACTCGGAAGGGCTTGATCCGAGCCATTTTCGATAAAATGTGCACATTTTATCGAAAATGGCTCGGATCAAGCCCTTCCGGGTTTTTTTTTTTTTTTTTTGACGAATCCTTGCGTGAGCCTTAAAAACACGTTCTAAACACATTTAACGGTTCGGATCGTCAAAATTTGATCCCGAACAAAAAATCCCGCACCGTAGCTTATAGAAGGGAGCCCTTACTAGAAATGCCTCATATATATATATAACTGCTTGGATCAAGCCCTTCCCGGTATTCTTTTTTGAAGATTTCCCGCGTGGACCCTTGAAAACCCCTTTTGAACACATTGGACGATTCGGATCGTCAAGAGCGTTACCAGATCCCGGGCAAGAGCCCAAATGTCTTCTGCAGACGAGGAAAAGGCCGTGCGGCCACCTACCCGACGAAGGCTACGCAGGGTAAGTAATATATACTCTTGTTTGTTTTGTCCCCTTTTGTTGATTGCGACACCACCTTTTTTACATATGGTTCTCTCTTTTCCTCTTGTTTCAGGCGGTGACTGGCGAGCGAGTTAGAAAGTCACCAGAGCGCACAGCTTCCCCGCAACCCGGCAGCTCGGACCAGGATTCTGACATGGAGAACACGCCGTTGAGGGTCCGTGCTGCTAATTTGCTAGCCGAGGCGCTGACTCAGGGTCAAGCTGGGGGCCCTTCTGTCCCCGCTCAAGAGCGCGCTGGTGACAACGATAGTGATGATGACCAGACCCCAATCAGCACTCTCCTTGGCAAGGCAGCGCGTCCAAGGAGGGTGAAGGGGTCGTGGCCGGAGAGCAGGAGGTCGGGAAGGATGCAGGAGCCACTTCTACTCCCTCCCCGATTGCCCAGCCTGCAGAGTTTGATGAGGAATCCACTCCGCACCCGCAGGCGGCAGAGAGGCATGGTTTCTTGGAAAATGATACGAGATTGACGAGATACTCACCCCGCGCGGTGCGGGTGGCTCTGGAGGGGAAGAAGTAAGAGGGATACACTCTGGGGGGGGGGGGGGGGCGCCGTGCTCCAGAACCACAGCCAGAGAAGAGCTCGGAGGACACTGCTGAGGGCTTTGGCAGGGGTTATGAGCATGAGTTGATGCATCCATACGTTGACAGTGAGGATGAGCAGAGCCATCACATCGTTGTTGAGACTGGTCAGCCATCAGTTCGTTCCCATTCTCCTGCCGAGTCCACCCCTCAGCGTACATCGTCTGTGGAGAAAGGTAACCACCCTGATTCCTCCCACACTTTCCAAAACATAGGGGGAGATATTCACGCGGGGCCAAGTTTTAAGCCGCACACTCATAGTATAGGAGAATTTGTGCCAACTTCAATTGATCCCATTATTCATGAATTATTCAAAGATGATTTTTCAGAATTGGAAGCTGCTGAGGACCCCCAGGGCAAGGTGCAAGAGATGCAAGCCACGCTGCATCAGTCTGTCTTGGAGCAACGGGAGCCTTCTGTCAAGTGGCAAGATGAGACCTAGCAAGAACGCTTGGCTACCATTGCTGAGGTGGACGCGCCAGAGGGGGAGGATATGAGTGAGGCAGAATCAAGTGCTCTGCAGGAGGGTGCTCAACAGTTGGCTATTTACCGCGGAAAAGAAACTATAGACATTGATGACAGCTCGGAGGGCTTACAGCAGCAATCTCCTTCATATTACAGCGACTCACAGTGTGAAGTGGAAAAGCCTGCCGCAGTCCCAGCTTCTCAAGTGAGCTTCCTTTCCTTCCGCGTTTCTGAGGAGAATTTACCTACACTGGAGGCCATTCAGCAGACATACCCAGAGACGTTTGCCAACTTTCGGGCCACTAGTCCCTTAGGTGGTGGCATGTTTCTGGACAATCTGGCGGCGGTGATCACCTCTATGGATGCCATCCGTCTTAAACAGTTTGGTGAAAGGTCACTGCGGGACGGAAAAGGAGCCATCACGGACCTTCAGAGCTGCGCAGGGCTGGAACTTGGTTGGCTCACTTCTCACTTGGACCGCATGTATGCCTCGCGCTGGGCTTTCAAGATTCCTCTTCGTGTCAAAGCGAAACAAAGAGAATTTGAGTAGGCCCAGGAGAGAGTTGACCTTACGCGCACGGTGCTTGCTCAAAAGGAGGCAGACCTGAGGGCTAGACAGACTGAACTGGAGGCCGTTCTGCGCGAGAAGGAAGAGTTTGAGGCCGCAAGCGGGGTAGCTTTGGACAGGAATGACCCAGTTTCCAAGGGCTTATTCCCTGATCCTCCGCAAAGATTGTGCTTTCTTTTCCTTTTCTTGTAATGATCTTGTCACATTCTAAATGAGAAGGGGGATTTTTGGTTGTAATTAACTCTTCTTTTGACTATATTTCTGCTTGATTCTTCTGAAAAGATCCATTCATTACAACCTATCTGCCTTGGCACGAAATGGGATTCTATTCATAACTTTTTCACCAGAAACCAAGCATTTCATTAACTTTTTGTGATCAACAGAAAGGAAGTTACAAAGCAAAAAGTAAAACTAAGGACTTAGAACAAGACATTTCTTTCATTCAAGGGTAATATTTTTTCATAAATTTGATGTTAATGGGACCCGTGAGGAAGCCATCAGAGACTTTGGAAAGCCTATAGTGACCATTTGTCCCTGCATGAATGACATGATATGGTCCCTCCCATCTCGGGGTGAATTTAGGGAGCTTGACATTCCTCATCACGTCTATGGTCGACTTCCAGATCAAATCTCCAACCTTGAATTCTCGCGGAACCACACTCTTGTTGTAGAATTTTGACACTAACTCCCAATACTTGGCCTGATGCTCCGCGGCAAGCTCCCGTCTTTCCTCTAAGGCTTCCAGATCCGCGCGCCGCTCCGCGGCTGTGACTTCTGTTGACAGAGCCAACCATGCGGAGGGCACGCTCAACTCGACGGAGAGTACAGTTTCCGCTCCATAGACCAAGTTGAATGGGCTAGTTCGCGTTGCCTTTCTCTTTGTTGTGCAATATGCCCAGAGTGCCGTGATCAGGTGGTCTAACCATGTTCCACCCTTCTCGTCCAGCAGTTTGCTCAGGATCCGCACCAGGGACTTGTTTGTGGCCTCAGCTTGGTCATTCCCCTGAGGGTAATAAGGTGTTGAAGTCAAGTGCTCCACGGAATAGGATTAGAGCAGCTCACCCACATCTTTGTTAATAAATGGGGTCCCGTTATCTGACAGGATCACTTTGGGTATGCCAAATCTGCATATAATGCTCTCTTTGATGAACTGGGTGACCGTCGCGCCAGTCGCGTTCTTTAATGGCACTGCTTCCACCCACTTAGTGTTGACTTCAGTGGCTGCTAGGATCCACTGATGCCTGCACGAGTGCGGCGAGATGGGGCCAACAAGGTCCATTGCCTAGGTATGGAAGGGCATAGCGCGCGGATTGCATGAAGCTCTACTGCTGGCGCGTGGACTAAGTTTCCAAATTTTTGGCATGCGTGACACCGGCGCACATGCGCCTTGGCATCAGAATCCATCCGCGGCCAGTAGTATCCCAAGTGGATAATATGCTTGTATAGTTTCTGTCCGCCCTGATGCTCTAGTTTGTGAGCTTTGTTCAACACTTCCTCAGCCTCTTCATTGGACAAACACCGTAATGGGATGTTGTCCAAGGCTCTCCTGTACAGACTTCCATCTTTAATGAAGAAACGTCCAACAGACATCTTAACCTGCCTTCTGTATTCCCTCTCAACAGGTAGCGCGCCCTCCTGTAGGAAATCAATATATTTCTGTCTCCAATCCTGCTCGACTAAGAAATAGCATTCCTGCATTGGGATGGCTAGCGCGCACCTCTCACAATTCTTTAGTACCATTGCGGCGTCCATTTTCATGCTAGGCCAATAATAGCCCTGTCTCTAAACCCTCCTGTAAAGGGAGATGTCATTTTCTCCGCAAGTTGCCTCATGGATTTGACACAAACGAGCCTTGGCTTCTTGAAGCCCAATGCAATGCGCGGGTCACCCCTGAGGGCCACGGTAATATAAATTCTTCCCAATCATGGTAAACTGTGCCAATTCTGACAAGGGCGCATCGCCTTGCCCGGTAGCTAACCGTTTTATCAGCTTTTCTTGCCATTCTTCCACGGCTAGTTCTTTACTTACTTCATCAGCGATCGATGGTTCTGTCTTCTTGACAATCTCTATGGCTATCTTCTCTTTGTTGAATTCTACTTTTGCTCCTAACGTAGCAAGCGCGTCTGGGAATCTGTTATCCAATCTAGGCCTATGGATTACCTCCACTTTATCAAACCGATGTACCAACTTCTGTACAGTTGCCCGGTAAAGAGCGAGGGTAGGTTCTTTGAGCGCATAGTGACCTTCTGTCTGTAGGATTACCATCTTTGAATCCCCCACAATTTTAAGGGTTTTTATGTCTTTTGCGATGGTTGCTAGGAGTCCCAGAATCAAGGCCTCATACTCTGCTTCATTGTTTGAACATTGGAAGGATAGCTTGTATGCGAGGTACTCGCGTTGGCTGTCATCACTGGTGAGGACTATTCCAGCACCTCTCGCGCCACCTCCTGCGGCCCCACTGAAGCTTAGCGTCCAAGCGGTTGATCAGCCGCTAATTCTTCGAAACCATCTCCTGGTAGCTCCTCCTGGACCGGCTCGCATTGTCCACTAGGGAATTGTGTCAGCAAGTCAGCGACTGCCTGACACTTGATCGCGCGAGGGGTGACACATGATATTTCGAATTCAGCCAGAGCTAGGAGCCAACGGGCTACTCTTCTTGTAAGAGCCTGCCGCGATAGCAAATAGCGTACTGGATCACTTTTTGTAACGAGGTGGATTTTGAAGGATAAGAAGTAGTGGCGTAACTTTTGCGCGGTAAAGACCAAGGCTAGGCAATGCCGCTCTACCGGCGTGTAACGTGCTTCTGCTCCTTGTTCATTCCTGCTGATATAATATACTGGCCTTTCCACGCCATCGATTTCTTGCACGAGCAGGGGGCCTATGGATCTCAGGGTGGACGTTAGGTACAAGATAAGGGGCTTGCCCTTTTGTGGCGCGATCATGGTCCGTGGTGAGGTCAGTACAGCTTTGATTATTTCAAATGCACGCTGGTGTTCCGCACGCCACTCAAACTTTGTAAAGACCCAGAAAATTTAATTACTTTTTGAAAAATCACTTTTTGGAGAAGTTTCGATTTGGTCAATAAAAAGTCTCGGTAATCATTCCTTGGATTTTTCTAATCACAACAGTATAATCGGAAGTTATTTTTGAGTAAAGCAAAGTCATCTTTCACCCATTTCCTTCGGAGAAAAATGTGTCGTTTTTCGGTTTTGAACTAAAAGTGGGGGGATGAGATTTTGATGTGATTAGAATTTCAAAATTTTGGAAATGCCATTGTTGTCAAATGGGGGGTACTTCCTTATTTTCATAAATAAATTAAAGTAAAGTAGTCTTTACTTAAGTTTGGTTTATGAAATAAGTATTGTGGTCACATATTATATACACAAGTAACATTTGGGTATGATGTGTAATTAGAATATTATATTAGTAGTGTGGGGGAAGATTTGCAAAAAATTAAACCATTACACTCTCTCCTCCCTCTCCACCCGATCGGCCCCTCTCTCTCTCTCTCTCTCTCTCTCTCTCTCTCTCTCTCTCTCTCTCTCTCTCTCTCTTCTCCTCCATTAACAACTCCTCCAACCTCAAAACTCTCCCTCCTCACTCAACCACTTCAAGAACCAAGACCATTTTCGTGTTCTACACACCGTGGGGAGCTCGGGTCACCTTGGATTTGCACCGAGAGCTCAAGTTTCGGGATTTTGAGGTTTCAACATCTAGGGTTCCATTCATCCTCCATTTTCAAGCAAAACCTTGAGGTAGGGAAACAAATTACTACATCCTCTAGTTATATACTTGTGATTCGTAGCATATATCTTGCTCTTGGCTTCAATTTCTTGAAAAATCATGTTTGCCCTCTTTGTGTGGGTTTTCCTCACTTTGATTTGTGATCTATGAAATTGGTCATTGATTGATGAGATTGGGAGTGGAATTGACCTCCCTCCATGTTTAATTGTTGTCTAGCATCTCTATTTTGAGCCTAAACTATCTCAATTGTGATTGGGTTGAAATTCCACACCTTAGAGGTGAAAATTTGCACTGTTTACTGTTCATATGCTGCTGCCCCATATTTTCCAGCTGCTGCCTTTGTCATTTGGGTGGCATTCGGCCACCCTTTGATGTCTGTTTGGTCCCCGATTGTTCACTCCTTATAATCGACCTTTGGCATTATTTTCGCCCAGGTTTTGACTCGAGGATTATGGTTTTATAAACAAATATGTCACTCGTATGTCACATGAAAGTTAGATGGTTTTCGGAAAGCGTGTGTGGGTGCGTGCATAACCCTTTTTATCGAAAGATGTGAAATAATGAAAGGAACTTGGAAAAATTGGACTTGTTATTGAAATGGAATGAAACGTTTGTGGTAATGAGGTGTTTAAACCAATGCCATTATTTGGTAAAAAAAAAAATTGGATAAAGGCGCGCGGGGCCTATGGAACCCGACAGAGGTAGGCGGGGCCTACAAATACCCAACAAAGGCGCGCTGGGCCTATGGAACCCGGCAAAGGCAGGCGGGGCCTACAAATACCCAGCAAAGGCACGCGGGGCCTACGGAACCCGACAAAGGGATTAAATCCCTAGTACTAATGAAAATTATGTTTTTCTTCAATGAAAGAAATGAGAAATGAGATTTTGAATTATTTATTGTGTTTTGTCGAAACTCGACTTGTGGACTTTGTTTTAAACTTGTGTGTGGAGCGGGTAAAACTTGTGTGTGGAGCGGGTAAAACCTGATTACCCATAGTAAAGGGCATAGCACGTGCCTTAGTTGATCACCACGAGAGGGTAAATAGCTCGGCACCACATAGGGAGTCCTTGAACCCTGTGTCGAGCTGGTTTGACCATGAATAAGGCCAAACTTATAAAGAGTAAACTAATAAATCAGGATGCACTGGCTCGGCGTAAGGCATACAGGGATGCCCCTGATACGGCCGAGCTAGGAAGGCTACGTGTATAGCTTAAACAACATTCTGGAATACATAGCTCAGCTCGGCGTGATAGGTTGAGCTATGTACGAGTTATTCCGAGCTACGTGGAAGCACGGCACCGCCACGAACAAGGCGGTGAGACATTCCAGAATATTCTACAGTGGCTCCTTATGAGATAAGGAGCAATCCCGTGAAGTAAGGGATTGATATGGGAAGTCCTAATGTGATTGGGAATGAACCTCGTATAGGAAAGAATCCTGTATGGAAAGAAGTACTACTGCAAGGCGAGATCTTGCAGTATATGGAAGCATGTGCCTAATAGGAAAGTCCTATTAGGAGAAGGATTCCTAAAGAGAATAGGAAACAGGGGCACGAGATGCCCAATATGAAGTAAGTCTACACCTATAAATACAAAGCAATAACCATGACAAACGGTACGCTGTGAAACCCTTTTCATACGCATTGTGATTTGAGAACTCCAGTACGTGATACAAACTTAGGCATCGGAGGGCCTTTGCCGACGAGAGGCAAAGGTGCTCTAACCCTCTTTCTGTCTTGCAGATTTAGGGTTGAATCAAGGAAGCACGTGATCCAGGGCTACGTGGATTTTATCCCCGTACAGTGTGAGTAACTTGGGTGATCTTGGTGAAACAAAAATGGAAACTTGGGTGGTGTTGAGTACTTGAAAATAAAAATGTTTTGAGGTACATATAGTATTTTGGTGAACATTGGTTACTTGGACATAATTTTGGACGCGCGTGATACTTGTTGGTGATTTTGACAAACTTAATGAATTAATGGGTATCTTGGGACACCTTGAAATCATTTTGGACACTTGATGTTAATTTGGACACGTGGGTACTTCTTGGACACGTCTCACATGTCTTAGCTTCCGTTATGTTCCTTGATCATTTCTTCTCATGTTAACCCACATCATGTGCACTCATCAAATTTATATGCCTAGCAGTTGTAGTCTGGTTTCCCTACAAGCTAGTGAGCTCACCCTATCATTTCAGGTACATGGCATGGAGCACGAAATTGGATGCTTGTGGAGTGATACATTATGTGAAGCTTATGCATGCATGAAGTTATTTTTTTCATCTCAAGTTTTGTATTTTGATAAATGACAATGTGACTTTTGGTCATTCAATCTTTTGACAATTTGGACTTATGTAATAACTTATGCGATAATATTTGATTTCACCTTTGGGGCAAGGGTGCTCAAATACTTGATTTGCCAATGGATTAATGATGTACATTTTGAATCGAAACCGCTTGGGGAGGATTTATGGAAATATTTTATCATTTGACTTATTAATTGCAAGGAATTCCTTTATTTTTGTTTTTATAAAAATGAGGGCGTGACAAACTTTGACTTGCCTTTCAGCAAATCGCTAAAGGGTGCTGAGATTTCCGCTAACGCGGGGATGAACCTGCGTAGATAAGAAACTCGTCCAAGGAACCTTTTGAGAGTTCATTGGGAGTGGGGATGGGGTGGGGCATCTCGATGATGGACCTTATCTTTGTGTCATCTGCCTCGATCCCGTGCCTGTGAACTAGGAATCCCAAGAACTTCCCTAATGCAACGCCGAATGCACACTTTAGCGGGTTCATCCTCATGTTGAACTTCCTGCATCTCATAAACACTGCTCTAAGTGGTCCAAGTGATCAAACTTCTCTTTTGACTTTACAACGAGATCGTCCAAATAATCTTCTACAATGTGATGCAGCATATCGTGAAAGATTGCTGTCATCGCGCGCTGATATGTTGCGCCAGCGTTCTTGAGGCCAAAAGGCATGACGGTGTAATAGAAGTTACCTAATGGTGTTCTGAAAGCCGTCTTTTTCGCGTCCTCCGTCCCCATTTTGATCTGATTGTAGCCACTAAAACCGTCCATAAAGGAGAACATCTGGTGCCCCGACGTGGAGTCAACCAGTGTATCGATATGTGGCAAAGGAAATTCATCCTTCGGGCAGACTTTGTTGAGGTCGCGAAAATCGACACACACACGTATCTGACCGTTCTTCTTTTTCACTAGCATAATGTTCGCAAGCCACAACAGGTATTGTATAGGCTGAATGAACCCGACTTTCCTTAATTTCTCAACTTCCTCTTTAATCTTTTCTTCCAACTCTGGCTAGTACTTGCGCGCACCCTGTTTGACCGGTTTAGAATTTGGGAAGACGTTTAAGTGGTGCGCCACCAGCATGGTGTCCAATCCCGACATTTCTTCATAATGCCAAGCAAATACATCACTATATTGTTGCAACAGCAGAATGAGCCTCCTTTTCATGCCGCTCTCTAGGGCCGTGCTAACAAAGACAGGCCTCAGAGTACCCTCTCCTTCTCTGAGGTTAACCTCTTCCAACACTTCTGGTTGTGGCTTAGGACCGTCTTGCATACATTCTAGAGCTGGCTCGGGTTTTTACTATCTCGTCTTCTTCTGCTCCTATTGCCTTTAGGCACCGCGGGTCAGATGCCTCTGTCGAGACATCTGGCCCGCCGCCCCGTCATAAGCAGTACACGGTCTTTCCACCTTCCTTGACTTTCTTAAACTTCCTTGGCCTTGAAGCGCTTTCTGTAAATAGCTCCCGCTTGCTCGCAGAGGCCTCTCCTTCATCTTTGATATCCTCCCATTTGGCCAGCTTAACTCCGCGTGGCCTCGCTATCGCCGCACTCATTGTTTCCTCCATTTCAGTGAAGTACACCAAATTAGATAAGTGGGCTTCATTTACTTCGAATGCCTTCTCCGATGCCGCGACGGTGACCTTCTTTCCCGCCCAGATTGCCTTCAGGCACTGATGGTAACTGGATGGGATAACCGCGAAGCGGTGCATCCAGCTGCGGCCTAGGATTATGTGGTAGTTCGTTTGCGCATCGATAATGTGAAACTTGGTAGCCGTGCGGATGGGACCAACCGCAAGATCAACAATTACATAACCCAAGGATTCCTTCTTATCTCCCTGGAACCCAGTGATTCCTATCAACGACTTCACGATCCGGTCTTCTGGGATTCCCACCTTTGCAAGGTGGACATTGGCATGATATTGATGGATGCCCCTCCATCCATGAAAGCTCGCTTCAGTTCCATGCCATTGACTCGCGCCGTGACGTACAGAGGTCTGTTGTGCGGGTGCAGAATTCTTCTGTCGGAGTCGGAGAATGAGATCGCATTCGACTCATCTTTGATCGTTCTGGGGAGAGATCCTCCTTGCGCGGTGCACGCCTTGTGGCCTTCTTGCGCGATAGCCAAAATGACCTTTGTCATCTTGAATCTTGCATTGGGTGTGAACCCCATTCCATCATAGAACTGTCTGAATTTTGTGCTATCTTGCAGAATCTTGACTCCACTTTCTGGATCAGGAGTGGCCACCGTTGGAATTTCGTATCCGGCAATGTCATCGAGCTCATCGTAGAACTGACATGTACGCTTCCTCATATTCATAATCATAATCATAGTCACGATCGTGATCACAACTGTAGTTATCTTCCTCGATTTCGCGCATGAAGTCGAAACATTCAGCCATGTTGGCTGTCCCATGCTCAGGATAGGGATGCGTGCGCACATCTTGTGCCTTGGTAGTAATTCTTAGCTCATTGTTGTCTAATTTCTTTTTGAAAATCCTTCTCAAGGTCCAGCATTCACTAGTGGGATGCTTGGTGTGCCGGTGGAACATGCAATAGTTAGGGCTTTCTTTGTCTGCACGCGAGGGCGCGACCTCGATATCTGGTAGTGTGAGACCACCATCCGCAATCCACTCTTTCACTAATGTCTTCACCTCCTCGATACTGCAGGGGTATTCTGGAGCCCCTGTGCCCTCCTTGTATACTTTTTGCTTCTTCCAATCGCCGCGCCCGTTACCGCTGCCATTCCATCCACCACGTCCGTTGCCATTTCTGCTATTGCCCCGTCCCCCATGCGACTTGCACGAGGATGGAGCAAAAGTTGCAGCTGTGGCAACGGAGTGAGACTTTCTAGACTTCCAGCCTTCACACTCGGGTGGTTTTATGGTATGACGCAACTTATATGCTGCCTCCAATAGTGTAGCAAATGTTTGAATCTTGACATTAACTAAGAATGGCTGATACTCGCGCAGGAGTCCAGCTGTGCAAATTTCCACCAGATACTCTTCCTCCACTGGCTCGAGGCAATCAACCGCGCGATCTTAGAATCGTTTGATGTAATCAATGATATCCTTGCTAGGGCCTTGAGTTTCTTTTACCAAGGATAGACTGGTTATGTTTTCGCGCGTCTGGAAGAACTTGGCATAGAAATGACTGACCATGTCTTCCCATGACATTACAGAGTATGGAGTGAGGTTGGCGTACCACATGTAAGCCCTATTGGTCAGGGACTTGGAGAATTCCCTTAGCCTGAGATTTGTATCACCAGAAAAGGCTCCTAAGGTTTCAATGAACCGCACCACGTGCTCTTGCGCGTTACCTTCTTTACCATCAAACTTGATGAATTTTGGTGGAGCGTACCCTTCTGGATATGGCATCTGAAGGATAGCCATAGGGTATGGCGGTTGAATATCTGGGCTCGGGAAGGTGGGAAATGTTGCTTTCGTCTTTTCTTTCTGTAACAGAGCTTGTACTTCTGCTAGAGTCAGTGCTTGAGGCCCAGCGTTTTCTCCAAGTGCTGCCCTCTGGTGGACGGAACCAGTTCTGGTGGTTTGAAGACCAGGGTTCTCCGGTAGGGCATGATGAATTGGAATCACCGGATGAATAGGAGGCTAAGCACCAGAGCCACCAGCTAAGGGTCCCTGAGTTCCATGAGCCTGTCCAGCCCGCGGAAGCACAGGTAGTTGGACTCCCCCCTCAGCATGGATCTGCTGAGGCACCATTGCTGGTGGAGCTCTAGGCAAAGCGACTATAATTACTTCTGTGAGGCCAGCGATAGCAGTAAGCAACTGCGTCTGAGTAGTCTGCATTTGTGTGATTCCAGCTTACATAGTGTGGATCATCTCCATGACTGGAGCTCCCTGAGGTCCTCCTGCTTTGTTTCCCGCTTGACTGAATGTAGCATCCTCTATTAGCGGTGGACCGTCAAGAACAAGGTTAGCGTGATTCGCTGGTGTTGCCATGCCTGAAGTCTGTAGACCACTCCTCGTGTTTACCATCAACTAAACAACCTCCCCAGCAGAGTCGCCTGAATGTAGGTTCGCTGGTTCTTTCTTTTAGTCAAATGTGATGAGCTAGAGAGGTATGGATGGTCAACAATAAATACACAGTAGGGGAAGATAATAAGGTGGTCTAGAAGAAGGGTGAAGAACAGAGTAGGTGTGCATAGAAAGAACTAAGGCAGTGGATTGCAGAGAGAATGTTATCCTCTCTATCAGTGATTACCCTTTTCTCTCTCTAGAATGGCATGTGCTCTGCCAAGATGTCACCAACCTCTGGGCATTGAAAGGGAATGTCCCATATTTATAGGCACGTTGGACCAATGATCAGGTATCAGGCTGTCACCCTATAACATGATAACACGTGTCCTTTCCGTACAACCTGACCGTACGGGTGACATCATCACCGCGCAGCTGACCCGCGCGGTGACAAGCCATTCCCCCGCACATCGATCATCTCATTCTTTGTAGCCACCAAGCCACTGGATCTCCCTTATTCCCGTTAGGGCAAGGTCATGACCTGTTCGGTCGTGCCTACACCGCAGCCAAGCCTTATGGGTCCTACCTTTAGACCACAGCAGGTATGACTACCTGGGCTAAGTTGAACTAGCTTCTCGCGTTCTCGCCCATGTTCTGGGCCGCGCTAGTCGTTTGGGCCATGAGCTTCTCTCCTGTTCGGATGGCTCATGGTTATCCAAAAACTACCCTAGTTGGGCCTGGGGTGCGCGCCGCTGAGGCACCTTGCGCAAGAGGATCTCGCGTCAATAGCTCCTCCCCCTGCGCGGAGCATGCCACGTGTCGCGGGGAGACCGCGCCACTTGGGTGACACTTGTCATTACTCCATTGGATGGTCAACGTTGACTCTGGTCAATGTGGTGGTCGTGCGCTGACCTATCCTACAATATGCAATTTAAAACCTCACCTAAAAATTCATAAGAAATTAAGAACATTACCTACTTTTATATCCTACCTTCAACTTTTACTCACTATATAAACAACTCACAATTAACGGTTAAAGAGAGCTCATTATGTATATTACCAAAGAAAAGTTAGGTCATTCGTAACATCGAATTTGATGTTGCAGCAAACGTCCGTGTTATTAGTTATTACATTAAAATTTCATATGATAGCATGCAAGCACTTTAACAATTTGGATGCTAACTTTGGAGACTGAAATAAGTAATCTAATTAATTAGGTCAACATATCTTCCCTAATTTTTCATAAATCAGGGTGTCTGTAAATTTATGATGTAAAATAAAAAAATGTTACAAGCACAAGTAAAAGTGTACATATTCAAACCAAACACTTATTTCTGGACTCAGTCCATGCATTTGGGCTTCAAAAATTTTATGTAAGAGATGCATCTATCAAAACTAGGTGAGAATTTATGACACGACACGACAACACGACACGAATTTAGCGGGTTAGTGTTAAGTATTTCTGATGCGAAACACGTATATAACACGACCCGAAAACACGATTAGTAAACAGGTCGGGTTCGAGTTGAACCTGCATAACCCGAAAATGACACAAATTAACCTGTTCGCCTAATCGTGTCAACACGGTAGCCTGAACCCGAGTAAAAAATGACACAAATTAACTTGTACATTTCCATGCTCTGAAGTTGTGCATGAAAGTTTTTTTTTTTTTTTTTTTTGCAAGGTTTTGTTATGGTGGCTAAGGTTCTAAGCCTACACATCGTTTTGGCTGGCTATAATTGTACATCGTTTTGGCTGGCTATAATTACACATCATTTTTTGTTGGTTATAATTACGCTATTTGATATATAGTCCTTTTAATCTATTACTGTGGATTAATATAATAAAAAAAAAACACCGTGCAAAAAAAAATAATACTTAATCGTGTCAACTCGAATACGACACCGATCATTAGCAGGTCGGGTTAGGGTTCATATTTTTCGACATGATTAATCAAGCAAGTCATTCTGACACGAACCTCATTTGACACGAATACGACTCGACATGACACGAACACGACACAACTCCCACCCCTAATCAAAATAGGGGGGTGTTAGGCGCCCCGCCCTGACACCTTCCCCCCACACCGGCCCCACTTTGTTTCCCCCAATACCCTTCCCCCTTGGCCCTTTTCGGGCAGACTTTCCCCCTTTTTTTTTTTTTTTTTCTCTTTTTTCTTATTTTCTTTTAACTTTATTTATTTAATTTATTTTACTCAAATTACATTTGCATGTACATTATTTTTTTTACATTGACATTTAAATTTGACTTTATATTTTAATTAGTTAATTAATTTGTCTTACAAAGAATAAAAAAAAATTCTAAAAGTGAATAATATTACAATCATATATAAAAGTGAATAATATTACAATCACGCTTAAAAGTAAAAAAAAATATTACAATCACGTTTTAAAGTGTCTAAATATTACAATCATGTTGACAATGTTCAGCCCTAATCAATATTGCCACCAAATTGTGGTCCCGGCACGACGCCCAGTATGTCGTTCCACAATTGAACACGTACGTTATAAGTAACAGCCCATCCTGCAGCTTCATTCGATGCATTCTGCCACCACCATATTGGGATGGGTGGTACAGGGTGATGAATGCGCAAAAAAAGTTGCACGAAGTGATTGTTAATACGGGCAATAGCTATTTCTTGACGCTGTTGGACTAAAACTGGATGGGATCTCAAGGGCAAGTGAGTAAAACAACTTCCAGCATTCGCGTCAAATGTATATAGTACAATGTTGTACCGTGATGCGATGACTACCCCCAAACTCATACAGTCCATCCAATTTCGTCATGAAGCCGTAGGCATCCAATAGCTCAGTGACCGTAGTACATCATCTGCCATATTTTCCATCGGATAAACCGCATTGTAGAAATATCTATTTTGATTAATTTCTTGGATAAGATCATGTCGTACTTGAACCCAGCACTCCTCAGTGCCATAGATATGCGCGGCTATCGCTCTAAATCCACAATGGCCATCACCTTTGACGTCTTTGGTGTGGGACATATACTGCTGGAATTGCCAAGGTAAATACTGAATGTAATTAACCTCCTCCCTCTCCCTCTCTTCCCTCTCCTTCTCCTTCTCCACCCTCTCCCTCCCTGCATTTTTCCCTTTCCCTTTCCCTTTCCCTCTCGATGTAGATGCTTCTGTACAGGAAGGTATGCGCCGGCCACTTTGCTCAGCTTTTCCCACAGGTCGACCTCGATGTTCAGTGTTGTATGATGGGGCTCGAACACTGCTGTGAGACGGATCTGCCATATCCACAAACCTGTCTATCATATGCTTTCGCATACGTGGATCCATCCCCTGTAATATGTCAACCACACGAGATGTCTCGTTGGGTTGTTCTCCCTCGTCATTAAACTCGGTCGCGTGCATAGAGAGCCTACTCCAATGAATGTGGATACTGGAAAGCGGAATTGACATGCCGTGGGAATGATAAGCCCTCAAATCGTGCATACATGGCAATCCATGTGTTGTTCTGATCGAACAGCCGCAACTGCCGCTTGGGAGGGGGTAGGCGTCTGCCGCGGATTCTAGCTGCTTTTCGATCAACTCCATTGCATATAATGAAATGCGACACCTGATTTCATCAAAAATGGGGTCACGTAAATGGTTGTGGCGTGGAATGTTGACAGATTTCTCGAACGACTTCTTAATTTCCCCAAACTGATTTGTCAACATATTATCTATGCGTTCAAATGATGTTTGGAGCGATGACATGGTTGTACCGCCCAAATAGCACTTTAGCTTCGAATGTGCAGACTCGACCCTGTAATAGAATAATGCACTTTGTTTAAATAGGAAAGTTTGAACAGTGTAGTAGAATATAATGCAGAAAATTTAACTCGTAAAATTATAAAGTGACTATACCTTTGACTTGAATTGCTTCCGAGGTGCATACATGTATCTGTCCATCCTGTAATAAATCGCTCTTTGTACGGCGTTAACCATGTATCCGCAAGATAAGTTATGACACGCGGATATTGGCTATACTCTTCGCACATGGCAGCCCACTTATGCTGGTAAGACGAAGTGCTAGATGAATGAATAAGGGACTGCCATGAATTGCAAAAGTCTGGAAAGAACTGACCAAGCACAGCGCTGCAGTTCTTCATTACGCACTGATTTATGTGCCAAATGCAAAGGATGTGACGTGCCATGGGGAAACATGCTTCAATAGCGTTCATAAATGCCAAATCACGATCTGTAACAAACACCAATGGCAACGGTGCCCCCTTTCCAACCATCCACTTCTTTAAGGTATTCAAGGCCCATGTACATGTATCTTCCCTCTCATTATTAAGATATGCGAACATAAGCGAGAAAGTTAGATTTGTGGATGTGATACCCACAACCTCCAATAGTGGTTTACGATACTCATTGGTTTTGTATGTGGCATCAATTACCAACACGGATGAAAAGTTGACAGATAGCTCTAGACTTGTAGGATGAACCCAAACAATATCTGTGATTTCGTTGGTGTCTTGATTTGTCCTAAAGTCGTGGAGGTACCCATTCTTAATTAATTGCTCTAACACATATTGAGTAGTAGTTAGACCACCCCGTTTGGCTTCCTTGTTTATGAAAATGGCGTTGTAAATGCTTCTAATTCCCGTAGTGTTTGACGGGTCTTTTTTCTTCAAAATACTAAGAATTTCACGCGGTGTGGTGCTGTTGGCCATCTCGACCACAAATTGTTTCTCCATTGGTTTTAGCCTTGATGGGTACTCGTGGCCCTCAATATTTTCTGCTGGTTCATGGTTATGGAGACCACAGGAAACCCTTAAACCCCACTTGGCACCGTCTGGAGGTATTGGTATACCTCGCAACTCAAATGGACACTCACATTTTTTAGTCCCAGTATTCCTATGCAATATTAGCCTTTCAACCCCACGGTGCGGTTTGTACTTTCCTCCTCTCTCACAACCAAGAATGCATCTCGGCAGCTTGCCGCCTTTTAAATTAGCAGATTTATTAATAACCACCACAATACCGTTTTCGAGACCAACTCTCTTCACCCAAGCTAGCATATCTTCTCTACTTTCAAAAATCTATATAAAAAAAAATAACGAATATGTATAAGTAAAACATTATCCAGTCCTATCATATTTATCTACTTTCAAAATGAATGACAAATATGCATAAGAACAACGGAAATAACTAACCTGATCAGTGCTAAATTCGGGTGTATAATCGCGACTGCTGAAATTGATGCTCTCATCACTGGGAACATCATTCTCAAATGAGCAACCATCTGGATAGTAGTAGCCATCCATAATGTTCTTCGATGAAAAACGAAAAAAGAAAGAAATTCTGAATGAGGAAGAAGTGAAGTAGTAGTGGGAGAATTAGGAAGATCACAAGGATAATTAGCAACCATCGCGACTGCTGAAATATGCATAATGTTCTTCTAGGACAAGTTGCAGGATCACAAGTTGCAAGACAAGTTGCAGGATCACAAGTTGCAGGACAAGTTGCAGGATCACAAGTTGCAAGATCACAAGATCACAAGTTGCAGGACAAGTTGCAGGATCACAAGTTGCAGGATCACAAGTTGCAAGATCACAAGTTGCAGGATCACAAGTGCGTGCAAATCACAAGTTGCAGGATCTTTTGGGGATAAATAAAAAGATAAATAAAAAGATATTAGAGCATATTAAAAAGATAAAAGAGAAAAAAGATATTAATGAAAGAGATAAATAAATAATTAAATAAAAATTGAATTAAATTAAAGAATTGAATTAAATAAATAATTAAATGAATTAAATAATTAATTTAATTTATATAAAGAAATGAAATGATATAAATAAAGTAAATAAGGTAATTAAAGGAAATAAAGTAATTATAGGAATTAAAGTAATACTCCCTCCGTCCCAATTTTATAGTCCCTTTTGGAAGTTCGTGCCACTTTTCAAAGTGTTATATCTTATAATCTACAACATTTTAGGTGATTTTGAACACTTTGTTTATTAGATTAAATCAAGATCTATCAAACAAGATCCATATTGCATATAAAATGTATTACCGATTGAAAGATATAATCGTTTTTTTATCCAGTTAGGATAGAACGAGGGACTATAAAATTGGGACGGAGGGAGTATAAATAAAGAAATTAAAGTAATTAAAGGAATTAAAGTAATATAAACAAAGTAATATAAATGAATTAATTTAAATAATAAAGTAATTAAAGGAATTAAAGTAATATAAATAATAAAGTAATTAAAGGAATTAAAGTAATATAAATAAAGTAAATAAAGTAATTAAATGAATTAAAGTAATAGTATAAATGAATTAATATAATATAATATAAATAAGTAATTAAATGAAATGATATAAATAAAGTAAATAAGGTAATTAAAGGAAATAAAGTAATATAAATAAAGTAATTATAGGAATTAAAGTAATATAAATAAAGAAATTAAAGTCATTAAAGGAATTAAAGTAATATAAACAAAGTAATATAAATGAATTAATATAAATAATAAAGGAATTAAAGTAATTTAAATAAAGTAATTAAATGAATTAAAGTAATAGTATAAATGAATTAATATAATATAATATAAATAAGTAATTAAAGGAGAGATGGAGGGGTAAAACAGTAAATTACGCGTGTCAGGGGGTTGGGGCCCAGGGCGCGGCGTCAGACGCGTCAGGGGCGGGGCGCGTAGAAGTTTTCATCAAAATACTATGTTCAAATTTACGCACGTTTGCCTGTCCGTAGCATTGCTACTTATAAATGCACATGATGATCTACCGCTTAGCATTTCAAAGTACACACAAATGCCAAAGCACGCTAGAAGAAAATTTTACAAGTCCATTTATTACAAGAAAGAAAAGCACGGAAATAGGTACCCTATAAACAGTTTCAAAGAATCAAATTACGTCACTTTCTAGGATCAAACCAAATAGTGCGTACAGTTTGTCTGTTTGAGGGCTCATGACGGATTTGTTTTTATTATGTAAATCATTCACTTAGCATAGCTAATTGAAAACTTTTAATTATGTTTATTGGATATCGATTAATATATTTTCGAAGCACATTTGAGAAAAAAGGATTTGATCTTATGTTTTTCAGTCCATTTTTTTCAACATAAATGGGCTCTGAAAATATATTGATTGATATTTAATGAATATAATTTTTGACAGTGGACGAGCTCTACAAGATGAACGTTAGATCATTAAAATAAACCCGACACGAGTCCTCAAACGGTCAAACAATGTACAATAAATTTGTAAAAAGAAAACTGGGTCAATACTAAAAACTAAAAAGTAAGCCATTGGGCTAGTCATCTAAGAAAAGAAGAATTTGTGGTCTTGGGGTACTGTCACGTGGTGCCATAACACCATTTTTTTCATCCTACATTTTTGTGGGATTTTGTGCTAAGACAACTGAATAATTACTTGAAATAAATAGCTGGAAAACGTAGAATGGAATATGCTATTTTCGAAATTGAAAAGTTGTCAATTAAGAACAAGAAAAAGTTACCAAAATAAATTAACAAGACATAATATGTGAGATTCGAAAAACAAGAGTTACACTATTCCATAGATAAATAATTGATGTAAAAAGTTTCCGCAACTGCTTTCATATGGTGTTTCAGAAACAAATACTACTATGAGTTTTGTTGTAAGACAGTTATCCAATTTTTTCTGTGGTGTTTATTGAAATTTTAAACATAAAATCAAGAAAAATGATATATACACTCCCTGGGAGCCACTCCCTCTCTCACATGGGGTGTGAGGCCCAGATGTGGGGACCACACCCCATGTGAGAGAGGGTGTGGCTGGGAGTGATTCCCAAAAAGTGTATGTATCGCGGTTGTAAAATCAAAGAGGTCTTTTGCCGCCCATAAAGAAAGAGAGGTGCCCTCGTCGAGACACGTGTCAGGATTAGACGCCATTAGAGTTATCATCGAACGGCTGTATTTTGAAACGGGTCCAAACAAAATAGCGGCACCTTTGACTCCCTCCACACTGTTTTCCTTTAATATTATTAGTTGATTTTTTTTTTTTGGTTTTTTACTAGGAGTACAAAGCTAGACTCGTTGTAACGTAAGCGCTTGTTATTGTTGGGTTTTGTTTTTTTTTTATTTAGAAAAAAAATTCCCTTTGATGTTGTTGGTAATTTTTTATGCCTTCGAATATATATGACTGACCAAATTATCATCACACTGCAATTATTTTATAATCTCCTCTAATCACATTTACCCGAAATTAAATACTTCAACGTACGTACCACACAATGGTTGGATCAAGAATTCGTTCTAAATGTGAGTTTGATTCCTGCCGAATTCTTTATTTCTTATTCTATGTAATTGAGCAAAAGACTTATTCAATCGTGCTGAGTTTAATAATTTACTACTATGTCATTTGATTGAATGCAAAGTTTTTTCAAACGAAAGACTCATACGTTTGCACAGTGGTCAATTTCTCCAAGCCTCAATTTTTTTTTGATTTGATGACTCAGGCCTTCGTTATTAAAGTTAATCACAAAAAAATAGAGAACATGCATGCATCCAAACTAATGTACGTGGTTGGTTAGAATTCTTTATCAAATGCTAACCTGATATTATAATTAATTAATTATAATTGTGAAATATCTAAAATGGAACGTGGGGGCTCTACTGTCCCTTAACGACGGCAGACCCTATAAACCCATCCGAATTCTTCATCTCAGTAATCAATGGTTCAGATTAGCGGATGTATTCTTACCGGTAATAATTAATGCACTTTGACCGATAAGAATCCATCTACTAATCTGAACCATTAGTTGTCGAGATAGACGATTGAGAGCGAAAGTTGACAGTGTTTGCCGTCCCTAGGGGACAGCAGTGCTCATGGGTTATCTTAAAGACTTAAACGCTACTGTAGAAGATTAGAAAATACTAAGACCATAAGGAAAGAAAAAGAGGTTGGGGAAGAATAGCCCGCTTTGATATAATTACCATATTTCTTTTTATGATAATTGCTTTGAAAAAAGAGAAAAATTAGGGACCTTCCGTTGAGGCATATACGTGGCTTAGCTTACGTTCATAGAGCAAATGTGGGAAATTCTATTTGGTTACTACCTACCCAAATATTTTTTTCCCTCCCCACAAAAAAGGGGAAAAAAAAAAACAATTTTATCCATTCATATGTATGTATTTTTGGGGGGGAAATTTCAAAATACCCTGAATTTTGAACTCAATGTCCAATAAACACTCAAATTTTGATAAACTTCAATTATACACCCAAACTATTGAACTGTTGTTCAATTACTTGCCGTCTAAATTCGTAAAAATAGTGACGAATTTTGCTGAGGTGGATTGTTGTCTCAGTCAGTAGGGCAGTCAACTGTTACATGGCTCGACTAGGGGAAAAATCATCATCACAAAGAAAGTAAAGACTTAACCACACTGAAGGAAAGAAATTAAGGACTAAACCACACCTAATCCAAGTGGGTTCAACAACTAAACAAATTAAAGACTAACAAAGAAAATTATAAAAGTAGAAAAAAAATAAACACCTTTTATCGCCTCCTATTCTCTTTCCTTTGACCAAGTCAGTGCTCGAACTCCTCTGAAGCCCTAGCCCCGTCAGGCCACCGGTAAGTCAAGCCCTAATTCGTGAACAACGATTTTCAATGGGTTTAGTGCATTGGGAAAATAAACCTACGATTGGGGTTTGATTTGCTGTTATGGAAAGTAATTTAGCATAGTCTCTTTCTTTACCTCCCTCTCTCAATATGTACATACTTATATATAAACATACATAAACATACGCATACCTGTATTCATACACGTGCACATACAAATTGGTGAACCCTTTCTCTTGGATCGAACGGGAAAGACTAAATTGTAGAGAGAGAGAAAATCCAAATTAGTGTTGTAAGCCTAAGGAAAAAAATCTGAACACTGAGAGAAAAAATCACAAATAAATCAAATCCAGTTGAATTTCGATTTCCCCCAAACTTAAATCGATAAAACCATGAAGCGCCTCAAATATTGATTACCAACAGTGAATCCGCCCGCCTCGTTCCACTGAGACACCAAGTCAACACCAACATCGTCACAAATGTTTCGTGAAAATCCAAGGTGGCGGAGAGCGATAGAACAGAGGCAGCTAGGACGAAATTTATGTTCGACTCCATGTAGCGGCAGGCAAGATGGATGATGCTATTTTAAGGGAAAGTATAGAGGAGGATGAACCACTTCCGGCACCAATTGAATGGTTTTAGAAGCCAGAGGCCTCATTGATTAACAGTACAATAATTTTGGAGTATAATTGAAATTTAATAAAGTTTGAGTGCCTATTAGACATTGATTAATAAAGTTTGGAGGTATTTTGAAAATTTTCCTCATTTTAGTGATGGGTGGTATTATATCTTAGAGCATCTCCAACCCATTCATTTTCCTTCAAAATGAAGAACCAAATTGACATATCAATGGGAGATCTTGTAATTTATGTCCACTTTTGCTCAAAAAATTATACTTTTTGGAGAACCAAAATAGATTTGAAGAATGGATGTGATAAAAAGGAGGATGGATCCCTAAAAAAAGTACAACATTTTGAAGAAAAAAGGGTATAAATTACAAAATCTCCTTTTAATATGTCACTTACATTCTTCATTTTGAAGATTTGAAGACTCGTCGAAGATTTTGAAGATTTTTAGCGATGGGCGGTATTATATCTTAATCATCATTGATTCGGACAAACAAGGTCCACCAAAAATTTATCTGGTGGGAAAGCAATGTCATATTACGATATGTTATGGGCATTACCGTCTTTGAAACACACGACTGTTCTCCGATTCTGTTTGGTGTCTGAAAATTGAAAAATTCTAGCGGTGATTGTCGATATACAGAGCAAAAAATCAAACGCTTTTATTTATTTATGCTCTGGGCCGAGAGAGAGAGAGAGAGAGAGATCTTTCTTTCACGGGAGACTGGAGTATATAGTTTAAAGGAAAAGCAAAAAGCTGAGCATCTTCTCGACACGCTTTGTATTTTCTACTTTGACATTAGAGAGCATTTCGAGGGTTTAAGCTTCACCGTCCTGTTTCGAAGATCGTGTAAACAAAGAGAACATTGAGAGCATTTCGAGGGTTTAAGCTTCGATTTCGCGCTATAAATCTCCTCCTATCCCTACAACATATTCGCCGATCCATCATCATTCATTCCCTCATTCTCCCTCACCTTTAGTTGAATTGACTATTCGACGGAGTATTTTACTAGTGGGATTTTGCTTCTATTTTCAATAGTAGCTAGATCTATCACAGAGGTTAAGTACTTGATTTTATTTTCTTCACAGAGTTTGTAAAAGAGTTTCTGATTTTTTGAAAAGGATCGGGAAATCTATCAGTTAGTGGATCGAGTTGACATTGAGGAGATTTCTGTTTATATTTTGAATTTTCTGCGACTGTATGTTCTGATACTTAGAAGAAGTCATTGTGAAGTGTTTTGAAGTTGGAGATCGGTTTTTGGATCTTTTTACCATGTTTGGACTTTGAAATTACACAACTTGGTGGGAATTTTTTGGTGTTCTTCTGGGCATGTTAAAGTGATTGCTGGTTCAAAGTAGTATTTTTTATGACTTGAACTTTAACATCACTGTCAAGCATCTTGTTTGGGGGTTTTCCGAATAGGATTGGTTTGTGTTTTTTGAGATTTTCAAGTGGCGATTGATCATTGAATAGCACTATAGTATGTTTCCCAAATTATGGTCCCTCCATTAAGTTTGGCAGATAGTCGTGGGTCCTTGTTAAAGTGTGATTCTGCTTTTTGAGGGAAAAAAAAGGTTAGCTTTTTGATCTTCTAATCTCCCTCTACTGTTTGGCGAAGATCATTCACACAACCGAGGTTTAGATAAAAATGTCGCAGAAAACTCGGGTTTCTCCTTCCATTCAGTCAATCAAATCATTGTCTGGGGATTTCAGGTTTATGGGTTTACCGACCTCTCATCCTTCCGAGAACTCTGATGATGTGAATCAACGAAAGGGTAATATGGTCCCCATTGCCACCATTCCTGAAAATGGTGATCCAACTGGTGAGGCTGTTGAAGGCGGCGAGGATGGTAATAATGACACGAATCAGGATCCTGATGAATCACCTTATGGTAGATTTGATATATCGGTTGAGACCAGGCCTTCTGTGGGTTCTGAGGATCTGGATTTGGCACCTCCTTTGTGTACCTTTGCCCCGTTAGGTACTGAATCCAAGTGGGGTGACACCAACCTGTATGCTGCAAAGAAGGTACGCCAAGGGATCCAGTTTCAGTCATAATTGTTCTGTTAGGCTCAGACTCTTGCTAGTATAATTGACTGTGTTTTCTTCTGTTAAATGCATCATCTATTCTAGTGTATTCTTAAGATGTTATGAAGGAATCCTTCTATGCTGGAAGACTCACACAGGGTTTTCTATGTTATCTCGTATAGCTTCTAAGAAGCGGAACATTGGTGTTATGAAATTCAAAGAAAAAGTTTGCTTTATTTGATGCTTTATCGGTATTTTTAACACCCTAACATTCTATGAAGGACACTTCTTCTTAGAAAGGAACAACTTTGAGAGTTACACGTCATGAACGAAGTATTTTTGGCCTACCTTGTGATAGCCATGACTACTGTGGGTGGACATGAAGAACACATGTTTGCACATGCTTTATGTACCCCCATTTCATCTTATTCTAGAGGATCTTCAATGGAACTATATATCTTTTCCCCCAATCTTGCATATATTGTTCATGACCTTGAGAGCATGATGGACTTGATGGACAGTTAAATTGATTGGTTTACCTTTTTGAAGGATCTGATTCATAACATAAAACAGGTTAGCATTTAGTTTTCAATTGGGTTAAATTGATTGTTAGTTTTTTCCACTTGAACAATCAGTTGGTCTAGACTTTTTAAAAAAAAACTGTCATTCTTGTTAATATATCTTGTGCTTGCAAAGGAACTACTTCTCCCACCAAAATGAAAAATGACATCATGGTTTCCTCCATGGTTAGAAACGGTGGATAATTATTTCTTTTTGATGTAGTTGAGCGTTTGGTTCATATACCATGATCTGCGCGTGTTTTGAACTGTAGAGTCTGTCTTCGAAAGTGGGTTTCTGCAACGTTTATCTTCGAATTTGGCAGAGTTTAAGCATACAATGCCTTCATCCTTTTAGGAAAGAAATGCACGTCTCAAGTTGACTGTGCTATAGCATACGGTAGAACTGCTGGATGTGAAAGCAAGGTGGCCACAATAGTTTAAGATTTTATGACAGTAGAACATTCGTTCGCATAGATTGGGAAATATGCAGACTTGATGAAGGCAAAGAGACTACAACAGGATAGCCCAAACTTGCCTGCCTCAGAAAACACCACAAACATGACCAAACAAACAACTGGTAGGCACAGTGCCACAAAGGATAATCTTGTCAGATGCATAAAGCAAATAAGATACTGTCAGCTGCATTCCCTCATCTGGATCCATCATGAAGCCCGCTAGGAAACCTCCTTGCACGGCTCTATTGTATCGAACGGCTCACCACCTCCATCACAAGGATGACGACAATCAGAGAAAGGGGATCCATTTCCCTTATCCCCCTTGAACGACAAGAGATCCATTAACCTAGACCGACATGCCCTGGTCATTAACCTATATCTATTAGCCCGTTATGTTCTGACAAGAGTTTATCCCATGGCCTAAAGGACCGTAGAGTGCTGACAATTGATCTATGAAGCACCAACACGCCAAATTGGTCGTTGTATCCGTGTCCAACACGCCGGGGATACGAATGCGATGAGGGCACGTTGAACACGATGCATGTTTTCGACATTTCCCTTGTCATGCCCATATCCGTTGTCAGACCCATATCCCCATATCCTCGATTGCCCATTCTTTTCAGAGTTGCAGTGTTCCGTGTTGGTGTCCCTGTCCGTATCCTTGTCCATTTTCGCGTTTCTTACTGATCCAACATCTTTTCGAAGAGTTGACATCACTACCCTGTCTGGGAGATCAACCATTGATACTTAGTGGAGTATTAGTTAATTAGTGACCATCAGTCTATTTATTTGTAGATTGCTTCCTCAAACAATTCTTTCTCCCAATTAAAGTAATCTGGGGTTAAGTGTATTTAGTGTAGACGGGAGAGCCCTTGTAAAAGCAGGGCAAGTCATCCCAAATCCTATCAAGAGTAGGGGATGAAATATCTGTTACTTTGGAGGATAATCATTTATATTTGAGGCCATCTAGTATCTTTGGTTCCTATTTTTGTAATGAGAAAGCGAAATAATATTTGTTCGAATTCCTAGTTTGACGTTGCCAATAGTAAATTCATCTATAAGCTCTGGGTGATAGTATGGTTGGTTACTGACATGAAATCCAATCATGCTTGGCGCATATGATGTCCACACATGGACAACCTATCACTAGCGGTGATGCTAAAAGACATGGCCTTTAAAGTAGTAATTTGTTAAGAAAGATTGTTTATTATTATTCTGTTCAATGATTGATTATGGCCCAGTTTTCCAAAAGATTTTAGCACACAGGTGCTAAAATCATGATATTTCAAATCAAAAAATGAAGTGGTTCCGTGTATCGTTTTTCAATTTTTTTTCACACTAAATTAAAGTACTCCTCGTGTACTTTAATTTGGTGCGAAAAAAAATCGAAAAACGATACACGGAACCTCTTTATTTTTTGATTTGAAATATCTTAATTTTAGCACCTGGGTGCTAAAATCTTTTGAAAAACTGGGCCTAAGTGATTTATGAGCATGTTGTGCATCTTGGTTCCCACTTTGGCAGCAAGTCAAAAAATTTCAAAACTCAAACCCAGTGTAGGTATAGAGAAAGAAGAGGGATCTCCATATGGTTTTTATGTACTTAGAAAAGACTTATGATAGGGTGTCTAAGGATATTATATGGTGGGTTTTGGAGAGAAAAAGAGTGACAAAAGGGTATATTGAGGTGATTAGAGACATGTATGAAGGTGCTGTCACTGCCATTAGATCACCAGTAGGGGAAATGAGTGAATTTCTAATCACAGTAGGTTTGCACCAAGGGTCAATTTTGAGTCCGTACCTCTTTGCCATAGTTATGGATGAATTGACCTGGCATATTCAGGAGGATATTGCATGGTGTATGTTGTTTACAGATGATATTGTCTTGGTAGATGAAATTGCTAGAGGTGTTAGTACTGAATTAGAAATATGGAGAGAAAGCATTAGAGTCAAAAAGCTTTAGGATCAGTAGGAGTAAAATTGAGTGTAAGTTTGGTGGTAACAGAAGTGCTCATGCAGAATGTGTGAGGATTCAAGATCAGGAGATACCACAAAGTGATCATTTTAGGATTTTAGGTTCTATTATTAGCAAAGATGGAGAGATTGCAAATGGTGTGACTCATAGAAACCGATTGGGGAAGTGGAGATGGGCTACTGGTGTACTATGTGACAAGAGAGTATACACAAAATTGAAAGAGAAATTCTATAGAACTGCCATAAGACCTGCGATGCTTTACGGGACAAAATACTGGCCTATCAAGAAACAACAGGTGAGGAAGATGGGTGTAGCTGAAATGAGAATGTTGAGATGCATGTGTGGTAAGACAAGAGGCAAGATTAGAAATGAAACCGTTCGTGAGATGGGGGGTGTAGCACCTATGTTGAGAGAAAATAGACTAAGGTAATTTGGACATATCTACCGCAGTAGATGCAATAGTTAAAGTGAGTTGATAAGATAGTTTTAGGTAGTAACGCTACAGGGAGGGGAACACCCAAATTGACATTGGATGTTGTAGTGTGCAAAGATTCGAGTCTACTGAGTCTAAGTAAACAAATAGCCCTTGACAAAGCTCAATGGAAAAAAAGAATTCATGTAATCGACCCCAATTGATTGGGACATAAGGCTCGGTTTGGTTTGGTAAACGCAATGTAGGACAAAATCTATTGCTGTGGCATGATTGTCCACTAGCTTTTACTTCATGCCATGCTGTCGATGTAACATTTATTTTCGCTTTGAAAATAATTGAGACTTTTCATGAGTGTTTGACGTCCATTGCAATAGCTTCATGACTATTATTTTATCTGGGCCCCCTTCTTGTTACTCCTAGCTTCCCAGGCCCATAAAATCTTTTACAATCCTCGAACCAAAGTTAACCCTGCGCTTGATAATAGAAACTACTTTGAAGTGTTGTTGTGCGACCATGTTTATTGAAGACCAAAAGTTGTATGATTATCTTGACGAACTTCTTATTTGGAACTGTATTTGTTCAGTTTGGTGTATTGAAGACCAAAAGTTGTATGATTATCTTGACGAACTTCTTATTTGGAAGCTGGGAATTTTGTAATGGCCAATGAAAATTATGCAGCAGTTCCTCTGTGCCTTTGTTGACTGCAAAATGTTGCAATAGCGTTGATGTTTTATATAGGACAATGAAGGCTGTACCTAAGCTGTTGAATGTTGACTTTAGCATAGTCAACTCTGTAGTGATTTTATCGCCTATGTGTTAAAGTTCACTTTTTCAGAAGCTTCAATATTGGTTTCAACTTCCTAATGGCGACTGGGAGCTGGGGAAGATGCTGTCCACTTCAGGGAATGAATCCGTCTTATCACTGCCTGAGGGAAAAGTAAGCAAACCATTGAAAATCCTGAATGTCTACCCTTTTTGGTAGATATTCAAACTGATCATTCTTAGATGAACCGAAAACTTCCAGTTGATCATTCTCTTGCTTTTTATTGTAGGTTTTAAAGGTAGATTCTGGGAGTCTGTTACCAGCGAATCCTGATATTCTGGATGGCGTAGATGATCTGATGCAACTAAGTTATCTAAATGAACCTTCAGTTTTGTACAATCTTCAGTATCGATACAATCGAGATGTTATTTACGTAAGTGTCTTTTATTGTGTTATGCTTTTATTGTGAATTTGCTCCTCAATTCTCTAGCTTGCCTGTTATCTTCATGTGTTTCTGCTGTTGTGTCCGTTTTAGACAAAAGCAGGGCCTGTGTTGGTCGCTATCAACCCCTTCAAGAAAGTCCCCTTGTATGGAAATAATTATATTGAAGCATATAAGAGTAAATCTAATGAGAGCCCACATGTCTATGCAATCACAGATACAGCGATCCGGGAAATGATACGAGGTTGTTTAAGTTTGTTTAATTTTTATTAAAATATTATAATTGCCTGATTTCTTAACACCTAAGCCGTTCTTTGGCAATCAGTTATCTTGAGTTTTTGGAACTCTTATGCTGTTTTTTCTTTTTCCTTCCAGATGAAGTAAATCAATCTATCATCATAAGGTCAGTCATACATTGCTAAATTGAGCTAGATGTTTGCATCCTGCACATATGAATTACGAAAAAATTTCAATCTTCTCTTCGCATTTGTACTTTTGCAGTTTGTAGTGTGAGAAATTTACTTCAACTGGTGCATGTGTTGTATTTTGGCTGAGATTGATGCTTGTAGTTTTCTATGTTCTATTTATCCGTTAAATGCTATTAAGGCTTTTCCCACATTGCTCGCCTAAGCCACCAAGCTTAGTTAATATAATCTAGAGGTTGCTCCACCTATTGCCAATTGGTTTTAGGTTGAAACCCTCCAAGAAATCTTACATGGTTTCAGAGCTAGGTCTTGGGTGGTCTCACCTCGCGTAGGAGAGTCTCGTCAATCTCATCTTTCCGCCCGAGTCGCTTCCTGATCTCCTAGTTTGTCACCTCCACGTGCATCCGGGCTGCACGTGAGTGGGAGTATTAAGACTTGTCCCACATTGCTCACCTAAGCCACCAAGCTTAGTTAATATAATCTAACAAATGTTTTGGTCAAGCAGTCATTTTTCTTGCATGTTTTTTCATTATCAAAGAACAGACAGCCTATAAAGCTAGGATGTTCTCTTTAACTTCAATTTCATAGCTACATTCATACTTTTTCTATGATTGTGTTAATCTTATTGGCTCCTACCTTTCCTACTAGCTTCTTTCTACTTTTAAAGTACGAACTACTAGAAATTTGGGATACTGTTATACATGGATCTTTTTCTTAGTGACTTGGTGTCAATTTAATTTGTTAGAATCTTAGACATGCACAAAGGGATTTTTCTACAGCTCTGTTATTGTTTTAATCTTTCTGCAGTCCAAATTGGTGTCAGATGCTATGACTTACATCGTTTTTCTCTGTATTTTCCTTGGTTCCATTTAGTGTGGTTATAATTGTGGAGGCCACAATATTGTAACAACTAAATTGGAAGAGGCAGCAAAACTTGGAAATTAGATGGTTTCAAATTGAGACCGGTGTTTGCCAGGGAATGCTAATACCCTAGCGAATTCCCTTTGGGACGTATATTCTGAAATCAAAGCACACTTTATTCCATAACGTGAGTTTAGCAATCTAAAGCAACACCTGTACTTTTTAATAAAGTACATGTAATAAACCAAAAATCTAGAGGGAGATCGAAGTTTTTCCTTGAGGATATGTTAAAAAAATTGCTAGTTATGCTCCTTGGGAATGTGTTTTGCATTAATAATTTAATAAGCAAATTTTCGTTGGATTGGGCGACAAGCGCACTGAGTTACCAAAGATCTGTTGGGTTCTAGGCACGAGGTGAGACGTGGAACTTATTGAAGTGAGACACACCTAGTTGAGAAAAGTAGCGAAAATATCATAGACAAATAACTAAAGCTAAATACAGGCTAACACTTAGAAAACAAACGCTGAGTAAGACTCCTGCTTCAAGGACTCTATTATCAATGTGTGTACACGGATAATATATTTCAAGTGATTGTTTTTTTTAAACAACATCCTCTACTGCATGACTTGATTATGCTTTTTTTGCATGTCCAGTGGTGAAAGTGGAGCAGGAAAGACTGAGACGGCAAAGATAGCTATGCAATATTTGGCTGCACTTGGGGGTGGTAGTGGAATAGAATATGAGATATTGAAAACTAATCCGATTTTGGAGGCCTTTGGTAATGCAAAAACATCAAGAAATGACAACTCAAGTCGATTTGTATGTTTTCTTTTCTTTGCCGTGGCATCTGAATTCTTTGATTGTTTACTATATATGGATATTTATTAGTAGCGATAGCTTGTCTTTGAATTGAATTTGATTCTTTTTGCTCTTTCTGGTTGCAAGAAATAATTATGTCAATGACTTGTCACAGGGAAAGCTGATTGAAATTCACTTTAGTGACACTGGAAAAATATCGGGTGCCAAGATTCAAACTTGTAAGTTGTAACATAGCTTAGCATTTTATTCCTGCATTATATTTACTCAGGTTCAAAGGCTGACATTATGTTTGTTTATTGTTTTCCTCTTGGCGTCATGGTTCGCTATCCTCTATAGTTTTACTTGAGAAGGTATTCTTATACTGCCTTCATCTCTGAATGTAGTCTATTTGATTTAAACATGCAGTCCACTAACCCTACTTTTTAATTGGACAGTCTAGAGTGGTCCAATGCGCAGATGGGGAAAGGTCATATCATATATTTTATCAACTTTGTGCTGGAGCTCCACCTGCCCTCAGAGGTACTTTATTTACTTGTTCTTGTAATCCTGTGTTGGTACATTTATCGTATGTAATGTGTTGCTCTCCATCGCATTTCACGTTCTAGTTGCATTAACATGCAAACTTGCTTTCAGCACCTACTTTTTCCCTACGAATGTTCCACGTCGTCTTCGTATTGCTCTATTATCTTGAGCATGATTTTAGAGTTTGGAAGGCACTATGTTCTAATTCCCAGAGATATCTTCTGGGAAAAGCTCCGACATTCAGTAATAAATCTTTCGTACTTTTTGATTCAAAAAACTGTTTGTATCATGTTTGCGGATGTATAGTTCTTTTAGCTTTATTCTCTGGTTATATGTTGCCAGTGCATCTTTTCCTTCATTATTTTGTTATTCATGCAATCCGTTTATTGCAACGCAGAGAAGTTGAATTTGCAAAGTTTGAATGATTATAAATATTTGAGGCAAAGCACTTGCCATTCAATATCTGGAGTTGATGATGCTGAACAATTTCGCGTTGTAACGGTATTTATCTTTTCTCTCTGAGAGCTCTATTGCAACCAGTGATGATGCTCTAAGATCTTTGCTTTCCTCTGTCTCCTAGTATTTTTCTAAAGGGTTTGATTTGGATAAGAGCGTCCTGGTGGCTATTGTTATTCTTCAGGAAGCTCTTGATATTGTTCATGTTAGCAAAGAGGATCAAGAAAGCGTATTTGCAATGCTTGCTGCAGTGTTGTGGTTGGGGAATATCTCCTTTATGGTTATTGACAATGAAAACCACGTCGAACCAGTGACAGATGAAGGTAACAATCTTGTGAAAGGAGGACTTCATCAGTTGCATGGTTTTCGGTCCATTTATCTTAGGGGCTGTGTTATTGGGATGTAACTCTTGTAATTGATGTAAAAGTTTTGCAAATACTGGAATATTGCTGCAACAAAAATACTAGATACACAACCATCCAACCACAACCCAATCCACGACCCCTCACATACACGTGGGGCCCCACGTGTATGTGAGGGGTTGTGAAGTGGGTAGTGGTTAGATGGTTGTGTATGTAGCATCTCTCTGTTGCAAATCTGATATTGTTTGTTTGCCTGTATGATGTAGTGACTTTTACAAATCATGCTCACGCCGCCTTGGATTTTGCTCGGGCTTACCAACTGTGACAGCAAACTGAGTGTTTCAATCAAGCGATTATGTTTGCAAACCATACGGGATTTATCTGGCTCATAGGGGGATCACATCTGCCCAAGCCTGGGAACTAGGCAGGAAACCAAGGGCTTTGGACCAGTAGAAATGATGCAAATAAGTATAGCGAAGATATACACATAAATAAGACCAGCTGATCCAACACAAATTATCGAAGTGCTTGACACTTGGAATCAGAGTGTAAGACAAGAACAGATCATTTAGTGTTGCTACAAGCAGACAAGAAGGTGCTAGGACCAATAAACTCTGTATTCTATTGAGAATACAGCAAACCAAAGCAAATTTTTCACACCAAGGTTGGCTGAATCTGGACAGTACTCAGTTCTGAACACGGTGTAACAGCAGCTTTAGCTAGCCTCGTCACGCATACAGCAGCGACGGAGGGAACGGTAGGCACCGCGGGATCAAATCCTCAAGACCCATGCCTCCAATTCTTCAAAACCCTAGCTGGTTTGGAGCTTAGAGCTCTAGCTCTAACGGTAGGCTAGCCCCCTTTTATAGGAAGTCAAGAGGCTTCTCTAAGAAGCCAAGCAAATAATGCACTTAACCCCCCAAAAGACAAAAATATTTCTCTTACAATCCCACAACATTAAATTTGTCTCAAAAACACCCAAAACCCCCCAAAACTCAAGAAAGATCCAACTAAGCCTAAAAGAACTTCAACCGTGGAAATGATATAAACGACCCTGCCAAAATAACCTTCACAATTACCCTACTATGTACATATTTACATGGTTTGCATCAAGAAAGCTGAAGGTTTTGTATCTGGAGTGTCTACCTCTAAGTACGTGCAGTCTGTGCCAATCTAACAATAGAGCTAGTTATCTAGAAACTTTACTAATATTCTGAACAACTTGCTGTCCCACATTCCGTTTCTTTTTTCCTTCAATCTTTTCCAGAGAGCCGGCTATGTGTGTGAAATTAGATAGGTGTTGGATTGGACATAAATGAGTGAATGGCTTAGTTGTTCGCGTATCCCAAGCCTTCATAGCAGGGGTTGTTGCTTTTGTTCTTGGAACTAGATCATGAAGTCATCTGCCTCCACCTGATCTTTAGTCTAAGGTTTGTTGCACCTAATATGATCCAAATTTTGTTATGTAGTTCTCTTGCTTGGCCATCTCAATCAATTATCGTAAAATATTTTTTTTCCTAATCTAGAAATATAATGATCGGTTTTATATATGCTGAGAATATAAATAATTAAGTTGTCAATCCCTCTAACGGCTTAAGCTTTTAGATGGATTGGTGGTTAACAATCTAAGATGGTATCAGAGCAGCAATAGATCCCATGTTCGAACTTCACCGCTTGCCTAATTATTAAAATTTGCACGTGTTTAGCCCATTTATGAGGAGAGTCTGGCTACACGTGAGGAGGCGGGTTGAGAATATACATAATAAGTTGCCCCTCTCTCTAATAGTTTCTTTTTTTAGATAAGTTGGTGGTTAAGAATCTAACATACCTCCTCTATCTGTTTGAGAGAGATAAATTGGTAAGTAATTACTAGATGGATTAGTCTGTAACGAGTAGTGGTCATTAGCATGGGAATGATATGTTTCGGTGCAGGCAATAGTGGATGGCTAGTGTGCAAGTGCCCCCCAAGATGGAAGTGAGAGTACTAATTGAGTTTGTCTGGTAACTAATCACTCATAACCACCACTCCAGAAATGTTTCCTGAATTATGAAATGGAGCTCATGGTGTGAGTTAAATTTGAAATGCCCATTTATTTATGCCTGTTACTTGAAAAAAAAATCAGAATGATGAGTTATGGGTGATGCTCATTGAATTATGTGACACAAAGTTTGGATGTTGAATTTGCAGGTCTAAACACAGTTGCTAAATTGATTGGGTGTACTATGGCGGAGCTAAAGCAAGCATTGTCAACGCGCAAAATGAGAGTCGGAAACGACACTATTGTTCAAAAGCTCACTCAACCTCAGGTAATTTGTTTTGCGGGAAAACTTAACCTGAAGTAGCCATGGTGTTTTGGTAGGAAAGAATTGAGGTTTACATTTTAATCGAAAAGAAAAAAATATTGTAGATTCCAGTGAATCTTTGGATGGCAATGTAGGACCAGTTAACTAGACGTCAACATGACATTGCAACCTGTTGATTTTGTCAACGGATAGAGTTGTTCTTGTTTTTGTTTGACACCACTTTTTGATCAAACACTTTCTTTTCTGGCTTCATGTTTTCTTTCGCCTGAGATAGCCAGTAGCCAGCCTTTCTATCTTGGACTATCAAATGTCATAAATGCAGTTCAAAAGGTGGTATTTTCAATATGAAAATGAAACTCGCAAAAGGTCCAAAACATGTGATCCAATTACCTTATATTTTCTAGTTTGATAATTACTCAAAGAATAAGCAATAAAGTTGTAGTAAACATAATACAGAAATTGGTTGTAGAATGAGGAACAATTTTTTTTTTTTTTCCACAAAAAACTGTGGTCTATTTGCTCAAGTCACCAACAACAAAACTCATAGAGAGATACGTAATACACTCAAACCCACCCCTATTATATTTTCCGTAGAACTTATTGTTGGGCAAAATCTGCAAACAAAAAATAAATCACAAATTAAATGACACAAACACTTAACCAGGTTCCTCATAAGAAATCTTGTAAAGAGAAACTATGAGCACTAACCTGGTCTATCGAAGCACAAACTCAAGGAGATCGGAGAGGGAAAAACAGAGATAGTGATGAAATCATTAGAAAAAAGCATTTACATCTGATTCTCACTTCACAGAGTTACGTTAAAGATTAATTGAAAAAGAAAACACAAAACAGAGTCACAATGATGGTCAAAATTACCCCAAAACTCCATTGGTACTGATGTAGAGGCAGTTCTATGGTGGTTATGGACACAGAAGCCATGGCGATGATGGTAGAGGGGAAATCGATGGAGCAGATTTTCTAAGCGAGATCTCTAATATCATGAGCATTTGTGTTGAGATACTCTACGATTTTGTGGGGAGGTAAGAGAGGCCAGGGTGGGGGGGATTCTTGAGATGACTTGGGTAGGTGGACTTCAGGTTTGGTACGCTTTTCTTGAGCCAATAAAATGATGAAACATAGACCTTTAATAAAAGAGCAGAAAAAGGCACAAAAGTTGGCATGTTTCAAGTTAAAGAATCCAGAAGGAAGAAGACTGTTATGCCCTTCAACAGTAGGCCGAGACAACACGATGACGGCTATTTTTTTCACACCATGGCAAAATGGAAGCCAGGGGTGAACAGTAGATCAGGCTCAACTCTTTCTTTTCTTGTAGTGTGTAGATAAAAACGAAGGGGATACTTAAGCTAGTATGTTATTCTCTGCAAACTTTCGTTGTGTGGACCTTCCATTAAGTACAGTTGTTCTATTGTTTCTTCCTTTTTCAGGCTGTTGACACAAGAGATGCCTTGGCGAAATCAATATATTCTTGTTTGTTTGACTGGCTTGTGGAGCAAATTAACAAGTCACTTGCAGTAGGCAAACGTCGTACTGGGAGATCCATCAGTATTCTTGATATCTATGGTTTTGAATCATTTGATGTATGTTCCTAGGGTTGTTTCTATCTTTACTTCACTTGTAATGCTATAAGCAACTTCGTTTCATAACCGCTTTTATTTGCTTTCCCTTATTTCTTTTCAGAGGAATAGTTTTGAGCAGTTTTGCATAAATTATGCAAATGAGAGACTGCAGCAACACTTCAATCGCCACTTATTTAAGTTAGAGCAGGAGGTGAGTATTTGAACTTTTTTCACATCTTTGTTTCCAGTACGCGGAACAGTGAATTGTTAAATGCATTAAATATCCCATAAACAACAAAAAATTGTAAAAGCAAATTATTTGGAAAGGAATTTCATGTGGTTGTTATTTCTTTTCTCAAGTTCCAGCTTTTAATCCTGCTAAGTTAATGTAATTATACTAAAAGTAGAGGCATTAGACCGGGTAAACCAGAAATTTAGCCATAATTGGAGCCTAATTTCTGTTCTCACCATTCACTGTTGCCCTGGTTTATGTCTGTAAGTGGTTAACTTTGACAAATTCTGAGTGACCTTGGAAGAGCATTACCTATCAAAAAGGAAGTAGAACAAGTTAAGTGTATATGTGCATAGTATTTGTTAAAATACGAGCACATAAAAACTTTCTATAGGTTGACAAATAGTTGCTCAGTTATGATTCATTTGTTTTCATCATCAAGCTCTCTAAAGTTTCTGACCAAGAATAAACATCGGAGCAATGTACATAGTTTTGTGCTCCAGTGCTCGTCTTAGAACACTACAAATAATATTGGTCCCATGCCAAAATTTATTTCTCTTGAAGACTTATTGGTTGATAACTTGTTATACAATTCAATAAACTCTAAGTGACAGGTATGATCTATACTATTGGAATGACTGGATCAGTATCAGTGTCTTTAAACTCCTCATGATATTTATCTTTATTCACATGGAGTTGGTAAGGAACAAAGATGATTAACCAAACAACTTCCTTATAGAATGTTTTGAGTGATAAATCTTTGAACGATTTCAATAAATAGGTGTTTTTTAAGTGATATAACTTGCTGGATTGCATATCAATCTTTTCCCTTGTTGCTTCAAAAAAATTCCTTTTATATCTATGTTGAGAGAGAAATATATCAGTCGTCTACTTGTCTTATGAAAGGTAACTGTGAGTACATGCTTAAATTTGATGGAGACTACTGGTTAACATGGATTTAGAAATCGTGAAAATGAAATTGTTATTTATTTTCCTTGGGCCTCGATACCTCTATCTTTCTGTTTACTGATGGTCAATTGACTCAATTTATTACCTAACACTTCAAGTTCTGTTTCAGGAATATATCCAAGATGGCATTGACTGGGCAAAAGTTGATTTTGAGGACAACCAAGATTGTTTGAACCTTTTTGAAAAGGTAGAAAGATCACTGATGCATTGGCTCAATGTGCTGACAACTCAGTTATTGTATTGTTAATCATGTGTACTGTCAATAGGTCTGTAGCTGGGGGGTTTCCTCTAATCGTTCTAACTGGTGAATTGGTTATGCCCGTGTTTTTTTGCACGCATTTCTATATCTTTTACTTATCTATCAATCTAGCTTGTAGTTAATGCATTAATTAATTTGATAGTCCAACATGGCATAGAATTTTTTTGTTGAATCATTCCAATTTAAGGGGCAAGGAGGATACATCTAATCTAAATTGCAAAAAAAAGAAAAAGAAAGAAGAAAGAGATAAATATGGAGAAAAGGGGGATAACTTTTAGGACATGTCAGTAGAATAAGATAACTTGCTCTCCTCATCAAGGACAAAGGAACCCTAGAAATTAGCACCGGTCTTATCCATCACTAGTCTTCAAGGTGATGTCTGCAAACACCTTTAATGAGTTGGAATGTTTCTGTTGTAATCTAGTATTGAGATCTCTAACAAAAGGTAACTTATGCAAACATATTGTAGGGTTTTAGTTTGAGGGTGATCTACCAATGTAGAACAACCATTAAACCACAAGAACATGGGATAATAATGTTGATTCTGTTGCTAAACTTGCAAGCTTGCCCCATTTTAGGCCAAGAAGGCTCTTTTCACCTAGTCAAGGTTTAATGCGAATGTTTTAAGGTTTGCATTATGATCAAGATTAAAATCACTACAACAAATGCTAGTGATAACTTGTACACCAACACCTAAGCCTAAGCAACTCATACACCAAATGCTAGTGATAACTTGCTATGAGTTTCTATTAAACTTAATTAGAAGAGATAAGTGTTCAGGCAATATAAGATTTTGGTTTTGGTTAGTTGAATTGACCTATAAACTTGAAAGATTCTCAAAATTTTATTATCTTAATCTGTGAATAATGTTTTCTAATATCAGACTCTGTTAATATTTTTTACATGTTGCACAAATCAAACTTTTTCAATGGTATGCTCTCAATTGTGTGGTAGCATATTGAATGAATGTATGCACCAGAATACAAAGTTCATATGACAGATATATACGTTATAGGTATATGAAATGTTCTTTGCAATGTGACTTCGCACAAACTTTTGGTTGCTAGTTTGTAAGACATCTTCAGTTATTTTGCTCTCTCTCTCTCTCCAACTATAAAATTACCTCTCTCCCTCTCTAACTCCACAGATATCTATTTTTAGTACATGAGGTGGAGAATTGGTTGTAATGACAATCAAGTTTCCTGTGCTTTTGTTAGAGCGTCTAAATCTTAAGGCTATCTCCTTTGATGCACATCCTTTGGCCCTTTTTCTTGGATGCAGAAACCATTGGGGTTATTGTCGCTGTTGGATGAAGAATCCACCTTCCCAAATGGTACAGATTTGACATTTGCCAACAAGCTTAAGCAGCATCTGAATTCAAACTCTTATTTTAGAGGAGAACGGGGAAAAGCTTTTACCGTTTGCCATTATGCAGGGGAGGTATTTACTTAGATATTCCTTGATTGTTGGCTCCCTTGTGTGCCTTGTGTTTGCCAAGTAGATAAAAAGAACTTTTTTAACAGAGAATTGCTTTACTGCGATCTGACCATTATTGACTCATGCATACAAGTTTTTTGCAGGATTACCTTTCTCCATAGTCGAATAAATAAAACAAAGTTCAAGTTCATCTTTTTGTTCTTGCTGCCTGACAGTTTGATTTGTTTCACCTTACTCCTTGCAGGTCACGTATGATACAACTGGTTTTCTGGAGAAAAATCGGGATTTATTACACTTGGATTCCATTCAACTTTTATCATCTTGCACATGCCACCTTCCTCAGATATTTGCATCCAACTTGCTTGCTCAATCCGAGAAGCCTGTTGTTGGTGCACTGCATAAATCCGGGGGAGCAGACTCCCAAAAGCTTAGTGTTACCACAAAATTTAAGGTACATTCATGTTTTGGAGTTTCGTCAGTCCGAAAGACAGTATATTGCATATGGTCCACAGTTTTGCTAAGTAGAGAAGTATGAACATCTGTGAGCAGCAGTTTGTGATATTTGGGGTTCTTAAGTTCTATTCCTCTCTCTCTCTCTCTCTCTCTCTCTCTCTCTCTCTCTTTTGCTTTATGTGTGTGTCCTTTTATTTGCAATGAATTTTGTAAGTAAAAAGAAAATTCATATGTATGTATGTATGTATATCGAAACATCAGGAATGTCATTCATTAAAGCCATACTACAATTGCATAGAGATTTCGTAATGAAATATTGAAAAGAGCCACAACCACCGATACATAGATGCGATCTTCAAGCTCAAATAACACATACTGCAAAGCAGACCCAAAATATGTTTGGTAGTGTCAGTCAAGGAAGAGGAAATAAAAACAAATGGGTATCCCAAACCAATGAGGATAAGCACAGATGAAAACCACAAATCCCATAGAGAATCCAACAAAAGAAAATAAAAGGACAACCACTGCTCCTGGGTAATCTGTTGCCAATGCAAAAAGATCAGGGTTCTTTACCGGAGGAGTACCCATAGAGGGTCCTAATCCTCCACAAACGGAGGAAAACATCAGCCTCCACATAGGGAGGAGGAAACATAGAGAAAACTCATCTTCCTTTGCTGCTGCATTTGTCCAATTCGCTGGATTTATGCCTCTGGAGATGGGGTTGAAGGGACGTTGACGTAGGTGGGGGGCATAGATTGAAAATCTACTGAGAGAGAGAAAGCTCTCTCGTTCCTCAATTTAGAGCTTTGCCATAGAGTTCAGTTACTTATATTCTATTAGAATAATTTTCTTACGAGGTTACAGAATTAGGCAAGAAGTGAGTTATTCCTTGGCATCGTGTCTGAACTCAAACTCAGAAATGTGTCTGAACACTGGACGCTGGTACTTCATTTATGTGTCAGACTCACAATTCAAAAGTACTTTATTCAAACACTTCCACATCACTTCTTAGAAACTCGCCAAGATGATCTGCATGACTTTCAATGTGTCTCACGAAATCCAAATGAACATGTATTAAGAAAGATTCATCATATTCACGTGTCAAATTGAGTATGCAATGGACGATTATGTAGCAGAAAAAGAGCACCACATACACTATTCACGTGTCAAATTGAGTATGCAATGGACGATTATGTAGCAGAAAAAGAGCACCACATACGCTATTGTATTTAAACAAGCATGCAGTAAGAGTGCATAATCTATGATTTTTGTAGGATCTCATCTGTTACATTGTCATTCTGAGTACAATTATTCCGTTAATTGACATTACTTATGCTTTTAGATGATATGCATGAGAATCTTTTTGCAAATATAGTTGTGTTTTGTTTTCCATCCAAAGATATTGGGCCGAGTTGGCCGTCACACATATACTGCATGTAATATTGTACCAGGCGATGTGGGACTTTGGTTTACACCTCCATTGTGTTACCGTTTAATGTATGACTAGTCCTTACACCTCCTGTCGTATTTTACCCTTTGGTGTACCAGGCTATATTTTACATGACAGTATAACTAGTCTTATTTTATGTTGCATATTACGATTTGGGGAATATTTCTCTTTATTCTATCTGCACAGGAATTGAAGGCTTCATATGTACAATTGCCAAATTTGTGTCAAAGATGGTACTCTTGCATGTAGAGTGACTCTTTGAGTCTCTGTTTTCGACAAATGCACACAGATTTGTTTCTAACACAAATGACAAGCTAGTATAACAAGATATTATAACAGCATTTCTGAGTATAATTAAGCCTCGTGGTTTGAAGTTTGTATATTGTGATATTATATAGAATTTCCTCGAGTATTGCTGTATGAGTTAGCTTCTTTATTTTGATGCATTTATTTCCTGATATTTAGGGCCAATTATTCCAATTAATGCACCGCTTAGAGAGTACCACACCACATTTCATACGTTGTATAAAGCCGAACAACAGGCAATCTCCTGGAATGTATGAGCAAGGACTTGTACTGCAACAGCTTAGATGCTGTGGGGTCCTAGAAGTTGTACGGATCTCTAGATCTGGCTTTCCTACCAGGATGTCTCATCAAAAGTTTGCCAGAAGGTAAATAAATTTCTTATTTTTATTATTTACTCTATTTGTGTTCTGTTGACATGTAAGTGAATGTGTAACAGTATCTCAAGATTGTATTTTCCTTTTTTAGTTCATTTTCTTTTAATGTCCCATTTTCTTGTGTTCTTGCATTAGATATGGTTTTCTTCTACTGGACAATGTGGCATCGCAAGATCCACTCAGTGATTCAGTTGCAATTCTTCATCAATTCAATATTCTGCCAGAGATGTATCAAGTTGGCTATACAAAATTGTTTTTCCGCACTGGCCAGGTAAGATAAGTATTCCTTAATCTCTTTATTCAATGAAGACGAAAATATATTAAGGTAAACCTGAACTGCAGAACTCGCAGCCCTCTTGTCGTGATAAAAGTCAAACTTTGGAATGCTGGTTGAATGCGAGAGTGGCCAATTTACAACTGAAGCCTATATTAAAAGTTTCAGTAGAAAAGATGTATCAAGTCTCCAAGAAATCCAGATGGGTCTATTGCAAAATTTGGGATATTTTTGGTTTGGAAAACTAAGGATTCCTTATCTTCCTCTTGACCAAAGTGTGACCTGCATTAGCTGATTCAATTTCTGCCAGGGGCGGAGCAAGGATTCAATTTTGGGGTGGCGAAAATTGAATAGATCAACCCCTAATAATATCTTGAAAATAATTTACATGTTCTAACGTTAATCACCCATCAACATATAACAGAAATTGTTTACCAATCTATCATAATGAAACTTGACATTCTTTCAACGTGAATTTTTTCTTGAATTTTGGGTCCTTTGTGTATCAGTGGTTTAAGACTTTAAGGTACAGAGTAGAAATAAGACGAGAGAGAAGAGACAGATGAAAGAGGGTAAGAACAAGTAGTCAATTAATTTGTTTTTGAAAACCGGGGGAGGCCCATGCCACCACACCCCCATATTTACCTCCGGCCCTGATTTCTGCAGTTAGACACATTTTTCTCTTTATCATTTAGGTGGTTAAACAAGGGAAGTTCCCATTTCTAAACAGACTGGTAGTGGTTTGCCAGGATGCCTCTATTATATTAGACTTGATGAAGGTGGATAAAAGCGACCAATACCCTGACTAATCTCTATAGTTAGTGTGGGTGGCGCAGCTGGCGCTGAATCACGAATTCTCAAATTTTCAGAAATCTATGACTGGATGGAATATCGGAGATTCACTTTTGATAAAAAGTTACTCGTATTAGTTTTCTGAAAAATCATGCTTCACATGGTGTCAATGGTTCTCTCTTTCTTTATTGGTGGCCATTAACCATTTTGAACGGGCTATCTTTTCCATAATTCTATCCATGATCAGTCTCTGTGCAATAACGACCGTCTGTACAGATTGGCGTGCTGGAGGATACAAGAAACCGTACGCTACATGGCATCTTACGTGTTCAAAGCAGTTTCAGAGGACACAAAGCGCGCTGTTACCTTAAGGAACTGAGGAGGGGGATTTCCACCCTTCAATCATGTATGTCTACATCACTTTATAGTTTGTGCATTTTGAACTACCTTTTTTGTGGAAAGCCTAGTCTCTATGCCAATTGATTATGATGGGCATTTTTTAAATCTATCGCAACAGTTGTACGGGGTGAGAAAACAAGGAAGGAATTCGCAGTCCTACTACGGAGGCACAGATCTGCAGTGGTCATTCAAAAGCAAATAAAAGGAAGGATTGACAGGAAAAGATTCGTAGACGTTTGTCATGCATCGGTACTAATACAATCAGGTAAACTTGTCTGTATATTTTTAGGTCCAACAGCTTGGTCTTATTGCTAGGACTCACCTCATGATATATGACTTCACTTTGCAAAAAAGCTGGTTTAGGCTTTATTTGAGCAGAATATGGTCAGTTTCGGGCTTGGATTCAGCCCTGCCGCAAACCATCAACCAGTTTGTGTTAAAAAAGTCTGTAGAGAAGTATAAAAGTGGAATTCGTAATATTGATAATTCTGTAGAATAGATGGAATCTTCAATTTGTATAATCAAATGAATAATTTGGCGAATTTTGGACCATTTTGAATTGGGGTGGACTCCATGCTTAAATTACTTGGTAACTTTAATCATTTTAGCCAACCAGTTTGTTTCATCTTCGTGATCCTCTTTTTGCAGTTATTCGTGGCTGGTTAGTGAGAAGATGCTCAGGAGACATAGTCTTACTACAATTCGGATGCAGAAAGGTACTCATTGAGACTGTTTTGGCCTTTGCGCCCTATTCAACATTAATTCTTTCTTTTTGCATACACGAAAAAATCACCACAATTCTTGCTCTTTGTATTCACCCAAAAAAAAATGTCATGTTGTTTTAGGCTGACACTAATGAGTTGAAGAGATTTATCGATAGAGAAATTATTAGAAGATTCACATCATGTTTTTATCTCTTTTTGTTTACTTATCTTATCATGGTAGTCATATTATTTGATTAAGATACCATGGGAAAAAATCATAGAGAGACAGCTATTGCAGACTTCTAAGAAGCATAGCACATCTGCTGGCGTCACGGGTCGGTGTCCGACGCTAACACAGCACACACCAAACACGTGTCAAACGCGCCACCGATTGCGTTATTATATTTTTCCTTGTTGAACGCTTTGTGGACGAATTATGGAGGTCATAACGCGTTTTAAATCTTGGACCTTTGTCATAGTTCCGAAGGATAATTAGTTTAGAAAATTCTTATGTAGTGACTATCGTATGTATCTCTTTTTTTTTTTTTGTCTGCTTATTCAATAGAGTGTTTGTTTTCTATTTTTGTATGAAATTGTTAGATACACCTATAGATTATATTCTTCCATAATCGGTGAGTCCAAAGACGCCCAACGTGTCTCTGTGGTGATTTTTTGAAAGAAATGCCATGGCCATTGTGGCCGTGTCCTGCCTCATTCTCCTTTCTTCTTAGCTAAATATGTATCTTGTTTCACCACGGACAACTTGGTGTAAGCCGGAAGATCTTATTCTTTTCTTTGCCACCCGACAATGTTAACAAGCAATTAGTGAGAGTCATTGTTCTTGCCTTTCCTTTTCTTTGTTTGCACGGATGGTTAATAAAGACAAGTCATGACAGGGTAATGAGTCCGACGAGGTGTTAGTGAAGTCATCGTTTCTCGCAGAGCTTCAACGCCGAGTCCTTAAAGCAGAGGCCGCTCTAAGGGAGAAAGAGGAGGAGAATGACATCCTTCACCAACGGCTTCAACAGTACGAGAGCCGGTGGTCCGAATACGAGTTGAAAATGAAGTCCATGGAAGAAGTGTGGCAGAAACAAATGCGATCGCTTCAATCCAGCCTTTCCATTGCCAAGAAGAGCCTGGCAATTGATGATTCGGAGAGAAATTCCGATGCCTCAGTTAACCTAAATGATGACAGCTGGGATACTGCCGGAAGCAATTTCAAGGGTCCCCCATATGAGAGCAATGGGGCGAGACCGATGAGTGCTGGTTTAAGCGTGATAAGTCGTTTGGCTGAGGAATTTGAACAGAGAAGTCAAGTGTTCGGAGATGATGCTAAGTTCTTGGTGGAGGTGAAGTCAGGACAGGTTGATGCGAATGTGGACCCTGATCGCGAGCTTAGGAGGTTGAAGCAGATGTTTGAAGCATGGAAGAAGGATTACGGGACAAGACTGAGAGAGACAAAGGTAATTTTGCATAAGCTCGGAAATGAAGAAGGGTCCGCTGATAAGGCGAGAAAGAAGTGGTGGGGAAGAAGGAACAGCTCAAGGATAAATTGAATCGACTCTGTCTCCATATTCCTCTATAATATTTTTGTACGTTCAAGAGTTCGTCGCATTCGGCTTGTAGAAGCCTAGTGATTCGAATGGTTTGTATATCAGTGTTTGTTTCTTGTTTATGTTGTAAAAGCTTCCCTGATCGCCAACACGTAAAAATTGCCGGCATACCTTGTGAATACTTGGTTCAAGATCAGGCGGCGAAGTTTGCAGTTATATTTTTTACTACTCCTTATTGGGGTAGCAAATAGTCGAGATTGTGGAAAAAAATTCTACTAATACTTAGATTGATGAGTATTACTTGACCCTTGATGAATTTGTTTTGCAATGAAAGTCAAATTTGAATGCGATTTCTGTCTAGCCAAGATAATGTCACGTGGGAATTTCAAGCTACATTACCCTTGGTTTTTTATTTTATTTTATTTGGTTACTGCAATAGGGAGGGCTCTCTATTAGTACCTTTTTTTTTTTTTTTTTTTTAAATTTGGTTTTATCTTGTTTGAAGGATATTTTGTTTGCTTATTTCTGTGTATGCCTTTTTTTTTTCTTTTTTCTTTTTTTTCAATTTCAATTTTGTTTTGTTTTTGTTTTATTTTTCATCATGCAATAGGCAACTAGTGCCAAAGTTGAGCAGACTTTTACAACATTACGAGAGAGATGCTACTCTATTGCCAGTGTAACTGTGTGGTTTTGTTGCTTGGGTTATACTAGTACTCTACTCGTGATCATGTCATGTGTGTCGTACTGTTGCTTTGCTTAAGTGGATATGTATAGGCCATAAATTGTGGTAAGTAAAGTCTGTGTTTGTGGTAAGTAAAACATGTGTTTATACTAAGTACAATTGCGACGGAAAAACGAAAAACCACCCTCCTTGTTGTGGTGGTTTTCATCTAATGGTTAAGTTTCTGATTTATCATTCAATATTTATTGGGGCACCGGTGTCCCAATACCACTCTGGGGTGCCATATAAATTTTGTGAGTAGAGTATAAGTCTTTGGTGCATTATTGTGGGAGGGAGAATATTCTAAACTAATGATATTCGTGAGAGCGAATGCGTGGAAGAGAATTTTCCGCAGAATTTCTCCCAAAAGATTAGGTGCGATTTGATGTGAATTGCATTTTGGCATCGTCATTATGGCTGCAACATATCCAAATTTAGAAAAGTTATTGAGAGGCTTCGGAGTACCGCTATATGATGTCCTAGACTCTACCGCGAGACAATCCCGTGAGATTCCAAGACAGATCCCACGTGATTTTGTGATGGAAGAAGGGTCTACGTGCACGTTCAGGTGAGGTGATTACACCCCAGGAAAGATAAAAAAGAATATTAAGGGGAAAAAAAAAAATCTATTTTGACAATGGGAATTGCGAAAGGAGTAATCTTGGGAAGCGAATCGCATATCTATTCGTCTACATGTGGGCGGGAATATATTGCAAATAGGAGTATATTCGTAAAGATATTCTGTAGAATATTCCTTCTCTTTCGCTTGAATTTCTGATCTTTTCGGATAAATAAATAATAAAAAAAACTGATCTTTCAAAAAAAAAAAAAAAACTCGAATCATTCGACAGATGGTTGGAACTTGGAAGTCGATTAAAATTTTAGAAGTTTATAGATTTTGTTTACAGGTTTACGTTACAATCAGAATCTATAAAAATATAGTGGAATAATAATAAATTTTGCACAAGGATTCTGTGTGTAAACTACAATAATTATTCAAAAAGTTTCAAAATGGATGTGATTTTTTTGATTCTGCATCATTCAATTTTCTTTTAAATTTTAGGAGTAATCTTATCTTACATATATATAAAGAGACAGTTTGGTTTGGTACGCCAAATTTTCTAAACTGCCCTCCCTTTCCATCCTATTTACCAAACTGCCCTCCCTTTCATCCTACTTATATAAGCTTGCAGCCATTTGCAATTTTCTTCGGATTAAAAAATGAAGTACTTTCGAGCATAATTTTTTGTTCTTTTTTTCACCAAAATAAACTACTACTAATAGATATCTTTAATTTGATGTAAAAAAATTTGGAAAATTGTGTACGGAAATATTTCACATTGTTGGCTTGTTAGGTTTACATTGGTGGTTTGTTGGCTTCGCAATTTTCTTCGGATAAAAGAAAAGTACTTCCATTCATAATTATTACGAGTATATTTTTTGCACCAAAATAAGCTACTAATAGTGGAAAATTGTCTACAAAAGTATTTCACATTGCTAGCTTGTTAGGTTTACAATTTTTGGGTAAAAAATAAAGTATAATCGCTCATAATTTTTTTTAATTTTTTGCACCATATTATGTATGAAAGTATTTAATTTTTGGTCTGAACAATGCACATGGCTTTTTTGTAATGGCCCTACACTCGCGCGCAATCGTCTTACTAGTACTAATGAATAGTGCATTATGTGTTTTTACTCTCAAATACTCAAATGCCTAAAATGAAAAATGGAAAAATGAAGTTGCCAAACAAGCCCTGAATTTTTAATGTTATCTGTAATATAGAAAAAAGTGATTTTTCAAAAAATATGTAGGCAAATAAACAGAGTAATATTCTCACTCATTCAATCATATTTACATGTTGAAATTGTATTGTCTTATCAGAGAGCTTGTTCTAAAACAACCCCTAAATAACTTCTCTCTCCCCTCCTCAGATTTTAGGCAGTGAATTTCAATGTTTCTACGAATATTTTCAACATGTGAATTTCTACAAACGATTTCTCTCCCCTTGTTTTTTAGAAAATGTGTCACACATCTCCATACATTTTCATCAATACACATCTCTACTCTCTTTTTTTTTTTTTTTTCACGCATTTGAGGTTTAAAATTCTCTACCCATTTTTTTTGTCTCACATTTGAAGTTTAAAATTCTCTCGGGCCCTTCTTTTTCCAACCCACTTGACACTTGCCTATTTGTATCGTAGTTTTCAATCAACAGATCTTAGTTTCGTATATCTCTAATGTTTTGTTTAGTCTCTTGTGCTGATTTCACACATTATTGTTGAACCATATGCTAATCTGGTGTGTACGTTATCAAATCGTTGACGAAATTGTATATAGTTTTGTTTTGAGTGGCCATAATATGTTGATGCCCATTGAACAGTTAGGGTTCTTTTAATCTAGCTTTCCCTTTTAAATTGCCAGTTGTGCATTGAAGTGTAACTGTGCAATAAAATAAACGAACATTCTTTTATTTCTTTAACTGAGAGATAAACAAATTTGACACGATTGTTAGGATGGTCAATAGGTGAAGTAGGAGACTTTCGCGAGACTTAAATAGTTAGTGTGCTCACGAAAAATTCTAGGGCCCAAAAATGAAATTTTTGTTTTTAAAAAGAAGTTTGAGTGTTTATATATCAACAGATTTTGAAAAAAAAAATGATTCTAGAAAGCTAGGTTTATGTGTGCTTTTCGAATCAGATTTTAGATTTTTTTTTTTAGTGATCAGAATTTAGGTTCTACATCTCTGGAATTTGTTTTTTATTTTTTTAGTAACCAATTCCAGTTTTAACTACAGCTTAATCATAATCTTGCAGTTATAGTAAATTTATATATCTGCTTCAATTAAAATATAATCTAGAATTTGCAATAAAATCTGAAGTCATTATTTACAATTTTAAGCAAATATACATATTTACAAAACATATATTTATTTTTTTATTTTTTGTGGATTATTGTTTTGATAATTCTTTTTGAAAAGTAAAAAATCTTAAAAGCCATATTTTTTAGCTTGATTGAAAATTTTGAGTTAGGATCATAATTTTTACTTTTCGTTTCCTTTCGTCGAGAAAGACCAATAATCTATAATAATTTGATGTGAAATTATCAAATATGAGAAAATTTTAAATAAAGACAAAAATAAAATAAAATGCCAAGTCGCTTATTTAGCCAAAACAGACTGCCGTTAGTACGAAAAAGCTCAACCAAATACAATTTTCCTTTTGGGCGAAGAACATTATAGTAGGGAAATGATTTTAACATCTCCTTTTAACCCCAAACACCCTGTTGTTGTCTCTATTTACCTTGAAATTACCATTACCACATGAATCACTTTTTTTTTTTTGTATGAGAGACTATTTGGTAACGGAAACTGCTACGCGTACAAAGAAAAAGAGACAAAACGTACAAATCAGCTCGGGGAATTATTTTTGGGTCCCACACGAATGATCTGAGCTGTTCATTCATCTTAGAAATTTTTTTTGTGGGGCCCCACGAGAAATCACGTCAATCAGACGTGTGTAAGTACTCGATCTAAAGCCCATCCCGTTTCCTTCGAAGGAAATGGCGTGGGCTTTAGATCAAGCACTTACGCATGTCCGATTTGAGGTGATTTCAAGCAAGACCCCTCGAAAAATTATTCTAAGATTAATGAACGAATCAGATCGTTCATGTGAGACCCAAAAGCGAATCCCCGAGCTACTCTATACATTTTCTGTTCATTTTTCTTCAGTCCCCTTAGAATTATCGATTTGGTAACAGAACCAGTTAAAGAAAAGAATATACTTCCTCCGTCCCCTAAAGTTAGATACTTTCGGGAGTGCGTGCCATTTTTAAATTGTCTATATCTTTCAATTCATAACGTTTTATGTGATTTTCAGAACTTTGTTTAAAAGAACTAATTGAAATCTATCAAACCAGATCTATATTGCTCATATAAAACATTACAGATTAAAAAAAATAATCAATTTTTTCACGGGACTGGAATAGTGAAAGTGCCTAACTTTAAGGGACACGCGAGAGCACCGAGAGAGAGAGAGAGAGAGAGAGAGAGAGAGAGAGAGAGAGAGGGGAGAGAGAAAGAGAGCTCCCTTTTCTCTCCTCCAATCCAATAAAGCGGGACAGATTCCGGTAAACTCTCTCTCTCCATTAAAGGAAAAGACTTGCTAAAATAAATTGAAGCCTTCAGATTAGTATTATAGAGAGCTTCATCTGAATTAACTCTCCATTCTTGCCTCCCAATCCCCCTGGTGAGTTCTTCTTCTTCTTCTTTGTACTACTAATTACCGTCTTTTTCCTCCTCTTTCTTCTTTTTTTCCCAACTCGATTTGGCATTTAATACTGGCATTGTCAAGTTTTCAATCCCTTCATTTTTTATCCCCATTACAGCTGTTTAATGAATTTGACCCACACACACATAATGTCGGTCTTGTTTTTTCGAATTAGGGGTTTTATAATCCTCCCTCTCGATCTAGTATTTCTTTTGATTTTACTTTGAGACTCGATTTCGTCCATCTATGATTTGGCATCCTCCTTGTGAACCAACTTTGATGTTCGTTTGACTATCCGTGAATAATCAGCCATCGATTGACTGATTCGTGTTGCCGTGTTGGTGAACCAACTTGGGAACGAGGAGAAGGGGCAAAAATGTAATTTTTGAAACTGCCTTCCTTCCTCTTTCCCTGGGCGTATTAATGAGCGGCTCAGATACGTCCCAAGTTGGTTTCTTTAGCGTAACCGCGTTGGCTTACGTTTGCTTTCCGATTCTGCCCCTTGAAAGTTTCTATTTTTCTCAATGGCTATCTGTGCTCTCTTCTAAAGTTCTAAATTATGTTCTCTGTTTGAACTTTGATAACTGTTGTTTTCAATTGCTTACGCAACGGTTTGAAGTAGTTTGTAAGTTAACTTTATGTACTTGCAGTGGATTGTATGCAGGAAAGCTCTTTCTAAAACAGTTTCTGGAAAATAATCTGGTAGACCCAATTTTCTTACTACTCCGTATTAGTTTTCATTGTGTGTGTGTGTGTGTGTGTATTGGAATGGTCCTTGCTATATTGGAAAACATTGGGAAGGAGACCGAAAGCACATTTCTTGGCATACCCAATCCCTCTCCCATTTATGTTTTTTAAAAGAAATTGTTATGACACCTCCTAAAGGACTAATTTTAGATCAAATTATCTTATGACACCTCAATGATGAACGGAACCAACACGTGTCTTTTTTGGGAGTATTAAGTATGTTGGTGATTGATTAACCAAGAGAAATTGTGTACTTTTTTAGTGTGATTCATAGCTAACCTTAGAACACTTGTATTTTTTTGGATATTAGGTATGTTGATGGATTATTAACCTGTAACAATCATATATTTTTTTCCATAACATTGTTAACTAACCTTAGAACACGTGTTTTGATCATAAGACATCTGATTTGAAATTCTGGCTCTGATTATTAGTTCTGGCACAAGAGGGGGAGGTTTGGGGCTGATGGACTCCGCACAATCAACCTGGCCATTTGGGGCCCGCCACCTGTCTGCCTCCCTCACGTTTGACACGCTTTCTTTTGTGAATGAGGGTATTACTGTCTTTTCAACCTTGGCCACCTACCTTTCAATCAGTGTATGACCAAACCTGGGAAACCCCACATGACATGGTCTTGAGGAGGACCATGTCTTATTTATAAGTTACCATTAAAGCCAAGGGAAATTATAAAGAAGGTGAACAAGGAGTCCCTCGCTGAGTAGGTGTGCTTGGTTGTGTCATGTGTGCTGGCCTGGACACACACCTAATGACAAAACAATTGCCCATACTCTATTGTTTTTGAAACCATATCTTGTCTATTTCTATTCGTTAATTGTTAATCCTAGTTTACCTTCCTTGTCCTGACGTGTATGTGGACGTAAATATGCAAGTACCTTATCTTCATATTCATTTTGTCTGCCAAAGAAAGAATTGAACTTTCTTTCTTTCTTTCTTTCTTTTTTTTTTTTGATAGGGAAGAATTCAACATTCTTGTGTTTTAATGCTTTTATATCTAGACTGCACGCTACTTCACTATTTTGCGATTCATCTATAATGTATCTATTTTATTGTCATGCAGGATACAATCTAGAAACAACAGAAAAGTTTTGACTCCCAAAATAAAGTACTTGTTGGTCAGCTGCTGACTTTTCTTTATATTAGCAGTGGTCGGGCTGTCAATATTGGCAGCCTGAGTCACCGGGACAAAGTCCCCAAATCTCACAACAGGTAATCACATACTACTGTGAATCAACCTCCAGTTTACACCAAGTTTGACTTAGACTTCGTGTATTTCGCTTGTTTTCCTCTATTTTATTCAAGCTTTCCTTGTTGGTAGATGACCATAAATATTGGAGGACTTAGCTCCATGTGGTTTCTGTTTTCATTCTCGGTTTTCAAAACAGCTGTTAGACAACAGTGTATGAATACGTAAACATGTCATTTCTACTGATATTCTAGAGCGGATATGATTTTTGTGAAATTTAAAATATTTTGTGCTTTCTTAAAAATGGGTTCTTTAAGTAGAAAAATTCTAATTAAACAAGTTTAGATATCTGTCGACTGACGAGTTGTCTGTTCTATAGAACTAATACTGAAAACATCAACCAAACACAGCCAAATTAATTTATATTCTTCATGACTCTTAATAGGGTTCCCATTTAATGCAGGTGTTCTTCTTGTTTCTAAGATATGGTGTCATTATAGTACTCTATTCGGAAGCTGAAGCTTAGTTCAGGATTTCTGGCAAGTTGTAATTTCTGCACAATCAGGAATTCTCTAGTTCTGGCATGAGAGATTGTGAAATTTGTGCACTATCATGGGTTCCTTATCCGGAATCCTTCAGCGACCTGTAGTCGCCGCTGCTGGTGTCGCCTTTGCTTCAGTTTCTTCTGATCTTCATGATAAATTACAGCTTCCCAAATCAGTAGATAATATTTCTTGCTTGGAGCAATCCAATTCTTCCATTTCTGATTCCTTACGCGAAACAAAGTCATCATGGGTTTCTAACATATCTGATTCCAAGCTTGCAAACTTGTCATTTGTTACGAGAATACAAGTACCTCGTCCTAACATATCAATTTCAATTCCCCCCGTCGATCATGGTATTGTTCCCAACTTCTACTATTCTCCTGTTCTACTCAATTCATACCAGTCTGCAGAATTGGCCAAGTCAGCGAAACCAAGTGTATATACGCATCATCTTCCAACCTCTGCGTCATCCTCAGAGGTTCTGTACAGATGGCACCTACCTGAGTCTAATGCCATTGATATGTCCGGGGATTCTGATTGTTCAACAGTGAAGTCCAGGACAGTAGTAGTTTTACTTGGATGGTTAGGTGCAAAGCAAAAGCATCTTAACAGATATGCAGAGTGGTATACCTCAAGAGGGTTTCATGCCATTACATTTACTTTTCCAATGGCTGAGATTCTGAGTTACCAGGTTGGTGGCAAAGCAGAACAGCATATAGATTCTCTGGTTGACCATCTCACCGATTGGCTGGAAGAGGAGCATGGAAAGAATCTTGTTTTCCATACCTTTAGCAATACAGGATGGTTAACGTGAGCTTCCCTTCCTCTCTCGAGCTCTCTCATCCACATTTACTACCGTCGTACATGTTAATCTAAATTTTGAAACTGTTTTCAGTGATTTGGTTGGTTTTTGACTTACAGTTATGGCGCTGTTCTGGAGAAGTTCCAGAAACAGGATCCTTCTCTAATGGGACGAATTAAGGGCTGTATTGTTGATTCTGCTCCCGTGGCAGCCCCTGATCCACAGGTAAATAGTACAGTCGATGAGATCCAGATGTTATCTCAGTCTGGAAAAAAGGATTACACCATTTACTTGTTCCTTGGTGTTTGCAATGGTATTAATTTGATACGTATTAGAGGTTTCTGAAAGTTTATTAATCTGGAATACAACATTACCAGCATCAGGTTAACTGATACAACGCCAATGAAGGAACGAACTGTTATTTACCATGCTGAACTAGCTCAAAGAGATCCATAAGATGTTGACCATATCACTATCAGGAAGCCAGTAGTTCTCGCATGTACATTATACAGCTTTTGCACCGTCTGTTTTTTTTCCTCTTTTTTTTTTAGTTTCTTTGAAGCGCGTTTTATTTTGCCCTTTCTGGTGGTCCTTTCCTTGCCCTTTCTTCTAGCCATTTATGAGACTCCAGTATCTTCAGAGATATTACCTGATCTGATAGCTTTTTAATTTTAGCGTTCTATTGTTTGCATGGGCGACTAGGTCACAGTGGTAAGGTTGTCCCAATTTGACTTGGTGGTCACAGATTTGAGTCGCAGAAACTACCTATTAGCCTGCGGGGGTAAGGTTGTGTATATCGAACCCTTCCCAGACTCTGCAGTAGCGGGATTATGTGCACTGAGTAGTCCTTTATATCGTTCGCATGGTGGCCGTGGTGGTTTTCGTTTTTCATTTTTTTAGTGTTTTTTCTTGTTTGTTGGTGGCTGTATTTATTACCATGAGAGCCTCTGCCGCATTATTGACATGGTGAACTGCTATCTGATACCACATTTTTGAACCATTTTCGTCTTTTTGACTAGTCACGTCCCACAACTTTCAGTTAATAATTAAGATAGTTCACTGGATCTTTTTTATGAATGTATGTGACAGTATTAATTTAAGTTGTTCAATTATATACAGGTTTGGGCATCAGGCTTCTGTGCTGCTTTCCTGAAAAAGCACAGCATTGCAACAAAAGGAGTCGCAAGCTCTAATGAACCTGGTGTTAATTTGTCACTCGGCAGTAAAACAGTTGCAGATGCAGCAAAACCTGCAGTGACTGAAGCAGCTTTGCTACTAGTTTTGGAGAAGTTCTTTGAGGTGGTTTTGAATCTTCCTACGGTAAATAGGTACATTTTTCTTCTTGTAGCTCCCACTCCTCTCACCCTGGACATGTTGAAATTTGCATAGATATGTTTCAGAATTAAGTGCATAAATTTTGTTATTCTGCGACTATTTCATTCCCTAGAAAATAGAAAGAATTGAAATTAAACATGGGTGTAGATTTGTTCTACTTTTTGAAGTCATCCATAAAATTGACCATTGAAAGCTGGATTCTTTTTAGTGAAACTAATTTTCTACATTGTCCATCCTTCTATGGGATGAATGCAGGAGGCTCTCCAATGTTGTGAGTTTATTGTCTTCAGGCCAACCATCCTGTCCACAGTTGTATATTTATAGTTCTGCAGATAGAGTCATTCCGGCAGAATCTGTCGAGTCTTTTATAGAAGAGCAGCGGAGAGCTGGACATGAGGTCAGGGCATGCAACTTTGTCTCCACACCTCATGTCGATCATTTCAGAAACGACCCACAATTGTATTCATCACAACTCACTGGTTTTTTGGAGGATTCTGTGCTTGCCTGTTGCAAGCATTCTTCCTAATTAGGGTGCCGACTAACAATAAGAAATTTTTTTGGTTTCCGGATAGCTCAGTACATAACTTTATATACATCTTATACTTGATTCATTGTTGTAGAGATGGTTGATTGCAAAAAGAGGAATAATTGCCTCTCATCATTTTTAGGTTCTGTTTTGTGGATACCCTATTATTTAATACTGGAAATCCAATACATGACATCATTGAATGTTATTCTTGGTTCAGGTTTACAATCTTCTTGTGTTTTTTTTTTTTTAATCTTTAATCGTCAATTTACAATATTCTTGTCGCCCTGTTGTTCTTTCAAGTTGCTGCTAAGGAAAGGATATACGATGTTTTTTTGGGTGCATAATAATGACTGTTGTGTTCATTCCAATTCTGTTCAACTGTTTGGGTTAACTAGATTCCTGTTTTCCCTCTTTAGCAGTTTGGAAGAAGGAAAAAAAAAACTGAAAAATCGTTCGTCTTTTGAATGTGTATTATTTTCTTATTTGAACAAAAATGGAAAAAAAATAATCACGACATTTTGACTTAAAAATAATCATAACATGATACATTTCTAAATAATAGTATAGTATAAGTGTAAGTAAATGAAGTAAGGAACATGACACATTAATGCACCATAAAAAATAGATATATGTAGTCCAAGTATAAAAGTCAGATTGATATTAACCATAAAAATATATGGTAGATTAATGCACCACAAAAAAATCATAAAAAAGCAATGAAACATATGGTAAATTAATGCACCATAAAACCACAACCCAAACCAAAACCATGAAAAACATGGTAATGAAATTAACCATGATTAATATTGTGTAAAAAAATATGGGCAACGAATACACCATGAAACCTGGAATCAACTCTATACACTAATACATCATATTTAATGTACGATTCAGCCAACATGGTAAATAAAGAAACCATGTTCATTCCTAAAAACATGCAAAACCCACATATCCCAAACAAATCTCACAAAAAAATTGAAAACATAAATCCATTCATTACAAAAAAAAAAAACAAGATTAGATTTGGAACTCATGCCACCACCATTTGAATTGAAAAAAAAAAACACAAAACAAGTAAACCTAATGAATCGGGAAAAAAAAAACCACCATTGAATTGGAAAAACGATACCGCCATTAGCAAAGACTTAGAACCCACCACCACCACCATAAAAAATACATGATGGCGGAGAGAGGAGAAAGAGAGGGCGACGACATGGCAGTGGGTGTGCAGATCGACTCCGCCGCCGCCCCAAAGTTGGAAGGGTTTGGGGGTTTCATCAGAATTAGAACCGACAATGTCGATCTCTTTGCCCCTGGTGAGCTCTTTGACTTCGTTGTCGATTTATTTGCCAGTTGTCGTTGTAGTACGCATCCCATCATCTTCAAATTTGGAGGGGTTTTGTTTTAGTATTGGAATATGTATTCATTTCAATTTGATATGGGATAATAATGGGGGGCGAGATATAAGGGATTAGGCTCTCTTGAATCCATATCTATATATAATATTATATACTAAAGGTGTTAGCAATATCTATATATATGGTATTACGAGATATAAGGTGTTTATAGCAATCTTGAATCCATCTCATAAATATATAGTATCATATATACTAAAGGTGTTTATAGCAATATTAAAATTTTCTATTTGAATTGATCCTTCATTAATGGTAATAATTGTCTTTTTCTAAAATACATAATAAGGGCACAATGGTCCAATTTCAATTTACAGGATGGAATCATAAAGATTCAAATCTCATAGGGTGGCATCCTAAGGATAATATTGTAATAGGATGGCAAATTAAAATTCTCTAAATAGAAAGTGCATAGATACCCGAGAAAAGTGTCACACTCTGAGTTCTTAACATAATTCCTATATATTTCATAATAACAAAATAGTCCAAGACTTCTAATAAATACGCATACGTGAAATGCAAACATCCATTTCATGAATCACAAGTCAAATTTAGTTGAAGTATTACAATCCAAATTGTTAAAAGAGAGAGAAATTACTACAAGCTTCTAAATCTCCAAATTATGATAAGTCGAAGTTGCATCATCAAGATATCAAAAGTACATGGGGATTGAGTAACTCTATCTAGTCTTCAATAGGATTTCAAAGATAGTATGATGCACTCCAATCCATGATCATGGCCTTGTACCTGAAAATGATAGGGTTGAGCGTACACTTGTCCAGTAGAAAAATCTCTAACACAAACTCTGTATATGTATGTGGTGTACTGTGCAAGTGGGTGAACCACAATGCATGAATTTGTTTGCAAAAGTCCTTTTCGTTCAAATCCTCATTCCACACACCCACACAAGCACATCCGAGACCCACACACATAGAACACTTTAAAAGCCTCAATATTCATCGGGAGTATCTCTTTATAATCAAGTTTCCAATTCAACACCAACCTTAGAGTCACCATGGCCTCTCCCAGGTCTTTTCTCTAATAGACAATCCCTAGGGTCACCTCAGCCTCACCTGGGTCTTTTCCCTAGTAACCAAAGTCACCATGGCTTTCCCTAGGTCTTTTCTTTGAACTCGCACATTCGCTAGAGTCACCACAGCCTAACCCGGGTCTTTTCTCTAATAAATCAAACTTTATGTATTCTAGGTACGTGGGACCCCGTAGACCATTCATTAAGTATTCAATTTACACAATACAACCACACATTTTGATTTCATCAATAGACCCATCATCAATATTGAGGTTCCTTATACAATATGCACAACAAGCAACACACAACACCCAACTCCACGCATATAGCAATCAATTAAGGAATGTAAGAAACTAGAGGATTAGACACGAAGGCAATCCATAAACAGTCCCATAAATGAATCGGTTTAACAAAAATTTAACATATCAAGTCTTGCCAAACTTGTTCGGTCAAAGTATATCCGTAATTTCATCATGGATCCACCCCATAAGTGTCACCACCAATCCATGCCTTAAATGCTTGTACAAATATCCTAATTTCATTATTATGAAAATAATTTAATGCACAAGTAAGAATATCACAAAAGCCCCAAAATCGAGTCAATCTACAAACCCTAGCTTCAATCAAAACATGGATTTTTCCATAAATCGTCTAGATCCACGATCAATGAAGATAAATATTCTAGAAAAGTCAAACACATAACCCTTGTCTAGTGATTTATACCAAATTCCAAGAACTTAAAGAGAAAACCAGATTTTTTGTAATACGTTCTAGACTTACAAAGATTAGGAGTAGAAATCAAAGATTAATCTCACACCCAAAAGATGCCTCACATAGGTCTTTCCCAAAACCCCCCCAGTAACTAAGATAAACAACGTAGCATATTCTCTATGTTAGTCTCTCTCTCTCTAACCCATTCCCATCCCTCTCGTTCTTTTTAGCTAGGGCTTCGCCTGGGGGGGAGCGGCGCCTCCCCTCCTCCCCCCGGGCTTCTCCTCTCCTCCTCCTTTCCCGTCCCTCTCTCCCTCCTCCACCTCCCTCCTTCCTTTACCCCTCATCCGCCGTTTCGTTTTTCCGGCCTGGGCTGTACTGCTGGGTGCGGCTCTTCCCTGCCTAACGGCTCGTCGGTCCGGCCATCCATGCCGCGGATCTTTGCTGGAAGATTGTGGTTTCCGGCCTAACGGCCAATGGTGGTTCTGCGCGCGTCTTGTTGGGGGAACTTGGTGGTGGGTTTGGTGATGTATGGTTTGATGGCGGCGGCTTCTCTTGGGTGGTAGATCTTCAGCGGCGGCTTGTCACGTGGGTCTTGGTTGCTGCTTTCCCTCGTCTTGCACTATCCTTGGTTTTCCGATTTGTGTGACCGCCTTCGGTGGTACGTCGGTTGCTCGAGGGTCTTGGTTGTTGTTTGCTCGAGGAAGGCGATGGTGGCTGCTGGCTTGGTGATAGGGTTTTTTGTTTTGGGCCTTTGGGTTTTATTTGGGCTGTATTATTTATTTGGGTTGCCTTTTGGGCTAGACCATGGGTGTATGTGCTTATATGTTTTATCTGGTTTGGCTCCTGTTGGGGTCTAGGCCTTTAGGTGTTTGGGCTTCGGCCCTTTGGGTGTTTCCCGGGTTGGCTTCTTGCTAGCCTATGGTTTGGGTCTCGGATGGGCATTGGACTGTCCTTAGCTTTGCTTGGATACATTGCCTTCATGCCTTACCCCTTTGGTCTTTGTAATTTTTCAAAGATTAATAAAAAATTTCGCTGTTCAAAAAAAAAAAGAAAAAAGAAATCAAAGATTAATGATCTAAACACATAGATATAAGGGGGAGAGAGAGAGAGAGAGAGAGAGAGAGAGAGAGAGAGAGAGAGAGAGAGAGAGAGAGAGAGAGAGAGAGAGAGAGAGAGAGAGAGAGAGAGAGAGAGAAATCCCACTTGAATGGTTTTGAGCAAAAACCTAACTTAGGGAAGGCCGTGGAGAGAAAAATGAGTTATATGAAATGAAGTGAAAAGCCCCAAATCGATTTTATACAATCTGCCTGAAACCCATTGGTATCGATATCTCTGAAACCTGGTATTGATACCGGAAGGTTTTGGAAATTTTGGAGTGAAGTGGGCATCGATACCCTTGAAACCTGGTATCGATACCCAGAGGTTCTGGATTATACAGAAGGCAGACAACACTACAATACTACTTATTTACACTTCACTACTACTTAAAGTTACTAACTTAAAAGTTACATGTTAGAAAGGAAGTAGCACCCATTCGGAAACAATGGTGGGGTCTAGAAAGGCTAATAATAATAAAAAAAAAAGTCACTCTCCTCACCAAGAATTTTTTTTTAACAAATTTATGAAATCTCGAAGTAGCGTATTTTCAAATATGGCTCCATAGGCCCTCATAACTTGCATAAAGCTTTATCTTAATCCTCTAAAAATATTCCCACAAAGATCGGTTCAATGCGCCAACTCAAAAGTAAGGTATTTCACATTTTTAGTCAAAACAACCCCTCGGCAATTAAATCACACAGTTGACTTTCATATTCTATCAACATAGCACTCAAAATACGCCATAAATCACGAATTTACAAAGAGAGGAAAATTATGGGTCCTTACAAAAAGTGTATTAATATCCGTAAAAGTATATTGATATCCGTAAAATGGGCATGGTTATCCGAACTTGTTTGTCATTATATACATATTATCATCCACCTATTGGGCGGAGGTTAGCAAGACCCTTTAAAGAAACTAACTTATGTGAGCTCTTCCTTGTCTTTATGTTCAAGAACAAAAATTGATATGGAGAAAAAACCACAAAAGATATCCAGCACTTGAAGTCAGAAGATGCATAACATGGCAAATAATTAACTAGTAACCCATAATCAAGGGAAAAAAACATGAGTGCATCCATACACCAAATTTCTAACTGAATTAATATGAAGCAAGAACGATTTTTCATTTGAACTATACATCCGAAAAGAAAAAAAAAAGTGTACCCAATGCACGAAGCTCTCGCACACACGGAGTCTGTAGAATGGTTGATGTACTCAGCCTTACTCTTGTAGGGCTGTAAGCAGAAAGGCTGTTTTTGATAATCGAACACGTGGCCTACAGGCCACAATAGAACAATTTTATAGTTGCGCCAAGTTCGCGCTTCATCCAAAAAATAAATGAGAGTATTGTAATAATTACTACAAAACAAGAGGCTTCATCATCCTTAATCCATAATATTGAGCATCGCATCCCATTGACGAAACATGCTCAGCATACCATTCAAATCCATTAAACATGTGGGGCGAAAATAGATATTACAATTAACCACCCTTGGGAGAGATGAAGACAAATTAACAAAAGTTCGTGGCTCGGCTCGACATGAGCTAGTCTCGACCCTTAAAAATGAGCTAAAGTGTCTGAGCTTGTTTTAGCCGGGAAAAGAAGCTCAGCTGGAGTCAGCTTGCAAGTTGTAAAATTTTAATGACCTGTTTATTTTAATAATAGCCAATACATAATAATGACCTATTTATTTGGATTTAATAATAGCCAATATATAAGAATCAACGTTTTAAAATTGAACTTCAAGCCTTTAAGATTTTCAGCGACAGTCTGCTCTTACTCTTCTTGTCAAGGAGGATCATTTATAAAGATTTGGATGCCCTTTGAACTCCTCCACTACCGATGCAGGACAAATCATTTTGGGTAAATTTCACTGATCTCCCCTGAGGTTTCTGACAAATACAGTGACCTCCCTTCTTCTTTCTGAAATTTCACTGCCCTCCCTTACTTTTGAAAGTAATTGTCACTTACCTCCCCTGCCGTTACTTTATGCCTAACGATGTTAATTTCGTTGGTGAAATGACATTAATGCCCTTAAATTTGAACTTGGCTTCTTTTTTTTTTTTTTTTTGCTTGTTTGAGATTATATTGCATAAAAATTTCGAAAGACGTGAAAAAGTAACTTAATTATTACTTTTTTCTTAGAAGTTTATTTTCTTTGACACAAAATTATTATTATTTTAATATTTTAGTTCCCATTAGATATATTTTCACATTTTGATAATAAAAACAAGAGTATCAATAATCACCTGAGCCCGTTGCTTGCATTGATGATTTTATGTTTTAGGTTTCTTTCTCTTTCTCTAAATCTAAAACTCTAACTAGACTCATTTTTCTTCTCTTTTTTTTACATATTATTTATCTAACCGCGCTCTTTTTTTTGGTATTAGAGGTAATAATGGTCTAAAATAATATTTACCTGCTTAAGTAGGGGTGTTATAGCGTCACTTTATTGCTTTTAGCAAAGTTATTCTCCCTCCGTCCCAAATATGCACACCGAGAACCAAGTATTTCGCACCAAAAAATAAACTATTAGCATGAAATTTTTGGGAATTTTTTTTACACCAATTCAAGGATCCCATTGAGAAAAAAACTCTATTTAAAAAAAAACTCATAAATACTCTATTTTTTGCATGCATAAAAATCAAGGTTCTCACAAATAATGGATAGTTGTTCGATAATAATAATTATATTCTCTTTTTTGCGTGCATAATGCAAGGGTCTTACAAATAGTGGATAATTGTACCTTAATAATAATGTACTGATGAGTTTTTTAGGTAAAAAATTGGGCTATTTTTTTTTCTCAATTGGATCCTTGAATTGGTGTAAAAAATTATCTAAAAAATTTCTTGCTAATAGTTTCTTTTTTGGGTGCAAAATTCTTGTTTATCCTTAAAGGAATAGAAACGTAAAAAAGTAAAAATAAATAAAACCACCAATGCAAGCAGTGGGCTTAGGTGATTATTGATATTCTTTTTTTATTATCAAAAGGTGAAAATATACCTAATGGGAAATAAAATATTAAAAATAATAATAATTTTGTATCTAAGAAAAGAAAGTTCTAAGAAAAAAGTATATAATTAAGTTACTTTTTTTTATGCCTTTCAAAATTTTTATGCAATATAATCTCAAACAAGGAAAGGAAAAAAAAGAAGAAGCCAAGTTCAAATTTAAGGGCATTAACGTCATTTCACCAACGAAATTAACACCGTTAGGCATAAAGTAACGACAGGGGAGGTAAATGACAATTACTTTCAAAAGCAGCGGAGGTCAGTTTATTTGTCAGAAACCTCAGGGGAGGTAAGTTAAATTTACCCAATCATTATTTGCTTGAAAGGGAACACCTGCAAAAGTTTTTAACTTTTAAGCCTTTTAGTCACTTACCATTAAGGTCAGTCACTCTTTTTTTGGTTTTGGCACTTAGGGTATCAAGTTTAGGCACTTTCATAGGATTTTGGGGTTTAGACAATTTCATTAGGGTTATTGGGTGTAGGCGCCTAGGGTATCACATGGTTTATAGGGTTTTAGAAATTTAGGCACTTTCATAGTATTTTGGGGGTTTAGGCAGTTTCATTAGGGTTCTATGGTTTAGGCATTTAAGATATCATACAGTTTCCTAGGATTTTAGAAGTTTAGGCACTTTGATATGGTTTTGGGGGGTTTAGACACTTAGGGTATCATACGATTTCATAGGGTTTTAGAAATTTAGATACTTTCATAGGGTTTTGGCGGTTTAGGCACTTTCATTAGGGTTTGGGAGTTTAGGCACTTAGGGTATCATACAGTTTCCTAGGGTTTTAAAAGTTTATGCACTTTCATAAAAAATGAGAGAGAGAGAGAGAGAGAGAGAGAGAGAGAGAGAGAGAGAGAGAGAGAGAGAGAGAGAGAGAGAGAGAGAGAGAAAATCCAGACGAAAACCCAAATTAAGCATGGGTTGACCTTAGCGGTGCATTTTAACATTTTTCCACGAGCTTGCGGGAAGTCCCCTGTCCAAATGGGACTGGCCCGTACTTTCCCCTTTTATGAATCGTTTGGGCCTGGCTCATTAGAATTGGAAATGGATTGGATAAAAGCGATAGGCCTAGAGTGTTTGGGCCCAGCTCATTAAACTTGGGAGTGGCACAAGCTCGGCTCGAGCTTGCATTGCACTCGAGCTCGAGTTGAAAATTTATCATACAACTCGGACTCGGCTCGCTCTAGCTCATTCCACTTTTAATTCTAACGAGCCAGGCCCAAACAAGACTATCCAATCCACTTCCAATTCTAACGAGTCAGGCCCAAACGCTCTAGGCCCATAAAGTTATCTTTACTTTTCTAGCAAAGTACCTTTATTATTTTCATTCCATTTCACTCGAAAGCGGGGGAGGTGTTGTGCACAGCCATGCTGTGCATGGTGCTGTGCACCCCTCGGCCGTTGGATCGAGTTTTGGACGGTTCGGATGTGTTTTTATTTTTTACCGGTAAAAAAAATCAAAATTAAAAAAAATTGCCGAACGCATCCGAGCCATCCAAAACTCGATCCAACGGCCGAGGAGTGCACAACACCTCCCCCGAGTCCATTTCACTCCCTCCTTTTTATGAATTCGGGAGAGGCGCTGTGCAGTAGGTGGTGTGCTCCATGTTGTGCGGCTAAACTATGTCCTGACGTAGGGAAGGGCTATTTGTGAATTCCTAAACCAAAAGGAGTCAAGCGGTAGTTAGTTTGCGTAATCTCCTGGTTCCCTTCCCATTTCTAGGGCTAGTATTAATTGAATTGTAGTGGGGTGAACAGTAAAGAAAGCTGTAGAGCTGTAGAAATGGAACTAAGAAACCCGTAAGGACTCAGATTCTAATTAACGAACCATGAGGTTAACAAGGATAAAGTATGCTTTGAGGGGTACAGTCTACATAAGAATCTCCAAAAGTAGGGCCGTTCCGGGTAACAAGGAAAGCGGCTCCCGAGGAAGAACTATGAAGCCTATCTCCCCTTTGAGCTCAATCAATGATATAGACATCAATGAAGTCAAGCTTTGAATCTCTTTCTTTCGTTGGCATTTCTCTTTCCAGAAAAGATGAGTTTAGGTCCCTTGATGATAGGATAGATATATTAGGTTGATAGGCTCTAGCTCGTTAAACGAGCCTCTCTTACTAATACCATGCAAGTAAGAGAAAGGTCTGCTCGGATAGTAGCTTCGGTTAAGCATTCTGGTGTAATAGGCTAGCCTTCATCGGTCATCCGTCCACGGAATCCTTCCTTGTTGAAAGAGTTGCCCTTCCCTAATGAGATCTTTAATAGGGCGCGCCGGTCCAAGAATAGCCTTCTGTCTTTAACTAGCTCCTCCGGCCCTTGCCTTGCCACTCTTGCTTGTTTAAGCAAAGACCATTCTTTTCCTTTCGGCTAGTCGTGCTCATTTTCTTAGTATATCCAAGGGCCCTGTTTGGAGAGTTAAGTGTGGGGTTTAATTTTGGGGTTCAATTTTAGGGGATTTAGGCTCTTTGGGGTAGGGTATAGTGGGTTTAGGCACTTGGATATTAGGCACTTTGGGTTTAGGCACTTCAAGTTTAGGGTTTAGGTACTTTTTTTTTTTTTTTTTTTATCGAAAGGGTTTAGGTACTTTGTAATGGTTTTTTCTTCCTCCAAACAAGGCCTTTGGAAGCTTTGGAAGTGTGCACAAAATCAAGCAAAATGACGTAGTTTTGCCGCACAACACGGCGCACAACACCTACCGCATACCACCCACCCCAGATCCCCTTTTTACTCACTCCGTCGAGTAAATGTTTATCTTGTCCAGCTGTGGACGGCCCACTGGAATTCGGTGCAGTTCGGTTTTCGAAAAGATTGTGATTGTTTGAGTCGCCACCCGGATTTAAGGTCCGAACCCGAGAAACCGATAAAAATATGACTCGTTGCCCATTGAAAAAGATTTTACTAGTCCTTGTGAAACCAAAGATTTCTCGGATTCGGGGGTTTGGTTACGAGAGGGGAAGGGTTTTACGGCACCCCTCTCGCCCGGTCCATGAACCGGTCTCTACTCAATGTTTTGTGGGATTTTAGAAATATTTGAAATTCAGTCTATTCACGAAAATTGGGAATCGGGGATGGGAACCACATAACAACGGTATATACATAAAAGATATGATTCTTCAGTGGATGCTTGTGTATGTGATCTCCATGAGTGATGATGATAACAATAAAGGAAAACACAACAAATATTTACAAAATAAGAAATAACAGAAACTATACAACAAATTCAAGAAATTGTGAACATGAGACTTAATAAACTGATTCACAACTTGGATTCCAGAATAGAGATTAAGTGCTCAAGGGTGATAGCTTGAGCGCTCAATCATCATTCTTCTCATGCATTTTCCTTGCTGGTTTTTCATGATTAATCACACTTGAAACTCATTGACACTTCAGAAAGATTAATTGAACGTTTTATTCACCCAGAAATGACTCAGGAGTGCCAAATTAGAAACTGTCCACAAACTAGTCTGAGCGCTCAAGGATTATGGATTGAGCGCTCAAACCAGTTTCTGGTTTCCATGAATTCAAGCCTCCTCACTACTTCTTTGCTCATTCTTTGTAAGATCAATCACTAATAAACCCTTTTAATGAAGAAACAACTAAAACATGCAACTTTGATCTTCCAAAGAATGGTAAAAGAAGAAGACCACCACAAATCAACAAAGGAAAACACTCAAAAAGAGTATGTGAGAGAGAAATCCAGATCACAAACATAAATATAACAACATACACACACCAGAAAGGAATTAAACTGTGATCCATCATCGAAACAATCAGCAACCAACAAATGGCCCTAGAACAGCTTGAGCGCTCAAAGGGATGACCTTGAGCGCTTAAGCCATAATGTGGCTTTCTGGTTTCTGACTTGAAAATAGATTTTGGGCGATTCTCAGGACCCCCAACTTATTGAAAAAGAGTAATTAAGGATAATCCAGTCACTGTTTTGCACTCAAATATGAGATTTGCAAAGATTTTGATGATTGATCATCATGAAAATAATCAACTTACACTCATGCATGTGATTTTGAGGTAGAAATGAGATATTTTGAGAGTTTCATGAGTATAGTTAACTATTAAATGACGATCAAAACCAAGATAAAGCACAAAAATCATCAAAACAGAAACTGTTCAGTACTGGGTTTGAGCGCTCAAGGCCTGAGGCTTGAGCGCTCAACCCCTGTTGTAACTACAGATTTTTGAAAGTGTTTTGTTTGATTATTTTAGACCACTGTAAGCCCAATGCAAGTACAGAAAGCTTGCTTGGACCTACTGGTCTACCTCAGAAAGACCAAAACAGGGAAGTTTTCACATGTTTAACTACCTTTTGGAAATGATTATAACTTGAACTTGATTCTTGGTTTGATAGTGGTTGATTTTGGACGTTTTGGTTGATATTCTGGATGAGTAAGGCAATGTATGTGATGGATTGATGATCAAAGATTGAATTTAGAGTTTGAAAAGTGGTTTTTGTGACTGGTTTGGATGGTGGCTGAGTAGTTTTGTAGAGAGAGAGGGAGGATGTTTTCTGTGGAATTGAGAGAGGTGGAGTGTGTGAATTCGTCCTTCAAAACCAGGGGTAGTGGGTGGTTTTTATAGGCAGTGAGTGGGAGGGAAGAGAGGAGAGAGAGGAAGTGGGTTTGTATTTAAAAAGGGGTAGGGGTAGTTTTTTAGGTGTAGTTTATAGCAATGTAGGGTGTATTGTACGTATAAGGATCGTATAAGATCATCTCAGACGCTCCCATGCAGAAAATCTCATGATGAGATACTCTGCAAGTTGCTGACTGGATCAGAGTTGAGCGCTCAAAGCCGTGGGCTTGAGCGCTCAAGGTGTTTCTCAGGGGTTTGAGCGCTCAAGGCCTCAAGCTTGAGCGCTCAAGGTTCTTGGTGGCAGATTGATGGTTTGGCTTTGGTTCAACAATGCTTGGGTTGGTTTGGGCTATTTTGGTTGTTTGGGTGGTGTTTGGTTGATTTTGATCAAATTCAAGTCATTCTCACAAGTTCCAGGTAATCATGATTGGTCCGGTTCATCATCGGGGATGCTCGAGCGCATCTCAGGTTCAAAATTGGGGTGTCTACAGTTGCCCCTCTTGGATGAGACTCGATGCCATTGATTTGGTATGAGTGGCGTCCAAGATATAGACAACCCAACTCGTTCCCCGTAATACATCTCAAGCTGCAAAGGAAAACATTTAAAGAACAAACGGTCGCGCTTTGCGAGCTGCCTACGTACCCCATTGTAGGGATCAGACCAGCGTAGTTCTGAGGGGTGATTGAAAATACTTTAACCAATAAACAAACATCAACAGGTCCCAGACCTTCGAATGATTTAAACAAACACTAGGTTTTCAACATGATTTAAACGGGCGCAAAGCCCTCAAAGAAAATGATTTTAAACGGGCACAAAGTCCTCAAAATGATTTAAACGAGCACGTGGCTCTCAGACCGCAGTCAAAACACTTCGCGTACACGCTAACGCGAAGCGTGACTGGTGAACTATGATTTAAACGAGCACGTGGCTCTCAGACCGCAGTCAAAACACTTCGCGTACACGCTAACGCGAAGCGTGACTGGTGAACTATGATTTAAACGAGCACGTAGCTCTCAGACCGCAGTCAAAACACTTCGCGCATACGCTAACGCGAAACGTGATTGGTGAACTATGATTTAAACGAGCACGCGGCTCTCAGACCGCAGTCAAAACACTTCGCGCATACGCTAACGCGAAACATACATGCACAACACGTCTTGATTGATTAACACGGTCTAGCGCGACCAACTACTGAGATTTAGATCCTCAGATCAACATGCGTTCGATTGATTGGGACTAAAGAGTCCAAGGTACGCTAACAAATCACAAGTGGTGCTCAAAATGCCCCTGCAAAGCTTCCAAAAGTTCTGCCAAGATTGGGTTTGAGCGCTCAAGGTACCCCCATTTGAGCGCTCAACCCGACCTTGAGCGCTCAACTCCAAAGCCTTGAGCGCTCAACTGCAACAGTTGATGCCCCAGCGCTCAAAAGGTTCAACTTAAGCGCTTGAACCCTTGAACGGGGACGACGGTTCAGAACCCCAACGTCCGTTTTAACTCCGATTTACACCGATTAAACACACTCAACGTTCAGAAATTTTCAGAGATCGATTCCTTACACCTCTCTTGCGATTCCGAACCAAACCCAAACACTTCTCACTCAAATTTCTTGCAAAATCGAAAACCCCCAAATTCTAGGGTTCGTCCGTACGATACTCGATCGATTTCGGTTCGATTCTAGTTCGATTAGGGCTCGGTTCACAGTTTAGATCGGTTTTCATGGTGAATCCCGACGAATCACAACCTCCGGTGGACTCGCCGACGGCGGAAAGGGGTGGTGGTAGTACGGTGGTGTCACCACCGGCGAGTTCAAGCGCTCAAGGCTCTGGTCCGGTGGTTGAGGGGCCACCAGAGGGGCAAACGGCGGTTGAGGGCAGTGGTGGCGTGGAGAGGAAGGAGAAGGAAGTGGCGGGTGCTGATGGTGACAGGTCTGGGGTGGTTAGGGGTGACGATGGTGGTGATCCGGCAGTCTTCGGCAGTGGTGGTGATCCAGCCACCGAGACGGTGGTGGCTGGTGGTGATGTCAGTGGGGGTTGGAGTGAGGGTGGTGATGTTGGTGAGAGAGATGGCAGCAGGGGTAGTGGTTTAGGCGGTGGTGATGACGCACCGGTGTCGGAGAGAGTAGAGGAGAGAGATAGAGAGAGGGGTGTGGAGAGAAATGAGGAGATGGTGGAGGTTCACGATGTGGGTACTGACGACAGCGAGGAGACAGTTGAGGAGAGGGGGACTGGTGGTGGTAGTGGCGGAGATAGGGCGGAGGGTACGAGCGGGGTGACCCGGAGGGCGAGGTATGACTGGGGTGGAGCAGCGCTTGGAAGCTGCTATGCGTTCATGAATGCCGTCTCGAGGCGGAAAGGGACCGGTATTTCAGGACTGTGGAGCGTCTGGGAGGTAAAACTCAAAACTTTTAGTTTCAAATTTAATTGCATGCACTTCCATACTCGCACTTGATTATTAAAAACTCACATTGATTGATTGACTTGTTGTTTTCATTGCAGCTCTGGGCTTACGAGGTGTTAGGGTTGCATCCCCCAGAGACGCGGCACCAGGATCCGAACGTCATCCCCCGGGCACTGTGCTGGGGTGAAGGCTTCCGCTACGGTGGTACAGCGCGGGGGAGCCTCCACGTTCTCCGTGCTTCGCTTGACAGGCTTCCTGCTTCTCTGGTAAGTATCGAACTCTCGCACGTATTCAATTTGCTTTCAACTTGCTCACGTATTCAATTACTGACGCTCTCAACAACTCTTGCAGGTTCACTGGGAAGTATGGGATGCTGTCGATGAGCCTTACCTGGCTCGGAGCAGGGAGCTCACGAGAGGGAGGGTCCTACTTGAGTGCCAGTATGGCTGGTTCTGGTACCTCGGCGATAGGGTGCTGCGCCAGTCGATACGGGCTGATAGACCACAGGTGCCAGGACGCCTTCCTCCTCGGTGCTGATGACGTCACGGTACACACTGGCGGAGATTGAGCGCTACACGACGCCCGACCTAGACCTGAGCCAGTACTTGCGCCCTGCCTTGAGCTATATTGACTACCGGAGCAGGTACCTGGCCGGTCCCCTGAGAGCAGAGGAGTGGAGGGAGAAGATGGAGAAGGAGAAGACCGCGAAGGCGTGTGCCTCAGCTGGAGGGGTAGCTGGAGGTGAGGGTGAGGACACTGGTACCTCGACCCAGGAGACAGTGGTGGCTAGGTGGTGGGTGCGCGTCACCTCCGCTGGTGGAGAGGTAGGGGATATAGACATCCCAAGGCCACCGGTAGACTTTCCGCGGCTTTCGGCACCGGTAAGAACCATTCCTCTTTCAAATTTGCATGCTATGACTACAAATGTACTGATGATCCAAATCTTTTGACTCACTTGCAGGTTTCACAGGAGGCGGCACAGACATTACATGAGCAGAACCGAGGACTTCGCGTCCTGATTCGCCGCCTCATAGCCGGGGAAGAGATCACTATTCGCCGGGAGGGCGAGCCAGCACCTCCTGCTGCTCCTGGTCCTTCTCGACCGAGAGTCGCACCGGTATGTAATTCACACTCCCTGCACTTTCAATTCCTTGATTATACCGTGTACTAATTCCTTTTCTTGTTTGCTTGATGATATAGCCGCCTGTGATCAGGAAGAGGCCCTATGCTAGAGTTGGCGGCCCTGGAGACATGACCGTGCGGCTCGGGCGTTCGAAGCCAGCGGCGGAGAGACTTGAGGAGGAGAGACTGCGGAGATCGTCCCGTCGGAGGGTAGAGGTAGTACCTGAGGGGATAGTTGAGACTACGAGCTCGAGCGATGACAGTATTGATGATGCTAACTATCCCTCTTTTCGGCAGGAGCGACAGGAGCAGCGACAGGGAGACGAGACTGAGAGCTCGGACGAGACGATGGATGAGGCGGAGTAGTACATAGTAGACATAGAGTAGTTTAGAGTCTTGCTTTTGCTTTTTATCTTTTCTTTTGATTGGGCCTGCGTGCCCCAGTAGATAGGTGGATTGGGCCTGCGCGCCCCAGTTGCAGATTTCCTTATTGGGCGTTGTGTGCCCTGGTAGTTAGTGATGATACACAGTCTTGATATTTTGACTTTCGTGGATTTGGATCAGTTTATACACATGATTTGCACTTTCATTGTTCGTTGTATTACTTTCTGTTTTTGATGTACAAATGAACAAACCTGTTGTAGAATGTACACAACTCATCCACCAAACTTTTGAATTCAAACATCCGAGTATAAAGCTTAAAATTTAACCTTTAAGCAAAGCTAACATGTTCGAGAATTTGGACGAAACATGATTATTTGAGTTTATGTACAACCGGAAGATGTATTTACATGCCGCACGACTTGACACACTTCTTGCATATAAACAATCAATAACAAACTATACAAAGTGACCTTAGAACGGAATTTGATGTTCATAAGGCAAATTTGAAAATAAAATGCTTCGTGAGCCTCCTCAGATGTGATGAACTGCCATGTTACCACCTTGGCCAAGTCATAAATGACATAAATGCCCCTGTGATCGTCACCATTTAGCAAGGAAACTTCTAGAACCATTTTTGATATGGTGACGGCCGCCATTTCATTGCTTGAATAGGCCGTTGGAACCTCAAAACCTTGTATCTTTGAAGAATTGTCCCGAGAATCGTTCCGACAAGTCGCAAATACCTTCCGACATGTGTTTTGATGATTGGATATGGCTAGCAAGGTTAGGAAATGGATTTGAACGTTGAATAGCAATTTTGCAACTCCATGTTCACGTACCCCGTATCCGGACACGTATCGGCTTGATAACTCGGGGAACGAGACGCCCCGTGAAGAATTGTCCCGAGAATCGTTCCGACAAGTCGCAAATACCTCAACTTCACTGGTTTGAGCGCTCAATGTCTGTGCTGGGCAGGCAGATTGTGTTGCTTCCCAATGCATTTTTGGACCCTTTTGCATGGTTTCCTCTGCCCCAAATGTCTTGTTGCTCTGATATAACACCTTCCAAGCTTTGAACATCATCTTCCCAAGGTCTTTTCACATTTTCCCCACAAATGCCATGCATTTCCAATGCACTTTCAAACTTTCCAACAAAATACTTTGAAAGCATGCAATTGACCATCTTGAAAATGTAATCTTTGATTTCCAATGTTGCATGACAAATTTGTAAGGTTCCTCCAAAGTCCCCTATATATACCATTCATGATCAAGCCTTTCCCACACACCATTTCCACATCAATTCTCATTTCTTACTCCACACATCTTTTTCAACAATTCTCCATTACTTCCAATATGGCTGCCCTTGACCTTTCCGTTATCAACACTTGGGTTGCTAGCTTTGAAAACATCGATTGGTTCAACTTCCGAGGTCTTGGCCTTAATGCACTCCGTCACCTCCATACTTTTCCTATCCGCCAAGACATCTTACGTGCCGCCGTTCGTTGTTGGGATTCAGAGCTCCATGTGTTCCGCTTTGGCATGCAAGAACTTTGCCCGACCGTCGAAGAATTTCAAGCATATCTTGGCGGTAATGCTTTCGCCGATCCCGTCATACCGCCCATTCGTCAAAATTATGCCGACATTCTTAGCAGGAAGCTTGGTCTTGGGAACGGTACTGCGCGCTTTTTGATTCGCAACGAGACCCTCAACGTCCTCCGTCTCTTTGCGGATTACGGCCCAACAGGCGATCTTTTAGATTTTTTACCATTCAGAATAGGCGCATGTTTGCACTTTGCATGTGCCTCTTGGCATTATATTTGTTGGTCCCCTGTGATGGCCATCCCAGTTCTGCCATTGTCGGTGTTGCTGCTCAGATTGAACAGCGGAGGGACGTGGTTCCTTTGATTTTGGCTGAGACAATCATGGGCTTGGATGCGGTTAAGGCTGGTAGGACGAACACGTTTGCCGGGAGTCCGCTTTTGCTTCAGGTTCGGTTTATTTAGTTTAGACGTTTTGGTTTTGGGAATTTTTGGGGGATTTTTGGTTGTTTGGCTTGGTTTTGACTTTGACTTGGGCGTTTTGGTTTTGTAGATGTGGCTGTGTGACAAGGTTGGGCTTTTGAGGGAGCCGGCAGGTGATTGGGTTTACGAGCCTCGGACTTGGGTGAGTAGACCATTTGTGCATGATGAGGCTGATGAAGATGAATGGACTGATTTCTTCAGGTCATTGGAGGAAGATCACATTGCTTGGAGATGCCATTGGTTGCCTTTGCCGGACATGACGGCCAATCACATGGGAGACACATGGGTGATTTTGGCGGGACTTCAGGGGTATGCATACTATTTTCCGCAGCGCATTCTTCGCCAATATTGCATTCGCCAAGAAGTGGAGTATACGGTTCCCGCCACCTTTAGACTTCCCATATTCAAACATTCTGTTCTTGAGCGTTATCGTACTTCTTGGAGGGACAGGGTCGTTTGGGCTCCTGATCCCTACCCGACCATTCATTTAAATGGACATTACAGAGATTGGATGAGGGAGCAAATGGGGATACGACGCCGAAGAAATTAGCACAACTTGACTTCCGACTCACTAAGCTGTTTCCCAAAATAAATGGTGCATTTTATTTTATTTTATTTTTTTTATTTATTTTTTTTTTTAAGGCTGTGATGCTCAGTTTATGTAATCGAAGAAGTGATTTGAATAAAATTGAACGATGAAGGGTTTCCCCCTCTTGGTTCATCTAGTTCCATATGCTATATCGTGAAACTGTGGGCCAACTTGTCAGATTTGGACCGAACCCCAAGATAGGGTTGCCTACGTATCCTTTTTCAAGGAATCAGGTCATGGCGTAGTTCAAGGAAAGGTTCACTCGGGTATTAACACTCTCCTTTTGTGCTCTGAATTTTGCCTGGTTCCGCCTTTCTAGGTTTTCGGTCCAGCGAGCTTCTGTTATATTTTTGCCTTAAATTTTGCCTAGACCGCCCGCTGTGGGTTTTCGGCCTAGCAGGCTTGCTCTAATTTTTGCTTGGGTCGGTTCGCCCTTGCGATTTTCCGCCCAACGAGCATCTCTCAAGGGTAATATCGCTTGAGTTGGTCCAGGTTGACAAGATTGCTGAACTCGTTACCATCCAAATCAAGGATCACCGCTGCTCCACCGTCGAGGATAGTCTTGATGATGTATGGTCCCGCTCATTTTGGCCTGAATTTCCCTCGTGGATCAAAAATTGGTGCCCGAATTTCTTTCACCACCATATCTCCTTCAATCAGATCCTTGGATTTCACCTTCTTGTTGAATGCGCGGGCAATTCTTCTCTGATATCCCTGAATGTGATACAATGCCCGCAACCTCCTTTCATCAAACAACATTAATTCCGTGAACCTGTCGCTCAGCCAGTCAGCCTCATTGATTTCACTTTCTATCATCACCCTTAACGATGGCACTTCAAGCTCGATGGGAAGTACTGCTTCCATACCATAAACCAATGAGTAGGGTGTTGCCCCTGTTGGAGTTCGGATCGAAGTGTGGTACCCCCACAATGCTAATGGTAACTTCTCATGCCAATCCCTGGATGACTCGATGGTTTTCTCCAAGATGTTCTTGATTGACTTGTTTGCTGCTTCCACTGCTCCGTTGGTTTGTGGTCTGTATACTGTTGACTTGTGAACCTGAACATTGAATTCCTCAAGCACCTCTACTGCTCTTCCTTTGAAATGCACACCATTGTCTGACACGAAGGCATTGGGAACCCCATATCGGTAAATGATGTTTTGCTTAATGAAATGAGCCACTTGTACTGCGGTCAATGTAGCGTAAGAGGCTGACTCCACCCACTTTGTGAAATAATCAATTGCCACTAATACAAACTTGTGTCCGTTCGATGCTGGTGGCGTGATTTTTCCAATCACATCTATTCCCCATACTGAGAAAGGCCAAGGCGTTGCCATTGTATGAAGTTCAGATGGCGGCACATGCATGAGGTTAGCATGGACTTGACACTTATGACATCTCCGCACATATTGCACGCAATCTGTTTCCAAGGTCAACCAGAAATACCCCTGCCTCAGAATCTTCTTTGCCATCATCAATCCGCTCATGTGAGGACCACAGATTCCTTCGTGAATTTCTTCCATCACCCTTTTCGTGTCATCACTATGGATGCACAACTTATGCATGTCACAGTATGACCTTTTGTATAACCTTCCACCACAGAGGATGTATTGCGATGCTAATCTTTGTAGTGCTATTCGATCTTTCTTGTTTGCTCCTTCCGGATATTCTCCCTTCTCAACCAAATTCCAGATATCATGGTACCAAGGCAGACCATCGTCAATTTCGCCAACATTCATCACATACTCATAGGCTGGCTTATTCCTCTGCTCAATCATGATTGGTCTCATTCTCACTCCCACGGGCAATTCTACCATGGACGCCAAAGTAGCAAGAGCGTCGGCAAACTGGTTCTTCATTCTCGGGATATGTGTAAAAGTAACTTGTTCAAATCGATGGATCAGATCATCAAGGGCTTTGTGGTATGGTTTCAATTTCTCTTCTCGTACTTTCCAATCACCATTGGCTTGAGAAACTACCAGATTCGAATCTCCGACCACTTCCAATTTCTTTACCCCAATTTCGAAGGCAGCCTCCATTCCAACGATGCACGCTTCATACTCTGCTTGATTATTGGTAACTTCGAAATTTAACTTGAAAGACAGAGGAATGTGTGGTCCTTCCGGTGAGATCAATAGTATGCCGATCCCGAATCCTCTCTGATTTGCAGCTCCATCGAAGTACAGCTTCCAGGTATCTTCTGATACTGTCATAACATGTTCATCGGGAAATTGGAATTCCGTATCTTCTGGCCCTTCGATCGGATGATCTGCCAAGAATTCTGCCACAGCCCTGCCTTTCACCGATTTTCGCGTTACGTATTTGAGTTCAAATTCGGCCAATAAGAGCAACCATCGTGCCAACTTTCCGGTGAGTGCCGGTTTCTCAAACAGATATTTGAGAGGGTCCATTCGAGAAATCAACACTATCGAATAAGCTAACATATAGTGCCTTAGCTTTTTAGAGGCCCACACAAGAGCCCAACAAGTCTTCTCCAAAGGGGTGTATCTTTCTTCGGCTCCGACCATCTTCTTGCTTAAATAATACACCGCCTTCTCGATACCTGCTTCACCTTCCTGCGCCAACATGCAACCCATTGCAGACTGCGTTACTGATAGGTACAGAATCAGAGGCTTTCCAGGTGCCGGCGGCAACAATACTGGGGGACTTTGAAGATACTGCCGAATCGATTCGAAGGCTTTCTGGCACCTGTCATCCCATTTGAACAGTACTCCTTTCTTGAGCAAATGAAACATCGGCTCGCAAGTTGAAGTCAACTTGGCGATGAATCTGCTGATGAACTGAATTTTTCCAAGAAAACTCCGAACCTCTTTTTCTGTTTTTGGCGGCTCCATTTCCAACATTGCCTTGATTTTTGTCGGATCAACTTCAATCCCCCTGGTGGTGATCATAAACCCCAACATTTTCCCTGCGGTGACTCCGAATGTGCACTTTTGCGGATTGAGACGCATTCGGTACTTCCGTATCCTTTCGAAGAACTTGCGTAATGCCGGGAGATGTCCTTCCCTCTCTTTGGCTTTTACGATCATGTCATCCACATATACCTCAACTTCCCTATGCATCATATCATGTAACAGGGTTGTAGCAGCCCGTTGGTAGGTCGACCCAGCGTTCTTTAATCCAAACGGCATGACCCGATAACAGAACGTCCCCCATTCAGTGGTGAAGGTTGTTTTCTCTCGATCTTCTGGTGCCATCAAAATCTGGTTGTATCCCGAGAAACCATCCATAAATGACAGCAGTGCGTGCCCTGTCGTGTTGTCTACCAGTACATCAATGTGAGGTAAAGGAAAATCATCTTTCGGACTGGCCTTGTTTAAATCCCTGAAATCTACACATACCTTGACTTTTCCATCTTTCTTGGGCACTGGCACAATATTTGCAATCCACTGTGGATATTCAGTTACCATCAAAAAGCCGGCATTGAATTGCTTGGTGACTTCCTCTTTGACTTTTTCAACCCAATCTGGCCTGATTTTTCTCAATTTCTGTTTTACCGGTTTTGCATCGGGATACAGGGGAATTCGATGTTGCACAATTTCAGGATCGATTCCGGGCATATCTGCGTGGGACCATGCGAAAACATCTTCAAATTCTTTGAGTAAATCGACGAGTAATTCTTGTTCCTCCGAAGATAGCCCAGAACCGATTTGAACCATGCGAGGATTTTCCTCATCTTTTAATTTAACTGAAATAACTTCTTCTTTTATTGGCTGAGCATGCCTTTCATTTTCCCTTTCGATTAGAAACTTAAGTTCTTTGGGTATTTCTCCCTCGAACTCGGTTTCGTCATCGTCGAGGTCAACACAATTTATTTCGGGAACAGCAAAGTAAGCGAAATCACCATTTATTTCATTAACAAAGCCCTCTGGGGCGCAGTACATGGCATCAGACTCAAACTCAAAATAGAAATGACAACGTGGAGGGCCAGGAGGCACAAACTCCGACTCACGGCCAAATTTATGCCCTGACTCAGATTCAAACCCTAATTTAGTGAATGCATTAGTAAATTTTACAACAGGAGTGAAAGTGCAATTCTTGTATTCACCGACTGCATCCACTATCAGCACGCTGGGATCATCGAGAGCCTCCTGCCCGAGCATCATCACTGCTGGCTCTTCTTTATCCTTACCTGTCAGATTGACCTCGTCGAACATTGACATCAAGACCCCACCATCCAAAGCCTCCATCCAATCCACTTTAAGGTCTTTCACCAATTTCTCGACCTTTTCATGCTCATCTTCGCTATCCCAAGCATCATTAGCAAAGATTTCGAATCCAGGGTGCACCTTTCCACTTATTTCATTCACAAACGGCTCAGGCTGGCCGTGATAGGGTGCATTTGACCCTTCCCTGACAAAGCGAATCTGACGGTTTGCACTGCTGCTTGCTCCATTGGTCTTTCCCCTTTGTATCTCTTTTAATGTAGGTTCATATCCCAACCCAAAACGGCCTCGTTGAGAAGGGAATTCTGGAAACTGAGCCACCCCCTGGTGAGTTCGACCCAAGCCAGTGCCTGGCAGATATGACATCCTTCTCATCATCTCAAGAACAGTGGTGCTGATTGAAAAATCATCATCAATACGAAGCGTGAATACACCACCGGATGTATCGAAAGCAAAACCTCCAAGTTGGATGTCATTCTCATCATGCATAATTTCTAGCAGGGGAGCGTTATCTTCAGCATGAGGGCGAATGCCTGTGTCTCCGTAGAGAGCAACCGTCCCGCTTTCCAAGCCAAGCAGAACCTTTTGGTGCAGAGTAGATGGAACTGCCATTATGTCGGGACGATGCATCCAAGGACGTCCCAACAGCAAGTTGAATGAAGCTGGAATCTCAAGCACATGAAACTCTACTGTCGATCTAAATCCTTCCGCAGCAATCTCCATTTCAACAGTCCCAAGCACATTGCGACGGGTGTTATCATAAGCCCGAACAGTGAGACTAGATGGCGTGAAGTCCTTTGGCTTAAGTCCCAAACACAGAGCTGTTCGGAGAGGGCAAACATTGAGCGCAGATCCGTTATCTATCAGTACAACTGGGATCCATTTCCCCATGCACTTCATGGTGACATGCAAAGGCTTGTTGTGGTCGGTTCCTTCAAGCGGTAAATCAGCCTCGGTAAAGGTTACAACATGTTTGGCTGGTTTGGTGGCAATGGTAGGCTTGGTGACAATGGCGGCCATCATGGCCTCGGGGGGTGATATCTGGCGCAATTTCCATACAAGATAATGCTTGAGCGAGTTTCTGACGGTGCTCACTGGAGCTCATAAGCAATCCCCAAATGGTAAGAGCGGCTGGGGTTTTCTCAAGTTGTTTCTGAATGGGATTTTCTTCGTTGGTTGGGGGAGGTTTTGGACGAGAGACACGACTGTTGGCCGCGGAGGTAGCTTGGGATTGGTTGGTTGTTGGGTTAAAGAGGTTTTGGAAATCAACTGGATTAGCGATTAGGTCACCGAGGTTGTTTGGATAGGGCGGTGCGGCTAGGTTATTTGGTGGAGCTGGGTTGTTTTGTGGAGTTGGGTTATTTTGTGGAGTTGGGTTATTTTGTGGAGTTGGGTTATTTTGTGGAGCCGGGTTAAAAGGTGGCTGGTTTAGGGAGTTAGGAGGTGGGTTAGAAGTATTTCCAGTGAACATTTGAGGCGGTTGATAGAACCGACCACTTCGAAGAAGGTGAAGAACCGAGTCAATGTCATCCCCCCATAAATCAGTGTAGTCCGTGTAGAAATCAACAAGATCCCCTTCCGCCTTTCTCTTTCCCTTTGCAATACTGGCTCCTTCCAAACCCTTGGTAATCCCCTCCACAGTCGCTTCACTCCAAACATCTCCATTTTCCATGGCAGCCTCGTTAACAGCCCAGACCTCGTTATTTCCGACCCACAGCGGCGCTATGCCTTCATTCTGATTGGCCCACATATTTGCTACAACATTTTCTTCCATTTGCTGTCCCCAAACATCGGGTAGACCTTCATTTAAAACCATGACGTTGCAGTCCTCCGGGATTTGCACTCGGGGTGCCGAAAGATTTTCATCAACTATGTAATCATAAGGCGTGAACTCTATCCCTTCCGTCATTCGATTTATTGCATACTCACTCATCATGGAGAAATCAGGGCGACCCTCCCATAGTGGTGGCATTGGAAAATATGCTTCGTCGAAGAACATGGGAAGTGTGGACCCATCCAAAGGATCGTTAGGGTCCATAAGCTGCCACTCATTGGGTGTGGGATCCCATTCATCTTCATGTGCACCATTGGGTGCCTCATTCTCTTCTTGCCAATTCTGTCCTTGTCCTTCTTCTTCTTCCACAGGTTGTTGATTTTGTATCACAGGCAAAGGTTCAAATAGGTTAGGAAGCGCAAATCCGTCCAGTGGATCTTCAAACATTGGATCCCAAAGTAGGTTAATCATAGCGCCAAACGGAGGTCCTTCATCAAGCTGTTCATCATGCGGCCAAACTTCTTCATTTGCCACATTGTTGGCCACCATTTGCTCATACTCCTGAGCTTCCATAGCCATTATCAAATCACCCCATTCTTGCCACACAGTGGGGTCCAAATGGACATCAATAAAGCATATCTCGCACTCGACAGGTATTGACACAATGGGCTTGGGGTCCGTTTCGGGTATGATGAACTGGCTTGGGTCAAATGGAGTGGATTTTAGGTCTTTTTGAGTGGAGCTAAAGGTAATTTGACCTATATCGGCGTTCCTTTTGTGGGTTGGCAGAGGGTTTGTGAGGATGTTGGGCTTTTCAGTGGGATCTCGAATTTGCTTGTTGTCAATGAGATCTTGAATCTCATGACGCAGGGCGCTGGCATCTTTCAGTGGGATGACCGGGTGTTTGGTGAAATATACAGAAGGCGTTAGGGTAATATGTTGGCGGGGGATTTTGCGGAGGTGGAGTTGGCTGAAGAGGTTTGATTTTTCCCTGTTGTACGAGTCGTTCGAAAACAACAGGTAAAGGTAAGGGAAGAGGGGTGAAAACACGCCGTCCTCTTTGGTTTTGTGATGGTTGAGTGGATTGGGCTGGTTGAGACAAGATGGCGTTTATGGGTTCTGCTTTATGGGGTTGGTGATTCATGGAGTTGGATGAGGTACCGGCTGTGTAACTGGGGTTTGCGTATAGGGAAGAGGTGTTACCAATGTAGTTTCGCTTAGGTTTGGGGAATGGGTCTCCTTTCTTCAACACCCCGCTTTGCAGAGCTTCTTCAATTGACAGACCCATTTCAAAGTAGGTTTCAAAGTTGTGTGCTTGGGCCATGACCATGTATTGAGCTAAGTCGGGTTGAAGGTTCTTGGTTATGAGGCGCATCTGGTCTTTGTCACTGGGACGATCAGTCATTTGCGCGGCCTTTGCTCTCCATCTTTTCACAAAATCTGCGAAAGATTCCCTTTCTTTCATCTTGATGCTTTCAAGCTCTCGAGTGGTGACTTTAAGCTGAACATTATACTCATACTGCTTAATGAAAGCAGCCACCATTTCTTCCCAAGTTTGTCTTTTTGAAATGTCGAGGGATAAAAGCCACTGAAGTGCGGGCCCTGTGAGGGTTTCATGAAACATCTGAGCCATGGCAGGCTCATCGACTTCTTGCAACGAGAGGGAGCTTACATATGCCTGAATATGTCCTCTCGGATCCCCGATCCCATCAAACTTCTCGAAGTCCACATGTTTGAACCTCTTGGGGAGCTTTGCGCCTGGGAAGATGCAGAGTTTGTTCATATCAAAGCTGGTAATGGCTCGCTTCTCACTTTTAGCCACAGATTCTTCCAGCTTAAGTATCTTAGCTAGCATTTCAGCTAACTGAGGATTTTCAGGGGGAGGAGGCTGTTCCGGATGTTCATCATTAGGAATCTCCTGATCCCGAGCTTCATCATCAGGTACTCGCTGTTGAAGTGGGGGGAGTCGACCCTGGATGTTTACCATAATCGCCATAAGTTGGGTGATTCGGGTATCATTCCGGACCCTCTCATCATGCATTTCCTTCCTCAGTCGTTCAAACTCATTTGGGGGATCTTGTCCCTGTTCAGCTGCCCTACTTGTCTCGGCCTTTGGTGATAAAGATCTAGACAATCTTTGTCCGGGAGGTCGAGTCCAAACAGGTAAGGTCTTCTTCTTCTTTGCAGGCCCAATGGTTTCGAGAACTGATCATAAAGCAAAAGCCGGACTTAGATGTGTACTCGATGTGTCTATTATGCACAAAATGAATGATTTACAAATGCTCACTATCGTCTCACCGCAACTTAACTCACGGAGTTAGTCCTATTTCTGGTCTTAGGAGTTAGTCTACCGGTTTCGAAACTCACTTGGAATTGTTTGTACAGCAGATTGTATCAACACCACGGGTAAGTCGTTTTACTCGGCAATTACGGCTTCAACCTATAGCCTAGGTGTTGAAACCGCAACCGTTATCCTTTCTTTGACCATCCGAGACAAAGCAATGAGGTGTCGCTATCCAGTTACAATCGATTCCAAGGCTAGTCCAAAACACGGGTGGCCGTTCGGGCACGGCCAACACCGGAGGCATCTCATACTCCGTGGATTTAAAGTCTCCTAGACTACATGTACAACCCTAGGGTTAGTCTACCGGATCTGAATCTCACTTAAGATCATTGCACAGAAGATTTTCCAACACCCCGGGTAGATCATTACTCGGCAGGTTAAACTCCAAACTTGTTGGAATCAGAGCCAATCACTTTTCTTGATCATCCGAGACAGAGCAATTTGGATGTTGTAATCCAGATACTAATGACCTTAAGGCTAGTTCAAATCACGGTGGCCGTTCGGGCACGACCAACACCGGAGGTATCTCAAACTCCGTGGATTTTAAGTCTCCTAGACTAAAAATTGACAGCTTTGGAAAATTGCCTCAATCCTCAAGTTTTCTTTTTGAGTGATAAGTCCTTGATATCGGATAGTCGGATTTGGGAAATCCTGGTCCACACAAATTCCGACAATGATCTAAGATCAGATGCCTAAGGGCGATTGACCCTCCTCGGGCCAATGTCCCTTAAACCCGTTTAGATCAGTGTTTAGGAATTTTGATGATCCAAATTTTCCCACGTCCGGCCGTCCTAAAGGCTAACTTCTAAGAACAACGCGCATATAGGATGCACGATTCATCATCGGGCCGAGGCAACCTTCTACTAACTGTAAAGGCATTAAAACCAAATGGGATATCTACACAGAAAACCTATACAAACGACGCTCGCAACGACTATATACAATGCAAATGCATGAATGCAACATGACATGGCGAGAAAAGCGGTAACACATAGCATGTAACAAGATGGAGCATGTAAACTTAACACACAGGTGGGTTACTAAACGTGGGGTTCTATGGTTAATTATATGCAAAGGCCGGTTTTTGGTCACTGAGGGTACCCCGGACTTAAAATCAAAACCGCCTCCTACCGTAAAAAATGATAGTGACGATGTGATTTATCACGGTCGAGGGCTGCTGGGCATTTCGGGATTCCCTGTCACCGGCAAGCCGGGCAGGATTGCCAAAACACGCCAGCGGGGCTAAGAACCATGCAAGTGCAATGCAAAATCAAATTTCAAATATTTGGAAAAATCCCACAAAACATCTTTCAAATTAAACCCTCTTTGATTAACACATATTTCAATAAAATTACACAAGTGTAACAAAAATTGCACAAGTGTAATTAAATAAAATATATATTAACCAAAACATCCCCAGCAGAGTCGCCAGCTTGTGGACGGCCCACTGGAATTCGGTGCAGTTCGGTTTTCGAAAAGATTGTGATTGTTTGAGTCGCCACCCGGATTTAAGGTCCGAACCCGAGAAACCGATAAAAATATGACTCGTTGCCCATTGAAAAAGATTTTACTAGTCCTTGTGAAACCAAAGATTTCTCGGATTCGGGGGTTTGGTTACGAGAGGGGAATGGTTTTACGGCACCCCTCTCGCCCGGTCCATGAACCGGTCTCTACTCAATGTTTTGTGGGATTTTAGAAATATTTGAAATTCAGTCTATTCACGAAAATTGGGAATCGGGGATGGGAACCACATAACAACGGTATATACATAAAAGATATGATTCTTCAGTGGATGCTTGTGTATGTGATCTCCATGAGTGATGATGATAACAATAAAGGAAAACACAACAAATATTTACAAAATAAGAAATAACAGAAACTATACAACAAATTCAAGAAATTGTGAACATGAGACTTAATAAACTGATTCACAACTTGGATTCCAGAATAGAGATTAAGCGCTCAAGGGTGATAGCTTGAGCGCTCAATCATCATTCTTCTCATGCATTTTCCTTGCTGGTTTTTCATGATTAATCACACTTGAAACTCATTGACACTTCAGAAAGATTAATTGAACGTTTTATTCACCCAGAAATGACTCAGGAGTGCCAAATTAGAAACTGTCCACAAACCAGTCTGAGCGCTCAAGGATTATGGATTGAGCGCTCAAACCAGTTTCTGGTTTCCATGAATTCAAGCCTCCTCACTACTTCTTTGCTCATTCTTTGTAAGATCAATCACTAATAAACCCTTTTAATGAAGAAACAACTAAAACATGCAACTTTGATCTTCCAAAGAATGGTAAAAGAAGAAGACCACCACAAATCAACAAAGGAAAACACTCAAAAAGAGTATGTGAGAGAGAAATCCAGATCACAAACATAAATATAACAACATACACACACCAGAAAGGAATTAAACTGTGATCCATCATCGAAACAATCAGCAACCAACAAATGGCCCTAGAACAGCTTGAGCGCTCAAAGGGATGACCTTGAGCGCTTAAGCCATAATGTGGCTTTCTGGTTTCTGACTTGAAAATAGATTTTGGGCGATTCTCAGGACCCCCAACTTATTGAAAAAGAGTAATTAAGGATAATCCAGTCACTGTTTTGCACTCAAATATGAGATTTGCAAAGATTTTGATGATTGATCATCATGAAAATAATCAACTTACACTCATGCATGTGATTTTGAGGTAGAAATGAGATATTTTGAGAGTTTCATGAGTATAGTTAACTATTAAATGGCGATCAAAACCAAGATAAAGCACAAAAATCATCAAAACAGAAACTGTTCAGTACTGGGTTTGAGCGCTCAAGGCCTGAGGCTTGAGCGCTCAACCCCTGTTGTAACTACAGATTTTTGAAAGTGTTTTGTTTGATTATTTTAGACCACTGTAAGCCCAATGCAAGTACAGAAAGCTTGCTTGGACCTACTGGTCTACCTCAGAAAGACCAAAACAGGGAAGTTTTCACATGTTTAACTACCTTTTGGAAATGATTATAACTTGAACTTGATTCTTGGTTTGATAGTGGTTGATTTTGGACGTTTTGGTTGATATTCTGGATGAGTAAGGCAATGTATGTGATGGATTGATGATCAAAGATTGAATTTAGAGTTTGAAAAGTGGTTTTTGTGACTGGTTTGGATGGTGGCTGAGTAGTTTTGTAGAGAGAGAGGGAGGATGTTTTCTGTGGAATTGAGAGAGGTGGAGTGTGTGAATTCGTCCTTCAAAACCAGGGGTAGTGGGTGGTTTTTATAGGCAGTGAGTGGGAGGGAAGAGAGGAGAGAGAGGAAGTGAGTTTGTATTTAAAAAGGGGTAGGGGTAGTTTTTTAGGTGTAGTTTTTTAGGTGTAGTTTATAGCAATGTAGGGTGTATTGTACGTATAAGGATCGTATAAGATCATCTCAGACGCTCCCATGCAGAAAATCTCATGATGAGATACTCTGCAAGTTGCTGACTGGATCAGAGTTGAGCGCTCAAAGCCGTGGGCTTGAGCGCTCAAGGTGTTTCTCAGGGGTTTGAGCGCTCAAGGCCTCAAGCTTGAGCGCTCAAGGTTCTTGGTAGCAGATTGATGGTTTGGCTTTGGTTCAACAATGCTTGGGTTGGTTTGGGCTATTTTGGTTGTTTGGGTGGTGTTTGGTTGATTTTGATCAAATTCAAGTCATTCTCACAAGTTCCAGGTAATCATGATTGGTCCGGTTCATCATCGGGGATGCTCGAGCGCATCTCAGGTTCAAAATTGGGGTGTCTACACCAGCCTAGCCTAGTTTATCTTTACATTTCCATGTAATCAATCAATTCCTTTAATCCAATTTAATGGACTTCGGTTAGCTTTTATTTAGTTGTGCTCTCGTTCTCACATGGTTGAGAAATTACTCCCTCCATTCCATAAAGTTAGTTCCCTACAAAATAATTACGTGCAATTTTTCAAGCTTAAAAATAATGTAATTACCGATTTTTTTTTTACGATATATCTTGTTTGATAGTAGTTTTCAATGAGATCTTTTGAACGCTACAAATAGAATTGAAAAATTATTCTACTAGATACATTATTTTTATGTTTGAAAATTGTATGTAGTTTCGTAGGTGACCAACTTTATGGGACAGAGAGAGTATTAAATTTATGCACATAGGCAAACCACAAATCATCATTTGGTCTCGCCCTTTATGCCGAACACAATCACAACGTTTAGCAGACAAATCAACGCACGCAAGCCTAAATGCACTTTGGACTGTTTCACAGTCTTGGCACGCCCACGATACGCCGCGTACACACTCGTGATGGTTTTCTGGAGAAATAGTATCCTAATAAATGAAGTCTTAAAATCCGGCCTTCACGTCACACTTTTTTTTTCCCTTGGCCTGCGTGGTCTCCGCTAAACAAAATCCTACTGCCTAGAAAATGAACACGAGAGAGCGGATACATTTATTAACAGAATATTCTGTATATTTTTTCCTTAAATAGAATGATTGTGGCTCCAACATTAACATAAAAAAATTGATTAAACGGTCATCGATATTGTTTTGTTTTCATACCTAGGCATTTTTTGCTTTGTTTTATTATATTAATTGGGTAAATTGAAAAAATTGGTTTTTTGGTTTTTTTGGTTGTCCTCATTCAAAAAAAATTTGCATTTGTTAGTTTTCGGTCGATTTTTTGTAGTTTCTTGGCTTATCTCGACGAGAGGAATCTAAAAAGTATAAAATTATTAGCCAAATTTAAAGTTTTGTGAATAAAGATGCAAAATAATCCAAAAAACCGGTAATATATTGAGATTTTAAGAACAAAACTTTAAGTTTGGCTAATAATTTTATACTTTTTAGAAATCAATTGAAATACTCGCAACTTAGCCTATAATCCCTGAGGACAATACTCGGAATATTTGCCACTATTCGAAAGAATAGTAGTAATTGTTCAATTTAATTAATTATTTTTGGTGTGAAAAACAACCTACCAAATTTTGGCACCGTTGCCGGGGATTATTAGTACGGTTGCATTGTTTCTGTTGATTTTTACTTTGATTCCTAGTTTAGGGTTTTCTTTAGTACTTAATTATTATTATTATTTTTTTTTTGATGTTTTTTTCCTAGTGCAGGCCTCGCACTCTATGCAAGAAAAATTTAGAGCTGATTGTTGCTTTGTGTTGGAGGACTTTTGGTGCGAATACTGAATTTGAGCCAAAGAACTGTGAGTTTTTATTTTTTATTTTTTGTATACATTTAGTAGTTTGCATTAGGGATTATTAATTTTCGTTTTCTTTTTCTTGCCAAAAAAAAGTAAAAAAAAGAAAAGAAAAAAGAAGAAGAAGAAGAAGAAGAAGAAGATGGAATATGCGTATGCTCCCCAGTTTTCAGAGTATGTCCAAAAGCAATGTAGTTCTGCCCAATGGTTTCCTGGACTGAGTTATGATTGCTACTCCAACACTTATGATTCGGGATGGGAAAATCATACCAATTTTTCATGGACACAACACCCTTCAGACCGATATTATGCCTCATCCCCAAGGCCAAAATTTTCTAATATTACCGATCCATGGGCCTACTACCCTACTTCCCTACAACAGTCGTATCAACCCCCTGCTCCCCCTCCATCTCAAAAATATTCGATAGATTTTCAAGAGAAGATGTTGCAAGCTATTAAAGATATTAAAGCTATTACCCAATTGCATAAACAAGAGCTTCACTTCCAAGCCCAATCTCTCTCAAATATTGAGTTGTACGCGGACCAAATAGAAATTGTGATTAGTAGATTAAACGAGGAAATATTATTAGATAATGAGCTGGTTGTGGACACTATGCATGAGGAGGATACATGGAAGGTAGTGAACATTGAGGATGTAGTGGATACAGAGTATGAGGAGAATACCGGGGATGTGGGACTATTAATCACCAACTTCAAAAATTCTAGGGTTGAAGAGGAGGTGCTAACCCAGGGGAGTGTCGATTCCTCTCCTTCTTCATTGAGCTCTACTTTTGAGCTCATGTGATGTGACCAAATGCAACCTATTCAATTAGAAGTTTTACCACGTGAATCTGTTGTGTATGTACCTTTGGGCCCGGTTGAAACTTCTACCATGGTCACACCTTTGCATGTGACTCAAACTAAGGGGAAAAGTGTGGATGGAAAGTGTCAAGATTTTCAAAGTAAAATTGAGTGGGATTTTGTTTTTGGGTGCAATCGTTTGATTCCTGCTCATCGAATAAGTCTAATGACACTGCTAATTAAGGACACATTTCCTTCGTATTCGGATCATGTCCGAATTTTGGGTAAAAATAAAATCTTAACTCACTTATTTGAACAAATCATTACACAACTATTATTTGAGTCAAATAATTTTTCTTGGCATGATCCTTATATTGTGAATTACAAGAAACGACTTAAACTGATTTGAGCTTCACTGATGTCTGGCTGAAGACATGAAACTTAGCGCTTCTTGGGAGGCAACCCAAGTGTCATTCATTATTTAGTGTCATCTTTGAGTTTTTTTTATTTAGTGTGTTGGAGGATAACATTTTGCAGGTTGTTCAGTTCAAGTTGGGGGTCTCCCTCTCTCCATCTTTTACCCTGTTATTTGTTCTCTTGTACCGAGGTGATACCTTTCCTTTCTTTTAATTTCTCGTCCTATCTTTTAGTTCATACTTTCAATGAGGACAACGAATGGTTTAAGTTGGGGGGAGGGAACACTTTGTTCTTTGTGTATAATCAGAGTCGTAAAAAAGGAAAAAAATTTGAAAATTTTGAAAAAATGAAAAAAAAAATATAGTTGGATTCTTTTTGCATGAGAACTTGAGACTTGGTGAGATTGGCTCTTGATTGATTAACTTTGGGATGTGATAGTCATTGTGTTGGTATCTTTGTTGCGTTATAGTTCTTTTGCTAGCCTATCGTGAGAAATTTGCCTTGGCATTTATGTTTAGCATCTTTGCACAAAGGAAAAAAGAACAAAGTTGAAATTGAATGCAAAGAGGGGAGACACCAAATCACTTGTTAAAAAAAATGAGAGGGAGAGAAAGAAATACTTGTTTTTGTTGTGGAATTGTTTTGAAGGGGTAGGAAAGAGAGATCTGGCGAAAAAAAAAAAAAGAATGAGAAGAGGGTGCTGATTGTTTAATTTGCCCTTAACACATTTCCCTTGCCTAACGCTATAACCTGAATTGAAGTCCTATTTGATCTTTAGGGGCAACGGAGTGTGGATTGATGGATGGCAAGAGTCCCAATAATTGGCATTCCGTTCATGAGATCTTGTGTCCACTATATAAAGTTTTCTTTTCTTGTCATTGTGTGCGAATTATTTTGCTTTCATGTTTCGTAACTTCCACCCACACACATTGAGAGTTCATTATATGCACCTTGTTCCAAGTGAATGTGAGTGCATGACACGGTGAGATTTGAAGTCGAGACTCAGTCTGGAGAGAGCTTTCAGTTGTTTCACTTGTGACCAACGCCTTGTTCACACACGCTAAGTTTAGGTGCTCTGGCTTATTTCTACATTTGATAGCATCTAGAACTGCTTATGCCCGTTGTGTCTTTGCAATGCTTCATGTTCTGTACTTGAGATGTCGATGAATTGTCTTGCATGTTCTTAGTCTCATGTGAAAAGAGTTCACAGTGTTGTGTGGGTAATCACTGCTGAAAACCCTCACGAGACTTCACTTGTCCTACCGGGGCCGCCCGGGGGTTCAAAAGACGTATCCGTTTAGTTTATTTTCCTTAGTTGTTTTTGTTATTTTCTTTGCTCGGGGACTAGCAAAGTGTAAGTTACGGGGGTGTGATAAGTGCCATAATATGTATATTTAGGCCCTCTAAACTATACTTGTCAGTGATAATTATTGAACGTGTGACACTTGTTTAATCTCTTTTGTGTTTATAGGTTGTTTGCGCTCGTTGCCGAAGATTTTGGATAAATATCAAGAGTTGGAAGAAATTTGGGATCAAAGTGCAAAGTGTTTGCTTGCGACCTTAGATTGTATCGTAGATGGTGTCGCCCCGAATGCACCTTGCGTGATGGTTGACTTGCGAGTGAGATTTTTAGCCTTAAAGCGGCAAACTGAATTTTGTGGTTTGATTGGTGGAATTCTCTCGACTTCGAGAACGAATCGAAAAGTTAAGAAGACTAATTAAACTAAGGCAAAGTCTAGGGAATTTTAACGACCATGACTAGGGTTAATCCGTCATCTCTTGATTACCAGTTTGGGACATCATCAAATGCTCCCGAACAGAAGATTTAAAGTTTAAAACCATTTTACTAGAAAAGGTGTTTAACAAAGATTAGTGGTTTTGGTTCATTTGGCAAACGATTAAGTTGACATCGCCCTAAGCATCACACGTGCCAAGTAGTCAACCTCTTGGCTACTTGTGATCAAAGAGATTAACAAACCCAAACTTTGGTACATAAAATGAAACCCTAACTCTTTAATAAACAAGAAATGCATGCTTTTTGACGAGGAGAACGGATTAAATCTGAGTCATGGAGTGTTAATCACCCCATGACTAAGCCTATTTAAACTACTCACAAACCATAGTAATAAATAAGACTAGAAATTTGAAGGAAATACAAAACATGATGTAAAGGAAAATAAACTAGATTTATATAAAGATCTAAGTGCGAGGAACAAGTTTAATACACGATAAATTAACGAGAAATGAAAACTTACACGGGAAATCTAGATAGAGAAAGCTTAAAACTCTCTCCAATGGAGGAGAGAGGGAGGAGCTCTCAAATGACTTAAAGTAAAATGAAAGGTGAAGAAGAAGGAGAGAAGAGGGAGAGATATATATAGAAACCCTCTCTCTCTCTCAAAATATCCAAAAAGTAACTAAAAAACTAAACTTTCCATAAGCAGAAAGTCCAAAAAGCTAGTTTAAAACGTCAGAATTTGGCTTGGTATGGATACCACTGATTTTGCTCGTCTGGGACCAGAGGTATCGATACCTCCCATCAGAGGTATGGATACCAATCTCTCTATTCGTCCGGGTGAAAAAGGTATCGATACCCCCTTTGGGGTGGTATCCATACCAATCTGATTTTTCTTGTTTTCATGCCTTAGTCCCTCCTTGGTCAAATGTGATGCTTCCAGACTTCTTCCAAGGCACTTCTAATCAATTTGCGGCCTTCGGGTGGGACGGTACTTGGTCTTGTGGATGCTTGAATACTCCCGGATTCTCCGGGAGTCTTTGTGAGCTCGAGACATGACTTTGGCCCACCGGCTTGACTTGTGACCTTTCGACTTCCCGGGCCTTAGCCAAATAGTCGTTTCATGGCCCTTGAGGCCCGGTGTTAGAATGCCATGGGGCACTTGGCCCTCGGTACTTGGGATGTTCCCAATGCGCTCCAAAACACGCTTATTTGCTTGTTTCACCTGTAACTAACAAAAACCACACTACGCGCACATCAAACATATAAGGCGCTAAAACGTGTGTATGTGTGAGTAAAATGAGCTAGATAAGCCCCAGATATATAAAATATTGGGGGCTTATCAGGGTTCCAAAGAAGGATTATTAATTCGTTATAAAATAAGCCCTTTTAATGTTTTAATTGCATCAAAACCCTCCCTATATAATGTCTCATGCATCCTGACTTTAGGAGGTAGTTTGGTCGTGGGATCCAACTTGTACTTCCAACGTGAGAACACTATTGACGTGCTACAAGCGGCGACACACAAACATAGAACGATCAAAGAGAAGGAAGATGTTGTTTTTGTACATGGAGATTAAACTAAGATCGTCTCCTACTCTCTGTCCCATGGGCAGCTAATCATCCTTCTTAGGGTGTAGATGAAACCCTAACCAAGAAACTTTGTTTTTATATTAATTTTAGATTTTGATTATCGAAACGACGGTTGTATAATTTTGAGACTTATTTTTTTTATGATTCGATCTTATTTTTCCTATCTAGAGTTGTGCGTTTGTTTTCTGTGATTGCAAATGCATAGTTATGCAACAATTTTCTTGGCGTGTGGAATTGCAAATTAGGATAGTCTTTGCCTAGAGAAGACGAGCCATGCCTAGATTAATTAGTTATAGAATTGAAGACAATTCGTGCCAACCGAAGATAGGTTATGCCTGTTTTTCAATTACATGCTATTTTCTTGTTGATATTTTATTGTTTCAGTAATTGATTTTCCTAAATTAATATAATTACTTGGTTGCGAAGTTAGGGTGGATTCGAAACCCTAAGATCTTTTTCCAAATTATTTAATTCACCATCTTTCTTTCTTTTAATTATTTCGACAATTTTAGAAATCAAACTCAATTCACCTTTTCTTGAATTAATTTAGAAATCAATTGAAATACTCACAACTTAGCCTTTAATCCTTGAGGACGATACTCGGATCTATTCGAAAGATAGTAGTAATTGTTCAATCCAATTAATTATTTTTGGTGTGAAAAATGACCTACCCTCTCTCTCTCTCTCTCTCTCTCTCTCTCTCTCTCTCTCTCTCTCTCTCTCTCACACACACACACACACACACACACACACACACACAATTGCCCAAGAAGAAGAAGAAGAAAGCAGTTAAAAATATCCACATGAAAAAAACACATTTCCGAAATGAAACACCATCCTTCAATTCATATGCGAATTTCAAGTTTCAGAAATCCTCTCTCTTTGACATCCAACTCTCACAGGAAAATTTAATTTTAGAATTCTCTCTCTCTCTCTCTCTCTCAAATGATTTTGGCTTGAACAAGTTGTGATTTGGTATCATACTGGTGGTATCATACTGGTTTGGTAAATCATAACGAAAAAAGAAAAGAATCTCTTAGTGATGCTTCAAAATTACATAATTTTTGTTGTGCATGAAACAGTAGTGTGGACACCCTTCCGAGGAATTCGATTCGGAGTCGCCACCTGGGTTTTAGCGGATTATCCCCGAGGAATCAAACTCAAATGACTCATGCCTCATTTTGGATAAGGTTTTAAACCAGTTCGTCGTTACCATATTATCTTAGGTTCAGGAGCTTGGTTACGAAAGGGGAAGGGTTTTACGGCACCCCACTCTCCCGGTTTGAAGACTGGTCTCTACTAATAAGTATTTTGTGGGGTTTTATAAAATGTTTACGATTCAACTTTAAGCAAATAACTGGGGAATGGGGAATGAGAGCCAATTAAATAATGATAAATGAAAGAAAAGGACTACGGTGGATGTTTGTGCTCCATGAACTACATGGATGACGATGATCAGTGAATATGAGCTAATAAGGACATAACTAGCAAATAGCAGTGTTAGTATGTAAAGAGCAACAACAAAATGACCAGAATAGACACTGTAAACTACTTTGAACTAAAACCAATATGATCCCCTGTTTAGGGTTTGAGCGCCCAAAGGGAGGGTTTGAGTGCTCAAACCCTCAACCATGCATATTTATGTTGATCCTGACTTGTTGAAAACATGCTCAAAGCTCACTTACTCTTCTAGAAACTAGACTTTGGCAGCTTATTTAAGACAAAATGATAATTTAAATATGGTTTTGAGACTTATCAACAAGCCAAATGAGGTAATTAGTACTGGATAAGTGAAAACATAAACACAAAGAGCTATTCAGAGCACATAAAAACATGATTAATGGGCCAGAGAATTGTAAATATATGATGAACCGGAAGACAGTTTGAGCGCTCAAACCCTCCTCTTGGTTTGTGTGCTCTTACACTCTCTTGCCTCTATTTAGATCGTTAACAGCCTCAAATCAATGTAGAATGTTGCTAATGCCTTTATTTTTCCCGAAGCTTGAACTCAAAGAACTTGCATAAGCAAATAACGAACTTTAAACCAAGTTTTAGCTTGGTTTGAGAGAGAGGCAGGAGATAATCAACTGATATTGATTTTGTATCAACACACACACACACACACACACACACACTATTATGAGGTTTGGACCATGATTCAAGATTAGAATAAGCAAGAAGAAGAAATAAGGCAGAAAGGTATTTGAGCGCTCAAACCTTTTTCTAGTTCCTAAGCTTATGTGGTTTTCCAGCCCTTTATTGATACTTTTGTTGACTTTAAACTACTGATCATCACCAATAAGGGTGAGATATACCCATTTGCTTCTTAAAACAAGACCACTTATTGCTTTTTGGTGATAAAACATCATTTTCATGGCTTTTTAGGTTTATTCATCAAAGCTCAATAGAGAAATAGACTGATTTAGAAACATTACAACCATCAAAAAGCCATTAAATGATGATCACATCATGAGAGATGATAAAAAACCACAGAAACCATAAAATGGTCCAAGATAGTTCGAGCGCTCAAAGGGTAGGCTTTGAGCGCTCGAACCCTCTTTGACCTGCAAATTTCAAAATCATTTTTCTTAGTTTCTTGGATCTTGTAAGCTAAAAAAAAAATACTTAGAACCTGCATGAGCTTACTGGTCACCCTCAGAGAGACCAAAACATGGTTTTTCACATGATTTTCTACCTTTTAGGCTATGACCAAACTTCAACAAGGGTTTTTGTTGGTTGATGGTGCAATTGTTTAGAGTGTGGGCTGTTTGTGTTGTGTTTGAGGTGTTGGTGGAGGTATTGAAGACTGATTAGATGATTGACGATGGAATGGTATGATTTTTGGGCTTAAGGATTGGATTTTGGCTTGAGGTAGTGGGATTTTTGGATGATCAAGGGAGTTTGCTGGAAGTTTTTAGTGAGAGAAAGCTTAGAGATGGTTTTCTGGAGAGTGAAGGTGATATCTAAGGCAGTAACCTCCGTACAAGAGGTAGATGATGGCTTATATAGAGAGAGAATGGGAGGGAAATAAGTGAGTTTTTATTTTTAAACAAAAATTAGGCTTAATAGGGGTCATTTTAGGGTCCCTTATACGTGTAGAGGAAGAAATACGCCGATATATGCTCCCAAATCAGAAGAATCTCATGATTAGATGCTCTGAAATAAGCTGACTAGACGGGATTTGAGCGCTCAAAGGGCGCTGAGAGGTTTGAGAGCTCAAACATCCCCTTTGAGCGCTAAAAGGGTTTTGAGCACTGGGTAAGGTAAGGCGCTTAATTCATATATAAACCCCCAATTCCAGCCCATCAAATGCCTTTAAGCATGGGTAAGTAGCTTAATTCATATACAAGCCCCTAATTCCAGCCCCTATTCTGATACATCCTTCCAAAAAAATTCTCAAATCTACTCTCATAAAAAAAAACCCTTTTTTCTTCTTCATCTTTCTATCCACCCACCCTTCAACTCAACCTTCATCCACCATTGTCACACCCTCGATTTTCAACATAATAAATTAAACATTTCTCGAATAAGGAAATATGATACGTCATACATTCATTCCCCAAAGTCTCACCACAACGTCCCAAATACATCCAAAGAAGTCTATGAAACGTACCCGTATCCCATATGAAAACATGAAAGTAGTTATAACATTACAGTATTCCACTGTCAAAAGAGAGTATAAGTAAATGGAGTTATAAGTTTTCTTTTTGGGTAAAGAATGGAGTTACAAGTTTATCTCCTAAAAATAATGTTCATGAGATAATTGAATAACTCATCTTGTATGCTTTCAAAATATCATGCACTTCAAGCACTCCAACTCATGCTCCTTGATTTGTACCTGAACATGGAAGGTTGAGCTACATTAGCCCAGTAGAAAAATCTTCAGATTTTCTTCTAAGTCTAGAAAAGATGCATCGAATTACCATTCAGGTAAGTCACTTTTTTAATTACCATTAAGGTAATTCACTCTTTTTTGGGTTTAGACTGTTAGGTATCATACGGTTGCATAAGGTTTTAGAAGTTTAGGCACTTTGATATGATTTTGAGGGTTTAGACACTTCATTAGGGTACCCTAGGGTTTAGGTTTAGATACTTTAATAGGGTACCCTAGGGTTTAAGTTTAGGGTGCACTTTCCTATGATAGGGTACCCTAGGGTTTTAGGCACTTTCATAGGGTACCCTAGGATTTAGGTTTAGGTACTTTCATAGGGTACCTTAGGATTTATGCACTTTCATAGGGTACCCTAGGGTTTAGGTTTTATGGTGCACTTTCCTATTATATGGTTATAGTGGTTTAGACATTTTCATAGGGTACCCTATGGTTTAAGTTACACACTTTCATAGGGAATCCTAGAATTTAGGCACTTTTATACGGTTTGGGGAGTTGAGGAGAGAGATTATGCCCATGTGGAGTGGAGAGAGAGAGAGAGAGAGAGAGAGAGAGAGAGAGCTGGGAATTTCCATAAAGGGGTGGGAGCATGTGAATCTGGGATGCGGGGGTGGAGCTGGAGGGAATCCGATCCATTTTCCTGTACCGGCCCGTCAAAAGCTCGAAAATCTTCTACACTGTCTATATGTATATGAGATGACATGAACATCTAGATATCAAGGAGATATGGAAAATACAACAACGGAAGCATTACTTCAATATGCAATCGTATACTAGAAACCAAAGGGTATCATACGTAAACAATGTATCCCCTAAGTGTCCAAGTATTCCATGGTACCCAACATGTCCCAGAAGTATCCACATGTCCCACAAGTGTCCATGTGTCCCACAACATTCCATTTCCATCAATTTACCTATTTCATGTTCATTTCGTTCATTAGATTAACATTCGAGCATTAGAGAATTCGCAATCCTCTTTCCGAGTCTTATGGGCCTCGTGGAACCCTTCCTAGAGACACATCGATTGATGGTCCTAATGACTTATTTCTCATGCTTTATCATTTGACTATTCACATTCCTTAATTTACCAATTGTCCGTTCATATCGTTTATAACATGCTCATTGGTTCACACATGCAACGTTATCACGTGTCAAGCAAGTGTACATGTGATAGTAATATCTGTTACTTCCAAGAAGTATCTAACAACACAGCTCCAAACTTAACTTAATAATTCCAGAAGTTCTAATGCAATGACAAATGATATCTCGAAGGTGTTGACAACCAACTCAGTCGGAGGCCAAAGGAGAACAAAGGGAGGGTCATGACAGAAAAACAAAGGCCGGGGAGTAATCTGCCAAAATCGTCCGGCGTCCGAATGGAAAAACCAGTAAGCAGGGGTCACGCACAGCAAATGCAGATAAAGATGGTTTTCATCCAAACTCAACAAAATAAGGTTCAAAATCAGAAATTCTTGCTACCAATAACCAATATACAAGTAGCGCGAGGGAGATTATCAGTGGGTAACAACAAATCAAAGGAATCAAGGATCAAAATCAATCTTGAATGCAATTGACCCGTAGAACTTCAATTAAACTTCAAAAGCTAGAATCAAGACATGGATATATGTTTCAATCACCCATAAAAACCTAGAAAAAGAGAAGAAATACCGACCTTAATGGTTTGAACCTCCCACAAGCTTTAATCGAGAACCCTAACCTCCTCTAAGCTTGAAACCCTCCAAAACTAATTCCCAAGGCTAAAACACGCGAAACCCAAGCTCAAATGGCGTGACGGCGAAGGATTTGAGGTAGATCCATGGACGTTTTGAGTGATTAGGGTTGGTTTTGATGGGAGAGGGGAAGAGAGAGTCAGCTGAGAGATAGGGATGAGGGAGGGGGGAGCCGGTTTTGGTGATTGGGCTTAAATTTCTCTCTCCCCATTTGGTTTACATAGTGTTAATTACACACACACCCCTCCACTTACCAAAGTGCCACAATCAAGTTCAAATCAAGAAATCCTCTCACATTAAACCCACATGTAAACAGTTAAATGCAATTACACAAAATCCCCACTTAATTTCTGTAATGTTCTATTTAAAAAAATTTGGGTCTTTACAACCATCAACTCATCCTCCCCCTTCATTATCCATTTAAAAAAAAAAGACAAAACAAGGAAAAACCATTTGGTCAGAGATATCTATGTTGTTTCAGATTGGCTTTTGTGGTGCTTGAGAGGCATTTCTTTAGGCGATTTCTGGTTCAGTGTTTCGGTAATTACTCAGTGGTGAGTGCTGGCATATGGGTAGTCATCAATGTGAATTATTTTATTTAACCACTAGTTAAGGAAGAAGATGTTAACGGCATTGGTGGTGGCTCCACCTAGCCTATACATCATATCTATCCACCTGAGTATATTGGTCTCTTGAAGCCCAATCATGGGAATGGTGACTGACGGGTGGTATTTGTCATGCTCGGAACCCGTCCCTATAGGTGTTAGGCACAACAAAGCGTTGGTGAACTCTCACCAAGGCCACATCACAACATATATAGAGCTTAAACGGATGACTAATAGGGACTCACGAGTTTAAACAGTGGAAATTTGTATTAATAAACCAAACCACAAAGTGTCTTCGCATCAGGATCTCGAACTTAAAGTACATCACAGAGTTGTAGTTAGATCCAGAGTTCACTAACTATATACAATGTTACAAGTCAAAGGTACAAGTCGAGCTACAACTTGCTATCTACGTTCTATCTACAAGCCTTCCCATGTATAGCATATCCACAAAAGAGGTACCATGTCACCCTGCTACTCATTGTTGCCTGAAAGGTGGAAAAATATTTTACATAAGCCAAGCTCGTATGAGTGTTTAACACATAGTTCACATGCTTTCTATGGATATCCTCAAAATATATTTCAAATGAATCAATTCACATTTAACATATTCCAAAAAGAACCCATAATTCAAAAACCATTTATAATGCACATTCCTCTTCGAATCATTGCACAACACCAGACGTCCCCGGAACAGATAAGCTAGACGTCTATCACATCATTCCACAATTTACACAAACACATCTTGCTAGTCTTTTAGCACTATCCCCTAGCAAGCTGGGACATAAGGGATGCAATTAATAGATAATAAAAATTTCCACCTTTCACATAATATCCATATCCATGGAGTTCATATTATATATAGAAAGACATGTAAAAACATATACCATTTGAACTTGACTACCAAACGTACGCAAAACTATGTAATTTATGTGTTAAGAACACTCATCTTGACTCCAAGCTTTCACACAAGTATCCTATAGTAAGCAAATAAGGTAAACACGTGTTAGGCATCAATCGTTAATCAAATATCTAAAATAATCCTTCCTACTACCCCATGTTCACTAACAAGATTCTTTGGTCATGGTAGGAGATTAGATTGAAGCCTAACATTAAAAAGGCAATAAAATCTTTTATGTAGTAGGACCACCATCAATAAAAATTACCCTTTGAGAGCTTCGAAACAATAGGTCATACGCTAAAGGAGTTCAGTAACATGGCTACACCCGATTCGCATTAGGCAAGTAGCTTTGAAAACAGAGAGTTGCTGAATCTGTACTTTAACCAACTTCAAATAAAAGACTGATTTTGCTCAGGAACAATCAAGGTGAAATCTTTACATATTATGAAAGGTCTATGTGTCTGGTTCCAAAATCAGGAAACGGTGCGCAATTTCGACGCTCGTGCAAGAAGATATGGTCGTTTCCCCAAGATGTGTCGGAGCAGACTGCATAGTGGCGAATTTGACTGCAGCTAAATTGAGAAATTATAGAGAACTCAACACTTCCAATTTGGTTATGAAATTTTCACCATACACAAGAGACACATAATGGAGCTCTCAGTAAAAATCTCAGAAATTTAGGGGCTTTAGAACTGCCTCAATAAAATTTCTCTAAAATTGATCAGAACACCGGATTTAAATTTTGCAGAATTCCAAGACTAAGTGGTTTCTATAAAAATTGACCTGATTCAACAAGTCTTCATCATGAATAGTCACAAAACTTCATGAACAAGAGTTCTCAGGGTCTCCAAACTTCAAACTCTAAACCCTACTTCAAAGTGTGAAATTGAACATGTAAACTATGAGATTAAGGGAAAGGAATCAAGTACTTTACCTATTGAAGCCTTCAATTAAGTCAAGCTAGGTCCCCTCTTGATTTCTTCTTCTTCTTCTTCTTCTTCTTCTTCCACGACTTCTCTCTCTCTCTCTCACGGTGGAAACCGATAAGAATAAGAATTAAGAAGAACGTAGAAACACCCTGCTGTTTTATTAACTCTTAAAGGAGAATTATATGGTGTGGGCAAGTGCTCATGTTTTTATGTTCCACATCGCGCCAACCAACAAAGTAAAGCCACATATACACAATCCAACACGTCATTACACTATGTTGGTTAATCTAATAATATGCTTCTAGAGGGGGAAAATCTGGGTATGCTATTTCATACCTCTATGAGATCAACAATATGCACTCTTCGCCGGAACCCTAGCTTTGCAAGACAATAAGCGGTTAGAGCACATTTGCCTCTCGTAGGCAAAGACCCTCTGATATTTAAGTCAGTATCACGTATCACGTACTATGAGGAAACCATAAAACACGTAAAGCGTGTAAACACGAATTACCACGTAACTTTCTTCATGGGTGTTGCACCTTATTTATAGATGTGGGGTGCTTGTTGTCCAAAGATCCTATTCTCATTAGGAGTCCTTTCATATATGAGACTCGCTCTATATAGAAACACAATCTTTATTCTACAAGGATTCTTTCCACGTTAGGAATCCTTGCCATTATCGGAATCCTCTTTACGTTAGGAGTCCTTTCTCTTATGAGATTCGTCTCATATGGCCATACAATCAGAATTAATTCTCTTCTTGTAAGGATTCTGTATCTATATTGGACTTCTTGCCCAATATGGAAACTTAATGATAACCTCTTAATTCTCAGGATTTACCCTTTATTACATAAGAGACTATTCTAGATCCTTCTAGAATGAAATCCGAAAGCAAGTTCAGATCAACCTCGTCCCACACTAGAATCAGCTTTCACTCCCTAACACTTGCACAAAGTGACACACACGAATATGTAGCTTTTGTCACGTAATTGCAATCCTTTCCATTAATGAAGTTAGCCCTAACGGGATGGAAGAGCGTTAAGTGATAGCGTTTGATAGATGAAGGGGTCTCCTTATTTACTTTTAAAGATGAGATGGTATCATGGAAAAGAGTGATATGAGGGAGTGTTCATGCTTTTTACCCTCCAAAAAAAGGGCCAATTAGCCAAAAATTCAAAACATTTGACATTTTTTAATGGAAGGACAAAGAACTTTTGCAATCGAACATAAAAACAAACAATAGTTGACATTTTTAAAGGGAGGGACAATGAAGTTTTGCAATCGAATATAAAGACAAAAAAAATTTGTGAACTGTTACTAATTTTTAAAAATTTTAATTTCAAACATAAAATTAAAAAAAATCACCACTCCACCTCCAGCCAACCACCACCCCACCTCTGGCCGACCACTTTCAGCGACCAAAAAAATTAGTGAGATGTCACTAATTTTAAAAAATTCTAATTTCGAGCATAAAATTTAAAAAAATCATCACCCCACCTCCGGCCAACCACCACACCACCTCTGGCCGACCATTTCCGGCGACCAAAAAAATTAGTGAGATGTCACTAATTTTTAAAAATTCTTAATTAGAACATAAAATTCAAAAAAATCACCACCCCACCTCCACCCGGCCACCACCTCACCTCTGGCCCTTCCGGCGACCAAAAAAATTAATGAGATGTCATTAATTTTTAAAAATTCTTATTTCAGACATAAAATTCAAAAAAAATCTCCACCCCATCTCTGGCCGACCAGCATCCCACCTTTGGCCGACCACTTCCAGCGACCAAAAAAATGAGTGAGATGTTACTAATTTTTAAAAATTCTAATTTCGAACATAAAATTCAAAAAAATCATCACCCCACCTTCGGCCGACCACCACCCCACCTTTGGCCAACCTCTTCCGGTGACCAAAAAATTAGTAAGATGTCACTAATTTTTATAAATTCTAATTTCGAACATAAAATTCAAAAAAATCACCACCCCACCTCTGGCCGACCACCACCCCACCTCTGGCTGACCACTTCCGGCGACCAAAAAAATTAGTGAAATGTTACTAATTTTAAAAAACTCAAATTTCATAAATAAAATTCAAAAAAATCATCACTCCAACTCTGGCCGACCACCACCCCACCTCGGGTCGACCACTTCCGGCGACCAAAAAAATTAGTGAAATGTTACTAATTTTTAAAAACTTGAATTTCGAACATAAAATTAAAAAAAAATCACCTCCCCACCTGGCCGACCACCACCCCACCTCTCACCGACCACTTCCGGCGACCAAAAAAAGTAATGAAATGTCACTAATTTTTAAAAACTCAAATTTTGTAAATAAAATTCAAAAGAATCACCTCCCCACCTTCGGACAACCACCACCCCACCTCTGGCTGACCATTTCTGGCGACCAAAAAAATTAGTGAAATTTTACTAATGTTTAAAAAAATTGAATTTTGAATATAAAATCCAAAAAATCACCATACCACTTCCGGCCAACCACCACCCCACCACTTCCTACGACTAAAAAAATTAATGAAATGTCATTAATTTTAAAAAGTTCTAATTTTGTAGACAAAGCAAATCCTTGAAGCAACTGTCCTACCTGACTTCATTTTTTAAAAGGTATGCGAAAAATAAGGAATTGAAGGGGGAAGCTAAATGCACAGCCCTCACTTGCCCGATCAGCTGCCCCCTTTTGGGTGATTATTGGGGTGACGATGGTAATGTCGCAGAATCAGTGCACGATTAGGCCTCTTTGCGTTCCACTAGATCTTTGAAGGGATGATGGGGGCTTGGTAGTTGTATCGCTTAGGTACAGATTTTTATTAAACCTTTTTTTTTTCCTTTTAATCATCTTTATCTGCTTATGTAAATACTTGATGGAAGTGTGTTTTGTTTCAGGCTCCGTTTGTTTCGAAGTAAAACATTTTTCATTGATTTTTTTTTTTTTTTGGAAAATGAGATTTCATAAGAATATTTTTCATACTTTTAATTTCTGGCGTTTGGTTGACATGATTTTTCTTGAAGAACAAAGTAATTTGGTTTTCTTACTAACTTTCGTGTTGACAATGTTTCTGCCACATGGAGTGCTCTTTTGGCGGATGATGAGGTGATGGAACCGTGGAACGCCAATGGGGGGGAACATGAGAGAGAGAAGATAGAAAAACTTTCTCCGTGAAAATTGAGGCGGCTTGTTGTGCATTAGCAAGTTGATGAACCCGGAAAATAACTTACGACCATTCATCAAGTAAGTCGTTTTTCGGTCTCGAATGGAAATTGTTTTCACGGAAAAACTATTTTACTTGATTTTTAAGCAACCAACCAGCGGAAAATTGTTAAAATATTTTCCTCAAAAATATTTTACATCCAAACAAACGAAGCTTCAGTGTTGAATTTTTTAGATTAACTGTTCTCTTATAATTAGTTCCTTCGACCGTGCTTCCTCGATTTTTTTTTCCGTTGACCCATTGATATTCCTCCAATAATGCCGTGGAGCTTCGAATTCGGTGACCCGAGAGACTGTCTTTGCATGTTCAATGTGGGAGAAGAGAAAGAGAAAGGATGAATTTGGAGAGAGAGAGAGAGATTCTAATTACTAACAATGTTTTTATGTTTGATTGCAAACGTTCCTTATCCTTCCCTTCAAATAGACAAAATATTATATATTTATGACTAATTAAAAATTCATAAGTTGAGATTGATGATGGCCTAACGAAACCATCTGAAAATGAGGCTATTACCAGAACAAAATAATAAAATAAAATAAAATAAATCAGTACTCTACGGTAGGTAGACAAAAAAGAGGGAGGGTATTTATTAGAAAAAAATGTTAAAATAAGTTCAGTGAACTATATTAAAAAGCTTCTCAAAAAACTATATTAAAAAGTATGTTAAATTATGTAAGAAAATGTATAAAAAAAAAAAATGTAAATGTATTAAAAAATATAAAATGTGTACGAGTGCGTGTTTTTCTGCACTGTGAGCCCATTAGGCACACTTCCATTTCACTCCTGGTCCCCCTGTCTGCTCTGTTGGTAGATTAGGGTTTCCGATCGAACCCTAATCTTCCATCTTGAGACCTCGTTTCTTTCTACCTTCCGACTGAACCAGACCTCTGTCGGCCCTGCAATTAGGTTTTGAAAATGGCGGCGTCGGCGGCGTCGGTATGCATAAACGATTCTCTGAGGGACGACGAGCTTAGAGCTATTCTTTCGAGGCTGGAGAGCGACAAGGAGAAAGAGGTGTTCGGTTTGGTTTGCAAGAGGTGGCTGCATTTGCAGAGCACTGAGAGGCGGAAGCTCTGTGCCCGCGCCGGGCCTCACATGCTCAGCAGAATGGCCGCCCGATTCAACCGCCTCCATGAGCTCGATCTATCCCAGTCGGTGTCGCGCTCCTTCGCCGTCACCGACTCCGATCTCTCCGTCATCGCCAACGCCTTCACTTGCCTGCGTGCCCTCAACCTTTACAATTGCAAGAGTAAGAAGTGCCACCTATTTCCCCTCATTTTCTATTTTTTTTTCATGGGTTTCTGTTGGTTTCACATTTATAAGCCATATATACGTATAACTATAAGGTGCGGCCCAACTTGCGGAAGGCAAAATCTTAGTGGTTAAATATCAATGCTAAATTTAACTTGCTAGATTAATTTGTATTTGGAAATTATAATTCTTGCTTTCTGATGTGGAAGATTATACTCAAGAATAATGAGTTTCTATATAGTATGTATAATTCTAGTATTATACTTTAAAATATGAAATAGGAAAGAGTCGTCAAGGATTAATCCCGACCAAAGTAATACGTAATTATGGAGTATTTTTTAAGAGGACTTGTTTGTTTATATCTGAATGAGGCATTTTTACCAATTGAAGCTATTTTGAAAAGTCAAAACATATTGTGCGTATGCACGTGTGAAAATTGAGGCCTCTCAAAAGAGGCCCTAGGCATCAGCCTCAATGGCCTAGTGCTTGGGCCGACCCTGTAACGTGTATTTTCTATATTAGTTTATTGGTCATCTGTGAGAAGCTTCTGAATAATTGCTGATATTTTGTTTTGAAATTTGGAGTTTCTGCAATAACTGAAAAAGTTGGCAGAAGTTCATGTAATATTGTGTTTTGCACGCTTTTTGTTAAGGTTTTAGTTTTCATTGCTCGTAAATGAGAAAGTCGGTATCTTCTGTCAGACAAACAGCTTTAATTGGCTTATACGAGGTCAGGGTTATGTGAGCTGAATGCCATAGTGATACATGCTCTTGGTTGAGTGTTCAAAGCATTGTATGTGATTGGAATTTACTATTGAGAAGTAGGATAAAAATGACCTTAAATGGCCCTCACATTATAATACTAGCGACGGGCACGTACTTCGACATCATCTATAAATCTCCAAAAATGCTAGAGCCACTCACACTCAACCACACACCCTCTCACATGTGGTGGGGTCCACCCGGTGGGTCCCATCCGGTGGGACCCACCACATGTAAGAGGGTGTGTGGTTGAGTGTGGTTGAGTGTGTGTGGCTCCATCACTATTCATAAATCTCAATAGATGTTGCATGGAAATTAACTTTGCACAAAAGGTTATTGCTAAAATAAGAAATGAATTTTATGAAAATGTGGGGACAAACAACACTAAGGCCGGTAATTAAAAGGAAGCAACACTAAGGGAGAAAGCAACTAACGGATATTAAAATGCACAATGTAGTAGAAAGCTTCATTTTTATGGGTGTTTCAAATAAATCGGCTTGATCTTAACTTTCTTGGTAGACGATAGAGCTGATGCTCATTGTGTGTCCATCGGTCTAATGCATCAAGTTGCCAATCCTGTTATTGAGAAGGAAGGAATTCAAATTTATACAAACACAAGTGGAAGCGTCAAATCATATTGCTGAAACTAATGCATCACTTTACCTCTGTATCACAATTAATCAGCCCTTTTGTAAAGCAATCCATCGCCTTTTGTTCTTGGTTCTCGTTGGTATCCTGGGGCTTGTATTTGCTGATTACTTCAACTAAACTCGATCATATTCTATATGTATATATACTCATACATGTATTGAACAGTCTTGAATGTGGAACTCATTGTGATGGCCATGTTGCACTCTTGGTTAGCTAAACAAAATGAGGGCATGGTCAATAATTAGTAATTATTTCCTTTACGAAAGCAACTACAATTTGATGTTAATATTGTGTAAAAAACTCATGGTATGCAATGTGTTTCTGGAACAATTTTTGGTTTCTACAAGTAGCAGCAACTAAAATGCGACTAACAAATGTGTAACATTACTTTAGGTACAACCAGGCATGTTCAGTTTCACTCCTGGAAAAACTAATAACGATTAATTTGGGGAAGAAGTTTTTGTACCGCTTTTCACGTAGGCTATAAATCTAGCTAATATAGTGCTCTTCTTGTAATGAAGCACCAGTGTATATATGCGGTAGTAGTGAACGTTTTTTTTACTCTACATTGGAGGAGCCAAAGACGATATCGGTTTCCTATTACCAGACCAACTTCGTCTTTCCGTATCAACTAAATGCTTTATCAGTTTGAGACTGTCATGATATAGTTAAATCAGCAACACTTCCAAATGCCACTTCTTCCCGACGCATCCATCTTTAGAGTAAGCACTTAGTCTCAATATGTCTCTCTGCGTCTGAACCTACAAAAGACCACATTTTCACATGTAGATGTTAAATAATGAAATATAGTGCTCAAGGCAGTGTCGAGAGATTCCATGGGAGTCATATTTCTGACAATTTTTTGGGGTGGTACTGCACTGATAAGTGAACCAAACTAAATCGAGCCTTCAAGCCTCTAATCCTGATCAGAAGAGAGCGATAGAAGAGGTAAAAGATTTGAAAGCAATCCAGATATTCACTTGGAAATATATTCGAGCACCTTGCCTACCACATGATGTTTAAATACAAAATTAAGCTTTTTGTCGAACGCCTGACCTACCATCACATTGTGTGAACACCAAATAGTCTACTATAAGGATTGGGAGACAATAGAATAAAGGGAGCGACAAGATTTTTGGTTACGTTTATTCCATTGCCATGCTCACCAATCGTTTGTTTTCAGAATCAAAGATTTGAATTGGAGAAAAATTGCAGTACAGAAACAGGCAGATTTGTTGAACATAGTATGCAAATGGAATAGTACCTTGATTGATGAATTCAGGAGTCTTCGTATCTGTATCCAGCGGCGCAGCCGAAGGTCAAGCAATTGGTTGATCGCGGAGGCGATGTCCAAGGTGGGTGGCTCCTATGTGTATAAAGAGCTGGTGAGAGTTGCTTGCATGTCCGAGGTGCCACAAATAAGGTCGGCTGCCGATTGGCCATAGGATGAGGGGCAAGGGTGGCTTTGTTAAGGGTACGCATGTTATTTCGGCAGTGGGCTGGTGAGGCGGTGGGAGCAAGTGGACGAGGATCAGTTGAGGCGGTGTGCAGGAAGTTTCTTCCGTATCTGGGTTTGTTTTAGCTGAGGACATATGGGGGATAAATTAGGGGACAAAGGCTATTTTGGTAATTCAATCTCAGGTTGGAGAAACGCAGAAGTCGCTCTTTTATAATAGGTAGTAGATGCACTGTAGCCTATCAAAACTAACATGCCATGCTATGTTGGGAAATGCAAAGATCATAATGTTTTCATTAAGAGCTTGATGTGTCTACTGGCCATTAGGGTGAGGTTTGAAACTACTGTATGTTCCTTATGTGGATGTTGAGTATCGGGAAGAGTGCCTGAGCTCTGAGCTCAGGGCAGCCTTAGAGAGGGGGGGGGGGGGGGGGGGATGGCAGTAGAGAGAGAGCAATGAACCAGAGGACAAGTGTATTAGATAGGTGTTTGATGTTTTGTGTTTTAGTGGTGTATCAACCATCCTTATATGGAGGTCTTCGAGATGGAGAGGCCAGAAGGATGGAGAGGGTGTCAAAGTGGTTGCATCAAGCATGGTTGTGGTTGTAATTTGGGTAATTGTGGTAATAATGAAGGTGATTGTGGTACTTCTGACGAGAGTCAGATGCCTCTCTCCATGACCAGTCAGGCGGCTATCCTCTTGGAGGATGAGCCTTGACAAGTCACATTGCTCTAGCCTCCATGCCACATACCTCCTATGGTCCCGAACGAGGTACCTAGGCCCTGCTTCCGGTCTAGGGTCTTGTAAGGAGTCGTCAAGCTCATTAGTGCCTTAATTGTATAGAGAGTGGGAGATGCCCTGAGCATGTCATGAGGCATCCGTAGGTGTTTTGGAGACTCCATGAACATGTACCATGGAGTGATACTGCAGAGGAGGTCCTTATATGGAGGTGCTTGCATAATGTGAGGAGTCTATGACTATGGAGGAGCTCCCACTGGTGAGTGCCATATTGCAATGCCCCTCCAGATAACCACACCTTATGGTTTCATGTGGAATTTTTGTAGGTTTCGTCTAGAGTTAGTACAGTTTGACTGAAACTGAAAACCATGGCGGTGATTTAAAATTATTCTTCCGGAGGTTGAAATTTCTAAGTATCTGCAATCATAGGAGCAATTTGGACTTGGGTATCTTTCTAGGTTGAGAAAATAGATCCATGTGAACTGTAGCAGATCTCTTTCTCTTTAAAAAACAGCTAAGTGAAAATGGAAAATGCGAATAAAAAGGGAAAATGTTGAATGTGAGGCAAATTTTGTAATTGAAGGGGTTGTATGAATCTGAGATCCTATGCTAATAGAACTGCTTCTTGTATGTCGTATTGTATGTGGGTCATGATTTCTGGTTTTATTATGTTCATGAAAATTATTTCTTTAAAATAATCTGTAGCTTGGCATCCTTTCTTTAGAGCAGTATTCTTAAATTCTTTGATTCAAGAAGTCTTTTATCCTTTTCATGCAACAATGAACAAAACCCCTATGCCAATTGCTCATGTGGGGGTTGTACTATTCTGGTTCAACAGGTATCTCGGATACTGGAATGACAGCTATTGGGTGTGGTCTTTCTTCTCTACAAGTCTTAGATGTATCTAACTGTAAAAAGTTAACAGACAAGGGGTTGTCAGCTGTTGCTGAGGGCTGTTGTGACCTAAGAAGCTTGCATCTTTCTGGTTGCAGATTTGTTACAGATGCAGTGTTGCGGGCTTTTTCCAAGAACTGTCATAACCTGGAAGCTTTAGGTTTGCAGGGATGCACCAAAATAACTGACTCTGGGCTCAGTGTTCTTGTTGCCGGTTGTCAAAAGATAAAGTACTTAGATGTCAATAAATGCAGTAATGTTGGAGATGATGGGATATACAGTGTATCCCAAGCATGTTCATATTCTCTGAAGACGCTCAAGTTGTTAGATTGCTATAAAATTGGAGACGAGTCCATATTATCCTTGGCCAAATGCTGTAAAAACCTAGAAATGCTCCTAATTGGTGGTTGCCGTGATGTATCTGATTTGTCCATAAACTCATTGGCCACTGCTTGTGGTCAAAGTCTCAAGTACCTTCGGATGGATTGGTGTGTAAATGTTTCCGACTCCTCATTGAGTTGTATCCTCTCCCACTGCAGAAATCTAGAGGCTCTTGACATTGGGTGCTGTGAGGAGGTGAGTGATGCTGCTTTCCAGGGATTAGGCAATAATGGATTTCAGTTAGGTTTGAAGGTTTTGAAGGTCAGTAACTGTCCGAAAATAACAGTGGCTGGGATAGGTCTACTTTTGGAATTTTGCAACTCTCTAGAATACCTCGATGTGAGGGCTTGCCCAAATGTCACAAAGGCAGGGTGCGACGAGGCTGGATTGCAGTTTCCCAATTACTGTAAAGTAAATTTTTCGGGTAGTATAGTAGAACCAGACATTCTACTGTGAAGCTAAGCTTGGATGTCCGACAACTCAGAGAATTATCTTCTTGATAATATGCGTGGGCAATGAACTTACTGGTTCAGTACAAGAACAAGTGGGGCATTGCTACTTTCTGCATGTGCTCTCGTCCTTGTTATGTATAGGCTTCAGATTTCTGGAACATGTTGGCCTGTTCATGTTTATCACATAGAAGAATTTGTTTATTTTAGTCTGTTTACTATTGTTGGCTAATTTTTTTCTGTTTATGTTGAAAAATAAGCTTGTAAATTTGAGTGCATCTATTGATTTGGATTCTGGGATGATTATGAACCTGTGTCTTTGTAAACAACTTTGCAAACAAAGATTTTCAGTCCTTTTCATGTCATGTAACTTCTTTTTCGGAACATTTAGTATCGCAAGGGATAGAACCATGAGATCAAAATTAGAGAGCATACTTAGCAAGCTCCTACTTCCAAACGAGGCAAAATTTAGTTTAGAATCTGAAGGCAATTGTGTGACTGTGGTCTCTCTTTTTCTCTCTCTCCCTCCTTGGTTAAGGTTTGAAGCTTGGGGAACATCCTTTGCCTTTTGAACTGACGATTTAAACTCTGCAACTGATGATTATATTCGATGAATTTCTGTCTGACCATGAACATGACAAACAGGACGAAGGGGACCCCAGTGAAAGAAACCAAATTAATTTACAGAAACAGAGGGTGCTCCTGCCTTGAAGGAACAAGATTTAGAGCCATGGTCTATGTATGTCCAAAATTTGGAGCATATTCTCCTCACATTTGTTGCTGGAGAATATCTTTCGTTCTTTTGACTTTTTTCTTCAATTTGTATTTTAAGCTATACAAAAAATCTACGCGTACGCTGACGTGTGTACGCAAAACGCACGGACGGTGCATCTGCACTGTCCAAATGCATTTTTGACGGTCCGGATTTTATTTACTCTTTGACCCGTAAGAAAGCTCTTTGACCGATCAAAGACTAATCAAGATCTGAACCATTGATTTGTTGAAATGGACAATGCAGATGTGTGCGTATGCGTGCATGTGTGCGTAGGGATAGTCAATTTCTAAGCTATATTCTACATATTCTCGACAGTTCTTATCTCTCTTTCTTTCTTTGGTACGCAGGATGATTGATGATTGGTCTGTGGTCCAAATACTAGGTAGCCACGTCCACCAACCTTACTAATTAGTATCAAGCACAACAGAAACCAGTTAAGTTACTTAAATGGGTAGAGATTTTGGAGATTAATTAAGGAATATATCGGAAGCAGCTGTTTTGTCTGGCCAGGTGTTGTGGAATACATGTCAAAGACAGGTGAATTTTTCTGAACTCTAAAAGTAAGGGTACTCATCGGATCATCATACTACTACTCATGCATCCAACTCAAAATCAATTGGCAATGAGTGGGGAGGCCGCCCAGGCTCATCTACTAGTTTTCGAGGTGATAATTAACCGTTGTGGGACAAATTCCAACATATTTCAGCCGAGCATTTTCTGCATATGGTTGGAAAAGCGTTCTCCTCCAGCAAGCAGTGCTACACTTTCGTTAGTTGTTTCAGAATTTTCAGCTGGGGTTAAAGACTTGACTAATCATGCCAACTTAGGCTGTATTCAGTTATTTGAGTGGATAATTTTGCAAAAGATTTACGTGTTTGATCTGATAATTCTTGTGTGCTTATTGAACTTGTCAGTAACTCGCTGTTCTGTTCTTACATTATCTGAATTTCATTGTCCTTCATCACCTTGTCTGCTGCCCTTACACAAACTTTTATGATCAAGTACTCTTCTTAATAACACTCTTGTATCTATCGTTTCTCCGACTTTCACTATCAACCTTCCTAGAGACAACCTAGTGCATTAAAATCTGGTACGAAGCTGGATGAAAATCCTCTTTCAATAGGAAAACCTATTTCATCATCTAAATACAAATTGAAGGAAATCATAACCAGGATGCCAAAGGCCAAGTAATAAAATTTGTTCATAACAGCAAATTCTTACAGTACGGTTTTTTTTTTTTCTAATACTAAAACATCTGACTGAGTGGGTAAAGGGGAAATAGATCTGTTTGGATAACATAGGAGTGACTTGTAGGTCATAGAAACTGAGAAATTGCCTGCTGAAGATATGTGAAAGTTTTCCGATAGTTCAGGAATCCCATAAACCAGAAATCAAAATTATCCACGGTCACTATTTCTATGTACTTCCGTGATGGTCTCTTCATGTTTTGGCTTTCATCGGCTCTCAATATCTTTCGTACTGGGATCATCACCTGCATAGAGTAGTAGATACTAGTTAGAATTACCTACTTCGAGACCTTAACATGTAGACAGTATAACAATGGATTTTAGCTAACCTTGTAATGAATTCTAATCAACTCGCCAGTTGGAGTAGAAAATTTGATGGATCTCTCACTGCAGAAAGCAATTCTGTCAGTGGAGATAAAGAAGAGGCCTGCTATAGGGCCTGCTGTCGTTGATAAATAACACTGGGAAGCTTTTAGCAGCTTCTCTTCCTGTCCAACACTAAAGTGGTGCTTGAAAATCTTCTCCACTCCACCTGCTTGAAGAATTTTAGCCCCCAACCTCAATTTCCCCTTCACAGTTTCAGAGATCTTTGGCCCTAATCTCACTGCAATTTTCAGAAAACCACATTAGACTAGGATATCTTGCGTGTTTCGTTATGAAAATGCAAGCAAAGCTCCAGATTTGCAACCAATTCTATTTCTATCATTGGTTCAAAAAATTTCTGGTTGTTTTCCTACTATCTTCGGGGCGGCACTACAAATTTGAGACGTGAAAACTTAAAATTCTATGGATATCAATAAACAATAGGTAACTTTCTAGAAAGGAAACAAGTGTCAACTTGAATTTTTTTTATTTGATGCTCAGTTGAACCAACAAAATAGTTACCGTGATCTCGAATGCCATATGCAAGATTGTCTTCTTTGCCTCCAAGTTTGTTCGTCATATCTACTTTACCTGCACGTTAATCACAATCAAATTGGTAAATTCCGGTTGGAGTTTAACCATTGAAAAGTAGCAAGTGAAAAAACTCTTCGTTTTCGAGGGTATTGGAGATAGATACTTACTCTGTTTTAGTTTCGGAGATCCATTTGGAGAAGCCTGTAAAAGCCTTTTTGGTGTCCTCTCAGCTTGATACGCGATTGAGCCGACTGGAATTCCCAAAGCTTGTAATAGAATCTGGTTATTCATATTCTTCATTTGCGTTTCGGTCTGATTCTGTGTTTCTAGAATGCTCTTTGATTGTCAGATGTCGAGGCTGAAGGAGATGATGCTTGGAGTGAGTGATGGTTCAAACAACGGATTCAGCAAATGCATATATATATATAGGGACAAAGGAAGGAAGGTAGGTTGATATCTTAGCTTTTAGCTGCTGCATGAGTCATCTTAGCCTCATCACAATGTGTCTGATGTCTTTTGGAAAGTCTTCTTTAATTTGTGACGGTATTATTATCATTGCTTGCGTGTGTTGGGCCACCTTGCATGTGTTTGCTCTTGCTGACTGTGTATCATCGAGGTGTGATTTAAACTTTTTGAGCTGGCATTTAGCTTTCTGATGTCATTGCTCTCCGAGTGCTAAAACAAAGCAAGTCAAGTGGCATTCCTCACACGTACTTGTTAAGTATGCAAAACCATTTTCAGAAAAAAGAAGTGGAACCCAGTGCCCAAGCTCCTGGTGAAAGCATAGTTGGGAAATGCATGTTGGTGTTACAACTTCTATTGTTTTTTTTACTATGTTTCTGTGAGATGCTTTATTCCTCTGATTCTGAAACCACGCCATTGTGCCCAGGACAAACGAATCCCAGAATCTAGTAATAACGCGTACAGAAAAAAACAACAAAATAAACACAAACCCTACGAGGCGGAATTAAGGTTTACCTCTCATGCGTAGACACGAACGTTGGTTGACTTGTTTATTTTAGAACTTGACAAACCTGATTATTGTACGCAACAAACTCTGCTCAACAGTACCTCATGATCTTCTGTCATATTCCCTTATATCTCGATCACGTAGCCAAGCGTGGACTTCTACGTGCATGGTCTCTTTGTTCTCTTTCTTACAACCTGTCTTCTAAATTTCCTGGGTGACTGTTGTGAGACCTAGAGAATATAACGATATTTATAGGGCTAGAGTAGAGACCTGAGGAGAAATAAATCTGGGCTTCTTGTGTAAATAAGAAAACCTAATCCCTCCCGGATTCTATTCTTATTTCACAAATAATAATTCACACCACTACAAAATTATAATTGCACTCCCGTCTTCACCTCAATTATATTTCGAGCTCCACGTAATTAAATACTTATTAACCCCCACGTTAAGATTACAAATACCCGTTGATTCCATTAAATTACTGACAATGTCATCTGTGAGATATTGCATTAAATTACCAAAATCATAAGGTCTAGTGTTTTAAATTTGTACAAAAATATGGTAGGCCTCTACATTTCTAGGAAATTGAAACTGAGTTCATAGGTAATTCCGCAGTAATCATGTTCCAGAAAAATACCGGTAGGCAAACTATACAAAGATTAATGTCAAACCGTTTAAACCCACTTCTTATAGCTCTTGTGAGAGCCTTTTTTTTTATAAAGCATCATTTATCAATGGAAGAAAAAAAATTAGGCCCCGTTCCGCTAAAAAAAAAAACAGTTTTGTTTTAACTCCAAAACTATCTCATTCAACTAACAAAAAACCACTTAGTTTTTTTGCAAAACTACAAAACAAAAAAAAACCAAAAAAACTAGTTAGTGAAACAAGTTAGTTTTTTTGCAAAACTAAACATACAAAAAAACTAGTTTAATGGAACAAGTTAGTTTTTTTGCAAAACTAAACATACAAAAAAACTAGTTTAATGGAACAAGTTAGTTTTTTTGCAAAACTAAAAACCAAAAAACTAGTTAGTGGAACAAGTTAGTTTTTTTGCAAAACTAAAACATCCAAAAAAAACCAAAAAACAAAAAAAATAAAGTTTAGTAAATTATGAATTCTCTAGTTTATGGCTACCCTTTTTTTTAATTAGATTTGAAATCAAGCGTTGCTTAACTGGACAGCAAAACTGACAAGTCACACAATTCTCTATTGATCGATCGGACAAAGCTACTGAATGCTTTTTCCATGATATCCTTTTGGTATTCCCTTTCATCTTATCCTGATGTCGTAAGGGATAGGATTGTAGGCCAGACAAATCAAAGAACTGTCAATGCTTCTTGACTTTTCATCTCAGAATGAGAAGATTGTATATCCATGCCGACACAAAGTTAGTGGGAAATAGAATCATCTCATCACCCTTTTTTTGCACATCTTAAAAAGCTTTTCTGCTCCTTGATTTTGAAGGTATGAAATGCTGTCGATTTGTTAAGTGCTACTATTTGCTATTTTTCCTACAACGTTGTGACATGCATTCGAGTCACGAGAAATAGTAGTGGAGAAAGGTGGTCGATATATATGCTACTCCTGCAACTCCAACTAAACGGAAGCCTTGCTTAATTCCAAAACCATTAATAGGTGTTATAGATTTGGTTCAAAATTTGTTTCTCAATTCATTTGTAGGTAAACAAAAAAGAAACATGGTTTCACTGCGACAATTGCCTAGAAATTATGTATATTGTTAGCATTCCGAGTTTTGACATCCGAGCTAGTTAGAATGTTTTCATGAATTGCATTCCACTCCAGAAATTTCCAGTTTTAGATATCTGGTGACAAAGTTCGGGTGAGCTTTTCTTCTATAAATCTTGGTCAATTGAAATTATAGCGAAAGTATAAGGATTTTAGGGATTCTTTTGGCTTAATTGCATTTCGAAATTAAGAATAGGAAGAAACACTGACAAGATTGGTGTAAGTACTTACTTATTCGGAAGAACTGGAAAGATTTTGTGACAAAATCGACATTGACCTCAGCTTTTATATTTCTACTAGTTTTGATTTCTTTGCAAAGAAAGGTACAGTATGATGCTAAGGGTACAATATTCTGGTGAAAATAGTGTTAAAACATCTGCCTTTTCGTTTTCTGTGTTGTTAGTGTATCCCTAGTTTTGGGTCTATATTAGTTAGTCATAACTGGCTCTTATCGGTTATGAGCTTTCTAAGTTCTGATAGCTTAAAATATTAGAGAAGCTTGTCACAGACCAGAGCTCATTCTGAAGGCTTGACTAGTCTACAAGTTGAAAAATTGCAGCAAGTTAATCATTTGAAAGGGTGCAAGTTGAGCATTTTGCACTCTTGTTTATTGGGCGGCTTCTGTTCTCAACATCTTAAATTCGTTTCATCAGATTTAGACAACCGACTTCTGAAGCTGAGCTGGAAACCCTCTACACAGTTCAAGAATTTTTGATATCTCTATCCACTTCTTTTTAGAAGATAGAAATATGGAGTGTGAGCTGCAACAATCTTGGGAATGCGTAGGATAAAAAAGAACAAATCTTCGGATTGTTTAGCGAGGTGGTACTGGTTTTGAATAACGATCTTCGAATGTAAACAAACTCTGGAAGGTAAATATTGCTGTTGATCAAGCTGCAAGAACATTTTCCCTAAAAGGACTACATCTGCAGCTGTTACTCGTCGCATAGAAACTAGTTTTTCATCACTGACTGCACAATTTCTCATATTAATTCACTATTAGGTATTTTATATTCCATTGGCATATGAAAAGCTCCAATTCAGAATGCCTGAAAATAAAGCTAATGGTTGATTGTCCAACTGATTCCTTATATACTGGGATCGGCTTGCTTTTCTTATTGTGTAATAAACAAATTATCCAACTGTGACACAACTTCCTACTTAAAGAATGTATCTCAATACGAGCAAGGAATCGCCGTTGAAGAAGATCTTAAGAAGTAAGCTCTGTCAATGTTCACAGCAATAAATTTTTGATGTTTTGTTGATACTAAATTTTCTGGTTAACAGAATATCAACAGAAGTAGGTCAATGGATTTTCACAATCGGCATACAACTTTCCAGGAAAAGCGGCTGCCTGCCGAGGTACTATTCATTTCATATTTTGTAAATGGCTATATATATCACTCGCAAGTAGCAAACTACTCTTGCTTTGAAGCATAGCAACCCTAAGTAAAGAAATTTGTACAAAATATATCTCGTGTTATCTGGTGACTGAAGTTGTCTCATTGATCTTGGGAGAGTGCCTGCTGAAGATATTTGAAAGTTTTTCGAAAATTCAGGAATCCCATAAACCAGAAATCAAAATTGTCCTCTGTAACGACATATATGTACTTCCGTGATGGTGTCTTCATGTTTCGGCTTTCGTTGGCTCTTAGTATTTTTCCTATTGGGATCAACACCTGCATAAGATTTGATATTGGTTAGATATTCCCGATTTAGTTTGAGACCTTGAAGGCATGGAGTAATATAACTATGGTGATGTTGGCCCACCTTATAGCGAATTCTAAACTCGCCTGTTGGAGAAGGGGTTATGATGGATCTCTCACTACAGAAGGCGACCTTGTCAGTGGAGATAAAGAGGAGGCCTGCTATAGGGCCAGCTGTTGTGGATAAATAGCACTGGGAGGCCTTTAACAGATTCTCTCCTTCTCTAACGCTAAAGTGGTGCTTGAAAAGCTTCTCTATCCCACCTGCTTTGAGGATTTTAGCCCCCAAGCTCAATTTGCCCTTCACAGTTTCAGCCACCTTGGGCCCTAATCTCACTGCAATTATCGCAATATACAATAAGTCTCGTACAAATATTCTTGCATTTTCTTGGATGTAAAAAAGCATGATTGTATTGTAATATCTAGATATTCTTAGGCCAAATTGAAGCAAGGAAATAGTTACCGTGCTCGCGGATGCCATTTGCAAGATTGTCTTCATTCCCTCCAAGTTTGTTCATCCTATCTACTTTATCTGCACATTAATCACCATTTATTGTTAAACACGGGTCTCCATTTCTATCATTCATAAGTAGCATGTGAAGATATGTTTTTATTGTTGGGAGTAATGGAACCTCTAGCTACTTACTCTGTTTCACCATCAAAGCTCCATTTGAAGAAGAGGTAATATCGTTCACCAAAAGTCTTTTTGCTGTCCTCTCAGCTGGATATCCTAATGAGGAGACTGAAATTCCCGAAACTCGTTCCATAAGCTGGCTGTTGATCTGCAGGAAAGAAACTGTGATAATGATCTCTTATTGTCAGATGTGAAAGGTGAAGGGTGTGGAGGTACTTGGAGAGATGGTTCAAACAATGGAATTTGAAATGTATTTTAAAGGGGAAAAAATAAGTTGGTTGATCTTTACCTTTTTGGGTTGCATGAGTCATCTATTGCTCATCCACATGATTAAAGGGGAGAAAAATTGTTTAGACAAAGATTGTTGCAGAAGGTGACGTCTTTAGTTTCTTTTGAAAAGAGGTTGCAGGAAAGGGATCTTCCTTGCTTATGTGCTACCCTTGTGCAATTGGTCAATTAGAGTAAAATAAGTCTAATTAGTTGGTTCAGCATTACCTTGCTGACTGTGTGTGTGTGTGTGTGGTGGTGGTGGGGGAGTGAATTAAGCTTTTTGAGGTGGCATTTTATCTTTCTGATGCAATCCCTCTTTCTTAGTGCTAATGCAAAGCAAAGGTTCTCATATTGGCACATGCTCATAGCATATGAGCTCCTGGAAGGATTTGAGCATTGGATAGAAAAACTGTCATTGTGGCCACCTTCAAACAACACAATTCGGGAATTGGAATTTCTGGTTGGGTCTCCTCTTAGTCTTTTGAAAGCAGCCAAAGAGTCAAACTCAATGCTTTGCCGTGACCAAAGGCAGAAATTGGCAAAAATCTCGCGTTTAGGCCCTTCAAAAGTGGAAAGTTGTTATTTTAGGAATTTGTATTTCGTTAATCTCTTAGTCAAGTTGGTTCCGTCTTTACCTCGTATGGTCATAATTATTGGCTAGCTTGCTTAGCAAGAATTTGATTTTCTCAACTTTAATTAACTTTATAGCCAAAGGGACTATTTGCAAATCCAAAATTTGTTAGGAGTTAGGACAAACCTACCAAATGCTTTTCCTGGATGACCATCCTTTTGGTATTCCCTTATCTTATCCTGAGGTCCAAGGACTGGGGACAGGCTTTCAGGCCAGAAAAAGCTTTAAATGATTTTCAATGGTCCATCTCGGAAAGCTTGAATACTTATGCATATGTTGAAATGTTAGTGGAAAAGAGAATCTCCCCATCATCGGCTCGTCGAGGCCTCCTGGACTTGAATATCCTGCTTATTTGGTAGTACGTACCCTCATCATGCAATTGGTTAATTCTTCAAGTAAAAACAAGTCTAATTGAATTGTTTAAGGGTGTGATTGATTGATGATGGTTTTTGAGGTGGCATTTTTTTTTTTTTTTTCTGTCTTTCTGACTGACTGATGAGTCATCCACCCCTCTTTCTTGATTGCATGAGTTTGCTCATCAAGATATATAATTAAAGGGGAGAAAATAAGGGGATTTATGTATCCTTGCTTCTGTCTTATCCTTAATGTAATTAAATCTAATTAGTTTTTTTTTTTTGGAACTGTAAGTCTAACTAGTTGGGTGAGGTGGGATTTTAATTAGTAATATTTTATCTTTCTGATCCCCCCCCCCCCCCCCTCTCTGTGTGCTTATACAAAGCAAGCAAAGGTTATATAGGCACATGCTTACTCCAAACTTTTCTAGTCTGGTAAACAAGTAGAGTAACATTTACTAGAAAATATGTCAATCTCAGTTTTTTATAGAAGAGCTCGCTCACATTATAGAGCTCAGGGAAGGATTTGACCGTTTGAAAACAACGGGGAATTTCAGGTAATTTTGAATTCTGGGTTGGGTCCCCTCCCCTCATATTCTATTGATGAAAACAGCTAGAGAGTTAAACTCAAAAGTTAAATTAAGTTGTTTCAGGAATTTTGGTTCTGTTTGTCTAGAAGATTCCAATTATTATTGCTAATTTTGGTTCTGTTAGTCTAGAAAATTCCAATTGTTATTACTAATGAAACAACTTAATTTAACTTTTGGTCTAGATGATTCCGATTTGAACCAGACCGTGAGACTTTTGGTTCGGACACGGATTGCATTTTCTAAAACCGTGACTCGCGGATTAGGATTGGATTCATGTCAATCTGATCCGATCCGGGCTGTGTACACCCCTACGTGACAACCCTCTTGGGGCATTGACCCGATGTGAACTTACCCACTAGGTCGCCAGATAATAGGGGCCAAGAAGTATTCAGCAGGCGCTCTCTTAAGACAGACTTGAGTTATACGCACGTGGGCGTAGTTGCAACAAGTTGGCAGCCTTTGAATAATTGGGTATATGTCACATCCCCAAGCACCGCACAAGAGAATTGCAACCCCTATCCTTTTGGTCACCGTACTATATGGGAGTAAACTTCTCTGGCAAGCTACTTGTTTGATTCTGATTATTAGACGCACAAAGCTTTAGTAACATACTAGGTTGGAAACAATAGCGGGGTAAATGTGCCAGACTATTGCCTCCTTGTGTTTCGGCAATTTATTCCTTGAGTTGTATATGTTTTTGTTAGGTTTCGTTGGGTGTTATAAGCATACCAAGTTCTGGTATCTTCAAATACCAGACAAGTTTGCTACGCACCAGAGTTCACACTTAAGGCTTGATCTAACTTAAGAAATTATTTATAGCTTTGGATATGAGACGGCTTTGCAATGTCATTGACGAACTTGTGGTTACTCAATTCTTTATCCGACTGTTAATTCTGCGAGTACTTGCACCATTGCTGCACTTATCACTTTCATTCTCTGCAAGTCATAGTACATCTTATAAGCTCTTCATTATCCAATTAGATATTTTTCAATTTCATTTCCACCAAGAATCATCCGTAAAATAGAGCCAATGGCCACCTGAATGCACATGTGAGGGATATGATTTGTTTAGCTCAACGAGTCAAAAACAATTTGATGAACTTCACGTCATCTTTTACCTGTAGAAACTATCTCAATACCATCAAGGATTTGCTATTTACGAATTGAGGGGCTGACTACATCCGCAAAATGGTCCTAAGTAGTAGTAGTAGTAATCTGTTGGCCTTCACAGCACAAAAGATTAGATTCTCTGCCTATAACAATTTTTTTGGTTCACAGGTAATCAGAGAAGCAGCAAAATGTTTCTCTCCCCATTATTTGGCAAGAAAACTTTCCAGGAAAAGATGCTAGCTGCCGAGGTACAAGTCATTTCACATTCTAGATATGATTCTGCCTTAGCACACTACATTAATCCTAATGATACCAAATACCAATGATACCCCAGTGCACAACTGATATAACGTATCATTACATTAGCTTCACTTAGAATCATTGTAACTCAATATACAATATTTGTACATCATAGTAACTGCAGAATTCTTGTAGTACAGTTCCTTTCCCTTCCTACAAGTACGTCTAGTGTTGGCATATGACTGGAGTTGTCAGGCATTGAGCTTGAGAGATTGCCTGCTGAAGATATTTGAAAGTTCTTCTACAGTTGAGGAAACCCATAAACCATAACTATTTCTATGTACTTCCGTGATGGTCCCCTCACGTTTTGGCTTTCGTTGGCTTGCAATATTTTTCCCACTGGGATCAACACCAGCAAACAGTAGATATTGTTAGATGTTTCCCATTTAATTTGAGACCTGAAAGGCGGTGGAGTAACGTAACTGTAGCAACGCCGGCTCACCTTACAGCGGCTTCTAATTAACTGCCGGTTTTAGGAGAGAATTTGATGGATCTCTCACTGCAGAAGGCAACTATGTCAGAGGAGATAAAGGGGAGGCCGGCTATAGGACCTGCTGTTGTCGATAAATAGCATTGGGAAGCCTTTAGCAGCTTCTCTCCTCTCTAACATTGAAGTGGTGCCTGAAAATTTTCTCTATCGCACCTGCCTTGAGAATTTTAGCCCCCCAGCTCAATTTCTGCTTTAGAGTTTTGGCAATTTTGGGCCCTAATCTCACTGCAATTTTCACAAAACCCAGTAAGACTTATACACAAGCGTTTTATCCGCTTTATTGACTTCATGTTTCTGCCATTATCTTTGGTGAAAAGAGACAAATTGAGATGTTAATATGATAGCAGATACCAATATATGCTGAATAGTTTTCTAGAAAGTAGTTTAACTATTTGTATCTAGCTTCTAGATATTGTCCGCTCACATGGAGCAAGGTAGTATTTACCATGTCTCGGATGCCATCTACAAGATTGTCTGTTTTCCCTCCAATCATAGTACAGTATTTACTTTATTTGCACATTTATCATCTGTTAATTGTTAATCATGGATCTCTATTTTGATCATTTAAGAGTACTAGATGAAAATAGGTTTCTATTTGGGGAAGCAATGGAGAACGCTAGAGACATTTACTCCGTTTAACGGTTAATGGTCCATTTGATGAAGAAAGAACACCGTCCTGCAAGTATTTTTGGTGTTCTTGCAACTGGATAGTCTGGATATCCTACTATGGTGGCTGCAATTCCCATAGCTTGTGCTGCTTGCCAGTTCTTCATATTCAATGAATTGCCCGGATTTCTTTTTTTGTAACTCCTTTGTTTTGCTGCTATCTGCAGGAAGAAAATTGTGTAGAATGCTCCTTCTGATTGTCAGATATGAAAGGTGAATTTACAAGGAGATAGTTGGATAGATGCTTCAAACAATGGATTGAGCAGATCTATTTAAAGGGGTAAGATAAGTTGGTGGGCCTTAGCTTTTTTGTGGCATGAGTCATCAACATCATTAAGGTACAAGTTTTGAAAAAGAGAAATTTAAAGAAAGATAGATAGGGAAGGTGGTGTTTTAGGCTTGTTTTAGACGAGATTGCAGAAAAGATGAGTTATCCTTGCTTATGTGTTCCCCTTGTGCAATTGGTTAATGGAAGTAAAATTAGAGTTGGGTCAGCATATCAGTTATTCGGATTCATTCCTAGAAGGACACATTACCTGCTTTGCTCTTGCTGACACACATTACCTGCTTTGCTCTTACTGACAGTGTGTTGAGGTGAGAATTAAGCTTTTTGAGGTGGCACCTAATTTATCTTTCTGATGCCATCACTATCTCACTGTGCTACTACAAAGCAAAGGTGATAGGCACATGCTTACACCAAACTTGTCAAGTAAACTAAATAACATTTTGGAAAAGAAGTCATGTCTAGTTGATGCGGAGCTCATAGGATCTATGTTCATGGAGGGATTTGTCTTTAACATAATAATAATAAAAATAAAGCCTTGTCTTGTTTTGTTCCGAAAATGGATTTTCAGTTTGGGTTCGCTCATCTGATAGATAACAGCCCAAGGAGTCATACTCAACACTTTGCCATGACCGAAGGCAGATTCCTGCAAAATTCCACCATTTAGGCTTCCAAAAGTTGGAGATTGGGATTTTAGGAATATTTTGTTGGACTATTTATTAGGCTGTAAAATTCCGTTTTGACCTAGTTTTGGGGATAATTTTCCTTCCTTTCTAGTTTCCAAAGTTCTTACTATTTTTTAGAGGGTATTTTTATTAGCATAACTGTTAGTTTGCCAGCAAGAATTTAATTTTGCAAGTTTTTTCCTGGTTTCATTCAGATGACAAAAATTTCTAAGGCTTCGTGACCACTCTCGGTTGACGTTTGTTCAATGATATTTCAGTGCTTTAAAATTCTATGAAATTTTCCTTTGTGAGGAGAAAAGGGATCCTTTTTTAATCGCGTTTATCAAGTGTTACTTAATTAGGAAGCAAAACGCACTAATCACAATTTCCCTATCTGATAGGACAAACCAATACCATCCTTTTGGAATTCCTTTTTTTTTTTATCTTATCCTGGTGTCTCAGATAGATGATACGAATGTATGTCCACGCATGCCTAACTTTATAATGTAAATGTTCATTTTTTACTTGTTAAGAGTTTTCTGGCGTATCTTCCTCCAACCGTTGCGAAGTGGTTCAAGTCACAATGAAAAAGCTTTCATCTTCAAGCTTCCGGATCTTTAAGAATATTTTTTATGAATTGTATTTTACCCGTCAAATTTTTTTAATTTCAATTTTCCGAAAAAATTTAGGGTGAGCAGTGATGTACATATTGCCCCAATATGTGAAAATTTATGGTGAACCCTTACAGTCGTTAAGGACTTGGGGTTTTTTTTTATAGTAGAGTGCACTCCAAAACCGTGTAAGTATAGAACAGACGCTTTGAAATGATGGGCCCAGTACTGAGCAAAAAAAAAAAAAAAAGAAATGATGGGCCTAGTAATATTTCCTTGGGAAAGGTTGAGCTCTTCGTTTGGAAGCAGAGAGGGTAGGAGTGGCTGATTACTGACAGGGAATGACAACCCTCATGGGGCTTGACAGATTTGTCCTTACCAGGTAGCAAGGCAGACAAGAGGGGCCGAAAAGTTCTCAACAAAATTGTGGGGGAAAGCAAGCAAGAACTCTAGAACACCTCCACAATGTTTAAATTTTATTGTTAGTGTTGCATATGTATTCTTGTTGGGGGTCATGAAACATTCTAAGTTCTGTTTTCTTCAAATCCCAGACGGGTTTGTCACAGACCAGCTCACAGTGAAGGCGAGATCGACCTTCAGATGTTGTAGCATTGGCACAGTAATTGTGGTTACTCTAAGTATTTATTGGACTCCTAATTCTGCTAGTACTTGGACAATGTTTCTTATCATCACTTCCATTCTGTGCAGTTTATACGTCAACTTTTGAGCTCTTTATCATCCTATTAGGTATTTTTCAATTTCATTTGCATAAGAAAACTCAAATGCAGATTCCAGAAAATAGCTAATTACCACCTGAATGCTAATTACCACAGTGAGAGATGAGTTTTTTTTTTTTTCATTCACATTTGCTCAATGAGCAAAAGCAAATTGATGTACTTCAAAACAGCTATTACATTTTGACCTATAGAAACTATCTCAATATTACCGAGGAATTGATTTTTGGATCCTCTGCTGATAGCAAAATTTATGGTTCACAGGTGATCAGAAGCAGCAGCTCAATGGTTTCCAATACAGCATTCTGAGAAATGATGCTAGCTGCCCAGGTACCATTTGTTTCATACTCCGATTGAATTCTCATGATGATGGTCTTATCAAAAATCACTAATGATATAATTATCATTGCATTAGCTCTACTTTGAAGATAGTAAACCTATTTACAACATTTTTACAGAATAGTAACTCCAGAATTCTTGTGGTACAGTTCCTTGCCCTTAATACAAGTACGTCTAGTGTTAGCTTATGAGTGGAGTTGTCAGGCATTGCTGAGCTTGAGAGATTGCTTGCTGAAGATGTTTGAAAGTTTTCCGATAATTCAGAAATCCCATAAACCAGAAATCAAAATTATCCACCGTAACTATTTCTATGTACTTCTGTGATGGTCTCTTCACGTTTTCGCTTTCATTGGCTCTCAATATTTTCTCAATTGGGATCAGCACCTGCATAGAGTAGACAGGTATTAGGTTTTGTTAGGTTTGACGTTTTTTCTCTCATGTTGATAGAACGCGGACCAAAAAATAATATATACATCGACTCACCTTGTAACGAATTCGAATGGAATCTCCCGTTGGAGTAGAGAATTTGATTGATCTCTCACTGCAAAAGGCAACCTTGTGGGTGGAGATAAAGAGGAGGCCTGCTATAGGGCCTGCTGTTGTTGATAAATAGCATTGGGAAGCCTTTAGCAACTTCTCCCCTTCTCCAACACTAAAGTGATGCTTGAAAATTTTCTCTATGCCACCTGCTTTAAGAATTTTAGCCCCCAAGCTCAGTTTCCCCTTCACAGTTTCAGTGATTTTGGGTGCTAATCTCACTGCAATTTTAGAAAACAGAATAAGACCCGGGAAATTTTGTGCTGTTTACTATGATAACATGTGTATAAATGGTTTTGTATTTTGATATTAGCTAGCATACTCAATTGCAAGGAAATAGTTACCATGCTCTCGGATGCCATTTGCAAGACTTTCTGCTTTCCCTCCTAGTTTGTTCATCCTATCTACTCTAGCTGCACATAATCGCAATCACTTACTAAATACCGGTCTGGGTTTCAATCATTTGAACTAGGAAATGGAATCTTTAGTGTTGAGATAATAAATAGCTGGATTATACTTACTGTGTTTTAGCATTAAACACCCACTTGAAGGAGAGGGAATATGATGATGATATTGCTCTTGCGAAAGTCTTTTTGGCTTTGAGGTGACTTGAATCCCCATAACTTGTGCCAGAACCCGGTTGTTCATTTTTCGATGAATTTCTCCGATGTTATTCAGATATTACTCCTTGAATTCTCCAACAAGATATTACTCCTTGAGTTCTCCAACAAGCCACATGTGCATAATTTTCTCCAATTATCAAGGATGAGGAAATGCCTAAAAGCAAGTGGTGATGCTTCAAGCAACTGATTCGGCAAATGTGTATATATATATATGAAGAAGAAAAGAGAAAGGTAAGTTGGTTGATGTAGGTTTTAGGTGGATGAGTCATCTATGCCTCATCAACATGAATGGGAAGCACATGCATTGTTGGGAAGGTGGTGATAGTCTGGTTACTTTTAGAAATTAGAGGAGAGATAACGTAGAAAGTTCCAAGTCTTCTTTTGTAAAGATGCTTATGTGGGGTACCCTTTGACGAGGATGTTGTGTCTGGCGTTGTGTCTTGATGTTGTGTATGTAGCGTTATTGTTGTAATAAATAAATAAAATAGTAGTACTAATTTGTTGGGTTAGCCATTCTTTCTATCATTCAAGCTAGACTTCTTTGCCTGCTTAGATGACTATGAATTAAGCTTTTTGAGCTGGCATTGTTGCTTTCTGATGCAATTTCCTCTCTCTCTCTCTCTCTCTCTCACAGCCACTACAAGGCAAATGTTAAAAGGGCTTTGGTTGCACCAACTTGTCAACCAAGGCAAACAATAAAAAAATTGTGCCGCGTTTGGAAGATGCAAATCCTTTTCTTTCTTTTTTTCTCTTTTCTTTTTTATGAGAACTCAATCCCAGGATTTAAATACATGCTCTAGAATGAGAATGCTGATGGCATTGCCGCATGAGTAATTAAAGAATTATATGACATTATGTCTATCCAAAATACTAGGTAAATGTTGATAATAATTAGGGCCGCAGGCCTAGCGGGGTCGCTTTACTCCATTGCCTTCAAATTTCATACATTTTGTTAATTTTACCTCAAAATCGTAATTACATTGCTCCAATCATACTAAAATGGGACATTTACCATCAGGTGCTTAGATCCCATAATTACCATCAGGTCAAGCCCAACTCTGAAAAATTCTCATCAACTCCCCAACCCATATAAAAATGCCTAAATCATAGGGTACCCTATGAAAGTGCCTAAAATCCTAGGGTACCCTATGAAAGTGCCTAAACCACTAAACCTTATAATAGGAAAGTGCACCATAAACCTAAACTCTAGGGTACCCTTATGACTAGGGTATCCTATGAAAGTGCCTAAAATCCTAGGGTACCCTACGAGTAGGGTACCCTATGAAAGTGCCTAAACTCCTAGGGTACCCCACGACTAGGGTACCCTACGACTAGGGTACCCTATGGAAGTGCCTAAAATCCTAGGGTATCCTACGACTAGGGTATCCCATGAAAGTGCCTAAAATCCTAGGGTACTCTATGAAAGTGCCTAAACCACTAAAATCCTATAATAGGAAAGTGCACCCTAAACCTAAACTCTAGGGTACCCCTATGACTAGGGTACCCTACGACTAGGGTACCCTATGAAAGTGCTTAAAATTCTAGGGTACTCTATGAAAGTGCCTAAACCACTAAAACCCTATAATAAGAAAGTGCACCCTAAACCTAAACTCCAAAAAAGAGTGACTTACCTTAGTGGTAATTAAAAAAAATGACTTACCTTATTGGTAATTAGATATCTCTTTTCTAGACCTATAGGTAATAATCTCTACTAAAATTATGTTCTTATCTTCATATTATGGTTTTTTCCCCGAAAAAGCGGTGGATAAATGCATAATAATACCAAAACATAGAAGTTTAAATTTTGTAGATGTAAAACACATCTACAAATCTCTGTGCGCTTTTTACTCATGACAGGACTTTTTTTTTTTTTTTACATCTATTCTCGTTCGAAGGGTGGCGATCAATATTTCTCAACCACTAACATGTAGTAGTACCTAATTTTGTCAATTAGTAAAAAGAAATATATATATACGGCCGGATCAAGTCCACACCTTACGTCCAAACCTTCATTTCCCAATTAAATTTTCATGATCCGAACGGCCTAATATGTTTAAAAGGTGTTTTTAAGAAGATAACAGTTTTTAAGAAAAATTGCTCGGATCAAGCCCTTCCCGGTCATTTTTTTGCTGATTTCTCGCGTCAACTCTTAAAAACACCTTCTAAACACATTGGACGGTTTGGATCCCGACCATTTGGCCGGGAAATGAAGGTTCTGATTTCTCGCGTGAACCCTTATATATATTCTTAAATATTTACAAAAGTACAAGAAAATCCTAGCACCCTCTGATGATATTGTCCTACTCAGACCTACTTGTTCACGGGGGAAATCATGCATAGGGCAACCAACAAGTAATGCATTGATCATTAAAGCAGTTAAATTAGCGGCATGTGCATGTTTCCTGACGTTTGCTCTACACCTTAAATCAGCAAAGGTGTGTACAACTTCAGTAAATAAAAAAGATTACGCCCTAATCAAACACAGAAAAACATTTAAATGTAGAGAAAAATTATTTAAACAGCATGAACAAACAGGGTCAGAAGAACTTAAGCTTCGATATTAACTTCGGCGAATTCTGAGGGATGGGTAGAGATCATGCCTTGTACACCTTCTCACGGGTTGCTTCATTGCTGAATTTGTCAGAAGAATTGTTGGAAATACTTTAAAAAATAATGGAACCGTTTACCTCAAAATCTGTAAATGAATAGAAATACCACAAAAAATTGGCTGTTGTTTTGGGTTGAGTCGCGGACTAGGTCGCTCTCTTTAAGACGTTTCGCGGCTCCGCCCTCTCTGTGCAAGCAGTTGTAGCCACGCCGCCTCCAGGATAAAATAGCCCAGAATACAGCCTCTGTCTCGATCTTTTCTGCACGGGAAAAAGACCGGAAATGCAAAACACAATCGACCATTTTTGCTCTCTGAATTTCTGTAGAGTGAAAATATTTTTTCGGTATATTGAAATGGCTGGAGAACAGCACCTTATATAGGCGTGGAGAGAATAGTTTTTTTCGGAAATAAAAATCAATCACAGCAAAGTGATTGAATCAATTTACCAAAACTAATTTAGCACATGTTTTAATCACGTTTTGTAACGGTACTGTGCACAGAAAAAGAACACATTTTTTCAGTGCTGTAACGGTAGGAAAAATTCTGTAACGGTAGGGGAAATCATTTCCAAAAACGAAATTGGTCAAAAGAAAAGAAATCTTTCCGTAAATAATTTTTGCAAAACATGGGCTAACACGCGAGGCTCCAAATTTGGGGATTTGCACCCCCCCCCCCCCCCCTGCGCGCGAGGTTCGCAACGCGCACCCGGTTTCCGGATCAGTTTTCACAAATTGGCTTGGACCTTGGCCCAACTCGTGTGCGCGCGAGGCCTCTCTTGGGCCTAGCTCATCAATGGTTCATGAAGCCTCCACACTTATAAAGAACATAAATGTTCTCTAGTTAGACAATGTGGGACAAGTGTTCTTTGAAGAGTTTCTTTTGAAAAATACATAATCCCAACAATCCCCCACTTGTATTTTTTAAAAATATATTCATTGAGCAAGAAGGTATATAGCAGTGCATAAGTAAAGGTGTCTACCGACTTGAACCGTTACATAGTGTAAGTGCTTCAGTAAGATACTAGAGTGACTTGTGGTCTTGAACTCTAAGGCTGAATGCACCACACGCACAACTCCACTTTGTGTAATGTTCTTAAGCCAGCACTTTACGGCCATGTGCTTATATCCCGGTTTCATGAATGACCTAGAGAATTTTCCCCAATTCTCCCGAGGAGCGGCCACACTCCAACATTCATATAGGTGAGTCTATCAAGAGTACTCATGTAGTCTAGGTACTCCACTCCACATAGAGCTATAGAACTCATTAAGTGTTATAAAATAACACAACCTTTTCACGCTACAGGATGTCATGCTTCTTAGGGATTGAATTAATTTTTAATTTAGCATGATTCTCAACATATCACCCATGTGACTCGTTTCTCCCTTTGAACCTATTTCTTGGGATCTCCAGTCTATAGGTTGGGTATCCATCACAAGTGACTCATTTCTCAATGGGCCTCAGTCCAATCCCTTTCGAGGTGTACCACACCTTTTCCCGAACCAGTCCTTTCGTCAAAGGATCGGCAAGGTTCTCTTCCGTCCGGACATAATCCACTCTAACAGCACCAGTAGTGAGGAGCTCTCTCACTGTACTGTGCTTACGACGTATTTGTCGTCTCTTGCCGTTATAATAACGGTTCTGAACTTTTGCAATAGCCGCGGTACTATCGCAGTGGATTAAGATCGCCGGTATCGGTCTCTCCCATAGAGGGATTTCTGACAGAAGGTTTCTCAACCAACCTGCCTCTTCACTTGCAGTAGCTAGTGCTATCAACTCTGGCTCCATAGTAGATTGTGCCAATATTGTCTGTTTCTTGGATTTCCAAGAAACTGCACCACCAGCAATATTGGATTACCCTCTCAATAGCGTGCCAATGCTCCATACTAGGTCGGCTAGTAAACCTGCACAATACACCCACAACATATGCAATATCTGGTCTAGTATAGTCAGTAGCATAACGAAGATTACCAATGATACTTGCATATTCAGTTTGTCTAACACTATCACCTATGTTCTTAAATAATTTTACAGCAGGATCAAAAGGGGTGCAAATAGGTTTACAATCAAAATAATTATACTTCTTTAAAATTTTCTCAATATAGTGAGTCTGATCAAGTGAGATGCCATTATCTGACCTAGTAATTTTGATACCCAAAATAACATCAGCTTCTCCTAAGTCTTTCATGTCAAAATTCTTGCTAAGCAAAGATTTGGTTTCATTCACAACAGATAAGCTAGAACCAAATATAAGCAAGTCATCAACATATAAACATATCAAAGTGCATACTGAATTCTCAAACTTGTAGTATATGCACTTATCACTTTCGTTAACCTTAAAACCATTTGAAATGACAAGATTATCGAATTTTTCATGCCACTGCTTAGGAGCTTGTTTAAGGCCATAAAGAGATTTAACTAACTTACACACTTTTCGTTCTTGCCCGTGGACAACTAACCCCTTGGGTTGGTCCATATAAATCTCTTCTTCTAAATCACCATTTAAGAAAGCAGTTTTAACATCCATTTGATGTACCACTAAATTATGGATAGCAGTTATGGCAATCAAAACTTGGATAGAGGTAGTCCGTGTCACAAGAGAATAAGTGTCAAAGAAATCAATATTCTCCCTTTGCCTATATCCCTTAGCTACTAGTCTAGCTTTGAATTTATCTACTGTACCATCAGGTTTTAACTTCCTTTTAAGGACCCATTTACAACCAATTGTTTTGCATCCTGGTGGTAAGTCTACTAGTTTCCATGTTATATTGGTTTCTAGTGAGTCCATCTCATCATTAATGGCTTCTTGCCAAAAATCAGCATCTGGGGAAGACAAGGCTTCCTGAAGTGTAGTGGGGTCCTCTCCAAAGGAGAAAGCAAAATCAGGACCAAAGTCCTTCGAGACGCAAGCCCTCTTGCTCCTTCTCGGTTCAATATCAGTGTCCCTAGAGTTCACGTTTCTAGGTTGTTCTAATCTAGGTGTACTACTACTAGATTCAGTGCCCCCACTATTTCTAGATTTAAAAGGAAACTTATCTTTATAAAAGTCAGCGTCAATAGATTCTATAATCACCTTATTGTTGATATCGAAGAATCTATAAGCCTTACTGTTTACAGCATAACCAATAAAAACACATTCATAAGCTCTACTAGCTAGCTTTGACCTTTTAGGGTCAGGAATACGCACATAAGCTAAACAGCCCCAAACTTTGAAATAAGAAACATTTGGCTTCTTGTTTTTCCACAATTCATAAGGTGAAATCAAAGACTTAGAATTAGGAATTCTATTCAACACATAACATACAGTTAATAAAATTTCACCCCACCAGTGTGAAGCTGCACCCAAGCTAAGCATAATGGCAACTACAAGTTCACACAAAGTTCTATTCTTACGTTCTGCCTTTCCATTCATTTCGGGTGAGTAGGGAGCAGTTTTTTCATGAATAATGCCAGTAGAATAATAGAATGCAATAAATTCATTTGAGTCATATTCGGTTCCTCTATCACTACGGAGTCTCTTAATCTTTCTATTAAACTGATTCTCAACTTCAGTTAGAAAGATCTTAAACATGTCAAAAGCCTCACTTTTATGCTTCATTAAATAAACAGAAGTGTAGTTTGAATGATCATCAATGAACGTGATAAAATATCGTTGTGCATTTCTAGTGAGAACTCCGTCTAGTTCACAGATATCAGTGTGCACCAAATCAAGCAATTCTAATTCCTTAGAAATTGATTTATGCGATTTCTTAGTGATTTTGGCCTGACTACATGATTCACATTTTTCAAAATCATTTAAGGAAATGTTAGGAATAAAACCTAAGTTACTCATGTTCTTAATCAATTTCTTGTTCACGTGACAAAGTCTAGCATGCCAAACATTCACAGAACAAACCATATAAGAGGAAGCAGCAATTTTATTCATTTCAACATTAAGCTTAAACATTCCATTAGTAGCATAACCTTTACCGACAAAACCTCCATTTTTGGTGAGGGTATACTGATCCGCTCCAAGTGTCTGAGTAAAGCCAGCCTTGTTGAGGAGGTAGCCCGACACAAGATTCTTCCTGATCTCTGGAGTGTGTAGGACTTCTTTCAGAGTAACAGTCCTTCCAGAAGTAAACTTAATATCAATGTCACCAATTCCAAGAACCTTAGTGGTGTGGGAATCACCCAACAACACTTTCTTGTCATCTATTTCAGAATAGCTCTTAAACAAGGAACGATCATAACAGACATGGCGAGAAGCGCCCGTGTCTATCCACCACCCTTCTGAACCACTTATCAGATTGATTTCTGACATCATAGCCACGAGTGGTTCATCATTCACCATGTTTGCCTGGGGACCAGAGCGACGCCTGGCGTTCTTGCAATTTCTTGCCATGTGACCAGGCTTGTTACAATTGTAACACACAAATTGGACAGAGTCCGTGTTTCGAGCCTAACCACCTGAAGGGGGTTGGTTCCTGTTCTGATAGGGCTTCACGTTTTGAGTCTTGCGGTTCTGGTTTGGTTTCATGATCTTTCCTTTCGGCTTGAGCACAGCCGAACTTTGATTCCTTTTGTTAGCAACAAAAAGAATCTCATCTTTCTGATCTTGTTTCCATGCCTCCTCCTCAACTCGAAGACGGGCAACCAGACTCTCCATCGAAAACTCCTTTGTTTTGTGGTGCAGATCTTTCTTGAAATCTTTCCATCCTGTAGGAAGTTTGTCGATGAGGACTGCAACCTGAAACTGTTCATCAATAGTCATACCTTCAGACAAAATTTCATGAGTAATTTTCTGTAACTCATGGGATTGGGCCACCACAGATTTTTCATCGACCATCTGAAATTTCAGATATCGACTCACAGCATATTTCTTAGATCCAGCCTCCTCAGTATCATATTTTTTCTGTAGTGCATCCCAAACATCTTTGGCGGTTTCAAAAGTTGAATAGTAATCATATAGGTCATCAGACAGGGCATTAAGGATATAGTTTTTGCACAAAAAATCATCATCGGTCCAATCTTTAATTTCTTGACGGTTTTAGTCAGTGGACGGATTAGCAACAACGGGTTTAACGGAAGAACAATAGGAAGCCAATTTCTGGGTAGTGAGGTAGAAGAACAATTTCTGTTTCCACCGTTTGTAGTGCAAGCCTTCAAATCGAAAAGGCTTGTTGATATCGGTGGGAGCAGAAGTAGACTTGTTCTCGAATTCCATTGCGGATAAAAACGTCTTAAAATTGTTGGAAATACTTTAAAAAATAATGGAACCGTTTACCTCAAAATTTGTAAATGAAAAGAAATACCACAAAAATTGGCTGCTGTTTTGGGTTGAGTCGCGGACTAGGTCGCTCTCTTTAAGACGTTTCGCGGCTCCGCCCTCTCTGTGCAAGCAGTTGTAGCCACGCCGCCTCCAGGATAAAACAGCCCAAAATACAGCCTCTGTCTCGATCTTTTCTGCACGGGAAAAAGACCGGAAATGCAAAACACAATCGACCTTTCTTGCTCTCTGAACTTCTGTAGAGTGAAAATATTTTTTCGGTATATTGAAATGGCTGGAGAACAGCACCTTATATAGGCGTGGAGAGAATAGTTTTTTTCGAAAATAAAAATCAATCACAGCAAAGTGATTGAATCAATTTACCAAAACTAATTTAGCACATGTTTTAATCACGTTTTGTAACGGTACTGTGCACAGAAAAAGAACACGTTTTTTCAGTGCTGTAACAGTAGGAAAAATTCTGTAACGGTGGGGGAAATCATTTCCAGAAAAAATTGTTTCCAAAAATGAAATTGGTCAAAAGAAAAGAAATCTTTCCGTAAATAATTTGTGCAAAACGTGGGCTAACACGCGAGGTTCCAAATTTGGGGATTTGCACCCCCCCCCCCCCCCCCGCGCGAGGTTCACAACGCGCACCCGGTTTCCGGATCGGTTTTCACAAATTGGCTTGGACCTTGGCCAACTCGTGTGCACGCGAGGCCTCTCTTGGGCCTAGCTCATCAATGGTTCATGGAGCCTCCACACTTATAAAGAACATAAATGTTCTCTAGTTAGCCAATGTGGGACAAGTGTTCTTTGAAGAGTTTCTTTTGAAAAATACATAATCCCAACAAGAATTTTAGAAGCGGGGCCAGAGATGAAGAGGAGATCCTATCTTCAAAACAGACTGGATGAGAGTTCAAATCTGGCATAACTTGATGCCAAATTTCTTGGTTTGTTTGGTCCAAATTGTAAAACATGAACAAGGATCATGCACATAGACCCTCCATCAATACAGTGTCGATTGTTTTCTCAAGTATGTTCTTGAAGCTATGTCTAGTCTTTATATTTTCATCTGGGCGTACGAATTTTGGTAAGCCGAAATTGATTGCACCGACCAAAGCCTTCGGTCGCGTATCAGGATAGTCAACCCAGGCAGTACCAAGTCCATTTTTCCCAAGCTCTCTCTGCAAGGAGGTTGGCTCAAAGGATTTTTGCTCATTGTGGGAGTCGAACTATTGCAACTGTTGTGCTCCTTCATTGCATTAGGGATTCGAGGTATTAAAAACATGTTTCCATTGTTCTCTAGCTCTTTGCCGAACCTAGTTCAAATTTTTGTGATTACTTGCCACTCTACAATCGTCACTTGATGTTAATGTCGACCCTCTACATATATTGTTTGCAGGAAAACGAATCAAAACAGAGCCATTTCCTCGTATGGTTTCTCGCTCTTTCTTCCACGGAAATCTTGCACTTGAGGAACACATTCAAAATCATTGTGCCCCCATTCTCCCGTATTGCACTTGAGGAACACATCCCTACCTCTACCGTACCCAACACTAGTACACCCAAAGAACTGTCCCTATATCCATCACTTCTAACGGATAATGATACGGGTACAGAAAAAAAGGGACAGAAAATGTACCGATCGCGTTCGGGGACCCACTTTTGGGTCCCACACGAGTGATCCGAACCATTCATTATTCTTAAAACATTTTTCCGAGGGACCCCACAAATTTTAGCTCAATCGGACAGTTGGAAGTGCTTGAACAAAAGTCTCACCGTTTGAATCAAAATTGGGTCCCCGAACGCGATCGGTACATTTTCTGTCCCTTTTTTTCTATACCCGTATCATCATCCACTTCTAACATATTCATTTTACATGAAAAGGGACAAATAGTACAAATCAGCCCCTCACTCAATGCGCTAGGACTTCACGGGCACGCAACCTCCCAAGATTCAACTATAGCCTTCTCCAATCAAAGCTTGCTCAAGCCAACAGAGGATTTCAACTACCCCTCTTTGATTGTTCCTCTCTAGTAAATAATTACAACTTGAAAGCCCAAAGAGAATGGAAGCATAGATTTTTTTTTTCCCCTTGGATTAAACTCATTTTGTAGAGGGTGACAGAGTGAGTAGAAGTACTAGTCTTGAAGGAGGAGGAAGGCAAATGTATGTCAAGTGATTATGTTGATAAAACCAACAAAAGGAACAGGTGAACTATGATGTGTAGACGTTCCACACTTGAAAGTCGAAACCAAAAAACAGACAAAACACAATTTCATAATGTAACCTCAAATGCCAATACTTGAGGATGACAAGGAGGATTTTGCATGAAAAGAAACTAAATTGAAAAGTTACGACATTAAGAAGACCTTGTGGTGGTCAGAATTCATGATCAACCTTCCATAACCGATTGAGTCGCCTGAGCTTCACTTGATCTGCACCTCCGTTTGACCTTCTCTCCTGTGCACGAAGCAACTGTGTCAGTGCCAAATCGAACCGTTGAAGTCCGACAGGGCACTCCGATGATCAAGTAAGAAGAAGGAGGAGGAGGAAAGTACAAGCAAAGATTTTGGGTTTTTTTTAGTTGAGAGTTGTGTACCCTTTAGGGTTGTAGCATGTACCTTTTATAGTGAGTGCTAGAATTCTCCTCCAAGTACTGTCGTGCCTCATACGCGTGGTAACCGTTACTTCACATTTGACGTCATCAAGAAGGAAATAATCTTAGGGTGCTTAAATCAACAAACATAAGAGTGATTAGTTGATTAGGGATGAGAATAGGTAATGATTAACTTGAGAGACTAAAAGAGAATCTGTGGACTGGTGAAGAACAAGGCAAAACAGTAGGGAAGAATCCTTGGCAGGAATTCGTTACCCAATTGGAGTAAGAAACAAGTGCGACTTCTCTCTATCTTTTTCTTTATAATAGGCTGCGCTCCTAAATATAAAGGCTAAGCTACTTTACCTTTACTACGCTAGAATCGCCCTTTTAATCCATCTAAGTGTCCTCCCCAAATGAGGGAGAGTGCCCTATTTATAGGCCACTCAACTTCTTCTCTGGGCTGAGTGGACTAATAAAGTCTGGACACGTGTTGCACAAATAGCGCACAAATATTCCTTCCGTACTGTTAGGCCCTGGCCCCAACACCCGCGGGAGGGTCCTGCAGGTGCTACTTCGCGATGAACCCTTGTCCTTAGCCACCAAACCACAAAATCTCCAATAATCCCAATAAATGGCATGGTTGAGGTCTACCTCGGTCTCGCCGTTGCCGCTATCGGGCACAGTCGAGGCTCTACCTTGCCATCACCGCGTGACCCGCATGGTCATGATCTCCTCGGTCATGCCACTACCATGACCAAGCCTCTAAATGGCTCCCCCTCGAGCCCTTCCAAGTCGGCTGGGGTGGAATACATCGTCCGGGTTGAATCCTCTTCGGAGGGCCAACATCCCTCTTTGTCGTGCCCCAAAATCTTGGGGAATCATAATCGATTCCTTCATCATTGTCTCTCATCCGAGACTTGAAATACATAGGTTGTGTCGCCATCCGGTCGCCTTGCCTCTTGTTCGAGGCTCCCCTGTCTGTCACTCGAAAATTTGGCTAAGTATGAAAAAGTAACTTTTTTCAGAAAGTTTCGATTTGGCCGATAAGAAGTCCCAGTATTTGTTTCTTGGATTTTTCTAAGTCCAATGGTATAATCGGATGATCTTTTCGAGTAGCGGAAGGTTGTCTTTCGGCCCTTTTCTTTGGAGGAAAACGCGTCGTGTTTTGTCTTTGTACTAAAAGTGGGGGGATGAGATTTTGATAGGATTGGAATTTCAAAATTCTGACAATGTCATTGTTTCCGAAAGGGGGGTACTTCCTTATTTTCATAAAGTAAATTTATTTTCATAAATAAATTAAAGTAAATTTGGTTTATGAAAATAAGTATCAAAAGGGGTCATGGGTCACTAGGCCAATGGTCCATGCCTCCAGCAGGTTCATCACCCCTGCAAGTTCAACACCCCCCCCCCCCCCCCCCCCCCCCTGGCGGGTCCTTTCCTCTCAGCGGGGTATCATCCCCCTGCGGGTCCTTTCCTCCCACAGGTTCAACAACCCCTGCGGGTCCAACAGGTCCAGTGGATAAGGGGGCCAACGGGTATCACCCTTGCGGGTGTTGCAATTCCATCCAACTCAAATAATTTTGTTAACTTCAAGTTTTGATCATCTCTTCCACGTTTCAATCTGAAACTCGTGCCACGTGTTCGTGGTAATTTTACCCTCTTACAACGTCTAGGGATTGAGGCAGTTACCAGCGCATGCACATGCTACGCGTTGTTCTTTGACGCGTGTCGTAGCAACTCGGCCAACATTGCTCGTGACGTATTGAGTGGATAAGGGGGCCAACGGGTATCACCCTTGCGGGTGTTGCAATTCCATCCAACTCAAATAATTTCGTTAACTTCAAGTTTTGATCATCTCTTCCACGTTTCAATCTGAAAACTCGTGCCACGTGTTCGTGGTAATTTTACCCTCTTACAACGTCTAGGGATTGAGGCAGTTACCGGCGCATGCACATGCTACGCGTTGTTCTTTGACGCGTGTCGTAGCAACTCGGCCGACATTGCTCGTGACGTATTGAGCAAGCCGGTTAGACAAATGTATGAACTTCATTCCATAAATCACGCGGGTCATATTATTCGGATCCGGTTAAGACAATCACGACCCTGCCTTTAAGGGTTCGGGTATACGGTATAGGTTCAATAATCCCCTTCTATTTGGGCTATTCGGCTACGGGTTGACATTGCTCGGCCCAGCCCATAGATGGACCTTAGAGGGCTTTTGATTGATTTGTGCTCTACGGCTCGTTTAGCCTACACCCTTTGGACCCTCATCGTTCGGCCCACTACAGACTTTGTTAAGAGGAACTTGCTTGGCCAATGGCTTCCAATGTGTAGTGTTAGTCTTTACATGCATCAAGCTTTGTGAGAGCGTGTGTGTGTGCATGTATTTACGTCCGGGGGGGGGGGGAGAGAGAGAGAGAGAGAGAGAGAGAGTAACTAATTCTCTCCTAGAATAGTAACATGGAAATCAAAGATGCAAAAATTTAATCAAATCAACAACTTTCTCCATCTGCATTGCGTGACTGCCCTTCACCGGGATAACATCATTATGGTTCAACCTTCGGACAATTTCAGGTACAAGGCTTTTTGAATTATCGGCGTGTAAGAAAATCTCCTATCAATTATCGACGTGTAAGACAATCTCCTGTCAATCTCTATATCTTCATTTTAGAGACTGAATGTGACATAATGAGAAGAAATTTTGAAATTTCTTTCATTTTTCCTTTAACTTTTTGTACTTTATGAGAGAATATTGGAGGGACTCATCGTCCTCTTAGAGATTTAGATTTAGAGATTAAAATAGAGGTGTGGGTCTCAAAATATAGAGACCCACACCTCCATTTTGGTCGCTAAATCTCTAAAAGTGACGATGTATTTCTCAAAAAAGTACAAATAGTTAAAGAAAATAGGACAAATTACAAAATCTCCCTTTATTATGCCACCTCTGGTCTTTGAAATGGAGGTATGGAGGCCCCGTTTGGCGATCGGAGATGGTTTTGGGTGGATTTGTAATTATGGTGAATTTGAGGGTAGATTGTGATGAGGCTGGGTCCACCTCCTAAGAACGGTGGATTTGTATATGAGGTGTTTGGATGATTTTTTGAGAAGGGGGATTTGGAGGGTGGATATGATAGGATAAGATGGCAAATGACTTAAGTGCCCCCACTTGAGTTGTTTCATCTCAAATTTGTTTTAATAAGTATTAATTATAATAAAATAACATTTACCATTAATTGTGTTATTAAATAATTGTATTTTATCTTTAAAATGAAATTATGTTTTTTTAATGTCTATAAAATCTATTATATATAGGACCCCCTTCTAATAAGGGACCCTTATTTAAGTTTCCATGCGGACCTAGGGGTATTTTTGACTTTGCGGACCAAATTTTGACGATCCAAACCGCTCAATATTTTTAAAATGTGTTTTTAAGGGCCCCCGCGAAGAATCATCAAAAAAAAAAACTGGGAAGGGCTTGATCCAAACAGTTTTCGATAAAAATTACATATATATAACTTTTATAAAAAACTGTTTGGATGAAGCCCTTCCCGGTTACTTTTTTTGATGAATCCTCGCGGGGGCCCTTAAAAACACGTTTTAAAAACATTGAGCGGTTCGGATCGTCGAAATTTGGTCCGGAAAGTCGAAAATACCCTAGGTCTGCATGGAAACTTAAACAAGGGTCCCTTATTAGAAGTTTATTGATTATATATATAGAAGCCGGTTCTAGTCCGGGATCTGGACTTCCGGACCTCCATGATCCGAACATTTTTTTGACGATCCGAGCCGTCCAATGTGTTCAGAAGGTGTTTTCAAGGGTCCACGCGGGAAATCTTCAAAAAAAAATACCGGGAAGGGCTTGATCCAAGCAGTTTTTCGCAAAACTGTAAATATACAGTTTTTGCAAAAAATTGCTTGGATCAAGCCCTTCCCGGTATTTTTTTTGAAGATTTCCCACGTGGACCTTGGAAAACACCTTTTGAACACATTGGACGGATCGGATTTTCTCAAAATAATTTGCAACACAAAAAAAAAACACCCCAAAGGCTCCAGTCAGGGATCCCTGACTGGAACCGTGGGGTATATATATATATGGTTCCGCTTCTTATCCGGACTTTTGATCCAAATTTTTTTTTGATGATCCGATCCGTCCATTGTGTTCAGAAGGTGTTTTCAAGGGTCCTCGCGGAAAATCTTCTAAAAAAATACTGGGAAGGGCTTGATCCAAGCAGTTTTCGCAAAAATATATAAATACAGTTTTTGCGAAAACTGCTTGGATCAAGCCCTTGCCGGTATTTGTTTTTGAAGATTTTCCGCGTGGACCCTTGAAAACACCTTCTGAACACATTGGACGGATCGGATTTTCCAAAAATAATTTGCAACACAAAAAAACCCATTTTTTTCTTATTTCCGGGAGTGTGGATAAGAAGATTTCCGATATATATATATATAGGGTAAACTTCTTATCCGGACTTTTTATTTCCGGACCTCATGATCCAAACATTTTTTTGACGATCCGATTCGTCCAATGTGTTCAGAAGGTGTTTTCAAGGGTCCACGCGGGAAATCTTCAAAAAAAAAATACCGGGAAGGGCTTGGTCCAAGCAGTTTTTGCAAAAATATATATATTTACATTTTTTGCAAAAACTGCTTGGATCAAGCCCTTCCCGGTATTTTTTTTTTTGAAGATTTCTTGCGTGAACCCTTGAAAACACCTTCTGAACACATTGGACGGATCGGATTTTCCAAAAATAATTTGCAACACAAAAAAAACCATTTTTTTTCTTATTTCCGGGAGGTGTGGATTAGAAGTTTTCCGTATATATATATATACGGAAAACTTCTAATCCATATATGTATATGGGGCCGGTTCCCCTCACACATAAAAAAACACAACATATATATATATATATATACTTTAGAAGTATATATATATATATATATATATATATACGGGGAGGCTCCAGTCCGGGATCCCGGAAATCCCGGATTGAAGCGTTTTGAAGCCCTTCCCGATATTTTTTTGACGATCCGAGCCGTCCAATGTGTTCAAAAGGTGTTTTCCAAGGCCCACGCGGGAAATCTTCAAAAAAAAATACCGGGAAGGGCTTGATCCACGCAATTTTTCGCAAAAACTGCATATTTACAAAATTGCGTGGATCAAGCCCTTCCCGGTATTTTTTTTTGAAGATTTCCCGCGTGGGCCTTGGAAAACACCTTTTGAACACATTGGACGGTTCGGATCATGAAAATTTGATCCGGAACTATGAGTTCCGGACTCTCTAGTCCCGGACTAGAGAGTTCCTCTATATATATATATATATATTAGAGGGAAAACTTCTAATATATATATATATATATATATATATATATATACGGAAAACTTCTAATCCATATATGTATATGGGGCCGGTTCCCCTCACACATAAAAAAACACAACACTCTTTCAAGCCCCCTTGTGATGTTCTGAACTGTTGATCTTGTTTAAATGAGTAAAATAAAAGGTCCTGCAAAATTTCAGCTCAATCGGATATCGGTAAGTGCTTGATCCAAATGATTTTAAAAACACTAGTTCCTGTCACAGTTTTTGCAAAACTATTTGGATCAAGAACTTACCGATATCCGATTAAGTTGAATTTTTGCAGGACTCCCTATTTTACTCATTTAAACAAGATCAACGGTTCAGAACATCACAGTGGGGCCCGGAACAAAATCGTGTGTTTTTTTATATGTTTTTTTAAGTGTGAGGGGAACCGGCCCCTATATATATATATATATATAGGAAGGTGTTCTATTGAGGACTCCCTCAAAGATCTCCTCCGTGAGGACCACCCCTTTTTTTATTTTCCGGACCAAATTTCGACGATCTGAACTGCTCAATGTGTTTAAAACATGTTTTCCATGGCCAACGCGAGGAATCACAAAAAAAAAATACCCGAAAGGGCTTCATCCGAGCGGTTTTTCATTAGAACCGTACATATATAATTTATCAAAAAATGTTCGAATGAAGCCCTTCCGAGTATTTTTTTTGGACGAATCCTCGCCGTGACCCTTAAAATCACGTTTTAAACACATTGAGCGGTTCGGATCGTCGAGATTTGACCCCGATCCATGAGGTCCGCAATTTACGAGTTTGAGGGAGTCCTTAGTAGAACGGGATCCTATATATATATATATATATACACCACACTTCCAGTCCAAGATCCCGGATTTCAAAAAAATCCACACCTCATTGATCCCGATCGAATTTCGACGATCCGAACCGTCCAATGTGTTTAAAAGGTGTTTTCAACAGTTTTTGTGAAAAACGGCTCGGATCAAGCCCGTCCCGGTATTTTTTTTTTATGATTTCTCACGGAGACCCTTGAAAACACCTTTTAAACACATTGGACGGTTCGGATCGTTGAAATTCGATCGGGAAAGTGGAGGTCCGGATTTTTTTAAAATCCGGGCTCCCTGACTGGAAGTGGACTGATATATATACACCACACTTCCAGTCCAAGATCCCGAATTTCAAAAAAATCACACCTCATTGATCCCGATCGAGTTTCGACGATCCGAACCGTCCAATGTGTTAAAAAGGTGTTTTCAAGGGTCTTCGTGAGAAATCATCAAAAAAAAATACCGGGAAGGGCTTGATCCGAGCCATTTTTCTCAAAACTGTATATACACCACACTTCCAGTCCAAGATCCCGGATTTTAAAAAAATCCACACCTCATTGATCCCGATCGAATTTCGACGATCCGAACCGTCCAATGTGTTTAAAATGTGTTTTCAAGGGTCTCCGTGAGAAATCATCAAAAAAAATACCGAGAAGGGCTTGATCCGAGTCGTTTTTCACAAAAACTGTATATGTACAGTTTTGAGAAAAACGGCTCGGACATATACAATTTTTGTGAAAAACGGCTCGGATCAAGCCCGTCCCAGTATTTTTTTTGATGATTTCTCACGGAGACCCTGGAAAATACCTTTTAAACACATTGGACGGTTCAGATCGTCGAAATTCGATCGGGAAAGTGGAGGTCCAGATGTTTTTTAAAAATCCGGGCTCCCTGACTAGAAGTGGACTCTCTCTATATATATATATAGGCCAAACTTCTTATCCACACTCCCGGATTTAAGGAAAAAATGGGGTTTTTTTGTGTTGCAAATTTTTTTGGAAAATCCGATCCGTCCAATGTGTTCAGAAGGTGTTTTCAAGGGTCTACGCGGAAAATCTTAAAAAAAAAATACTGGGAAGCGCTTGATGAAGGAGTTTTTCGCAAAAACTGTATTTATATATTTCTGCGAAAACTGCTTGGATCAAGCCCTTCCCGGTGTTTTTTTTTTAAGATTTTCCGCGAGGACCCTTGAAAACACCTTTTGAACACATTGGACGGATCGGATCGTCAAAAAAAAATTTGGATAAAAAGTCCGGAAATGAAAAGTCCGGATAGGAAGTGGAACCTATATATATATATATAGGATCCCGTTCTACTAAGGACTCCCTCAAACTCGTAATTTGCGGACCTCATGGATCGGGGTCGAATCTCGACGATCCGAACCGCTCAATGTGTTTAAAACGTGATTTTAAGGGTCACCGCGAGGATTCGTCCAAAAAAAAACTCGGAAGGGCTTCATTCGAGCATTTTTCGATAAATTATATATGTACGGTTATTACGAAAAGCCGCTCGGATGAAGCCCTTTCGGGTATTTTTTTTTGTGATTCCTCGCGCTGGCCATGGAAAACATGTTTTAAACACATTGAGCGGTTAGGATCGTCGAAATTTGGTCCGGAAAATAAAAAAAGGGGTGGTCTTCACAGAGGAGATCTTTGAGGGAGTCCTCAATAGAATATATTCCATATATATATATATATATACAGTGAGCTTCCCATCAGGACTCCCTGATGGCTTCCCATCAGGGAGCCCTCCAATTCTCCTATTTCCCGATCAAATTTTCACGATCCCAACCGTCCAATGTGTTTAAAAGGTGTTTTTAAGGGTCCCGGTGAAAAATCAGTGAAAAAAAATACTGGGAAAGGCTTGATCCGATCAATTTTCGATAAAAATGCATTTATACAGTTTTTATCGAAAACTGATCGGATCAAGCCCTTCTCGGTATTTTTTTTCACTGATTTTTCTCCGGGACCCTTAAAAACACCTTTTAAACACATTGGACGGTTCGGATCGTGAAAATTTGATCGGGAAATAGAAGTCCCTGATGGGAAGCCCATCAGAGAGTCCTAATGGGGAAGATATATATATACAATAATGACACTTTATTTTTGGCAAAAATAATTGAATAGTTATATAATTGTATACACCCGTCCAAGGCTAACAAACTTATAAAATACTTTTACCGATTTTCGGTATCCGATTAAGCTGATTTTTATTCGAATATATTTATTTAATATTTTGAACGTCCATGTGAAAAATCAGCTCAATCGGGTATCAATAGGGTTTTTTTTTTTTTAACGTTCTAGCACTTACAAGTGAGGGGTAATATTGTGAAAATCATCTCCCACTGTCCCGGATTTGCACCCGGATTTGTGACGATAGGGGTACCCCTAACTAACGACCCTTCTCCTGGATTTGAGTCACCCGGAGATGCAAATCCACCTTCACATTTTCTCTCCCAAACGCCGGCTTAAACGTGGGCCTGGAATTAGAAATCCGGAGCCTTTTGTAAATCCGGTTTGCCAGACAGAGCGAGAGATTGATAGAATGGCATATCTCTCATTGACTAAACCCAAATTTGCAGGAAATCTCTTCCCAACAAGGGCAACTATATTAAAACCAGCACTGCAACAATGCCTTAACGTCATCTCGTGATACTCGATTTCTGTTTGACCAAGTGCTAACATGTCCCCAAAACTTTTTGTATGCCCGAGCGGGCACTACGGTGCCTTTGCACGCATATCCGGTCGTCTAAAAGTATTTTGAATGGTTCAAATTTATTTCACTAACTCTCCTTTCTCTCTAAATATGGGCCATTCAAAAATATTTTGAACACCCGAAGTGTGCGCTCGAGCACCACGTAGGATGATGCCGCTCGGCATTGAAAAAACTCCTCCCGAATCCCGATTATTGCAACTCTTTTGCCTTTGGAACTAAATGCTCCGGGATTTTCCCAATTTTTAAATTCCTGCAACTGATGAATATTGGAAGGGGGAGCGCCACTCTTGGTGTATGTCATCCGAGCCGTCGAATGTGTTTTCAATGATTTTGATTTTATTTCGACACTTTTTAAATTCGAGCCGTTCATTGTCAAGATAAAATCTGAGAATGTGCACACTAGGACCGCGTACCAACACCCCGAGTCCCTGAATATTGTTAGCTGATCAACAGAAAAAAATTCAGGGCCGAGGGTTAATCTCGGCCATCCGCCGTCCAAGACACTTTGAATTTGTGCCAAGGGTTAATCTCTCACTCCTCTTTTTCTTTTTGAACTTATGCCGTCCAAATTACTTTTCGACGGCCAAGATTGCCGCTCCGACACCCCTAAGAGCATCTCCAACCCACTCATTTTCCTTTAAAATGAAGAACCGAAGTGACATAAAAGGGAAGATTTTGTAATTTATACCTCATTTTCTTCAAAAAGTTGTACTTTTTTTTGGGGACCTATCCTCCTTTTTGTCACATTCATTTTTCAAATCTACTTTTAGTTCTTCAAATTTGAAGAACTAAAATAGATTTGAAGAAACCAATTCTTCAAAAAGAAGAATGGATCCCTCCATAAAATATAATTTTTTAAACAAAAGTGGATATAAATTATAAAATATTCCCTTGATATGTCAATTTAGTTCTTGGTGCCGAACAATCTCTGCTGATCAACAGAATCCTGACATTTCAACTCCAAATTTTGTTGTTTTCCCACCGACCCCTCCCCAATTTGGAAATCGTTCCTCTCTCTCTCTACAATTCGATTTTGTTTCGTCTCTCAACTTCACGCCTTTAGGCGTCAGATATTAATGGGTTCTTAGCGGATTCCAGTCTCTTTTTTTTTTTATCAACACTCAGCTGTCACCTTCAGTTGTCGCAATTTGCAAGTGGTTGCTCAGTAGGGACCCAACCGACTCAGGCCCATATGATCCATCCTCTCTCTCTCTACACTGGCTGTTGATTTTTTCAGAATACCCATCAATATCACCAGAAATTCATTGCTTACCCAGTTACCCCTAACTTTTGCCACACATTTGTACTTTTCCCCCAAATTTATCTTGTTCTAATTATGGGTTTTTCGTGGGTTTTTTAATTGCTTGAGTGGTGCCCACAGTTCTTCGTGTTATTATTAGGGTTTAGTCAGTAGGGCTTTTACTGAGGTTTCAGAATTTCCAAGGGCTGTTAAAATTATGCAAATTTGCCTCCAATTACTCTATTTCTAATTCAAGTTATTTGGGTTCTGCTCTAGGAGAGTCCACTGATTATCATCAGAGAGTGATTCACAAGAAGATTTTGCCAGAGTAAGGTTTCGTCCCTAGTTACTTTCTTTTGCAATCTGTGAATACAATAGCTAGAAATTGAAGTTTACTAGTTTTGGGTATATTGTCGAAATCTGGGTGGAAGTTCAATGAGTTGTTGGTTTAAGGTTATGTTGATTGTTTGTACAGTTACTGTGGGTCTCCGTCTCCCATTTTTTCGTTTATGTTACAAAGATTAAAGCTGGTTCTCTGCAAAAATTTCCCATGTTCAAAACTTTGGAAGAAAATAATGAAATTTCTTTGTGCTTAATGTATGTGTCTAACAGCTAAAATTTGGAAGCTTGGCTATCTCATGAAATTTGGATTTTCACTTCGTATTATAGTATGGTGGTGTTTTTATTTTTACTGTCTGGGTAATCATGGCAGAAGAGAACAAAGAATTGGGAGGCCACCCCTGTGCGTAATGTAAAAGTGTGTTGTAATACAGTTGGTAGATATATACTGTATATGTTTCTGTGGGGCTGTGCTGTCAAAACTGTTGTTATCAATAAGGACTTTTGGTTATTGGGAAACTTTTTTTTGCTTGTTGGAATAGGATATTTCAATTTGGAAAGCTGTTTTTATCCGTTTCAGATTTCTGGGTCTTTCTTTTTTTGTTTGGTTTCATTTATCGTGCAGTCTCTTTCCTCTCTCACAGTCCAAAACCCTAATTACCTTAGAATTGAATTCACAGTCTCCTTTAATTTCAATACTTATTTCTTTCTCTCAGCCATTTATTGCATCATATGATGTTATGGGTTTCAGATACGTCTCATGGTCTAACTGAACCTGTTGCTTTTCTTCATTAATAGGTCAGCAACTTGCAAGCGTCCAATTTATGAATTCTGTGGCATCTAACCATTGAAATCATCAGTTACTTGTTTATCTCAGGTTTTGGTGATATTATTGGCGCTGACACTGATGCAGCTCACTTGCGCTATGTTTAGGGTTTGTTTGTTTCTTTCCTGCTTACCCTTTGGTCTGACATATCCTCTTCACATAACCAGTCTACCAAGAACCGATTAGGTAGTTGTCACTGATCCCCTTTCTTGGAAATAATGCAGATCCAATTTTCAAGAATGATTCCAGAGAATTCCATGGTTTTTGAGATGGGTTTTTAAGCTTTAAGCTGTAGGGGGTGTTTGGTGGTAGATTCCTTTAGCTATTCCTCTTCTTCTTCTTCTTCCTGTGGGTGAAACACTTGATAGCAGAATCAAACAAGGCTAAATGAAAGCTGATGAATCGGACTATAGCTCCGAGTGGAGTAGAGAGCAGGACAAGGCATTTGAGAATGCCATAGCAACTTATCCTGAGGATTCTTTAGATCGGTGGGAGAATATTGCAGCAGAAGTTGAAGGGAAATCCTTAGAAGAGATTAAATGTCATTATGAGCTCTTAGTTGATGACATTAACCAGATCGAGTCCGGTTGTGTGCCTCTACCTTGTTATAATTCCTCCTCAGATGGTGGTTCTACTAGCCACACAGCTGAAGAAGGACCAAGTCAAAAGGGCGGCCATTTTGGGAATTTTAACAGTGATTCAAATCATGGTGGAAAGGGTTCAAAAGCAGACCAGGAGCGTCGCAAGGGGATTGCTTGGACAGAGGATGAGCACAGGTGAGACTAAACACTTTGATTATTTTAACATCCAACTCTTGATTACTGCTTCTTTACAAGTGACTGGTGGGTTATGCACATGTAAGCTATGTTACGTGGATCCTTTGAAATGTGTCAAGTACCTGTGTTGGATACGCAACACTCAGATAAGGGTGTGGGATTCTCGTCCGACATGTTTAGTTGGACATTCACCTAGCAAGAACTTATTGAAAGACAAAGTTACTATGAGCTATGCACACAACTCCTATATTATGCATGAATTGGCGAAAGGCAACTTGTAAACATCATTTATCTCAAAAAGTAAAAGAAATAAGCTAAAGGAGATGAATATTTTGGCTTGTCCCCCTGTCCTAGAGATATAAGTTGAATGAATCCGACACTTGGATACGTACCCACACCCGACACTCGTACCCAAGTCCGTGCAACTTAGCATGTAAGTGTGCGTCTGCGAGTGAAAGATTATTGGCCTATGCCTTGACTTAAAGATGAATTAGCAAGTGTTTGATTTTGTTTTATAAGTGCAAATTGTGGATAAATATTGTTTTTTCCTTTTTTGGATTTAAGAAACCCTTCACTCAACCCTGGATCTTATTTTGAATGTAGTTTGTTTTTGTCCAAAAAGGATCCTTTTGTTTATTACATGTGTATTGGTTCTTAGTTTATGCAGCGGTGTACTCGGTTCTCAAGTTATTGCTAGAGAGGATTGATGTGTAGTTCCTCATACATGAGTCTGAGACTGAGTCGAGGCGTTTTCTATTTTCATCTGGGACAGCTGCCCATGGTGGTTTATGGTGTTGTTATGCTACTTGATTGCCGTCTGGTCCGTCTGTTTAGATTTGCATCATACTTAACCTAGCTGAAGGAACGCTTGTCCTGGCTGTCCTGGTTCCTGTATTACAAACCTGGGGTAACAGTGATGACAAAGCGAAATACGAGTGGGCTTGCAGCTTAGATGCGTCTCAGGGATTAGGTGCAACATGACTGTAAAGACCATATAAGTTCATGTTGAGGTTTCTCCCATAAAGTTTCTTCCCTCGTCCAGTAAAATCCCTTTCTTTTTTTTACGAGGTCTACATGTTAGCAATCAATTATATCCTGTATTAATATCTATAGCCTATCCCTTTGGTCTATACATGTCTGATTGCACCTTAGTGTTACCGTGACATTAGCTTGACATCGGAAAATGATTTTGCCGACATTTGAGTAGGATGCAGTGACTTTAAACAGTTTTTTGTTTAAGAATTCCCAATTACAACAATTGCGGATCGGACTTCGTCTTTAGGATAACCGGGTGAGCTAACATAGTTTGACGAAGTTTATTAGCTGCAAATACCAGCGCCAAGCAGGCTTTATCGACTTTTTAATAACGTTGTTCGGCAGGCACCAACACCGACAGAGATAATACATGGGCCTGACCTCCCTCGTCCTCTTGTGCAAGCATTTGTTTCTGTTCGTCTATTCGGGACGGGGCAGGCAGCCCACACACATGAAGAGAAGAAGAGAGGGGGGTTCCTTGATATTAAGGTGTCAAGGCGGTCGAAGAAGACCAAAAGTGGAAGCAACCGCTGCTTTGGTCATTCAGTTGACTCCTTGCTGCCAGTCTGTGCCCTACTATTTAGCTTGGCTGGTCCCACAAGAAACTTCTAATTCTTCGTCGCTAGTTCTGACTCTGACATTTACCCTTTTTTCTATTCTTCTTTCCCATAACTCAGAAAACTCAGTGTACCAACCCCCTTCTAAAGGATTCAAGTTTGGATCTGCTTTACGCCTTTGGAAACACTTACAGTGTGTGGTTTCAGGTTTCGGATACTACTTGGAATAGGAGGAGGTTTAGTTGACTCGGTACGAGCAGTTTTCTTGATTTACTTCTGCTATTTGGGACTGAAAGGGAAGTTTCAATCTTTGAAATCTGGTTAACCTTCAGTGGCTTGCAACTTGCAAGTGCCCTTGATGTTGTGAAGGTCCACATCAAAAGCATGCAAAATTCTTTATACTTAGGCTAGCTCCTACAAGCTTAGGAAGATACTAATGTTCTGCTTCTTTCTACTCTCTTTTGGAAAGTGTAGGTAGGAAGCTAGTTCTTAACTTCCTCTCTGATCCATATAGTCGTGGTCTTTAAAGTTATGTTTGTTAATCAATGATATCTCATGTGAAAGTAGATGGATGTAGCCTTTTTTTTTGTTGTTGATAAGTTACTTGCATTATGCACGCAGTGGTAACTCTAGGCTGAGTTTCCACATCCTAGAGAGTGTATATGTAATTGAATGTTGGGCTGTAGGCATATTTTTAGTTTCAGTCCCATGGAGTCAAAGTGGAATCAAGAAATGAGATCTTCTCCGTTTTATATCTTGGCTTCTAGGAGACTAGGATAGCGTATGGCTGAAGCAAAATGAATGGGCTGAAATTGTGACTATGCCATGTCTCATTGAATTGCATACCTATTGTATTCCCGAATCTGTATCATTATGCTGAGTAGAACTTTACCAATATGGTAGTGACTCTTATTCACTTCTTTAATTCCTCTATCATACTAAGATTAGACAGCCTATGGTATGATTCTTTCTAGAGTTCAGGAAGTCATAAAGTCATTGAGTTTAGAAGATTGGTAGAATATCTGTAGGATTTGAAGACTGTAATTGTTTGGTCTGACTCTTGAATTGTTACATTGTTGGAGTTTCACAAACAAAAAGTAAATTGGAGGCAGTTTGGATGGCAATACCTTAGTTTCATTAACTTTAATGTTTGGTTGTGGTACTAAGATCCATTGGATTGGAATAGTTTGAGAGTCCAACTCTAGTTCCTTGTTTTGTTGCAATACTGGGAATGGGATCATAGTATCATACCCAACTAACCAACTTTGTTCCCTATCAGTGGGCTTCTATGGATCTGAGTTTCATTGTCCAAGAGAGAGAGCACAAGTAAGAGAGTTGTGCACTTAGACAAGTAAGGGTGATATAGTAATTTAACTAGTGTACTTTGGCGGGAATTCTCTCCCTCATAGCTATTTGCACACGTTTTTCATGCACAGTGAGTTTTAGTAGATTCGTCCATTCTAAATTAGAGTCCAAACAACAAAATATTTCTTGATTTCATGTTGTTAAAGCATCCAACTCAAACCAATTGGCAATGAGTGGAGAGGCTGCCCAGGCTCATATACTAGTTTTCGAGGTGATAATTAACCAATGTGGGACAAATTCCAACACTCACCCACATGTGCGACCCCCTGACTCGCACATGAAGAGGTTAACAAAGGATCCGGAACATACGGATCACAGCGAAACAAAGTGCAATTACAAACAAAGGTGAAAAGCCTCCGAAAACCTAGCTCTGATACTATGTTAGATTTCTTGGAGGGTTCCAACCTAAAACCAATTGGCAATGAGTGGAGAGGCCGCCCAAGACCTCATATACTAGTTTTCGAGGTGATAATTAACTGATGTGGGATAAATTCCAACGCATGCATTTAAAAGAGAGTATATATGTTCCTTCCTCGTACTTTCTCAGTAGTGTTAAGTAACTAATGGTGGTCTGGCATGACAAAGTCACAGATTCTCCGAGAAATGTGTTTTGCATAATTAATTTGAAAAACGATAGACCTTTTGCTTTACGGGATGTTTGGCGATTAAAGAAACTTGCCGATATATAAGATTTTATAGTCTAATAGTGTAATCCCATTGAAATCTTTGGCGAGTGTACCGAATTTAAGATGTGGTGTACCACGTATTAGCTCATTTTTCTTTTATCAGAACTATACGTATTCTAGTGATCTCAAGTGTACTCTTTTCATTGTCTGAAAGGAACCTAATCGAGCATGTTGCTCACGCAGCTCAGCTGTCGTTTCGAACTGACTTTATACTCCATCCCATAGTAATCATGCCTTTAGCACCCAAAAAATAATATGTTCATAATATTATTTTACTGAAATTTTTTTACACCAATTTAAAGACAGATCAACACTTTGACATAGGCCGATACAGAAAACAGAGGACTGTTAGCAGAAAGGCCGATGACCATATTTCCTTGACTCATGAACTAAAGGAATAGAAAAACGACAGACCGATAGCCAATTTTCCTTCTCAATGAGATCCTTAAATTGATGTGAACATTTTTGGAAAATAAATTCGTGCTAATACATTAATTTTGTGTACAATACGTACGGTTACCCAAAAAGTTCAAGCAATTTGTGATGGAGGGAGTATCAGATTGAATGATATTATATCGGAATCATTTTAGTTTTCCTCGAGATATGGAAAAGATCATCATTGATATGGCTGTTGTTATTTTTACTATTACCATCTGATTTACGTTTTCAGAGTTGAGAATTGTTGGCGTCTGCAATCATGTTGGCCTTTTGTTATCGTTTGGTTCGTTATCATAAGTAGAGATAAATTGTATTTGGATTATTTTTGTTAGTAAAAATCCTTGGTTCACATTTTCGTTTGTTTACGCCGGAGGTAATTTGCCTTATATGGATCAAACCCATCATACGTATGCAAAAGAGGTGATAGCGGTGTTGTTGAATTCATGGCTCTATTAATGTTTCTAACTGTGCAGAAACATGAATGGACATTTGAGGATATCTTCTACTTCAACATTTTCGGTTGTACTACATATACATATACTTGCTCGTTTTCTGTAAATGCTAATTTTACCTCAACAATTAAGAAGCTCATTCCTCAAAAATAATATAAATTTAAGTTTATTAGTAACCAGATTATCTTTTCTTTACTTCCTTTTGCAAAAACAGATTATTTCTTCTTGGTTTGGAGAAGTATGGTAAAGGCGATTGGCGAAGCATATCCCGAAACTTTGTGGTGACGAGAACACCTACACAAGTGGCTAGCCATGCGCAGAAATATTTTATTCGTTTGAATTCTATGAACAAAGACAGGAGGCGATCAAGCATTCATGATATCACTAATGTCAACGGTGGAGATGTTTCGGTGTCTCTGACACCCATTACTGGTCAAACAAATGGTTCTTCTTCAGGGGCTTCTAGCAAAGCAAGCAAACCACCCTCTCAAACTCCAGTTACTCCCTCAGGGGTTGGCATGTATGGCCCACCGACTATAGGGCAACCAATAGGACCCCTTGTCTCAGCGGTTGGCACACCGGTTAACCTACCTCCACCACATATGGCATATGGTATCAGAGCTCCGGTTCCTGGCACTCCAATGAACATGGGTCCAATAACATATCCGATGCCACATGCTTCTGCGCATAGGTAATGTACTTCCTACTAGCAAATTTGTACAAGCACAAGAAGACTATGAAGCTCATATAGTTTGGGTTATTGGGTTTCATTCTCTGGTTGAGCTGGAATAATAAAGTTGCTTATTTGCAGACATCAGCTGTCGAACGAGTTTATCATTTTCATTTTGTATCGGTCAAGTCTGAATAAGCCATTGGTGTGTGCATCTGTATATAGGCTGCTGTGAAAACGCGGCAGCATTTAGGGGTAAACAACAGTCTAGTTTCTCTAGTTCAGTTAGACATTCAATTATTAGACATAGAGATGCTAGCTGCAATTGTGGTAAAACTTGGTCCTCTTATAAATTGTTATTTTCCTCGAATATTTTGAGAAGCATGTAAGGAAACAAATAGTGCTAAGTTTCGGTATGAGTTCACTTTGATAGTATGTTGAGGTTGTTTTGTGTTCTTTAGCAGGAATAATGATGTTAGAATGATTGGTGAGCTTGCAACCACAATCTGTTTGTTTTTTATTTCCATGACAAATCCAAGACCCAAACAAGATTTTGGAGATTTGTTTCTGTGCTTTCATGAAAAATCAAAAGTTGTGGTATCTTTTTTCTGCTCTCCTAAATATGCGAGGAACAGACTTGTTTGTACTACTTCGCAAGTAGGTCGAGTTGAGGTGGTTTTTTGTTTATTTGTATGAGCTGGACACGCGCTCTCCCTCTCTCTCTCTCTCTCTCTCACACACACACGCGCCCGCGCATGCAGCCGCATGCTCATCTGTGTAGTTACTTCTCAATGTTTTGTGCATTTGGAGAGGCCAGTGGCCCAGTGCCTGTGTATCTCGTAAGCCTTCTTTTTGGGTTATGGTGCTCTAGATTCTAGTATCCCGGTACCTCTAATCAGTCATATATGGTCTTTGTCATCAAAATCTGTTCGCTCTGATGGCTTTGCCAAAGAGAAAACCTCTACTACTTTGCCAAGACATCTCGAAAAAGGATTACATTCCCATGGAAAACTGAGAGCTAATGGAGGGATGCAGCCCATCTCTGATAGAACACTGAGAGCTAATGGAGGGATTTCATTCTTGCATAAAAGTATATATGCATATACTTGAGTAGTCGCAGTTCAGAGGCATCTTCCTGAAGCTAGAAGAAGTCTTGAATCGGCACCCCTGACCACTAATGACATAAAGAGAGAAGATATGTTTGTCTTTGGAAAAAATTATAAGTAACTGCGAAGGTCTGACCCTAAAACATTAGGGCATGAACGGTTTAGAACGGGCATGCCAAGAGTGTATTGCAGTCCAATGTTGAAAAGGGCTCATGCCTTCTCAAACTTCGTAGAGGTCTACGTGCCTCTTCTGACTTCATATCGTAGGTGATTGGTGTGATCCAAAGGGCAGAATTACGCAAATTTGTTGTGCCTTATCGAAAGGGACTAATAATTTCCCAAACGGTTTTAGAAAATGGATTGTAACGAGGTAAAATAAAATATCCAACTATATTAATGATGATTAACAAAGATGGGTTACAAGGAAATGTAAAGAACGAGAGCTAGGCTGGGCTAAGTAAACGTTTGAACAAAGAAACAATAAAATTCACGTGAGTGGAGGGATAAAACTCTGAGAAGAGTGGGTATGTAAGCATTAGCTTTGTTGGTTGAGGAACCCTTAATCCTTCTTTGCTTCTTGTATTTATAGTCTGAGGGATTCTACGCTGTTGGCGCTTTGATCTTGAATTTCCCACCTGGAAATTGGTTATATGATGCCAATCAAAAAAAAGTTGGTTATATGATTCAAAGATCTTCATCGAGGTTGTTAGCTCCTCGTGTTATCCGTAGATACAATTTTTCCCTCCAAGCGTGATAACCAATGGTTGAAGAGTCCATACCAAGGTTTTGAATCCCATATCAGTTAGAGTACTGATTTTTCAATTGATACGGTATGGTACTGGTACCGGTCAGTACCGGGTATTGTTTCTGCTGAATTTTTTTCCATCTCATCCAATTCATTATAAAACAAACTGTCATCAGCTAATAAATATCATAAAATGGACTTCAAAGTACTCCCTCCGTCCCTATTTAAGTGTGTTATTTTGTAAATCCAACTTATTAAAAAAACATCATCATTACCTCTTTCATATCAACTATTACATTTACTTTACACTTTTTACATCAACTTTACCTCTACTTTCGAAAATTATCTTCCACTTTTACCTATTAACTCACCCACTAACTTTTCAAAAGGGCGAAATGATAATTGTACCAACTTTTACCCATTAACTTTTCAAAACACTCACTTATTAAGGGACAGCCTAAAATGAAAATCTAAATGCTAAAAAAGGAATGGAAGGAGTAATAAATAAATGTCATTCAACATAAACATAATTACTTAGGCCTCCTTTGGCTAAAAAAACCATTTTGGTTTTTTCGTTTGTCCTTATTCAATTTTCTTTTTGAATTTGTTAGTTTTACGTCAATTTTTTGTGGTTTCTTGGCTCCTCTCGACGAGAGGAATCTAAAATGTATAAAATTATTAACCAAATTTAAAGTTTTGTGAATAAAGACAAAAAATAATCGTTTTTTGGTTTATTTTTCGTCTTTATTCACAAAACTTTAAGTTTGGCTAATAATTTTATACTTTTTAGATTCTTCTCGTCGAGACGAACTAAGAAACCACAAAAAATCGACCGAAAATTAACAAATGCAAAAAAAAAAAAAAAATTGAATAAGGACTAAACAAAAAACGATTTTGGTTTTTTCACCCAAAGGAGGCCTTAATGTGAAGGAAAATAAAGAAAGAGAATTTTAATTTGCCATCCTATTACAATATTATCATTAGGATGCCACCCTATGGGATTTGAATCTTTATGATTCCATCCTGTAAATAGAAATTGGACCATTATGGCCCTAATTTATACTATTACTAGTTGAAGGCTCCATGCACGCATGGAGTCTCGTGCTCGTGCTTTTGTACTTTGTTTTTATTTCCTTCTGGCCAACCAACATCTTGCCCAAAAAAAAAAAAACGAAGGAAGCCCATTTTCTGCTATTTATACTTCAAGGAAGTGTACAACTAAAAAACATTAACATCGGATTGTATAAGTGCTGCCTTCGACTGCCAGTTTTGAATACCAAAATTGGGCAATGCTAGATGCTTAGATACCAGAAATTCCGAAATGTACTCAAATATAGATTAAATCAATTACTTGCAACACCAATATACAAAATTTATTCAAATAAAGGATACTTCTTCCTTTTCTCCCATACTCCGTGTAACTTCAGAGCGTTGATTGCTCAGGAAAATCCAATTCTACAGAAAAACCATCATCAAATTTGAATGCAATAAAAAGAAGAGCAAAGAACCCATCACTATTTTTTTGAACTGAGTTCATGTATCCAATCAGCAGTTTTTCTCCACCACAAACCCATTAATGAATAATTGAATAAGATATGCGAAAGAACCTAGATATAAATGCATACATTGAATAAGTGCATACATAGAATCTACATTGAATAATTGCATACATAGAATCTAATAATGACTACATGCAATGGATTAAAATCATGTGTTTAATGCATACGTTGAACCTTCTAAAATGTGTTTAAAATCATGACTACATGCATGGAATCTACATTGAATAATTGCATACATAGAATCTACATTGAATAATTGCATACATTAAGCTATAGGTGTTAAAAGTGGATCCTTGTGAGGCTGTGTTTGGATGTGTCTTAGCATTGGGCATTCCCAGCAATTGATTCCTAGGTAATCCCATTTTTGTGCTTGGTTAATTTGGAAATTGAATTTTGGAATAAAAGCAAATTCCTTGTTCGTGTTCTTGTAGGACGGTTTTAGGGCACTTGAGTATTTCCGCATACAATAGGAATCGTGGTGGTTTTGGGTGGGGAAATAAGAATATTACTTGGAGAAGTGTGTAAAGAAGAACAAAGAGTGAGAAAATGAGAAGGAGAGAGAGAAGAGATAGAGGTGCTTCACCCTCGCAAGGGTTAGGCGGTTCTGTGAGGAAGGACTGCAGCCCAATCCCCAATTACAATGGCCTCAACCTTGTAAACTCAATTCATTAATCAACTCTCTGTCCCAAATGAAAGATTCCATCTCGATTTATAATCCACGGGAAAGACTCTTCTAATTCCTAGAACTCTAAATGAAATGAACCTAATTAATGAATACATCCAAAAAGATAAGAATGAACTTAGATATAAATGCATACATTGAACCTACCAACAATTAGATGCAAAGAACTAAAATGTGTTTAATGCATACATTGAACTTTCCAATATGTTTTTAATTAATCTAGATGAATATTAATGCAAGTACTAAGTTCATGATGACTATTTACCTACACCAGAACAGAAAATCAAATAATGACTACATGCAATGGATTAAAATTATGTGTTTAATGCATACGTTGAACCTTCTAAAATGTGTTTAAAATCATGACTACATGCATGGAATCTACATTGAATAATTGCATACATAGAATCTACATTGAATAATTGCATACATAGAATTTACATTCAAGGGTGGAAAACGTGAATACTAATCACGGGTTTGAAGCGAAAGAAAAATGGTAGGATTTCCTTTTAATATAGAAGGTTATGATTATCTATATAATTCATTCCAAAATAGCCAGTTCGGAATCTCCTGTGGTAGCTATCAAAATGTTGCCAAACAAGATGTCATCCTAATTCCTACATCGTCCATATCTCTATGCCAAAGGCAATGGGCTCAAAATCAGGCTTCTCAAGTTCAAAGCAGCAAGGGTTCGGAATCTCCTGTGGTAGCTATCAAAATGTTGCCAAACAAGATGAAAATGGCCGGTTATTGTTACCTTAATTGTAGGGATTATAACATCCACTCTATCTATCTATTTCTTATACTCTCCCGATTCCCACAATCTCCTCCCCAAATTTCATTCATTTCCATTTCCCCAAACTCTAACCCTAACACCCTTCAATCCTCTGCCCCCATGGTAGAAACTTGGTCCAGACATAACCACCACCACCACCACCGCAGATTTGACCAAAATCATTGGATCACCTTCCTCCTCGTTGGTGAGATCACGGTGAGAGGCGGCAAGGGCATCTCCAAACATCAGCCAGTATACCATAGCCACCACCGTACGCCGTCGTCCACCATAGCCGCCACCGTACGCCGTCGTCCAAGGTTTGTTTTTAACGTACAGATCGGTGATGGTGGGGTTTTTTTTTTTTTTTCCAATTCAAATTGCGGGGTTCATGATCTTGTTAATGTGGGGGTTTTTTTTTTTTTTTTCCCCGATTCAATCTGGTGTTTATTTTCCTATTCATTGGTGTTCTTTTTTTCTTCCTATTAATGGTGTTTTTTTTCCGACCACGTTCAAGATCTTGTTATTTCATATAGTGAACACGGTTAACTGATTCACTATATTAATGGATTCGATACAGTAAAGATGGATAATCAATAAAACATGTTCTCATGTCCTTTAAAAATGGTGAGAGAATATGGTTTATTGATAGTTATTTAATGCAATGAACATGGTTTATTAATTCACCATATTAGTGGATTCGATACAGTAAAAATGAAAAATCAATAAATCATGTTCTCATATCCTTTAAAAATGGTTTATAGTTCCCATGTCTTTCAAAATTGGTAAAATGGAAATAATTAAGGGTTAGTGTTAATTCATACACAAGAAACACGTTTTATTGATTTATCATGTTTAATGCAATCTAATGTTCATACATGCAACATGGATGATTTATTAACTATGTAATAGGATGATCATGGTCAATCAATAATCCATGTTCCATGTGTGATTTCCATGTATAATCATGATTCAACATTTTAATTGATTTATTCACCGACAAAATAGGAGTATTTTTTTTTTCAATTTTGTTTTGAGATTTAGTTGTGAGTAGATTAGGAGAGAGAGAATTATTAGATTAGGAGAGAGAAAATTTTCAAGATGGGAGAGAGAGAGATTAGGAAAGATTAGGAGAGAGAAATATTAGAAAAATTGGAAGAGAGAAATATTAGGAAAACTAAGAGAGCGAGAGAGAGGATATTTTGAGGTTTATTTGAATTTCAAGATGAAATCATAAGTATTCAAATCTCATAGGATGAAATCATAATGACACTTTTGGCACAGAATCCCTAATTAACTCCCCCCATAAAGAAAAACGGATAGGGAATTGAAGGGGAGCAATTACAAATACAAATTGCAGAAACATAAATTAGTAAAAAATACAGGCAGACAGATTAGCCGCTTGCGGATTCATTCGCATTGGGTTGTCGCCAACCCTCGGAATAACCGACTTTGAATTCCTTTGAAGTCGGTGATTCCTTTGACGCTTCGATAGGGGATTTCAAGGGGGTTATGAATACGATAAAAAACATGGAGAAGACAAGACTCGAGAGAGACGCCATTTTTGTATTCTTCTAGATTTTCGATTCGAAATTTCGAATTAGGTTAATAGCAGGAGGAATCGGCTGTGGAAATTGGTGGTAATTATTATGTGAGTAAAAAATTGATCATCTAATTCCATGGATGGTGGAGACCTCGACCCCGCCGATCCTAAAAATCGATTGAGATATCCCCTTCATCTTCGTCCACACTTCTCAGAAGAGATCAAATCGAAAAGAATCTGAATCGTAACCGCGAAGGTGAAATCTCTCTCTCTCTCTCTCTCTCTCTCTCTCTCTCTCTCTCTCTCTCTCTGTGTGCATATATGTGTAGATATACGTACGTATATACATCTGTATACGTAGATTCGTGAAAATTGCTACTTATAGATTCGTGAAAATTGCCTCTTATATGCAATGCCTTAGCTCAAATCCTTATAAATGTGTGTTGCTAATTTTGTTGGGAGATCAGCAATTTAAAGATGTGTGGCTATGTTACACGGATTGTTCTCAAGTATTAAGTACGTCTTGAAAACATATCACTCTGTTAATCTGTTTGTAGTACTTTGTTAAATTGTTTGCTACCAATCCCTATTTAGTTTTCAATGTACTTTGATGCTAGTCGTGTTAAAAAAATTCTGTGTTCTTTTGTTTCATTTCGGTCTGTCAAGGGTGTTTTCTTGGTAAAATGTATTCATATTGTCCCAGTATATCAATGATTGTTAACTTTGATGGTTTATATTCGTATAAATTTCTAATCAATCACTTTAATCGGTCAATTTGTCATCCAGAATATGCTGTTATGAGTTTGGTGTATCTCTCCTGTGAGTCTTTTCTTGGACAAAACGCTTGTTCTTTTTTTCAAATACTGTTTCGATCAGTCATCCATGAACGCTCGCATCTGTTTAGCTTAGCTCACTTGCTTATCTCTTATCTCAGTGTATAGAAAACGTTCTTCGTGCCCTTTTTCTTTGCAAAATCGTGAGTTTATGATGCGGTCTTTAGGGTCACAGTAGGTCCCTTTGTGCATTGGGCCTGCTTTTTTTTTTTTTTTGTCTTGATTGATTAGTTTTTATCACTTTTATCAAACTTGTAATTGTAATGTATGCCTTGGTCATACCTCTATAATGTAGGATCGTTAGTTGCGAAATTAAAGGGGCTTAGGGGCCATCAAAATGAAGTATGCAAAAGGGGAAGCACTGCAACTATCAGTCCTAAGGTTTTGATGCCAGAAGTCATTGCTAAACTGTAGGCAGGCACCTTTGAAAACTAGATATACCTTATGACGTTACAGACAATCATCACCTCATTGCATGCCGCACAGGGTTTCATTGAATGGTGTTTGCCGTATATAGGGGACTGTGTTTTCTGTTTATAGAAGGGTGTCAACATGCCAACAATGATGACTATGTGCATCAGAAGTTATGAGGTAGAGTAATTGTGTGTCATTTACCTTGTGGCTTCAGTATAGACGCTGAATCATACTGACGTTCACCAGTTGGTACCATTTTATTCTGCTCTTGCACAGTTGGCATTAATGAACTGGTTGATTTCCTTTGTAAGATGGAAAGGTTTCACAGGTTGAGCATGCTTTTATCCCAGGCAGCAAAGTCAGGTATTACCTTGCATCTTAAAACTAATCCAGATAGTTTGTTCTGCTGATAAGAACATTTGTTTGAACCTATGAAGCACCGACACTCCTAGGAGGCGCCGTATTGCCGTATGGGACACAGGGACATGGCGGAATACGTATGGGACACGCCACGTGGCGTGGCCCCCAATTTTTTTGAATTTTTTTAGGGGGACACGGCGGGGGGACACAGCAGGGGGCAAATTGTAATTTTTTTAAAAAAAAATTTGGGGTCAATTTGTAATTTTTCAAATTTTCAGGGGTCCAATTGTAATTTTTTTTAAATTTTGGGGGTCAAACTGTAATTCTCAATCTTTAAATTTTAATTTTTTTATAATATTTATATATATATTAATATATATATTGCCGTGTCCGTGTCCCTTTTTTCAAAATTGCCGTATCCGTGTCCGTGTCCGTATTTGTATCCGTGTCCGTGTCCGTGCTACATAGGTTTGAACCATCTATAACCGTATTTTGATCCTTTTCACCTATTGTTTCTCTAAGGATTTGAGGCTCACGCTTTTGGAATAGATGAACCGAATACTTCATTCATTTATTTGTGAATTATGGGGGGTGACTGAGAAATTAGCTAACTCAGTTTTGACCGAAAAAGTAACAAACTCTTAAAAGATATGTATGTGCATGTGAGAGGATTCTTTTGGTTTATCAAATCCTGCTGTGTCACTTTCATTGATTTGACGATAGTTTGGCAACACTCCAGAGTAAAAATAGTGGAGTATTGAAACTCCTATTCGAGGTTTTGTGGCTTTTGCTTTGAGATTGTCATTCTGTTTTTGTAAGTAGGGGATACCAAGGCAATCCCCTTGATCTCTTTTTGGGTGGAACTGTAATACAACTTTTGAAAAAAAAAAAAAAAAAAAGAGGATGAGTACCTAGTATGGGCTCATATTAATGTCCTCACTTCTCATTTATATTTTCTTAGTAGTTAAGCTGACTTGAAGAACGTCTTTTATTGGTTATCCATTTACCAGGTTCACTAGATTTCGGAATAGGAATAAATTTGATTCAAATAGCTACAGAAACTGGTTGATATAGTAATAAATTTGTTAATTCAAATAGCTGTTGAATTAACAATATGCGTGAACTAGACTATCACTACCAACTTCACAGTTTTTCTTTGTAGTCTCTTTTTATGTTTTGCTCTTTCTAGGAGCGAGGTTAGTTTGAATCATTTGCAAGGGATGGTATTTTTTTTTTTTCCACGCTTTTTACCTGCCTGAGTTGTGGTTCAACATTTGGTTTTGGTACCATTCGAATACTATTTGCTTCTTGAAAATGGTGAATGAAAGAGATGATGTTCAGTATGCAGATAGGCCAGGGATCTATTCTGTACTTCTCTGTTTTTTTTTTTTTCAAGTTCCTCTCCTTGAGGAAGTAAACTAGAAACGAGACTTACATTGTGAACCACAAAAAGAAGTTTACGCCCTTGTCTATTTGTCTGGTTATATTTTTGCCTTCTAATACAGGTTTATTCTATAGAGGGCAAGCTGGTGTCGCTGGCACAGCAACAAGGTAAATCATTAACCAAAGAATACTGGGAATATTCTCAAGCACGATCTACGCCCATGCAATAACTATAAGGTGCCGAGAAATTTCTCAAGCAACATCATGAGAACACTTTTCACATTTATGATATTGGCACTAGTTGAGAACTTTCTCAGCACTATTTGCAAATTGCTAGGAATTATCTTTTTGGTTGGTATCAAGTCATACACAATAGCATGGTTGCTGCTGAGAAAATTATCAATACTCCATAGTTGTTCGTGACGAGTGTGGTAGTGCTTGATAATTTTCTCATCTCTCCCCATATAATTAGTGTCAAGTTTTATGCAAATACATGACGTGTATAATTATTTTTCATTACTCAATTTAAATGATAATCCTCTAGCAATTTATATATAGTGCTGAGAAAGTTCTCAGCATCATAAATGTGAGAAAATTCTCAGCACCTCATTGTTGTTATGGGCGTGGATGGTGCTTGAGAGTATTCTCAGTACTCTTTGGATAGTCGATATGCATTCGATAGGAGCCCTAATCTAAAATTTTTAGTCATTATAATGTAGGTATTCATAACTTAAAAAATTGGCAGGGTAGGAATGAAGGTCGAGGGAGCTGGCCCTCCTTCCTTAAGCATTGTCCTCGCTACCTTGTTATGAGCTAATGGGTGTTTTCAGATCTGATCTACCAGCAAGTTTGTAGCTTGACCGATCTGCTTATGAGGTATATTCTCATCTTTCATACCCTTAAATACTTTTGAACTAGTTTCCTTGGGTTACTAGACATGAGTCTTTTTACAGACACCCTTTCTATCAAATTTTATGATGTTGAGAACTTTCTCAACATCATCAGGAAAATTCTAGAAAACGGATGGCAACACTTGAGATGGAGGAGTTTAAGACCTCGTAAGATTTCCGTCGAATGATTTGGGTTCTTCAGTGAAAATCTACCACATGTTATTTCTAATTATGACTCTTGAGGTTGCATTTATGCTCTAACATCGATATTGGTATCATGACAACCTACACTTTATTAATTAATGTTCGTAACAGTGTGAGGTGCTTGACTGTATATCCTAACAAGTTTTCAATAAACGGCCCCTTTTGGAGATCAAACAATTGCGATGATGACATGTGCCAGATAGATGATAAAGATGATAATGTTCTTGGTTAGAGATAATTAGATAAACCACTTGCTACTTGAGCGGAAAATAAAGTCCCGAAATCGACGAATAAGTGTGGTTCCTAGTGGATATATACAGGCTACTGGCCACATACAGAAAACCAAAAGGGCTCTTAGTTGGAGATAGACCTTTGGCTACTTGAGCGGTAAGTAATGACCCTTAATCGAAAAAGAAATGTGGTTCCTAGCATAGTTGTCAAAGGCGAAAGGCGCACCGAGGCGCAAAATCCTGTGGGGACTAAGGCGAGAGGCGAGGCGCGCGCCTTTTTGAAGTGAGGCGCAGCTATGTTAAAAAAATTAGAAAAAATAGCTTATAGCAATACTTAAACTAATAACACTAAGCCAATAAGTTTTAGATAGCTTACCATCCAAAAGATACATAAAAACATCTACCAAATCACACATAGTTTACGGCTCTCGCATAGAGTAGAACTAATTAAAAGAATCAGTCATGTAATCAAAATGCTATGATGACCCAAGTTGTAAAACTGTAGAAAAACTTCCATGGGGAATTTGTTTATATTGGACGAGAATACCTTTCACAGTTGGGATACTGCAGTTTACGTATGATCTCTCAACTTGATTTATACCCACACAGCCTTCGTTTGTAGAGATGACAGCCATCGTTCGAGAGAGAGAGAGAGAGAGAGAGAGAGAGAGAGAGAGTACTGCAACTGGAGGCAACGTTGGACTGTTGAAGCAGCAAGCTTGCGAAGTGCGAAAGATCATCACCGATAGAAATCAGTCTAGTCGGAGCTCTCTCTCAATGGCAGAACTAGCACAGTTCAGTCGAAAGACTCGAAACCCAGAACAGAGCATCACCGAACGATGAAATCCTAGCCTAGATGATGAAATCAGGTATCGATTATTGAAATAGCCTTGCAATAAACACTGTCGAGTGTTTCTGGGTGGGTTTCGACCCATTTGAAGTCTGAAATTGCAACAAAAAAACGTGCTTGAAAGAAGTGCGCTTTTTTTGCGCCTCTCGCCTTTGCGCCTTTGCGTCGCCTTTTTCAAGTCGCCTCGCCTGGGTGTGCCCAAGGCGCAAAGGGTACGCCTCGCTGCGCCTCTCGCCTAGGCGCGCCTTTGACAACTATGGTTCCTAGTAGATATATAGGCTACTGACCACATGAAAAACTGAACAGGGCTTTTAGTTATAAACTACTTGCCATTTGAGCAAAATGTAGAGACCCTAAATCGACAAAGATGTGTGATACACTCGACAATCTGTTTTGGCTCCGTTTACTTCAATGAGAGAGTATGACATTGCTTGGCTTGGGGTTTTAAAGCTTTATGATGAATCTAGCAAAAAAAAATGACAGTGGGAGGGCCTAAGAGAGTGGGAGGGCTGTCCAAGTCTGTTTTCTCGCCTCTGCATTCTGCAATCATATTTCCTACAGAGCTATTTGTTGGTAAACATACTTTTTCCTACTATCTTTATTTTTTCTCCCCAAAAATATTGGTTTTAGTTAGTGACTTTGTTCTTATTTTTTCCCCCTTTTTTAGTGAATGAAATATGGTGGATTTGTTAATCATTTGAAGGTAGAGAAAGGGATTATACTTTTTTGTGTTGGGTCGCAAACTTTGTTCACTAATTTCACTTAATTAGTACATGTCATTTCATTAATTTTGGTTTTTTTTTTTTTTTTTGATTCACTAACATCATGATGTTTGATGTTTAGATCTTTGACCGTATTGGTGGGGGAGGAGCGTTGGGTGATTCAAATGGCAACAACTGGTGAGCTATTCTCCGCAAAGCAGAAGGTTTTATTCTATATCAAGGCACTCTTTTTTGCATGTTTAGTTATTTGCTTCTCTATGATTTATTTATAAGTTGGTTGTTAGGTTATTCAACCGATTAACAATAGATTCAGGACATTCATGTTGTGTACATTAGTTTTGTCATTGGCCTAGTACATTAGTTTTGTCATTACCTAGGCAGTTGGAGTACTTTCTATGTTTCCTTCAAAGTACGAATTGATTGCAATGTTTACAAGGAAAATAGTTGTTTTGGGGCAAGAACGGATTTCATGTTGTTGTTGTCACTCTCCAAACGTTAAATGTGTATTCTATTTAAATCCATTTAGTAAACTTCACAGGTAGTAAACTCCAACTGTTACATGGTTTGTATCTAATGAGAACAATAGGCTTGGAAGTATGGTGTTGGAACAATAGAGATCTTTTAATGGTTTAGAAGTTCTTCAATCCGGGCTGCATTGTATTGGATATGTTTGTATCTAATAACGGGTATTATGGTTTGGGTGTGCATAACCGATTTGATCTCGACTTACTGATTTACGTTTTATTCCCATTAGTGGTAGGATCTCCACTTAAATTACTATTAGCATATTCTTTTTTGTTGGGAAACATTTTTGAGAATTATATAAGGTAGGCAACCCTTTGTTTCATGGGAAACAAGCACTTCTTGATTCTCTTTTGGTCATCAAATATATTGGATTATGTTGTTAGTCTATGCTTATCAAGATTGTTCTTTTATACTTTTTATCTGACCTCGCAACAACTGAGCTCTCTTGAAAGACAGCTGGGACATTTATAGAGAGATTTCAATTCAAGGTAAGAAGCAAAAGCCCTTTGTCACTTTTGCTTGCTTGGATCACCAGTCACAAAAGTATCCTCTAAATTTTTAATTGGGTGATTTGTCTATGCACCAATGGAATGTTACAGCACAAAAAATGCAAAGTCTGAAAATTCTCAAGAATACCAATTTTTTGCAATGTTTAATGTTTTTTCTTGAAGTAAGGAATTTAGTTTTATATACATTCAAAAGAGAAGAATAGGAAATAAACACTATTAAAAAAAATCACTATTAAAAAACAGAATCTACTAATGTTTCGTTAAATTCGAATTCGCTAACAGAGTTAGGTCTATGAGAATGTATTGAACATTTTTCTCCTTTGTGGGATGGGTTAATACATTGATGTTCATTTTGACACTCCAGGTTTCGAATATTGGGGACATGTGAAGCTGTAGAGATCTTAGCCGTTAGATGCAATAAAATATTTTGTGGGCTTAACTGATGATATTTTTTATTTTTATGTTTACTCAAGGTGCACACCGCATGGTAGCTTTGTTACGGGAAAAGAAAGGTACAAATGGCTTTATGTGGGAGAAAAGGCCAAAGGGGTTGATTTGGGTGGAAGGATGATATCAAGGCAGAAGTTCTCACTTTCAAAATTGGTTGAGCTAAGCTCTCTCATATAAGGTAATCAAACTATGGTTTGCACTGTTTAACATGAACTTTAGTATGTTGATCTCTAGAAGCATTTTTCTTGGTTTGTGGCTAAAAATTGTTGATAGGAGGATATTTAATCAAAATTTGATAAAAATTGGTGTCTATAGTCTCATTTTGGTGTCTTTGTTTTTCTTATGGTTTGAGGCGATTCCACCTATGTTTTTTGGTAGCCAACCAATGAGATTACCCTATTTTGTATTCCCTTTCTCATTGAGTTCTTATATCTGTCGAGTGTGTGTAGACACCCCAATTTGACGAAAATCCTAAAAATATTAGTGTTAAAGCTTATCTTTCAAAATTACCCAAAGTCTTGCCTTTAATCCAAGTTTTTCGAAGCATTAGTTAAATAAAGTGCTTTTCGCGGCGAACGGAGTTATACTCGCCGAATTCGTGATTTTGAGGGGAGCATCCGGACATTGATCAAAAGAAGTTCAGTCTTCGCCTATTTTTATCTTTTTCGGTAATATTTCTTTCTATAAATCTAGCCTCGTGCACTCGAACAATTAGTGTGCACCTTAAAAACATTAGAGCAGCATTAACCTTGGAGGAAATTAGATGTCAAAAAGACGCAATTTGGGTCCACCACCTTAAAAACATTAGAGTTGCATTAACCTTGGAGGAAATAACAAACAATAAAAAAGGGGCCTCAAATTCTACTTTCCAAAAAAAAAAAAAAAAGTCACTACAACAAAATTCAATATCATAGCGTTTAAATTCTAACTAAGTGAAAATTCAAAACTAGTGAAGTTGGTGAAATTTCAAAGTTAGTGGAATTTGATGACTACTGAAATTACTAAATTTTTAGAATTCGTGAAACTTTGTGAAATTTCACAATTAGTGGAATTTGATAACTCGTGAAATGACTAAAATTTCAGAATTACTGAAAATGAGTGAAATTTCAGAATTAGAGAAATTTCGCACCTCTGGCATAAAGTAAATGCTCGGTGGAAGTTGATTTTGAAATTGAATGAAATTCGTAAACTCCTTAAAGTTTAATGAAGTTCACTAACTTTTCGTGCAATTTAGTGAAATGCGGTAATAATCGCACGAAATTAAAGTAAAATTTCGGAATAAGTAAAATTTCAAAGTTTGTTAAAATTCAGAACTAAAAAAGTTAATGATATTTCAGAACCAGCGAAGTTAGTGAAATTTCAGATTTATTGATATTTGATAACTAGAGAAATTGTTAGAATTTCAGAAGTAGTGGAATTTTAAAGTTAGCAAAATTTCAAAATTAGTCAAATTTTGAAGTCTTCGAAACTTCGCACCTTCGGCGGTAAGTAGATGCTGGGCGGAGGCTGATTTTGAAATAGAGTGCAATTATGAGGTCAAAGTTAATAAAATTCAATAACTTATATAAAAATTAGTGAAATTGCTGAAATTTTTTAAATAGAGTGCAATTATGAGGTCAAAGTTAATAAAATTCAATAACTTATATAAAAATTAGTGAAATTGCTGAAATTTAGTAATAATCGAACAAAAAGTTAGTGAAATTTCAAAATTAGTTAAATTTCCAACTTAGTGAAAATTCAAAACTAGTGAAGTTAGTGAAATTACGGAACAAATAAAAATTAGTAAAATTTCAGAGCTTGTGGAATTTTGATAACTAGTGAAATTACAAAATTTTCAGAATTCATGTAACTTGGTGAAATTTCAGAGATAATGGAATTTGATAACTTGTGAAATGACTAAAATTTCAGAAGTAGTGAAAATAAGTAAAATTTCAGAATTAGCGAAATTCTGTACCTCTGGCGGGAAGGGAAGTAAATGCTCGGTGGATGTAGATTTTGAAATTGAATGAAATTCATAAGCTCCTTAAAATTTAATGAAGTTCACTAACTTTTCATCAAATTTAGTGAAATTATTGAAATGTGGTAATAATCGAACGAAATTAAAGTAAAATTTCTAAATAAGTAAAATTTTAACGTTTGTGAAAATTTTGAACTAGTGAAGTTAGTGACAGAACCGGTGAAATCAGCGAAACTTCGCACCTCCGGCGATAAGTAGCGGAGGCGGATTTTTAAATAGAGTGCAACTTATGAGGTCAAAGTTAATAAAATTCACTAACCTATTTAAAAATTAGTGAAATTGCTTAAATTATGTAATAATCGCACAAAAAGTTAGTGAAATTTCAAACTTTGTTAAATTTCTAACTAAGTGAAAATTTAAAACTAGCGAAGTTAGTGAAATTTCTGAACAAGTAAAAATTAGTGAAATTTCAGAGTTGGTGGAATTTGATGACTACTGAAATTACTAAATTTCCAGAATTCGTGAAACTTGGTGAAATTTCAGAGTTAGTGGAATTTGATAACTCGTGAAATGACTAAAATTTCAGAATTTCTGAAAATGAGTGAAATTTCAGAATTAGAGAAATTTCGCATCTCTGGCGGGAAGTAAATTCTCGGTGGATGTTGATTTTGAAATTGAATGAAATTCAAGAGCTCCTTAAAGTTTAATAAAGTTCACTAACTTTTCGTGAAATTACTGAAATGCAGTAATAATCGCACGAAATTAAATTAAAATTTTGAAACCAGTGAAGTTAGTGAAATTTCTGATTTCTTGATATTTGATAACTAGAGAAATTGTTAGAATTTCAGAATTAGTGGAATTTTGACGTTAGCGGAATTTAAAAATTAGAGAAATTTTGAAGTCTTTGAAACTTCGCACCTCTGGCGGTAAGTAGATGCTTGGCAGAGGTAGATTTTAAAATAGAGTGCAATTATGAGGTCAAAGTTTATAAAATTCAATAACTTATTCAAAAATTTGTGAAATTGCTGAAATTTATTAATAATCGAACAAAAAGTTAGTTAAATTTCAAAATTAGTTAAATTTCAAAATTGCTGAAGTTAGTGAAAATTACGGAACTAGTAAAAATTAGTGAAATTTCAGAGTTTTTGGACTTTGATAACTAGAGAAATTACTAAATTTTCAGAATTCGTGAAACTTGGTGAAATTTCAGAGTTAGTGGAATTTGATAACTCGTGAAATGACTAAAATTTCAAAATTAGAGAAATTCCGCACCTCTGGTGGGAAGTAAATGCCTGGTGGATGTTGATTTTGAAATTGATTGAAATTCGTGAGCACCGTAAAATTAAATGAAATCACTAACTTTTCGTGAAATTTAGTGAAATGCGGTTACAATCGCACGAAATTAAAGTAAAATTTCGGAATAAGTAAAATTTCAATGTTTGTTAAAATTCGGAACTAAAGAAGTTAGTGAGATTTTAGAACCGGCGAAGTTAGTGAAATTTCAGATATATTGATATTTGATAACTAGAGAAATTGTTAGAATTTCAGAATTAGTGGAATTTATAAGTTAGTGAAATTTCAAAATTTGTGAGATTTTCAAGTCTTTGAAACTTCGCACCTCCGACGGTAAGTAAATGTTGGGCGGAAGAAGATTTTGAAATAGAGTGCAATTAAGAGGCCGAAGTTAATAAAATTCAATAACTTATTTAAAAATTAGTGAAATTACTTAAATTTAGTAATAATCGCACAAAAAGTTAGTGAAATTTCAAAAGTTAGTTAAACTTCAAACTTAGTTAAAATTCAAAACTAGTGAAGTTAGTGAAATTTCGGAACTAGTAAAAATTAATGAAATTTCAGAGTTAGTGGAATGTGATAAATAGTGAAATTACTAAATTTTCAGAATTTGTGAAACTTGGTGAAATTTCATAGTTAGTGGAATTTGATAACTCGTGAAATGACTAAAATTTCAGAATTACTGGAAATGAGTGAAATATCAGAATTGGAGAAATTTTGCACATTTGGCGGGGAAGTAAATGTTCGGTGGATTTTGATTTTGAAATTGAATGAAATTCAAAAGCTCCTTAAAGTTTAATGAAGTTCACTAACTTTTCGTGAAATTACTGAAATACGGTAATAATCGCATGAAATTAAAGCAAAATTTTGAAACCGGTGAAGTTAGTGAAATTTCAGATTTATTGATATTTGCTAACTAGAGAAATTGTTAGAATTTCAGAAGTAGTGGAATTTTGATGTTAGTGGAATTTCAAAATTAGAGAAATTTTGAAGTCTTTGAAACTTCGCACCTCCGGCGGTAAGTAGATGCTTGGCGGAGGCAGATTTTGAAATAGATTGCAATTATGAGGTCAAAGTTAATAAAATTCAATAACTTATTTAAAAATTAGTGAAATTGCTGAAATTTAGTAATAATCGATCAAAACGTTAGTGAAATTTCAAAATTAGTTAAATTTCAAACATAGTGAAAATTCAAAACTACTAAGGTTGGTGAAATTACGGAACTAGTAAAAGTTAGTGAAATTTCAGAGTTTGTGAAATTTGATAACTAGTGAAATTACTAAATTTTCAGAATTCGTGGTGAAATTTCAGAGTTAGTGGAATTTGATAATTCGTGAAACGACTAAAATTTCAGAATTACTGAAAATGAGTGAAATTTTAGAATTAGAGAAATTCCGAACCTCTGGCGGGGAAGTAAATGCTTTGTAGATGATTTTGAAATTGATTGAAATTTGTGAGCTCCTTAAAATTAAATGAAGTTCACTAACTTTTCGTGAAATTTAGTGAAATGCGGTAATAATCGCACGAAATTAAAGAAAATTTTCGGAATAAGTAAAATTTCAAAGTTTGTGAAAATTCAGAACAAGTGAAGCTAGTTAAATTTCAGATTTATTGATATTTGATAACGAGAGAAATTGTTGGAATTTCAAAAGTAGTGGAATTTTGAAGTTAGCGGAATTTCAAAATTAGTCAAATTTTGAAGTCTTTGAAACTTCGCACCTCCGGCGGTAAGTAGATGCTGGGTGGAGGCTGATTTTCAAATAGAGTGCAATTATGAGGCCAAAGTTAATAAAATTCAATAACTTATATAAAAATTAGTGAATTTGCCGAAATTTAGTAATAATCGAACAAAAAGTTAGTGAAATTTCAAAATTAGTTAAATTTCAAACTTAGTGAAAATTCAAAACTAGTGAAGTTAGTGAAATTACGGAACAAATAAAAATTAGTGAAATTTCAGAGCTTGTGGAATTTGATAACTAGTGAAATTACAAAAAATTTAGAATTCATGTAACTTTGTGAAATTTCAGAGTTAGTGGAATTTGATAACTCATGAATGACTAAAATTTCAGAATTAGTGAAAATAAGTAAAACTTCAGAATTAGAGAAATCATGTACCATTGGCGGGAAGTAAATGCTCGGTGGATGTAAATTTTGTAATTGAATGAAATTCATGAGCTCCTTAAAATTTAATGAAGTTCACTAACTTTTTGTCAAATTTATTGAAATAACTGAAATGCGGTAATAATCGAACGAAATTAAAGTAAAATTTCTGAATAAGTAAAATTTTAAAGTTTGTGAAAATTCTGAACCAGTGAAGTTAGTGAAATTTCAGAACCGGTGAAGTCAACGAAACTTCGCACCTCCGGCGGTAAGTAGGGGAGGCAGATTTTGAAATAGAGTGCAACTTATGAGGTCAAAGTTAATAAAATTTACTAACGTATTTAAAAATTAGTGAAATTGCTCAAATTTTGTAACAATCGCACAAAAAGTTTGTGAAAATTCAAAACTGGTGAAGTTAGTGAAATTTCTGAACAAGTAAAAATTTGTGAAATTTCAGAGTTAGTGGAATTTGATGACTACTGAAATTACTAAATTTCCAGAATTCGTGAAACTTGGTGAAATTTCAGAGTTAGTGAAATTTGATAACTCGTGAAATGACTAAAATTTCATAATTACTGAAAATGAGTGATATTTCAGAATTAGAAAAATTTTGCACCTCTAGCGGGAAGTAAATGCTCGGTGGATGTTGATTTTGAAATTGAATGAAATTCGTGAACTCCTTAAAGTTTAATGAAGTTCACTAACTTTTCGTGCAATTTTAGTGAAATGCGGTAATAATCGCACGAAATTAAAGTAAAATTTCGGAATAAGTAAAATTTCAAAGTTTGTTAAAATTCAGAACTAGAGAAGTTAGTGAGATTTCAAAACCAGCGAAGTTAGTGAAATTTCAGATTTATTGATATTTGATAACTAGAGAAATTGTTAGAATTTCAGAATTAGTGGAATTTATAAGTTAGTGAAATTTTAAAATTTGTGAGATTTTGAAGTCTTTGAAACTTCGCACCTCCGACGGTAAGTAAATGCTGGGCAGAAGAAGATTTTGAAATAGAGTGCAATTATGAGGTCGAAGTTAATAAAATTCAATAACTTATTTAAAAATTAGTGAAATTACTTAAATTTAGTAATAATCGGACCAAAAGTTAGTGAAATTTCAAAACTAGCTAAATTTCAGATTTAGTGAAAATTCAAAACTAGTGAGGTTAGTGAAATTACGGAACTAGTAAAAATTAGTGAAATTTCAGTGTTTGTGGAATTTGATAACTAGTGAAATTACTAAATTTTTAGAATTCGTGAAACTTGGTGAAATTTCAGAGTTAGTGGAACTTGATAACTCGTGGAATTTGTCTAGTATCTTATGCAAAAAGGATGACCCTTCCTTTGTTGAAATAAGGACAAGGGGTTTGATTAGAGATTTTCTAAGAATTGACTTAGTGAAATCCTCTATATCGTATACTGAAAAAGGAAATGATCCATTCGGTTTCGAATTAGTGAAAATAAGTAAAATTTTAGAATTAGAGAAATTATGTACCTCTGGCGGGAAGTAAATGCTCGGTGGATGTTGACTTTGAAATTGAATGAAATTCATGAGCTCCTTAAAATTTAATGAAGTTCACTAACTTTTCGTCAAATTTAGTGAAATTATTGAAATGCGGTAATAATCAAACGAAATTAAAGTAAAATTTCAGAATAAGTAAAATTTAAAAGTTTGTGAAAATTCTGAACCAGTGAAGTTAGTGAAATTTTCAGAACCGGTGAAGTTATAGAAAATTTCAAATTTATTGATATTTGATGACTAGTGAAATTGTTAGAAGTTCTGAATAAGGGAAATTTTGAAGTCAGCGAAACTTCGCACCTCCAACAGTAAGAAGCGGAGGCGGATTTCGAAATAGTGTACAACTTATGAGGTCAAAGTTAATGAAATTCACTAACTTATTTAAAAATTAGTGAAATTGCTGAAATTTTGCAATAGTAACACAAAATGTTAGTGTTATTTCAAAATAAGTTAAATTTCAAACTAAGTGAAATTCAAAACTAGTGAAGTTAGTGAAATTTTGGAACTATTAAAAATTAGTGAAATTTTAGAGTTAGTGGAATTTGATAACTAGTGAAATTATTAAATTTCCAGAATTCGTGAAACTTGGTGAAATTTCAGAGTTAGTGGAATTTGATAACTCGTGAAATGACTAAAATTTCAGAATTACTGAAAATGAGTGAAATTTCAAAATTAGAGAAATTTTGCACCTCCGGCGTGAAGTAAATGTTCGGTGGATGTTGATTTTGAAATTGAAAGAAATTCGTGAGTTCCTTAAAGTTTAATGAAGTTCACTAACTTTTCGTGAAATTTAGTTAAATGCGATAATAATCGCACGAAATTAAAGTAAAATTTCGGAATAAGTAAAATTTCAAAGTTTCTGAAAATTCAGAACTAGTGAAGTTAGTGAAATTTCAGAACCGGCGAAGTTAGTAAAATTTTAGATTTATTGATATTTTGATTACTAGAGAAATTGTTAGAATTTCAGAATTAGTGAAATTTTGAAGTTAGCGGAATTTCAAAATTTGTGAAAATTTGAAGTCTTTGAAACTTCGCACCTCCGGCGATAACTAGATGTTGGGCGGAGGCAGATTTTGAAATATAGTGCAATTATGAGGTCAAAGTTAATAAAATTCAATAACTTATTTAAAAATTAGTGAAATTGCTGAAATTTAGTAATAATCGCACAAAAAATTAGTGAAATTTCAAAATTAGTTAAATTCAAATTTAGTGAAAATTCAAAACTAGTGAAGTTAGTGAAATTATGGAACTAGTAAAAATTAGTGAAATTTCAGAGTTTGTGGAATTTGATAACTAGTGAAATTACTTAATTTTCAAATTCGTGAAACTTGGTGAAATTTCAGAGTTAGATTAATTTGATAACTCGTGAAATAACTAAAATTTTAGAATTAGTGAAAATGAATAAAAATTTAGAATTAGATATATTCCACACCTCTGGCAAGAAGTAAATGCTCGATGAATGTTGATTTTGAAATTGAATGAAATTCATGAGCTCCTTCAAATTTAATGAAGTTCACTAACTTTTCGTCAAATTTAGTGAAATTACTGAAATGCAGTAATAATCGAACGAAATTAAAAGTAAATTTCAGAATAAGTAAAATTTTAAAGTTTGTGAAAATTCAGAACCAGTGAAGTTAGTGAAATTTCAGAACCGGTGAAGTCAGAGAAATTTCAGATTTATTGATATTTGATGACTAGTGAAATTGTTAGAATTTCTGAATTATTGAAATTTAGCAGAATTTCAAAATTCACTAATTTTGAAGTCAGCGAAACTTCGCACATCCGGCGGTAAGTAGATGCTGGGCGGAGGCGGATTTTGAAATAGAGTGCAATTATGAGGTCAAAGTTAATAAAATTCACTAACCTATTTAAAAATTAGTGAAATTGCTGAAATTTAGTAATAATCGCACAAAAAATCAGTGAAATTTCAAAATTAGTTAAATTTCAAACTTAGTGATAATTCAAAACTAGTGAAGTTACTGAAATTTCAGAACTAGTAAAAATTAGTGAAATTTCAAAGTTAATAGTGGAATTTGATAACTAGTGAAATTACTAAATTTTCAAAATTCGTGAAACTTGGTGAAATTTCCGAGCTAGTGGAATGTGGTAACTCGTGAAATTAGTAAAATTTCACAATTAGTGAAATGAGTGAAATTTCAGAATTAGAGAAATTTCACACCTTTGGCGGGAAGAAAATGCTTAGTGAATTTGATTTTGAAATTAAATTAAATTCAAGAGCTCCTTATAGTTTAATGAAGTTCACTAACTTTTCGTGAAATTTAGTGAAATTACTGAAATGCGGTAATAACCGAATGAAATCAAATTAAAAGTTTGGAATAAGTAAAATTTCAAAGTTTGTGAAAATTCAGAATCAGTGAAGTTAGTGAAATTACAAATTTATTGATATTTGATAACTAGTGAAATTATTAGAATTTCAAAATTAGTCAAATTTTGAAGTGAGCGGAATTTCAAAATTAGTGAAATTTTGAAGTCAGCAAAACTTCGCACCTCCGGCGGTATGTAGATGTTGGGCGGAGGCGGATTTTGAAATTGAGTGCAACTTATGAGGTAAAAAGTTAATAAAATTCACTAACTTATTTAAAAATTAGTGAAATTGATGAAATTTAGTAATAATCGCACAAAAAGTTAGTGAAATTTCCAAATTAGTTAAATTTCAAAACTGGTGAAGTTAGTGAAATTTCGGAAATAGTAAAAATTAGTGAAGTTTCAGTGTTAGTGGAATTTGATAACTAGTGAAATTACTAAATTTCAAGAATTCATAAAACTTGGTGAAATTTTCAGAGTTAGTGGAATTTGATGACTCGTGAAATGACTAAAATTTCAAAATTAATGAAAATGAGTGAAATTTCAGAATTAGAGAAATTTTGCACCTCTAGCGGGAAGTAAATGCTCGGTGGATGTTGATTTTGAAACTGAATGAAATTCATGAGCTTCTAAAAGTTTAATGAAGTTCACTAACTTTTCGTGAAATTTCGTAAAGTTACTGAAATGCGGTAATAATCGCACGCTAAAGTAAAATTTTAGAGTTTGTGAAAATTCAGAACCAGTGAAGTTTCAGATTTATTGATATTTGATAACTAGTGAAATTATTAGAATTTCAGAATTAGTGAAATTTTGAAGTTAGCAGAATTTCAAAATTAGTGAAATTTTGAAGTCAGTGAAACTTCGCACCTCCGGCGGTAAGTAGATGCTGGGTGGAGGCAGATTTTGAAATAGAGTGCAATTATGAGGTCAAAGTTAACAAAATTCAATAACTTATTTAAAATTTAGTGAAATTACTGAAATTTAGTAATAATCGCACAACAAGTTAGTGAAATTTCAAAATTAGTTAAGTTTCAAGCTTAGTGAAAATTCAAAACTAGTGAAGTTAGTGAAATTACGGAACTAGTAAAAATTAGTGAAATTTCAGAGTTAGTGGAATTTATAACTAGTGAAATTACTAAATTTTCAGAATTCGTGAAACTTAGTGAAATTTCATAGTTAGAGGAATTTGATAACTCGTGAGATGACAAAAATTTCAGAATTAGTAAAATGAGTAAAATTTCAGAATTAGAGAAATTCCGCACCTTTGGCGGGAAGTAAATGCTCGGTGAATGTTAATTTTGAAATTGAATGAAATTCGTGAGCTCCTTAAAATTTAATGAAGTTCAGTAATTTTCGTCAAATTGAGAGAATTACTGAAATGCGGTAATAATCGAACGAAATTAAAGTAAAATTTCAGAATAAATAAAATTTTAAAGTTGTGAAAATTCAGAATCAGTGAAGTTAGTGAAATTTCAGAACCGGTGAAGTTTGTAAAATTTCAGATTTAAATTATCCTCTACTTTTATCTATTAACTCTTTACTCGCTAACTTTTCAAAATTGCAAAATGATAATTGTACAAACTTTTACCCATTAACTTTTCAAACTACACACTTATTTAGGGGCAATCCAAAATAAAAAGTTAAATACTTAAAAATGAACGGAACAAGTTAAGATATTACTCTTAAACCTATAGTAACACCGTCTCTATCGACAATATCGATAGATCGATCTCCTCTCCCGATCATTGCAAACAAGGGAAAAGCAAAATCAAAAAAACAGAAACAGAGATCTCTTCTCCGATTTGATGGGGAGCAAGACTTCTATACTCGTCTACGTAACACTAGCCCTACTACTTCTACTCCTAATCTCCCACTCTCCCAGTAAACCCTCCCACCGCCGCCACCGCCGCCTCAAACTCCGCTCCAACTTCTCCGTTGCCGAGATCAACCGCCCTCACCCCCACCACGAGCCCGTCCCATTCGACCCCTTAGTCGCCAAAATCGAGCGGTACAGAGAGGACAAGCAATGGGAGAAGGACATTATGATGTCCAAGGAAATCGAATCTGCCCCCGGGGCTGAGTCTCAGCCCGAGTGGGAGGATTTTATGAACGCCGAGGATTACTTGAACGACGAGGAGAAATTCAATGTGACCGATCGATTGGTTCTGCTTTTCCCCAAAATCGATGTCGACCCCGCGGATGGGTATGCGACGGAGGGGGAATTGACGGAGTGGATTTTGAAGAATTCGCAGAGGGAAGTGATGCATAGGACTCAGAGGGAGGTGGAGCTTCACGATAAGAATCGGGACGGCTTCGTCTCTTTCACCGAGTACGAGCCTCCCAGTTGGGTTCGCAGTTCAGGTGTGCTCAGCTTTGATTTCTTCTTCTGAGTAATCAATTTCGATTTGCTTATTTGTTCATTTTTGTCAAGGAAGTCGTGATTTGTATGGTTATGTTGTCAAGTATGTTTTAGCATAATTGGATGTATGCCTCTCTAGTGCAGTAATAGGGGTACTAAAAAGAGCCCAAACCAAAATCACATAATGTAGTAATGTGCTTACTTGAGCGAAAAGGTGAAAGCGCTGTTCGAAAACATTCCAAATTACTGAAATTTGTGAGACCAACGAACTGAGAGAGGGAGTTGGTAGTCCTGGAGGATGTGACCTAGGTCCAAATTATCATCTTTTTACCTCCTGCACTATAATTCTGTACTAGGTACCCATTTTTATTCCGAGTCTTGATTCGTTGCTGATAGCATTGTTGTTACAATCCTATGATACAGATATGTATCCCATCTCGTATCCTTTTTGTATAGAAATCGTACGATACGATGGCGTATCCTACAATATATTTGCATATCCCAATTTAGTATGTATCCTACAATTACTTAATGGAAGAAATTCAAACATTAGTGTAAGAAGTGAAACCTCAAACGCGTTAATATAAAGTCATTTGCGCGACATTCAAACCATTTGAAAAATATGATACCTCAATGTAGGGCTTGAGTGGAAGAAAAAACCATACTTCGATCGTGTTTTGGGAGAATATTATTAGAGATTTGCTTTTCTGTCGTTGACTAAGGTAGCAAGAACCCTCAATTTGATAAATCCCAGTTGAAAGACTTGAAATTTTGCAACTTAAAAACTTAATTTGTTGGTGTTATTAGGTATAAATATTTTTTAATTGTATATTAATTATGGTTAACGTATCCTGATACGATTTATAAAAAAATAAGAAAAGCGATACACGATACGTATCCCGATTTCAAAACCTTGGAAAAAATAAGAAAAACGATACACGATACGTATCCCGATTTCAAAACCTTGGAAAAAATAAGAAAAACGATACACGATACGTATCCCGATTTCAAAACCTTGGCTGGTAGTTGCTATTTATGGATGAAATATCAGAATGTGCTTTAGTCCCTGATAATTGCTTTGATGAATCCTTATTTATCCCCTCAATTAGAGAAGGTTGATGTTTGATGGCTCAACATTTGGTATCATGATGTGGCCTACTAACCAATATAAACTCTCTCTCTCTCTCTCTCTCTCTCACACACACACACACTCACACACACACTCACACTCACACTCACAAAACTCTCCACCACCCGCTGCCTCTGCCTATGAATGATTAATTTTAACACAATGGAAACGATTGGCTTTACTAATTGATGTAATTCACCTATTCTATGAGTCCTTGCTCTCTAAGTATCGCTAAAAGCATATTCTATTCTTTGGCCTTTTCTAGCTTATGTCAAAGTCTTTGAGTGCGAATGTTTTGGCTGTGTCAGGCTATTAATTTGTGCTTGCGTTATCAAAACATAGGGATGCTGCATTTTTTGTTCAGCCAAAGTTAGTTTTCCTCTAAAAGAATTGGCATTAGTAAATGACATTAACCTAGGGAGCTTTCCAAATTACACCTGATTTCAAACATACCGACCGCAAAAAAGGATGGGTCAAAGTGGGGGATAGATGTGATCTTACTGCAGTGGGTGTGGAGATCCAATAGATCAACATTTAAGTTTTTGGATAGATGCAATATCAACTCATAGGATTCTTGAGCAACATTCTCAGTTTTGATTTTGGCTGTCAGATAATACGTCATTTGGGTATGAAATGGGTTGGTGGAGGGAGGAACATTTCAATGCATCAGATGCAGATGGAGATGGCCTTCTCAATATTACTGAGTTCAATGAGTGAGTTTATACTTGTTCAATCAGCCAATGTGTTTTTCCCCTTCATTACCGTCTCTAATGTTTGTTACATGTTGCTCTCTTCGTGGATGCTAATTCTTTCTGATGATGATGGTGATGGACTATAGCTTTCAGCATCCAGCTGACAGCAAGAACCCAAAGCTACTTCACTGGTTGTGCCAGGAGGAGATAAGGTATTGTGGTGGCAATTAGTAACTTATAAATATATGCACAGTTTTTTTTTTTTTCTACCTCGTAATTCTACGTATAATTGCTAATTGCATTTCCAATTGCTACACATATATGCATACATCCTCCTGCTTCACGTCAACTAAGGATGTTTGGCAGTGTTAGAAAAAATCGGCCTAGGCGGTGGTCCGCCGCCTCTACTAGGGTCCTCGCCTCCAAGACACTGATCAGTGTTGAATTTTATTGTTATTCAACGATATGATATCTTGGCCGATCTTCTAACTTCATCTTGGAAAAGGCTGATGAGAAACACCATTCCAACTTTTTGTTTGTTTTACGGGAAGCCGATAGTCACATTGGCATTGGAATTACGTAAATGTTATCACTTGGCTTGTCACTAGGGATTCATTGCTTTTCTATGAATGTTTGAAATATTTCCTTTTGACTAGACCTTATCTTTCCATGGTACCTAAAAAGGATAGATTAGATTCTTATGCATAGTTGGTTTAGTGACTCCCTCCACTTGGACTTTAGCCAGTTGCTTGCTAGTTCTGCCTATTACTGTTATTTATTATTTGGAGTGATGCTTGTAATATAAGTTGCTTAACTTGCTGCCTGATCCACCTGGTTTCATCTTTAGGGAAAGGGATTCTGACAAAGACGGGAAAGTCAATTTCAAAGAATTTTTTCATGGCTTGTTTGACTTCGTAAGAAACTATGACGAAGAAGGTCACGGTCCTTCACATGGATCTGACGACTCAGCAGAGGCCCCCGCTCGGAAGTTATTTGCCGAGCTTGACAAAGATGGCGACGGGTCTTTATTACGATGCCTTCTCCTTATATTAATATCGTTCATTGTTCATATGTGATTTTACACTATTTCACCTTTTATTTTATTTCCCTTGATGGTTGAGGATTTGCTTGATAATATGTTGAATTACTTGAGTTTTGCCTTGCCTTTTAGGTACTTGTCAGATGCAGAACTGCTACCAATCATGGGTAAACTTCATCCATCAGAGCGTTACTATGCAAAGCAACAAGCAGATTACATCATGTCACAGGTATTCCTTTAACTGAAGAGGAATTAGTTTGAATTTAAATGAAATGAAATTAATTGGTGCTTGTGCTTTCCAATGTGGGTTTGGAAACTATTCTTGTAATTTGAAAAACATGGATCTACTATATTCTCTGGTCTGGATGACTTCAACAACGCTTTTGTGATGAATGAACAAATCTCAAGTACTTTTGATGGGGGTTTAATTGAATTATTTTAAGGGCGTGTTCTGGTTTGTGCACTGTAGATGAATGTCAGTTTTACTTATTTAATGTACACAGGTACCTTATAGAGTTATGGAGATAGATGGTCAGTTATCATGGTATTCATGTCCACTCCTAATTGTATTGAGTATCACTTTGTCAGTTTCTCTTACATTTGAAAACTCAAGAACCTAGCTCTCAAAATATTACCTTGTCCTCCATGTACACGTTTGAAAAAATTCCGAGGATTTCACACTAATTCTCCCCTGTATATTGTTCAGGTTATCTGATATAACTCTATATTCATTTCTTCAATCCTAATACCAAATCGGGAAATATATGCATCTCTTGTCGCCAGTCATGGACAGAGAGATGTTGCCTACATTAAAAAGAAAATCACAATTTCAAAAAAATTATTTACTTGGTTTATTATATTGAATATTATTGTCGTTATTAGTATAATAGGTTCTTCCGTTCTTATAATCTTTATAATTTTGGTTTGTTTAGAAAAAATTCTCATTTCTCAATTTCTTCCATAACAAAAAAAGAGGCATGTGAGTGTTATCGTAGCCTATAGAAATAGAACAAAATGATTCTTATAGTTTTCATTCATTATGCTAGACTAATTTCAATATACAAAAGTATATAGTGGAAAGCAAAAGCTCTACGCAATTAACAAGTATGCATTTAGATAAAAATGTCTTTCCCCCTCGGGCCAAAATCCTGGCTTCGCACTTCTCGTCTGATGTGAATCGTTGCATTCCACGTCCCATATGCCCAGCAGGCGATCTTTGTACTTGTCTCATGTCAGCAGCTATGATAGCGGGGAAAGTCAAGCAATGTGTTTCGTCTTCACAATTTGTGCCATCTAGGGATGAAAAATCACCTTGTTAAAGTTACTATTCCAGTATTGATTCGTTTCCCCATCTCTTGGCGATGTCCAGAATTTTGGGTCTTTGGCAAAAAATGCAAGTGCAGTGACATTTTCATGTGGGTGGATGTTTTGCTTGGCATTGGCTCTTTGCTGCTCGTCCAGTACGATGACAGTAACACTATGAAATCAACAAACATGACATTACCTAATCATGTTATGAAAGTTAATGTGTGCCTTACCTGACTAATTCAGAGTTAGTTTACATGTTTATGCAGGCAGATGCAGACAAGGATGGGCATTTAACCTTGAAAGAAATGATTGATAGCCCGTATGTATTCTATAGTGCCATATTCAACGAAGACGACGAAGACGACTACGAGTACCATGACGAATTTCGTTAGTTTGACATTAGGTGATGAGTTTGCACAAACAGCGTGCAAAGACATAATCCTAGGAAACACAATGATCTAATTAATTTTCCAATACACTTTTATGGTACATAGTGGTGTTAGGTATAATTTGGGTGTCATCAAAGCCTTGGCCAGCCATAGCATCATATATGTGGTGAGTTCTCTGTGGTTGTACTTCTCGTGTTCATGATCATTCTTGAGAAAAATCCTCTGGTTCTCATTCTATGCTCTCTACTATTTGCAGATCCCTGCTTATCCAGATTCACTTGGCAATTCATTTTGGAGATTTCAGTTTGTGGGCACCCTTTTTTGTTGAACTATTTATTTATTCAAAGCTGTCCAAATGTCTGTCCTCATATTTCTTACATCAGGGTAAGTGTACTATATAGGACTTCAGTTGCCCTTTTTGTCCAGTGCCGTGGAAATTATGATTGGCTGCTAACTTGTTTTTTCCATTAATTAGTTTTGAGCATTGTTGAAAGAAACTGACCATTTGGTTATTGAGTTTTCCCCATGAAAAACGTATCTGGTTTACCTTATGTTTTCCATGAGAACTTTGTACCAATGCAAACGTTAGCAATCATGTGAGATGAAAATTACCTTTCTTTTGGTTGCCAAATGTAGAAACTAGGCTCACTAATGCAGGAAGAATATGTTGACAATGAATATATCTTAGAGGCCGCCTCATGCTCATCTTCAGCTGAATTCGGATCACTTGCCAGTGATAAGAAACTGGAGAGGTATATTTGTGCTATGCAGCCGTGCCAATATTACACAGAATCCACCAGATTCTTACCTTTTTTCCCCCTTTAAGAAATTGGCGAATTAGAATTCGTTGTAAGGTGAGTCAACATCAATATATCCACAAAATGCGGTGTCTTCTAAGGTCGCAAAATAAGTGGTTAAGATCTAACCAATCTACTCTATGCATGTGTCCAAGCCAGTTAAAAAGCTATTGAGGCAATGAAAACCATAACATGAACACACCGTTGCGAAACTACTAAGAAATAGTTACTGTTGATGATTCTGATTTCTGGTATTTAGGATTCCTGAACTACCATATTACTTTCAATTATCTTCAGCAGGCAATTCCAAGATCAATAATACAACTTTAAGTCATAATATAACACTAGATGTACTTGCATGTACTGTACGAATAATACAGCTAATATTTTGTACAAAATTTCTCATTTGGGGTTACTCTGCTTCAAAACGAAACAGCATATTGACAAGGTATGTGATAATTAATGCCCTTCGCAAGTATATGAAGCAGATATATCGAGAACACAATGTTGTTTGCTAATGTAAACCCCTTCTGGAATATGAATATGGTTTCCTGGGCAGCTAAAAAGTCTCTTCTGCCTGAAGTAGGCCAATATTGAAAAGGGAACAATTGAGCTGAACAGATTCTTTTGATCATCAATAACAGAGCTTACCAAAGTTCTTTAAGTAAGTAGATGTTCTAAGTTCAGCATTTTTATTTTCCATATACTCTGTATTTTGAAGGTGATGAGCAAGGCCAACTGATGATCTCTTGCCGGATAGCATTCAGTTGGAGGATCAACCATTAGCTCTATTTTTCTCCATTACAGTAAAACTTAGCACTGAAATCAAATATACCTAATGGAGGATTAAGTTGTTCTCTTTATGAAATGAGTAAAAGTCACCGGGGGGGTACTCCTTTAGGAAAACAAAAGGGGGATTCTCACCCCCAACATTGCATGCGTAGGATGTTACTGAAGCTTTCCACATCTAGGAACCAACTGATCCAAATGTAGCCCATAGCTGTAAGGCAGAGCCACTCAACACCCAAAAATTTCTCAGAAGGAAAGTATTACTGCTACTGCCATCCCTATACGTGTCCCTTTTCTTTTATACTTGCTCAGTTTTCGAGAGCACTCACCTCGAGAAAACCTATGTTTGATTCTTTTCGGAATCATGGACGGTATTTGGTTTTCAAACCTAAGTTTTCTGGGAAAAAAAACATAAGAGGAAAAAAACCCGTATCCACTTAAAAGGGAAAATGATGAGCTAATGACAACTTTTTTATTTTCAAAGTTTCCGCAAATTTGATCCTACAAACTGCAACAAACAGAAAATCTTTGTAATAGTTCACTATGAGTTATATACTATGTAGCAGGGACGCGCTGTCGTAGGTCACGTACCAGGACACTAGTTGGTCACCAACACCCTCTGAACAAGTGTCCGACACTCGATTAAAAGTGTCCTATTTTCTCGGCTCAATGTTTTTAATTTGGACACTCCGGGGACACTTCTAAAAATAAAAATAAAAACTTTGGCTACTCTCAGGGAACTTGCAAAACAAGCCGGGGAGGTTAAATGAAATAGTAGACTATCATTAAAATTTCTGAAAGTCATATTTTTTATGGGATGGATGATGGTTTATTGATTATGAAGGCACAAATGCTTTATGTTCGAATACTTTTGTGTAAATGATAAATATGATTTAGGGCATATATGGTGTAACATATTACACAGGGCCTTATGTTTTATTTTTCATTCATATAATAGTTTAGTTAATAGTACATTCTAAAACATGTCCCAAAATGTGTCATGTCCTCCAATTGTTCAAAATTTCCGTAGTGAAGTGTCGATGTCATGTCGTGTGTCCGTGTTGGTGCTACATAAGGCATACGAGGACTCAAGTTGTACAAAACAACATTTTGGAAGATATAAGTGAAAATTCTGGAGTGAAGTCTAATTCATGCTAAAGATACTAAGGTTCTAACCGGTAGATACGGGTGATGTACATACATACAGGTGACAAAATTAACCTTTTGCATACCATGTTTCTGTACAGTTTCACCGATCCTTTGTGTTAATTCGGTCAACTGAACTGATAAAGAACTTTGTCAATTCTTTGCTGCAAGAACACAAAAAACAGCTTGGACACCAAGATGACTTCTTGTCCAGAAATCAAATTATTCAGTTGGGAAACCATCTTATTGAGCATAAACAACTTACACTAAATCAAAACAGGCACAACACTCCTCAACAAACTTAAACTACGGTATTGTCACACAACTAGTACTCCAGAAAAATCGGAACACGTTTTTAAGCCACGATATATGGAAATTTATAATGGGAATAACAAATACATAACTAAAAATGAATTCCTGAAAGTTGAAGGAAATCCGGCATTGATTTAGAATTCCTCGCCAGACATCAAGGAATTACAAGTGATTTAATTAGCTAGGTTTCAGAAACCAGTGTAATCAGGCACATAATTGGCAGACAGTGCTAAAAAAATGACAATTTTTAAGCAATTGATGATTCTTATAACTGAAATTAATCAGAACACGAGAAACTGCCTCAAAATTTCAGGGTCATGTAATATTCCACAATATGGACAAAGACCCAGAGACCCATCTTTCAAAGTTGACCACCAAACTCACGCACCATAACAATCTTTCACAAATTTGCACTAAAAAAAAAAGAAGAAGAAGAAGAAGAAGAAGAAAAATCAAAATATATCGCATTTCTATAACCATGATGGAAACAAACTACTTGCCCTTTTGCCCCTTCTTTCTTCCACCCTTGCTTTGACAATCTTCACTACCGCCATGATCGCTAAAACCCTCATCAGAATTATCATCATCATTAAAGCTATCATCATCGGAGTCGATGGGAGGAGAAGGGTCGAGTCGAGCGGCGTCAACGGCCCACTGAATCAACTTCTGGACTTCATCTTCATCCACTCCATCACTACTCAATATCTTCCCATGATCAGATCTCTCGTCAAGGCGGTTCGACTGAAAAGAAGAAGAAGAAGAAGAAGGGAGAGAAATAGAATCCCCCTTGAGAGCAGCAAATCGAGCGAGTAGATCGTCATCAGCAGCAACAACAGGAGAAGAAGAAGCAGGTGTTGGTATGTTTTTGGTAGAAGTGGGTGTGGGTCGGGAGGATTTGAGGGATTGGAAGCGATGGTCGAGATCAGGGTGGATGTAGGAATTAGAAGAATGAGAGATACCACGAGACATGTGGGAATTGAGGCTGAGGTTAAGAAGCAACTCGTCCTCCGCCGCTCGCAGCAGCGAATCTACCGCCTCATCATCGCCAACGCCGCCGCGGCGGCTCTTCCCCTCATCGGTTTTCGGTTTTCTGTTCATCTTTTGTCCACTCCACGATCTGTCGATTAGAAATGGCCGACTTTTGCACCCATCGTTTATCCTTTGGCTTGTTTGTTTGGAGGCTGCTACGGGTACAAAAAACGTACAGATCAGGTCCCCACTTTTGGATCTCACACAAACGATTCGAGCCGTTCATTCATCTTAGAATAAATTTTTGAGGGATGAAACGGGGTGGGCTTTAGATCGAGTACTTACGCACGTCCGATTGAGGTGATTTCGCGAGGGGCCCCTCGAAAATTTATTCTAAGATGAATGAACGGCTCGGATCGTTCGTGTGGGACCCAAAAGTGGGTCCCCAAACTGATCTATACGTGTATCTTCTGTCCCCTTAGGATTTCCGTGTTTGATTGGATGGATTGGATTGGAGCAAGAGCAACAACCTAGGGATATGAAGTTATGAACCTTTAAAGGGGTGTTTGGGAACCTCATTTTTCTTTCTTTTTTTCAATTTTTTGGACTATGGTTAAAATGTATTTTAAATTTGGTAGGACTATTTAAGAGAAATGTACATAATGCATTTTTCAGTATGAGTAGTGTTTGAGAGATATGTACTGAATATATTTTGTGGGTCTTTTTGTTAATGAAAATGATGCCTAGCATCACACTTATTGGTGAAGCGTACTCCACATTTCACACTGATCGTTCTTATTTCCTCGATACTAATACAAATATGTCAATTACATTAATCAAACCCCGAGTGCACAACAACCCAACAAGCAAACAAAACATGCAAAATTTCAAGGTGGATACTGGTACCAAGGAAAATGTGATACCGGTATCACCTGGGTTCACTAATATCTCACTTTCATCTTTAATCATGTTCTATTCTACATTCTACATTACGACAATCAAATCACAATGTAAAACACCAACAATCACTTAATACACGCAATGGAAAGAAAAAATCCCTACCTAATGGGGTTTTAAGAAAAACCCAAATCCAACACCACAATCCAAGCTCCAACAACCGAACCTTCCTCGTAGCTTCACTACGAGATCTATGGTGTAGATCAATCAAGCAAACAACGAGTTACAAGGGTGAGGTTTTCACTTGCATTGAGAGAGAGAGAGAGAGAGAGAGAGAGAGAGAGAGAGAGAGAGAGAGAGAGAGAAATGTGGAGAGGAGATAGAAACTACCAAGGCACGAGTTTTTTGCTTCTTCAAGTAATCAAGATTGAAACCCACGAGAGATTCTTCTTCCTGGTGTGTAGATCTTCAAGTTTTGAGGTAGTTAAAGCAAGGGATTTGACTGAGATTTGAGAGAGATATGAGAAATGATGAAATATAGGGCTAGAAGTTGGGTTTGTGGTGGGAAAAAAAAACCTTTTATAGAAATCTGGTACGCACACAAAAATTTGCAGAAGAAGGCCTAGGGTACTAGTACCAATAAAAGTAGTGGTATGGGTAGCCAAACTCTCTGCTCGTTGAATAACTAGAAATGACACTAGGTACCGATAAAAATAGTGGTACTGGAAGCCAAATTCTGTATTCGCTGGGTATCGGTACTAACAAAGTGTTAGTATCGGTACCCCCTGGAAAAAATATGAAACTTTCATTCTACTTCCGCCAATTCGACCTCTGACCGCTTCCAACACATTTTCAACCACCTCAAACCACGTCATCACATCTCAATACATATTCCATTCTCGACAAAACCCCAGGACCTTAGATATACACACACCCATACCTATATTTCAACGAGATATACAATTAAACTTTAATTAGAACTCGTCCACGTTAATCATAATAAATAAAAGTATGAGTTTGCATTTTACAAGTCTTTATAGGGAAGGCCCTAGGCAAGTGCTATAGTACCTCGCCTACTGTAGACTTAGCGATAATGGCGAGGTGAGTAGCCAAGCTGCTGGGCGGTGGTTTTTCGATTTTTTCTGGGCAAACTCGCCATCGTTGGCGAGGAATGAGGGTGAGTCAACTCTCCTGGAGATGCTTTCAGAGGCTATGTATTATCCATTTAGCTAATGTAGAGACCCGTAAATTCGAACTCTATTTCAACTTATTTATGAGTAACGTGGATGAGCTTAATCAAAGTTTAATTATGTGTTTCGCGTAATATTTGTATGGATCTATGTATATTTGGTGTGCCGAGAGTTCGGTAGATTATTGGAAAATCAATTCCTTGGTTATGATGGTGGTTGGAAAAGTTGGGAGGGTGTTTGTAGCATTCAGGAGTGATGTCGTTGTCCGGTGAAACGTTTTTGAAATTCCCAACTTGAACCGGTTCAAGATTTTCGTTAGAACCGGTACCCCTTGACCAGTGACCATAAGTTACTTCTTGAACCAGTTCACACTTTTTCCTCGAATCAGTTTTGGCCAATTAGAACCTCTTGAAACCACCTCTAAATAGGTCCAAGTTTTTTCCTAGTACGGGTACAACTTGCAAATTTTTTGAAATTTAGAGCACGATCCGGACACTTATTTAAGGGGTCCTTGACCCATTTTTAATTGTAAAACACGACAAAAAAATCCTAGAATTTGCTTCTCTACCTTCTCACTTCAAAATCCACCCAAATCCTTTGGTTTATACTTCAATCCATCGCAAATCTTCAAGATCTACGTGTTTGAAACATCAATCTTGCTTGGATTCCGGATTTCATCACTTGTAGAGCTAAAAAGCTCATGGCATGGTCTCATTTTTCTCTCTTCACATTCTCTGTCTCTCTATCTCTCTTGCTTTGTGAGTGAAACCTCACTCTTGTAACTTTGTTTTTTACTTGATCTAGATCTTTGCTTGCATTTTGGAGCTCAATTGGAGTTCATTCTTGGAGCTTTGAGTCTAAATCGATTAGGATTAGGGTTTTGCTCGAAACTCATTGTGGTACGGATCTCTTTCTTCCATTTCTAATTGTTAATAGTTGATTTGTTGCATATACTTCTAGTCGTGATTATTAATTTTTGTGATTTGGTTGCTTATCATCAAAACCCATGTTCTTGGTACTCTATACTAGTCAATACTTGGCCCTTGTTTAATCCTCACTCTTGATTGTCCTTTTTGGTCTGTTTTGTTGATTTGACTACTTATGGGTTGCCATTTAGCCTCCGGTTAAGTTGTTTTATCGTACCCTTGTAGTATCTTTAGTTGGTGCTTCTAAACTTGTTCAGATTGTCGTAGCTAGTTCAAAACTCCTATCGTTGATAAACTTCCAGATGCAATGACACTTACAAATACCCACGTATTCTTGACACATGATAACATAATAGAAAGGTCCTATGGTTATGTTAATGAGATATGCTTTGTTGGACACGAGAAGGGACACCTGATATTCCACTTTAAGAACCTTTTAACACTTGTTTGACGAATTCATAAATGTGTGTCTTTGATTATAAGAAGTGTATGACGCACATAGTGATTCCTAAACTATTTGGTTAACGTGAAGGATGCGGACACCTTGATTATAAATACTTACGCGATACATGTAGATATTCTATGTGGAACCAATAGACATGTTTTGATGAAATGAAAGGGGACTTTGGATGATTTGAGGAAATGTTGTTAAAAGTTAAATGGAAAGGTATTACTAGCACCATCATTAGGTGTGTCGCGGGGCATGAGTGAAGAGGCCTGTGAATCTTGGTTATTAGCACCGCCAATCGGGGTGTTCTTGGATATGGGTACCATGGTCTGTGAATCCAGACAAGGGGTATCAAGGCCCATGAATCTTGGTAGGAGATTACGAGTCCCATAATTCCCGAGTATATTTGTGAGAATATGAAAAGATATTTTTGTGATAAGAGAATGATATAAAGAAAGTTCTTGTTGTCGAGTCATAAATTAAATGTTTGTTGACACAATGGAGACGAAAAGGGTTTTGTGACAGGAAATATTTTATGGACACGGATACGATAAATAGAGATTTTATACATATATGGACATAGTGGAACCAAACTCTTGAGTCGAACAATTATTTTTATCCTCCTCTATTTATCATTGCATTGTTGGTTCGTATGTGCTCATTTCATTCCAATTGCATTTAGCAATAGTAGAAATTTTTCCTAAGCTCACCCTATCGTTTTCAGATACACGTTAATGAGCATGAAATGGAATGCATTTGAAAACGTACATGAAAAGAGTCATTTGATTATCTAGTGAAATGTATTTTGGGTAGATGAACTTATAACTCATTTTTTAACTCTTGACTTTGGCAAATATAATAACTTAATACCTTTATTCATGTCTCATTTATGGGAAAAGGGTATCCGCTAGGTTATACTGTATGGATGGACATTGGAAAGTTGCGGTGAGATGTTTTGGAAATGAATGCACGATATTTAGGCAAATTTCTTTTACGAGAAATGTTTTATTTATTATGTTAAAAATCGAGGGCGTGACAGCTACAGCCATTCGGTACATTTGTTTACGTACTGTATTGTACATGATCTAATGAAATTTTTATAGTTTCTACCACGTGTCTATCTCTCCTCAGCCTCTTTCTGTTGAGAAATGGAATGAGAAAGGGAAAAAAAAAAAAAGGCGAAGAAAAATTAATATATTATTAAGGGATAGGTAAAATAGACAGTATGATTGGTGTATTGAAAGAGATGTTGGTAGGTCAAAGGAAAAATGAGTATTGTTTATTAGTATTTTTTCTCTCAAATTTTGCCTAATTTGCTCCACTTGCTCTTATGAGAGATTATAATAGCTATTGGAAATATTAGTTTGGCAGTTGATGGTCCCTTTTAGATAGAGGGATTTGGTAAGAAAATAGAAGAAAATTAAGGGTTAGAGTTCACTGTCAAATTACTCAATTCAGGTTGCGTCACTGGATTAGAATTGGAGAGAAAAGTACATAAATATTTTTTTTTTATTGGCTCTATCTCCTTTCTTACCGAATCTCACAAAAAATGGTGAGATTTAGTGAGAGAGGCTCCCCTTTCTTATCTCATCATTTCTCACCATCTAAAGGAGCTGTGAGGGTTTGTTTGAAACCAAAGTTATTAATTTCGTAGCGTCCTGGTATGGTACTGCCTAAGATGTAACATAGTGGATGAAAAACAGGACACTTAGCAAGTTGTTTCGCTCTGGCTGAAACACCGCCCGGTACCAAGTGTTACGATTTGTTCCGGGTAGGGGTGCACTTACACCGGGTTGTTCTAGGTTCGGGCTAGGCTTATACTAGATAATAACGAGATTTGTGCAAGCCCATACTCAGCCCATTAATAGTTAGGCTTCAATTAATATGTCCGAGCTCAACTCAATTAAATTTTTAATTAGCCCATCCAACAAGCCCATTTAATTTAAAATTAAATTAATAAATTATAACGATCACAAATTAAAATTTTCAACCATAATAATTATAGTTAAAGTTATAAGTTCTCGTAAAACTATTAAAGTAAATAACTGTTAAAGGAAAAGAGAACAAATTGAAGAGCAAGAACACAATGATGAAACCAACTCTTTAATAAGAGGAGATGTGCCGCTTTAAGAAAAAAATCCTAAGCAACTAGGACTTATACCGGTAATTACATATACATAAATATGTATGGTATTAAAATAAAAATATTATTTCAATCGGGCTGGGTTCAAGGGATTTTTCCAAACCCAATTCATTTAGTAAACGGGCTTAAAATATCAACTTAGCCCAGCTCTATGGGCCTAAATATTTATCCCGAACCCTAAAAACTAGTTGAGTTGGGTAGGCTTCAGGGCGGTCTGTACCCATAGTTTAGGTGTTCTGATCGGTTTTTTGAATTTCGATGGGTACCACAAACACAACTTTTTATGTGAGTTTCCAGATAGCCTCCGGTCTGAAATCTGTGAACTCCGACATCAAATTTTGAGGAGTAGAAGCAGACGAAATAAAGACAGAGAGAATTAAAAGTTGAGAACAATACTTTTTGCTTTCTTTATGATTCAAAAGAGCTGACAATAGAGGAGGAAATATAGAGGGAGGGAAGGAAGAAGAGAGAGAGAGAGAGAGAGAGAGAGAGAGAGAAGTTTGAGAGAGAAATGCCGATCTCTGCGCCCTTTTGGCAATGGGGAATGTGAAATGTGAAAAGTAAATGTGGATTGTGGAATGTAACTGGTAGGTCGTTGATTGTGTAATTTTAGTGCTAGGCATTCTTTTTAAAATAGAAATGTGTTTTTCTTTTTTCTTCTTGGGTGGGGGGGGGGGGGGGGGGGTTAAGAAAAGGAGATGAACTAGATTACGAAATAGTAATAAGTCTAGGGTATTTAGTCCTACAATGTCTTCTTGTAATTGAAATGACAAAATGGGAGGAATAGTAAATGAACTAAAACCAAATGTAGCGGCCGGGGACCCAGGGGATCATTGTCCTCGGCTGCGCCCCCCCCACCCCCCGGCGAGGAGGTATGGGTCCAGGGGACTACCCTCACCTAAACAGCTCAAAATGACCAGGGGTGGCTGCCCCCACCGAGGACAGGCTCGGCAGGACTCCTCCCTTTGGGAGGCCGCTCCTGGATGGAAGTTTCACTACATGTCTCGGGGAGCCTCTGGACCTCGGTTGGGCTCCCCTCGAGAGTCTGTGCCAGAAGGATCCAGGGGGCTGCCCTCGGGGGCCCATTCCCGAACACCACCCGGACCGATCGAGGCACGCCTGACAGTCTGAGCAGCTCATCAATGGGCTTAACCACCCCTGCCTGCATTGCATTTATGGCGAGCCACCAACCCTGCAAGCGCAGCCTGCAGGGGGTACTTGATTGATGGGAATATCAGCGTGACAGGTGACCCCTCTGGGAAGGCAGCGGTCGAGGCGCCGCTTGGGAGACATACGTCAATCCATGCATTTAATGCGATGGTAAGGACGGAGCACGTGAGGCCCCTGAGGAGCGTGTGGGACACGCTACTCCTTGTCTATAAATACGGTCCTCACCCTCCTCACCACTTGCGGGTTGATATCGCTCTCTCTCTCGCTCTACGTTGAATGCTCAAGCTGCACCCTCTCTCTAGAACTTTCCACTAAACTTCTCCCTTCGTTGCTGACTTAGCCATCGGAGTGCCTTCCCGGACCACCACCGTCCTGGCTAGGCACTAACGTGGTTGCTCCCTTGTGCAGGTCCTCCTCCGGCATACCCCAGGAGTTCCAGCCTTCTTCTCCGACGAGTCCCTAGGGCTCCAGTGAGGTTCATCCCAGCTCCTCCTCCTCCGTGCAGTACCCGACGGTCAAAGAGGTCATTCCGGTGAAGCGCCTCCCACACCAAACTTCTCAGAAAGGGCTTGGCTTGACAAATCTGCACATTTGTTTGCCACTCTAAAATCATGTCTAATCTTAACAACTGTAAATCTCTATAGCAAGATAAATATCAATTATTTATCAAAATTATAAGTATATGAGTACTTCTTTAATAATAACCTCATCGTCAACCTTTTCAAACCTAATTCTAAATCTTCCTTGTCACCATTTGCATGATTTAAAGTACCCCCATCTGCCAATCTCCATCCTAGAAAATTTGATGACTCCATCAATCTAACCCAAGTGCCTCAGGATTTATTAACTCTCTAAGCTCCCTCCCTAACTCTTGTCAAGAATTGTAAAACCTCATGGAAACCCTATTATTCTTGCACAATATACAGCCGTACAATTAAAACATAGAGTTCCATTTCGAAAAGCAATGAAAAGGGCTATTGAAAAAACGAAAAAAGCAAAGATAAAAAGTGACAAAGAAAATACCAAAATGGATGAAATGGATTAAATGAACATGACTCGTAGAAAGAAAGGGAAAAAGTCATTGATGCTACCCGTCTCTGGTTGTCTTTTATGAAGAACCACTACCTACATTCCACAAAATTGTAGACCACAAATAAACGCTAATAAATAGACCCGCGATCCCATAGAAAGACATTACGAGCCCTTGTGAAAGAAAAAAAACGATTTGTTGAGACGGAAATAAAGATATTAAATTTCTACCAAGATAACTAGTAGTTCCAACCAATAAGAATCCTAATGAACCTAAAAAAAGATAAAGGCCCAGCAAAAATTACTTGTTTTTCGAGACCCTTTTATAAGTTCTATCCATTTATGTTCTGATCGCCAACTCATACTCGATTTGATTGCATTTTATTGGAATTGAGAAAATAGCCCATTGCCAAGTGTGGGGGACGCTTCACCGGAATGACCTCATTGGTCCTTTTGACACTGTACTGGGGCGGTGGAGCTGGATCGGACCTCGCTGGAACCTTGGGGGCTTGTCGGAGATGGTGACTGGAGCTCCTGGGGTACGCCGAAGGAGGACCTGCACAAGGGAGCAACCACGTTAGCGCTTAGCCCGGACGGTGGTGGTTCGGGAAGGCACTCCGATGGCTAAGTTAGCAACGGGGAGGGAAGTATAGTGGAGAGCTCGAGAGAGGAAGTGCAGTTGAGAGCTAAATGTAGAGAGAGAGGGTTGTGAGAGAGATATCGAGAGAGAGACCTGATGGAGGTGGTGAGGGGCATATTTATAGGTGAGGGGGCGCGTGTCCCCCACGTCCCTCGGGGGCCTCACGCGCCCCGTCCCTATCGCCGCATTGAATGCATGGACTGACGGACGTCCCCCAAGTGGCATCTCGGTCTCTCCCCAGAGTCGTCACCTGACACTGATATTCCCATCCATCAGATCCCACCATCCCCCCTGCAGACCTAGGCTGCAGGGTTTGGTGGCTCACCATAAATGCGATGCAGGTGGGTGGTTGAGCCCACTTGGCGAGTTGCTCAGACTGTTAGGCATGCCTTGATCGAGCCCCTGACATCTGACGCAACCCCCCCCCCCCGGTACCGAGGTCAACCGACTCGTTTTGGGCGGGGCTTGGGAACCGACCCACCGGGGGCATCTGTGGTCCCCCGCGGAGCTGGCCGAGCCGCACCATCTGGGCTCCCGAGGACCGGTCCCCTGGTCTCAGAGACCCCGGACATGACACTCACTGTCCCCCTGGGAAGCTGCCCGTCCAGGACTAGGGGTCCCGAACCCATCTGATCTGCTTCGGTGGAGGTGACCCCCAGGACCCCTGCCCCCCTTGGGGGGGTGGGGGGTGTAGCCAAGGACCGTGACCCCCCGGGTCCTCCGACCGCTACAATAGCCCCTCAACTTCGTCAATCAGTGCTCGGCAATTGGGGGAGTTGACCAATCCGAGCGGCCGGGCCGAGCCCCTGTCTATAGCCGGGGGCACGATGAACAAAACGCACCGAGCAGCGAGGGATTTTCCGAGCGTTGTGCACAGAACGTCGCATCGCTCTGAAGTTGAAAGGACGGGTGATGTGACGCCGTTTCGGAGGTGACGTTTGGACTTATCCAATGTCAGAGATTTCGTGATGTGGCATGACGTCATTTGCCACGTGTCGCCTCGGCATTTGTCTGAGGGCCGACGCATGGGATTCGCGCCAAAATGTTTCAAACGGGGCGGACATGTGTCAAGCCCTGACTGGTCAGCTGAGCCGCCGCGCCATTTCCCGAGCCGACGCATCGTTCCCCCATTGAATGCGATGGCTGACTCTCCCCCCTCCCCTATAAATACAACTTCGGGGGGAGAGAGAGGGCACTGTCACTCTGTCAACTTCGCTACTCGCCGGAAAAACTCGCTCCACCGTGGAAGTTCAACCGTTTCAAGGCTAGATCTTGCATCCCAGCCACTTTCAACGCCCAAACTCGAGGTAAAACACTTCCTCTTCTCATTTTCTTGCTTCTTGGTACTTTTTCTGTGTATTTTGGTCCATTTTTGGCCCATTTTTTGCATTTTCAAACCTGTCCCTGTTTTGGTTGAGTTTTCCGGCGATACTCACGGCGGCGCACGGCTGCCATTTTCTGGGCAAGTTGAGTATTCAACGTGTTCTTCCGAGGACTGGTTGAATACTCAACCTGTTCTTCCGAGGGCCCATGGGAACCTCTTCGAGGTCCCTTCCCGAGCGCACACACCACTTGAGTCCAGCCGAGTCATCTGAGTGGGTAGGTCCCCTCGGTTAGCCGATCCTATTCACAGGAATCTGCACTTGCGCCCTTGGCCCCCATGCACATAGCTGATGGGTTTTCCCGTGCACGTTTTATAGGTTCTCGGCTGGATGACCAACAACCCCTTCGTCATCTCTGACAGCGACGGAGAACTCGACGAGGAGGCAGTTGCATACATCAGGGAGCTCGGTAATCATTACCGGAACCAACCTCCGATCGCACTCAACATCCCTCCCCTCCAGACCATCTATCCCGAGGGGTACCACAGAATGGAAGAGAGAGCAAATCCCGATACAGGGGCTTCCACACCCCAGCCTGCCGAGCGTCAGGGATCGCCGAGGGAAGAGTCTCCTGAGGTACAAATATATGAGCCGGTCTTCGAGCCTACGCCGGTTGTCGACTTAAGCAACGGGGACGAGGAAGCGACACTTGAGGGTGGCGAAGGAGAGGACCCGCCTCAGAGGACCAACCGAGCCGAGACACCCACACTCGCCCTTGGGGAGGACTGGGAGGAGGCCCCACTCCCTAAGCTAGGGGACGACGAGTGCCCCTATGTCAAGGACTTTGACCCCGAGCACCCCGATCGCTTGGTGGCATACAGGGAAAAGTACGAGATCCCGAACGACGTGGAGATAGAGCACCTCTTTGGCGACCAGATCAATTATGGGGACGACCACATCACGGTCCCCCTCATGGCCATCACCGAGGGGGGTCTCCGCTTCCCATTCCCGAAGATGGTCCGCCAGCTCCTGCATTACTACGACCTCGGCCCTCATCAAGTCATGGTCAACGTGTACCAAGTCTTGTGCTCGGTGCTGAAACTCGCCGAGAGGTACCAGATACCGGCCACGGTATACGACGTCCTCGGGATATACCTCGTGGGTCTCAGCACGAAGTTCAAGCGGTACTACTTCTCGGTCAGGAGTGAGTACGATCACCTGATTGGGGATCTGTATGACTCCGAGGAGCATCAGTATAACTATGTGACGGTGAGGGGGAACTATTCGTGGGCCCCTGAGGAGCCTCACACCTGGCCCCTCAACCACTGCCGGGGGGAGCCGAGTAAGCCGAGACCTTTCCTTTCTACTTTCTTCTTGTCATTGTCATTTTGCATGCTATTTTTGCCGAGGGCTCACGAGCTATTTTTTTTACTCTTTATTGCAGACACCAGCGCTGTCAACAAGAGGCTACTCGAGCTCTCAAACGACGGCATGATCTAGGCTCTCTACGCCCACGGTCAACAGCAGGCCCATCTCCTCCTCGGCTACGAGCTGAGCTACAACGGCTTCTTACACCGAGGCAAGACGCCGAGGGCTAGCAACCGCCGAAGGAGGGTGAGAGCTGCTCTCCCGGACGAGGAATTAGAGTAACTTTGGGGCCGGGAGCGACATCCGAGAAGAGAGATGGCGGCGGACGCAGGGCGACCCTCTCTAACCCAACTTAGGCAGCAACAGCAACGGGCCCGCCGCGGGCGCTCCTCACAGCCCGGCAGGGCTACGGGGCAAAGGAGGGGAAGGGAGGAGCTCCCAGGTCAAGGAGACGACCCCGCGGTGAAGCGTCCTCGGGAGAGCGAGTCCTCTGCCCCGACGTCTCCCCCGACTCCACTTGAGGAGCATACTCTTGCAACTACCTCTCACCCTGCCTCCGAGAGTCAACAGCAAGCTCCCCCCGAGCCCCTGGTCGTAGGCAAGTGACATCCGGCCGAGGAGCGGGGGGAGGGTCCGAAGTCGCGCCTCCTCCCGAACCCTGGGCCCCTGTCTTCTCGGGTCGCGGTGGGGTGGTCCTGACGGCGGCTGACAGCGTCCGAAGGGACCCCGAGACGGCCAACATTTTGCTGAAGGGACTGGCCCTCCCGGTTGACATGTCTGAGCTCGACGCCTCCACCATCGACGACAACTTCCTCGAGCTGCACAGTGGTTTAGTTAAGGTAAGTCCTAACTTGCCGAACCCCTCATTTCCTTCACTTAACGTGCTCGGTACTTATCTCATTCTTTTCCTTCCAGGCGAGCCAGGCCTCTATCGCCACCCACAAAAAGGTGGTGGCGCTGGCCAAGGCATCAAAGGCCGCCGAGGTCAGGCTAAGGGAGGAACGCAATTCTTCGGCTCAACTGAAGCTGGAGCTTGAGAGCCTCGGGAAGAGGATGGAAGACCTCAGCCTCGAGAAAGAGGGGGTCGAGGGGCGGATCAAATCGGCCGAGGACAAGGCTGCTGATGCCGAACGAGACGCCAGGACGGCGGAAGAGCGTGCCAAAGTCGCCGAGGACAGAGCCAAAGAAGCCCTGGACCGAGCCAAGGCTGCTGAGGATAGGCTTGCCGAACTCCAGGCTGCGCAGGCAGACATGCTAGCCGCGGCCAATGATAACAGCTACCGGATGGGGGAGCAAGAGGCCGGGAAGCAGTACCTCAAAGAGGCCGAAGACATGGAGGTCCGAGCCTTCGAAAAAGGTTATCTCCTCGGCCATAGGGATTGCTTTCCCGTCGCTTATATCAGAGGGGTGGACGCTTACAACGCTCCTCCCGAGTCCGAGGCCAGGATCATCCCTTTGACTCCCGAGCCCCTAGTCCCGGAGATGCCGCTGGATGAAGAGGACGGGGACGAGAATGAGCAAGAAGATGACCACTCTGAGGCTCCGGATGCCTAGATTTTGATTTTCTTGTTTCTTATTTCAATTTTGTTAACTATTGGGACTAGCGCCGAACTGTTAGGGTAATATGCCAGCTCTCAGATTTTGTAACTTAAACAGGTATTCTGGGGGCCGGCACTGAACGATGCACTATCGCCGAGCCCCCAATTTTGATGTGAATGGATGAATGCTCCTTCTTTATGCAATTTTTAATTTTTCGAACTGTGAATGGATGATAGTTTGTACCGAGTGTAGGCGCTAGGCCGAGCCCTTAGCAGATAGCCCCTCTTCGGGAGGAAGCTAAGTACGTTTGCTTCTTGCCGAAGACAAATAGGGAATTGATAATAGCAAGGCCTGGTAGTTCAACCCGAGGCCCTGCATGAGGGTTTGTCCGAGACATAACCCGTGAGCTCCACCGAGCACGGTTGGGAAAAATCTCGGCTTAGGTGGGGAATCGCTTCGATAGCCCCCGATTTTGGACCTAAGCCGAGGTGGCCCTTAGCCAAACACTAACCAACGTTCATCCCCCGAGCCCGTAGTGGTTGGGGGGTTGGATGATAGCAAGGCCTGGTAGTTCAACCCGAGGCCCAGCATTAGGGATCATCCGAAACCAACAGGTCTGCCCGTGAGCTCCATCGAGCACGGGGGTTCTGCTGAACGGGATAGCGTGCCATAGCGCTCCACCGAACGTAGAGTGTACCGCAAGTTCCAGCGGGCGCCAAGTAATTGATCTTTCACGAACAAAACGGATGACAATACTAAAATTTTTGGAAAGAGCTGATCATTAAAAACACCCACTCGTATTACAAAAATTCTACCGAGGGTACAGGGAACATGAAACAAGATATGAAAGGCTACCCGTAAAATTTCCTCAGTTTGGAGGCGTTCCACGGGTTGCTCACAACCGTGCCATCCATTTCGGCAAGTTTGTAAGCCCCATAGTCGGCCTTGGCTGTGATTCAGAACGGGCCTTCCCAGTTGGGCATGAATTTCTTCTTACTCTTCTTCTGGACCACCTCTCGGAGGACGAGGTCGTCAGCATGAAAGGGGCGCATCCGGTCGTTCTTGTTGTACCCACAGGCCACCTCTTGTTGGTAGGCAGCGTACCGGATATTAGCGTCGTCGCGGAGATCCTCAACATGGTTGAGCTCGGATGCAATGTGTTCGTCGTTAGTGACAGGGTGGAAGGCCTCGGTGCGCTACGTTGGAGCCGTCACAGCGAGGGGGAGGACCGCCTCCATCCCATAGGCCAGTGAAAAGGGCGTTCGGCCAGTACCCCGCCGTGGGGTGGTGCGGTAGCCCCAGAGGACTTTGGGGAGTTCCTCGACCCATTTCCCCCGTTTGTTGGTCAACCGCCTCTTGAGGCCAGCTGAGATGGACTTGTTAGAGGCCTCGGCTTGGCCGTTCCCCTGTGGGTACGCCACCGTTGAATTATAGACGCGGATGTTCCTCTTCTTGCACAGTGTTTTTATGGCCTCGGCCACAAACTGGGTACCGTTGTCCGAGACAATAGCGTATGGAACGCCAAACCTGGAGATAATGTTCTTCCAGATAAAGTGCTCCACCTCGGCTGCAGTAATGTGGACGAGTGGTTCTGCCTCAACCCATTTGGTGAAGTAGTCCGTGGCGGTGATGAGGTGCGTAAATCCGCCGGGGGCGGTGGGGAGCACTCCGACGATGTCAAGCCCCCACTGAGCGAATGGCCACGAGCTGGTGACCGGGTTAAGGAAAAGCGTGGGCTAATGGAGGAGGGGAGAGTGTTTTCTGACAAGATCAGCAGCTCCTCACATAGTCCTCTGCTGATTTCCGCATTTTAGGCCATCAGTAACCCTGGGACACAGCGCGCTCAGCCAAGGACCGTCCTCCCGAGTGACAGCCACTGCTGCCCTCGTAAAGCTCATGGAGGACCCGTGGGACCTCTCCCTCGTGGAGCACGCGCAAGTCTGGACCGATGTAGGTGCGCCTGTAGAGTTGGCCAGTCGCGGAGAGGAAGTACGAGGCCGCTTGGCACCGAAGTCGGTGGGCCGCCTTTCTGTCCTCGGGTAGCCGCTCATCCCGTAGGTAGGCAACAAGTGGGTCCATCCAACTAGGACCTAAATGAGCGACACACATGACGTCTTCCTGCCCGGGCTCGAAGCTGGGAGTGGGAATGTCCCCAAGGATTACTGTTCGGGAACCCCCGATGTCAGAGCAGGCTGAGCCGAGGGCGTCAGCGTGAGCATTGCGTACTCGCCCGATATGCCAGAAATCAACCTTCTTGAAGTCCTCTTGCAACTTCAAGACGTGACTGAGATATTTGAGCATCCGGCTATCACCGGAGCCATAATCGTTGTTGAGCTGGTTGACCACCAACAAGGAATCGTTGTAGACCTGCAGCTCTTCTATGCCAAGGTTCAAGGCGAGGCGCAGCCTCGCGATGAGAGCCTCGTACTCGGCTTCGTTGTTGGTGGCTGGAAAGCCGATGCTCATGGCGCATTCGTGGAGGGTGTCCTCGGGGGACACGAGTACTATACCAGCCCTCGTCCCCCGACTATTGGACACTTCGTCGACATGCATGCGCGAGGAGTCGCCGATGTAAATCGTGGCCGTCCTTGGTGGAGATCTTTTGAGGACGAATCCCGGCTGCGCAGGGGTGGGATCATCAGGGATGCAGGCTGCCTGCTCCTTCTTTGCCTTGGCATCCAACCTTGGGGTGAGCTCGGCTATAAAGTCTGCAATAGCCTGCCCTTGATCGCTGTTCACGGCTCACAGCGGATGTCAAAGTTCGCCAATTCCATTGACCACCTACAGATCCTGTCCGAAAGGGCTGCCTTCCGGAGTATGGCTCTAAGGGGGTATTCGGTAATAACGACGATCGCGTGGCACTGGAAGTAGGGGAGGAGCTTGCGCTTTGCCGTGACGAGGGCAAGCGCCAACTTCTCCAGTGGCAGGTACCTCGTTTCGGCTGGGAGCATGGTTTTGCTGGAGTAGTAGATGGGCTGCTGATCCGGTCCTTCCTGTCGGACCAATGCCGAGCTCACCGCATGGTCCGACACTGCCAGGTATAGGTGGAGGTCCTCTCCTTCCGCCGGGGTAACCAGGAGGGGAGCCTTAGCCATGTACCCCTTGAGCTCGGCAAGGGCCCTATCGCATTCAGGGCTCCACTGGAACGCTTTCTTGCTAGTCTTGATGGATTCGAAGAACGGATGGCAGGCGTCCGAAGACTTGCTAATAAAGCGGTTGAGGGCTGTCGCCATTCCGGTGAGTCGCTGGACTTCCCTGATCGTCGTGGGGGCTCGGAGCCTTTGGATGGCGGAGACCTGATTTGGATCCGCTTCGATTCCCCGCCGAGTAACAAGGTACCCTAAGAATTTTCCCGAGCCCACCCCAAAGGCACACTTCTCGGCGTTAAGCCGCAGTCTGTGCGTCCTGAGTATGGCGAAGATCTTGCCGAGGTGACTCAGATGGTCCTTCGCGAGTTTGCTCTTTATTACCATGTCATCGATGTATGCCTCCATGATGTCCCCGAGTTCCCTCCGAAACATCTTGGAGACCATCCTCTGATAGGTGGCTCCAGCGTTTTTCAAGCCAAAGGGCATTACCTGGTAGCAGTAAGTTCCCCGTGGCGTGATGAAGGCTGTTTTCTCCACGTCCCCCTCGTCCATGGCGATCTGGTGGTACCCTCGGTACGCATCCATGAAGCTCAGCCTAGCGTGTCCGGCGGTGGCATCTACCAATTGGTCTATCCGAGGGAGAGGGAAACAGTCCTTCGGACAGGCCTCGTTGAGGTTGGTATAGTCAACGCATACCCGCCATGTGCTGATCTTCTTCTTCACCACCACGGTGTTGGCCAGCCAGGTGGGGTACTGCACCTCCCGGATGGCCTCGGCTTCTACGAGCTTTTGGACTTCCTCGACCACGGCGTTCGAGTGGACGGTCGAGGACCGCCTTGGCCTCTGTACCACCGGTTTCCTAGCCGGATCAACATTGAGTTTATGCGTGATGAAATCCGGGCTCACGCCTGGCATTTCATAAGGAGTCAACGCAAAAACTTCAACGTTGCCCTTGAGGAAGTGAACCAGGTCGTTGTGCTCGGGGTTAGAGAGCTCGGATCCCACCATGAAGTACCTGCTACCATCCTCGTTTATTGGTACCTTGATGACCCCCTCCACGGCCTTCTCCTCGGCCAGGGAGCCGACGTCGTCGAGGACAGGAGTGGACTCTGGCATTTCAATCCATTGGACCTGCTTCGGCATCCTACTCTCCTTTCTGTCCTTCACACGAACAGCGTTCACAAAGCACTTCTTGGAGGCCATCTGGTTACCCCTGACGATTTTCTGCTTCCCGGATGTGCCGACGAAGCGGAGGCACTGATGGAGGGTGGAGACAATCGCTCGCATGGCGTGGAGCCATCCCCGCCCAAGGATGGCGTTGTAGGGGCTCGGGGAGTCCATTACCGTGAAGTCAACGTCCAACCGCATCGACCCCGCTGCGACCGGGAGAGTAATGCTACCGAGGGGGTACACGGGGTGTCCCGCGAATCCCACTAGGGGGGTGTCCGTAGGGGTCAGCTCGTCATGCGTCCGTCCGAGGGCTTTGAACGCCAAATAATAAAGGACGTCCGCGGAGCTCCCCTGATCAATCAATATTCTCCGGACGTCTCTATCGTCGACTTCGACCTCGACCACGAGTGCGTCCTCGTGTGGAAGCCGTAACCCTTCCAAATCCAGCTCGGTGAAGGAGATTGTGTGGGGGTCCTCCGGCTCCTGATACTTCCGCTTCGGGGGTTGCCCGACCGAGAGTACCTGCATTGCCTATTCTATTTTTGCCAACTCGTGGTGCATCTCCTCTGCCTTGTCCTTGCTGATCGGGTCGTGTATCGTCTCGACGGCCCCGCCCCGGCCTCTCGGCCATCCCTGCAGGGACCGCTGCCCCTCGGGGGGAGGGGCGGTCCACGCGTGGGGAGAGGTGTTCTGGTGCGGTCGATCCATTCGTCCAACCGCCCCTCAGTCACCAACCATTCCAAATGCGCTTTGAACGGTTGGCAGCCGGTTGTGTAATGCCCCACTTCGTTATGGTAGGTGCACTTGCCCCTCTGGGTTGGGTCCGACCCCATTTTGTCCTCAGGCCAGAGAAACCACCTTGTCCGGCCAATCTCTGTGAGTAGCCTGTAGATTGGCAGGGTGAAGACGATTTTCTCGGCCACGTAGTCGTTATCGTTCTTGGGGGGTCTTTCCCATCCGCCACCATTATCGTTACCTCTGCCATTGTTATCTCGGATAGCATTGTCTCGGTAGCCCCTGCTACCGTTTCCACCACCTTGCTCGCCCCTTCCACCCTTCTTGACGTTATTGACCTGCTTCTTCCCTTCCTTCGTGAAACTCTTGATGCTGCCCCCCTTCGAAGCTTTATTGACAATGAACTCCTCTAGTTCACGGTACCTGTCCACAGTCCGCATAAGCTCCGTCATGTCCTTCGGGGGGTGCACCATGAGGTCCTTGAAGAGGTCTGAGGAGTCTTCCAGGCCATTTTTGAACGACGTGGCTGCCACCTTCTGGTCGCAATTTTCAACCAGGCTGTACACCTCCCAGTATCGGGCGATGTACTCCTTAAGGGTCTCGTCTGACCCCCTCTTCATGTTTACCAACGCGTCGAGCGTCTTCGGCTGTGTGTTGCTCGTCACAAACCGAGACGTGAACGCGCGCTCCAGCTCATCGAAGCCGGCGACCGACCCTGGTGCCAGCTGGCCGTACCACAGGAGGGCAATGGTCCCGAGGCTCATGGAGAAGGTTTTGCACATTAGGGCATCACCATGTCCATAGAGCTCGGAGACCAGCCGATACTGTTGTATGTGGGTGATGGCGTCGGTGGTGGGCTCGTACTTGTCAAATTTGGGGATTTTGAAGCCCCTGGGGGGAATTACCTTTGCGACCTCGGCCACAAAGGGGGACTGCTTGGCTTTCTCCAGCCGTGAGTCGGACTGGCTGGGGTTTCGGCGGTTGAGGTTGACTGTCTGGTTCACTCCGTAGGCCCTTTTGGGAGGGTCGTTTGGCCTATACCGAGCCTCGACGCTGTCATGTACATTGCTTCGCTCGGATGAGCGTCTCTTCGTGTGGGGTCCGCGAACGGCGTGCAGGTCGTCTCTCGTGCAGGGGTGCCTTACCCCCCCTCGGGGTGATAGACCTTTGTGTCCCCTGTCCGAGTGTTAACGAGCACTATGCTCCCGCTTGGTGGCGGAGCTCGTATCTCTCCCCTGGGTTAAAGCCAGGGTCCCGGTTGTTGCCACCTCTTCCTGCCGACGCGGGCTCCGGGGCGTCAGCCCTATCACGATGGCCCCGTTGGTTGTCCTCGGGGAGTATCTCCCGAGCACCCTGTCGGTTCTCCGACCGATCAGGGCGGCGGGTACCGGCACGATCAACCGATCGGCTCTGGTGTCGATAATCCCTCCGGTCAGCCGACAGGTTGCCGACTCCAAGCTCTCGGGGTGCGGGTGTGGCTCCCGCCGGGCCTTTGCCCTTGTTTATGTCCCTCTGAAGCCGGTGAGCGTACTCTGAGTCTCCACGGACATCCGGAGTTCGGGCGCTTGAGGCCGTGGCGCTATCCTCCGGGTACTCAGTCCGCTCCTGGGGGATTACGAAACCGTTTCCTCAGCTGTCAACCTCAATGACCGGGCCGAGGCGGTTGAACACAGGAGTCCTCGTACCCTCGCTTCTCACGCTCGGTTGGGGCCTCCTGGTCCTCGTTCGGCCCCCAGACTTCGAGGTCGTAGGTTGATTTCTGGCTTGCTTCATAGCCAGTACTTCTTTCCTTAGCAACGCCAGTTCCGCCTCTATGGTGAAGGGTGGAGGCGGATGTAACGCCTCCCTCAGGGCGGGAGTAGTGAGGTTGTCAAGGGAGACAACATAGACATTCATGCTGAACAAGACGCTCGCCATGCGGGCGTTACTGGGGCCGGCGGCGGTGGGCGCCACCGTAACGGTCCCATCCCTGTTAAGGGTGGGGGAGAGAGTGAGCCCCAAGTCACTCCTGACTTGGTGTTATCTGCTGCGGTCAGCGTTGTTGATGTACCCGGCCGCGTCGAACGCATCCATGCCAAGAGTGAGGCCAACCATCTTTTCGGTAGCTCTGGAAGAGGAGTGGAGGAGGTCTGAGCAAGGTTGAAGGACCACCACTAATAGAAAAGAGAGGCTGGGAGAGATAACTATGTCCCCAGCGGAGTCGCCAATTGTGGGGGGCGCTTCACTGGAATGACCTCCTTGGTCCTTTTGACACTGTACTGGGGCGGTGGAGCTGGATCGGACCTCGCTGGAACCTTGGGGGCTCGTCGGAGAGGGTGACTGGAGCTCATGGGGTACGCCGGAGGAGGACCTGCACAAGGGAGCAACCACGTTAGCGCCTAGCCCGGACAGTGGTGGTCCGGGAAGGCACTCCGATGGCTAAGTTAGCAACGGGGAGGGAAGTATAGTGGAGAGCTCGAGAGAGGAAGTGCAGTTGAGAGCTAAATGTAGAGAGAGAGGGTTGTGAGAGAGATATCGAGAGAGAGACCTGATGGAGGTGGTGAGGGGCATATTTATAGGTGAGGGGGAGCGTGTCCCCCACGTCCCTCGGGGGCCTCACGCGCCCCGTCCCTATCGCCGCATTGAATGCATGGACCGACGGACGTCCCCCAAGTGGCATCTCGGTCTCTCCCCAGAGTCGTCACCTGACACTGATATTCCCATCCATCAGATCCCACCATCCCCCCTGCAGACCTAGGCTGCAGGGTTTGGTGGCTCACCATAAATGCGATGCAGGTGGGTGGTTGAGCCCACTTGGCGAGTTGCTCAGACTGTTAGGCATGCCTTGATCGAGCCCCTGACATCTGACGCAACCCCCCCCCCCCGGTACCGAGGTCAACCGACTCGTTCCGGGCGGGGCTCGGGAACCGACCCACCGAGGGCATCTGTGGTCCCCCGCGGAGCTGGCCGAGCCGCACCATCTGGGCTCCCGAGGACCGGGCCCGTGGTCTCAGAGACCCCGAACATGACACTCACTGTCCCCCTGGGAAGCTGCCCGTCCAGGACTAGGGGTCCCGAACCCATCTGATCTGCTTCGGTGGAGGTGACCCCCAGGACCCCTGACCCCCGAGGACCGTGACCCCCCGGGTCCTCCGGCCGCTACACCAATGTTACCCACCTTCCTTCCAAAAGCCCTCCCCTTATCTTTTGGTTTCCCTCTTTGCACAACCTCATCTCTTTCGTTTGTCGTAATCTTTCCCCCTACCATTTTTCTTTGATTATTGAATATAGTTTAAGCGTCTTCTTTCTGTCCGACTCTTAGTACTATAATCACCACTTGTTGTGACACACCTTAGAGTAGAAAATACTCATATTTGATTAAGATGATACTAGCCAAATATCATAAATCTGTTTAAAATGTTTAAGATGACTCGACCAAACAATTTGAATCCTTTCTAGATCATGCAACCAAACAATGCCATCTTGTTCAACTCTAGCAACTTGGAAGGTGATGATCGAAAGAGCTCGAACGGAGTTCAACATGATTCTCGAAAGGAAATGATAAGATGATTGGTTAATAAAATAAGATGAAAGAAATAATATTATGATGCTTGTAGAATTATTGTGATTGCTGTGGAAGATATGAAGGGTGGTAAGATGGGTTCCCTAATGAAAGGATTGGCTTTCAGTGGAGACTGGAGAATGAGGGTGAAGGGCGTGGCTCAAGTAAGTATTGTTTGAATTGTAGAAAATAGTTTTGTTTTAAATGGTAGTAGCTTTTGACATAATAGTTTTGAATCTGGTTGAGTAATTTTTTGAATTTAGTCAATTATTTTAACAGTAATAAACTTTTTTCACTTTCTGAATAGAAATACGCAATATACATATAAAAAGGGATTTTTTTTAGTAAAAACAAAAAATACGAATGAAAAATAGTGAAATTTTTTTGACATAAATTTTCTAAGGGTCCTTCTATTGTCAGCCTACTCGACTTGCAAACAAGAAGACAAGAAAAACATAAACTCTAATGTACTTTTTATACTTTTTAACATATTCACACACTTTTATTCACCCTTCACAAATTTAAATATATATTTTAAATCTTAACGACAGCCCACCGAGCTGATTTTAGAATTTTCCATTTTCTAAACAAGAATCCAACAAAGCGAATTGCGAGGGTGTACTTAACGACCAACTCTTCTAGAGAAACCAATGGGGTACACACGGCGTGCGGGATCCTCTTAGGGGTCCCGAACAAATGATTGGATAATTTGAATGAAAATGGGTATATCAGATCAACTAGTTGTAGGTATCGTTTGAGTTGATTTTTTGCAAGGACACACGAGAAAATATTAAAATTCTCAAAAGGTTGAGATCATTTATACAGGACCAATAAAAGCGCCCCTCACGCCGCACTGTACCCTTCGGTTCCCTTAAGCCCCGATTGGATGGGATTAAAATTTCAGGGGGATAAGTTATGGAGGGGGATAAGATAAGAGGGGGTATTATTTTTAGAGGGTTGACCCACATTGATGTGATGTTTATGGAGGGGGCTAAAAAAATAGATGATTTGAATGATGAATTAAATAGGAGGATAACTTTTGACTTGGTTTGGATGTTTCATAAATAAGAGGGGGTTGATGATGGAAAAAGCAGTCAAATGACTCTTTTGCCCTTGTGCAGTGTTGAACTTGATTATATATTAATTTAGTATATAAATGCAAAACTTAATATATTTAATTAATTCTGGGTAATTTTAAGCTATAATAAAGTAACTAATTAAGAAATTCAAATTTTAAAGTAATTTTTTTTTAAATGGTTTTTTTTTTTAAATGAATGATTGGTATTCAATTTTTGGGTTCAATTGTTAGTAACCAATTTTCTTTTTAAATTTTTAGTACCCAAATTTATTCCATCTTTTTTTGAAATTAGATGTAACCAAATTAAATTGTATTTTTAATATTCAAATTTTTAGTACTAATAAACAGATGAAATTAGATGTAAATTCTTAGTACCCAAACTGGTTAATGCAAACTCCTTTCTTTTGCTAAAAAAAAAAAATAAATAAAAATTGGTTAATGCAAACTATCTAATTGTATCAAACGGTCTAAATTAATTGTAAGTCCCCAGGCCACTTTCTCGAATACTCTACTTCTTCTTCCTTGTTCTTTCGTCTCTCACCCAGGCCTACCCCTGCCGACCAAACTCTCTCTCTCTCTCACCCAGGCCTACCCCAATCCATGGCAGCGAGAGAGATTACACGAACATACATGAGAAAACCGTGTTGGGTCAGATTTGGATTTTCCAAAAAAGAGAAAACCCAGTTGTGGTGGCGATTTTTCCGGCCATGGCTGTGCAACTTCCGGCCAGTGTGAGATCAAGCCCATCTCAGATCAAGATTCCGACCTCTTTTTTGGCGAATATCAGGTAACAGTCCGGCCGTTTTATGTTGAAAATCAGATGAGGGAGGGGGATAAGGAGGGGTGTAGTGGTAAAAAAACCAGCCCTCCACTCCCGGATAATTTTTGGGGAGGTTTAGGGGTGCCCAAAAATTATCCGGGAGAAAGCTTCAAACGGGGGAAAAGGAAGAGGGGGTGAAAATGAAGAGGGGAAGGAAAAAGGGTTGCCAAACCAGGCCAAACTTGTGGGCCCCACTCTTTTAACCCGGTATAATTTTTGGAGGGTCTTTTTAACCCCAGCCAAGCGACCCCTTAGGTTTTTTGCAAAATGACTTTGGCGTGCTTTTAGAAGCTCCCTCATATAACAGTCAATTCACGATTTTGACCTCGCTTTATTCACTCTTACCCAGTCCCCTCCCGTTTTCTCTCTCACTCAGAGACGTTCTGAGTCGGCGACGGTTTTGCGGTAGTAGAATTGGAAATGCTGCGGCCGCCGGGAAAAGGTTATGGTAACGGCTACCAGTACGAGCCCCACCCTCACCAGCAGCAGCAGCAAAATGGCGGCAGTGGTCCACTTATTCACAAGTATCGGAGGGGTAATCGGGGTCGCAGGTCACGTTTTGACTATGGAGATGGCTCTTCTTCAACTAGGGTTTCTGGTCCAGCCGATGGAGAAGAAACTCCTCCTCCCCCTCCTCCTTGCACGGACTTCGACATGGCCTACTTCCATTCTTACGCTCATGTTGGCATTCATGAGGAGATGATCAAGGTTTTATATCTCGCCTATAATAACGCTTACTCTTTTGTATTGTAACACTCCGTCTTTTATCATTTTCCTTTGACCTTTGTGGACTTATAACGTTTTAGATGATCGCTACATATTTCCTTTTTCTTTCTCTTCTTTCCCGTTTTTTCTTTATGATTTTAGGTTTCGAGGAGGATTTGAGCTTTGTGGTTTTTGGTTTAAATATGTTAACTACAAATTACAGCCAGAATTATCGGGTACTTGGTCTTAGGTCTCAAACGTCCCGATGAATGGCCATTTACTAATCACTTAGTGGTGCTTGCATATCCTTTTGGGTTGTGATTTGTGATTGGTGTTTATTTTCTATGGAGGTGATACAAACTCATGGGTAGAACTCACCCTTGAAAACCGGCTTACAAGGAGAGGGTGCCCAAAAGCTTATATGCACAAGACCAATCCCATACTTAGTCAATGTGGGACATTAGGATCATAACATACCACCACGCTCCGCAAGCGACGTCCACGGCGGCCCACTCTATCGACAATGACCCAATGGTAGCCCTTTCTCTTTTTGGTGGTTCCACCCACCTATCAGTATTCAATTCTTTTTTAGGTATTTTAATCCAGCCTATAGGTCGCCCCCTCCGTGGGTCAAATTGCAACGTGGTGGCTAGCTCTGATACCAATGATACAAACTCATGGGTAGAACTCACCCTTGAAAACCGGCTTACAAGGAGAGGGTGCCCAAGAGCTTATATGCACAAGACCAATCCCATACTTAGTCAATGTGGGACATTAGGATCATAACAGGAGGAGCCTGGAACAAGTATTGTAGATTTTTCATGCTAAGTTCATTCGGGTATTTACAGCATTCTACTGCTGATTATTCTTCTGACATCATTGATTCCATAATTTTCCTCTTGGATTATGCAGGATCGAGTACGAACTGAAACATATAGGGCTGCCATTATGAACCATCAGCAATATATCGCGGGAAAAGTAAGATTGTTATCACCATTCTGTCATGAAATTTTGTGGGTTTTCTTGTTCAAAGACATTCACTTGCTCTTCATATCTATGACCACCTTGTTGGCCGGATCATAGATGAAATTAGTAATTTGATTACTCTCACATTTTAACAAGATATACACCATACAATATAGAATACCTTGTTGGTATCAGTTATATGATGTTAATATTCAGTATCTATTTATTTGTCAAAAACATTTTTTCTTTGTGTGATATAATGTTTTGGCTATGTTTTTTACTTTTATCTGTTTAGTTGGAAGAATCTAGTCAGGCTTTGTTATTGCCTTCATATTTTTAAATTTATTTAATTTTCTTGTTTTTTATGCTTTCAGGTTGTATTGGATGTTGGCTGTGGCACAGGCATTCTTTCTATTTTCTGTGCTCAAGCGGGTGCCAAAAGAGTAAGACTCCTTGGTTCAAATACTTATTGAACCTAATAGAATTTTGTCACTTCAGTGATGCATAGGTAGTTGTACTGGACACTTTGAGGCAGAATAATAAATGCACGTTTTGCAGTTATTGTTAGTCTTTAATGGGAATGGGTGTCCTTGGTAACTACTGCTTTTATGAACATGCTTGAACAATGCAACTCAAGGAATGATAAATCCTACAACGGGAATACTCTTTTCCTGATCAAGAAGTGAGTATTTGTCATCAAGCAGTACCCTTGAAATCTTTTAGCAATTAGATTTCCCTTTGTGCTGAACAGGAAGGTAAATTAAAGTATGCTTCTTGAAATCTTCTAGCTATAAGACTGGCCGTTGTGTTGAACATTGGGCTGGAATTTTTCTGTTTGAAGTGATGAGGAATTGTTTGGTGATGGTTGAGTTAAGCTTCATGTCAATGGAAAGCTTGTTGCAAATTGGAAATCAGAAGCTAAGTTCAAAGCAGTAAAATGGAAATGAAGACAAAAAATTCAAGATAAACAAAAGTTCTAGTATTTTCCTCGGCGAGAAGAGATGGTTATAAAGATCTGATAAGGAAGACAAACCTAAGAACTACAATAAAAAAATCCACAACTTAGTTGGAGCAATGAAAAAATGGCCAGGAAGGAGCAACTCAGTCTCTAATTGCAAAGCCATGGATCCTATAACTTCGAACAGTATATCAAACCAACTGTTTAAGGAAAACAACTTAACAACTACCATAAAACTAAATAAAATATGCAAACAAAATTTTCTTGTTTACAGATTTTTAGTTAAATTGTCAGCAATAATTCTCAGAAAAATAAAAAGTCCTTGATTTTTTAGCCTCTGGATTCCATTTTGAACTCCTGATTGCTTTGTGACGTTTTGACATTAATCGTAGTCGCATCACCTTGTCACATTATGTGACACAACCCATGCGAATCACTTTGTTTTTGGTGGAATGACTGTAGATCCATCAGAGCAAGAGTTTTATGCAGATTGTTTACATTTAAGTATTGTATACTTTATTTATTCTAAAAAGCCAGACCGCTGTAATGTTTTGGCTTTTAATCCTTCATAGATTCTGGGGGTTGACCCTTCTGTTCCCCTTTGTTGTTGTATTCTCAAACATTCGTGGTTGTTGCGATGAAATAGTGTGCTTACTTTTGGTATGCTATATGGTCGTGTTTAACATGAAGTGCCAAATTTAATAACTACGGAAAACCATTAACATGGTAATGAGCAGGTCAATAGGTCTGCTTTACAGGCCCATATTTTCGTGCCTGCTTGGCAGTCTTTGTGCAAGGGATACGGCCTCAGGCTCAGGCCTCTGGTTGATTGCACATAGTATGTTGCAGATTGCAACAAGTGATGTTTGTAGCAAGTGAAGTTTGATCTTAACTAATTTACTGGCAAGCAGATGGCGTTTTCCTATTGACTTAGTTAGATTTGGTAACTGGTTCAAATTTTTGTAAGCAAAAATAGATATCAGCATATAGCACTTGTCAGTACCTGCCTGACTGTTTGCCTTTTGAAAGTCTGGAATCATCTAAGAGTATTTGTTATATGGAATGTACATTCTGTTATCCAATTTGTAGTTTTGCATGAATTTGCTTGGTACATGGCAGCTTGGAATTTGAACCTAAGGCATTGTTAACCCAAGCATGGTGCATTTACTTAGTTTTTAAAGGATCCATTGCCCAAGGATAGTCATCTTAACTGAGGTCACGACCATTACCATGAAGATCTTTTGATAATTTTTGGAACATTTCTGTCTTACCAGGTCTATGCAGTGGATGCCAGTGACATAGCAGTGCAGGTACTTTCATTGAATGATGAACATTATTGTGAATCTGTTGCATTTGGACACTGTGGTCTATTAACTCTGTTTTTGAAACTTTCTTTATGTATAACAGTACCTAAAGGTTAACATTCTATCTCTGATAATGTCTTGTCATTGGAAAAAGTTAGAATCAGTATGCAGCTGATATTGCCCTTGGTTGAAATGTTGAAATTGCCTATTTGGTTTTTGTAACCCAACAAGGTTAACAATATAATTTTTAGAAGTTTTTGGGATGGATGTAGACACTCCAATTTGGACCCTCTGGACATCCTTAAGCAGTGGCCGGTAGACTCCCCAACAGTGAAGAAAAGTCAAAACGCACTTAAGAAGCTTGGAACAATGCTCTTTGTACCCAAAAAGAGAACATTTTCAAAAACCCAATCCAGGCGCTCAAAAGCACCACCAAGTCAAACCTGAGTGCCGTCCAGTCAAACCTAGTGTTACCAGTCGGGAATTTTTGAGTGAACTGGAGAAAACCGGTTCAAGGACTACCAGGAACCGATACCGAGTTTTGAAGGGCGGTTCGGTTTGGTTCCAGCGGTTTGGTTCGGTTCTCCCGGTTCTTGTTTTTGGGCTTGATGTCGGGCCAAGCCCACATGTTAACCCATTAAAAGTATTACAGCCCATTTAAAGTCATTTTTGCCCATTCAATATCATTTTCAGCCCATTCACTCAATGACCTTAATCAATTTCAGCCCATACACACATTTTAGCCCATTGAAAAACAATTCAAGCCCAATAAAAAACAATAGCAGCCCAACAAGAAAAAAAAAAATTTACAAGTCTCATGTTTAAGGCAGTAGCAGTAGCCCAAAAAAAAAAAAAATACAGAACATTACAAAAAAAACCAAGTAGCAGCAAGCCAGCAACAGCAAGGCAGTAGCAACCCAAGGCACTGACAGTATCAGCAACATTTTCCTGGAAAAAGTAGTCTCAAACACAACCAAGTCTCAAGAGAAAACTTAGTCTCAAACAAAAGTTATAAGTCCAATAACCAAGTCTCAAACGCCTTTCAAAAAAAATAAATAAATAAACAAGTCTCAAACAACAGTTACAACACCACCATTCCATATTCTTTTCTAGCAGCACCACCCTTCCATACACCACATCTCTCAATCTGCAATTTGGTAATGAAGACCATCATCAATCGTAAGAAAATAAACAATGCATGTGGGAGAGGACACGAGAACTAATGCAGCAGTCAGTGTTAGCTAAGTTAACTAGTATTACTTTGTTTCTTACGAGTAGGAGTTTCGGATTATACAAGTTTCAGAGCATGGCAGATCAGATTAACTTTGTTTTTTACAAGTAACAGTGTCTAAAAGAGCATGGCAGTAGGCACAGGTTTCAGATTATACATCGGTGACCTTTACCTATCTTTTCTCCAATGCTTTTTTTCAAATTATACCTCCGTGACACATGAATCCTCCAATGCTTCCGAAACCACTAAAAAAGAACAAAAACATAGAAACATCAAACAAGTTAAATATGTAAAACAAAACTAAAACAAACAAATTATAGTTAAATAGTTGTACCCGATTCAAGTTCCTCCACCTCATCTAGTATATCTCGAAGAGATATTTTGCATGGGTACCTCAACGAATTTTGTGCACAAATAAGGGCCTCCGCCATTTTGGGAAAGAGAGGTCCGGTATGGATCAAGAATACATCCTCCGGTGCTAAAAACGGATTCGGATGCAACGGTAGATACCGGAATAGCTAGAATGTCCCATGCTATTTGAGAGAGAATGCGATACCTTGTACAATTAGTGGACCACCAAGTCAAGAGATCAAACTTTTCATTTTTTCGATCTTCCATAGTCTCCAACCAATATCTCTGTAACTCCGATTTGCTCAACATTATTAATCTCCTCTTCCATGTGTTGATCGAATTTCAAATCCAATGCCTCACTCAAATCCATACTCCGCTTTGCATTCTTCTCCTTGTTCCTAGAGGTCTCAACATTTGATGCTTCAGCATCCTCATGTTCAAGAGTCTTCTTCTCATACCAATTATAAACTTTTTTCATCCTTTCCTTAATCTCAACAACCTCGCTTTCAACCTCCCTTTTGGCTAGGTATTTTCTCAAGTTCCATCTCACATATTCAAATTTGTAACGGGGATCAAGAACATTAGCATAAAGCAATAATTGGTTAATTTTGTCGAACTTACTCCAATATTTGTCAAACTTCAAGTGCATGCCCTTAGCAAAAATCAACAACTTGGGATCATCACTCACTTCCAATTTAGCAATTGCACTTTTAACGGTTGTGACCTCTTTGTAAAATGTATAGCAAGTCACATACAAAGAAGCCGATAATCTCTCGGTTACAATGTAAAACGTTCTAAGAATTTCAACATACATTTGCACAACATTCCAATCATCACTAGTAGGAGTACCAAGCTCTCTCCCTCTCCCTTTCTCTCTCGCTTCCCCCCCAACTATTTCCCCTTTCAACACATTTTCAATCGCATTCTCATGGTCTACTACACTAATCACATCATCTCTAACACCAATAACAACATTTGACCGTCTTCCTCTTCCAATCTCTCAAATGTTTTTTGATAAATCACAGCTCTTTCCAACATAAAGAAAATTGAGTTCCAACGAGTAGCCACATCTAAACAAGGCACAAGTTCAGAATCAATTCGATCCCTTTCGACACATTCTCTAAACTTTTTGTACTTTTGGGGTGACGATTCTCACAATATTGTGCACCCTTGCACTTGGCACATCAACATCTTTCAACCTCTCACGGACAATCAAATTCAATATATGAGCACAACACCTAACATGTAAAAACTCATGTTCTGGAATAGTGGAGTTTCATGGTCTTCTTCAAGAAATCAATTATGTCATTAATGTCATTATTGGAGCTTGCATTATCAATTGTGAGTGTCAAGATTTTGTCAATCCTCCATTCCACCAAACATCTTTCTACCTCCTTACCAAGTGTCGCCTTTGTGATTTGGAACTAAACAGAAGTTAAGAATTTTTTTTATGTAGTTTTCAATCACCATCAATGATGTGGGCCGTAAGACAGTAAGACACATATAGTTAAGAATTTGAAGAGAAGTCCAAGTGTCTGTGGTAAGACAAATTCGTTGATTCGTAAACACTTTCTTCTAAGCTTTCTTCCCATCTTTAAACAATTGCAAACAATCTCTTGCGACCGTTTCCCTAGATGGGATTTTGGTCCACTTTGGTTGCACCACATGCATGAACTTCCTAAAACCTTGACCTTCAACAAAACGGAAGGGCAATTCATCGATAATTATCATTTCAGCCAAGGCCTTTCTACATGCCTCCACACTAAAGCTTACAAAGCTTTGGAACCGTATCTCCTGCACCAACGGGTTCAAACCATAGTTGCACGAAGCGGGGGCGAGGGCGCGGGAGCGGAGGTACCCAGAAGTTCCCGAGGTTGGGAGCGCCGATGTATATTTTTTTACATTTTTTATAAATTATATTAATATATTTTTTATCACTAATATATTTTTTTTATCACTAATATATTTTTTTATAAACTATAGTTAATTTTTTTATCACTAATTTTTTAACTTTGAGGAAGAAGAGAGTGAGTCTCACGTTGTAGGTGAGACTGGGCATTCAAATTTATGGTTGGCCTTTCACGAAACCATAGGAGTCAACCCATGCTTTAGTAATAAATAAATAAATAAATAATAATAATAATAATACTATGCTTTAGTTGACATATGGCAGAGTGGTGGTCTCGAAGCATCTCACATATTCCAAAAGTGCAGCTGGACATTTTCGTTAAAAGCAAAGCATATATAATATATTATATATACAGTACATGCGTAGTGGCTGCACAGTAAAGGCATATATATCGGTACAAAAGCAAAAGTAAAGTTTTTTGATTAAAAAAGCAAAAGTAAAAAACAGCATGTTCCAAATTCCTTTAATGTTCTTCTTCAAGCACTCTCTCTCTCTCTCTCTCTCTCTCTCTCTCTCTCTCTCTCTCTCTCTCATCGCCGGCAGCCACGCCCTCCATCGCCGAACTAGAAGCTCCTATTTCCTTGAGGAGCGCGATCCCGTCTCAATGGGAATGTGTTCCCGTCGCGTTTTTGAGCAAGAAACGCTGAATCGTGTTTCTCGGCCGGGAGCAGGATCAAATCTGGCGTTTCCTGCAACTAAGGTTCAAACCCTAGGGTTTTTTTGCCTCTTATCCCCCTCCATGCTTCTTCACATACGCATCACTATGCTCATATTCTTTACATCTTCTAACAAGATGGGTTTTCATTGACGATGTCCCATTATAATCGGAATTACAAGAAAATTCTATTCCACAATAGTTACAAGTAGCCTTTTCCTTGTAACCTGGTGGTGGTACCTTGGGCTTGGGTTTTCTTGTAAAATGGTCTCATTCCACGGACAGATTCTCAGCTTTTGCTCTCTTTTTTTGGGGTTCATTTTCCACATTATTCCCTAAGATGGGGTCATCATCAATATCCATATCAATATCAATCGTATTAGACTCAGTATTAGTAACCCCAGATACATCCATCTACAAGACAAAAATACAACCACACAAAAAGCAAATAAATACCATATTCCATAACATAAAATCACATGCAGAGTAACAAGCCAACCGAACTCCCATTAATCGACAGTAACCGCTAACCAACAGCTCCTCGAATGGGTAAAGCAAATGGCCAATTCAAACCAAAACTATAACAAAAGGATACAATATATGAGTACATTTTATCTAAAAATGATAACACATTGACCCGTGTTGTAACTTTTATCCTAAAAACTTGTAACATTTTAGAGGTGCATATGGTACGCACATTTTTTGTGCCTGATGAGCATGTTTTTAATGTGTTTTGATTTACAATGCAGTGCTACAGAGGTCAAAGTACCAGCCCTTGTTCCAACAGATCCGAGTATTGTAATTCCAGAAGGAATTAATTTGTGTTTTAAAAAACCTAATTAAACAGATTCAAACCAAAATGATTTATTGAAATAATTATCGATCACTGCCTCATTGGTGCAGCGGTGCTACGTAATATGTACACAAATATGACTATATTGCGCACGAGAGAGAGAGAGAGATTACTATTCAGTATTCACTAGTGGGTGCGATCTCGAACTCGAAGAGATCCATTCGAGATTACTCGAACAGGCACCAAGGTCAGAGGCACTTGATCAGTTGATTTGATCTCTAAGACTCGATGAAGACGAGAGAGAGAGAGAGAGAGGAAGGTGAGTTGCCAGCGGCCGGACTCGCTGCAGTACTGTAGTAGGGTAAGGCCGTAAGGGTTAGGGTTGGGAACTTGGGAGTTGGGACGTGTTAGGTTAGAGAAATGGGGTGTGGGGCGGCTGTGGTCTGAAAAAACCCTTATATACTATGTGTATATGTATATAACTGGTTTGGTTCGGTTCGAACTGATTTAAAAATTTTCAGAACCGAGAACCGAACCGGTTTTCAAAAAATTAAAATGTACAAAAACGGACCGGACCGGACCGAACCGAACCGAACTGAGATAAGTAAAAAACAGGAAAAAAAACCGGTTCACCTGAGTGCTCATGACCATTCTTGAGCGCTCAGGAGTGATTCTTGAGCGCGCATGAGTGACGAGCGCTCAAGAGTGCTAGTGAAACACTCAGGTCGTCTGCACACACTTGACTCTGCAGTGCATCTGTCAGGTGGCATTTTGCGTGGGCTCTGCGCTGACAACCGGTGCAATGCTCCTCTTTCACCCTAGAACATGCCACCATCATTTCTTTGACTCCTCCTTCCCCATTAATCTCTGTCATTAAGATTCTCCTCACACCTCTTATTCATTTCCTTGACTCCTCCTCCTTCCCTATTAATCTCTATCATTAAGATTCTCCTCATACCCCCTTTCTTCTCTCCGTTGTGACATAAATCTCTGTCCCCCACACTTCTACATGCACAGATACAGCTACACTACTCCCATACTCTCTCATATTCAACAACATTTCAGACCATCACCTCCCTCAAAATTAACAACAAAACCTCAAAGTTCTTCAAAAATCCTTACAAAATCCAAAAACCTTCAAACCACTAAAAAGGCCTAGCTTTTACCTTCAACGCTGTTTTTCAAGTCTCAAGCAAAAGAAAGGTAGAAAGCCATTGTTGCGCACTGTTTTGACACACTGAGCTGGGCTCGGACCAGTCCCCTATACTGGTTCCGAGCTCAGTCAGCATTTGTTGTATACAAAACAAGAGGTTCAAAACCTTGAGCCCAGGAAACTTCTTGAGCGCTTAAGACCAATTCTTGAGCGCCCAAGAAGGCCTTCTAGGCGCTCAGATATCTTGCTTTGGACTTTCTGGTTTTTCGGTACTTGATCAGTCTGACGCTCTTTTTTGCTTATTTTCAACTGTTTACTGCATATTTCAAAGTTTACTAATATTAGTTTTTGTTTATGAAAAATAATCCGTTTACTTTAGGTTTATATTTTGAAGACAATTGTATTTTCTGGGTGTGTTCTGGTCATTCTGGAGCAATGTTATCAATCTCGTACCGGTTAGCGTCCCGTTTTCTTTACTCGAACGGTACATACCGGTACCGGAGCATGTCTCGGTACCGTTCCGGATTTACCGCGATTAATATTTTATATGTTTTGCAATATATTTCTTAAACAAAAAGTTAAAGTAGAAAAAATGAAAACAAGTTCCACACATAAAAGCTCATATTTTTGCTTGCATGTATAGAGAATAAAACCTTCCAACCCACCCTCCCCATCATTTCCTTCACAGCTGTCAAACTACTGTGAGCATTCACTTCTCGTTTACCACAAGAGAGAAGACAGAAACCAAATGGAAAAAAATTAAAGAAAGGATAGAGAAACCAGATTTGAAATTAGGAAGCAGGAGCTAGCGAGGAACCTCCATGGCGACTGGCAAGAAAGCTTATATCCATCCATCTCACACGTTTGGTTCTTCCTCTTTCCACTCTATCTCCTCTCTTCTCTCATTTCTATAATTTTTCCTTCAATTTTCAGTGCATTTTGGCATGAAATGACAGTGAGTACTAAGCGTGTTTTGTACCGGACGGAATTCGGAAAATGGCCTGAATGGCCCGGAACGGCCGGAACAGACCGGAACGGCCGGATTAGCCCGGTATTATGGGCGGAACGGAACATAGAGAGAGCTGTACCGTTTTCCTTCCGGTACGGGATGTCTCGGCCAGTACCGGCCGGTACGGGACGAGATTGATAACTTTGCTCTAGAGCACAAAATAAGTTTGTCTCAAATCTATGTCGAGCCCACACTTGGGTGCTTAGGACCAGCTCATGATCGCTTAGGAGTGGTGCTAAGCGCTCAAGTACAGTGTTGGGCGTTCAAGTCTAGTGTTGGGAACTCAAGAGCATAGTTATCGAAATCGTGCGATTCGCGATTCGAATTGTACGATTCGCGATTCGAATCGTACGATTCGCGATTCGAATCGTACGATTCGCTATTCGAATCGTACGATTCGGTTCGATTCAGGGTGTTTTCGATACGAACCGATACTATGAATCGCAGGTGTAATAGAATCGTACACTGAATCGGTGAATCGTGAATCGAATCATAAGAATCGTACGATTCAATTCAATTTTAAACCTATGTCTTGCATGTAGGCCAAAATGAAATAATTGATAAATTTCAGGGTTTTCTTTAATTTTTTGTGGCATATAAAGGGTTGACTCTCTTTTCAGAAGCTTCCATAGCACTTTTGAAAAGATTGTACTGGAAAAAGTTAGGGTTTTGCACCTGCTAGGAAGACCACGACCGCATCCCTTGCTATAAAAGCAAGTGTTTTGCCTATTTAGACCACTTGATCATCTATTTATCTTCTTAAACATTAATTTTATCGATTCCAACTTGAAATCTACCTTTTTTATGCATTTTTTAAAAATGACCGAATCGGAGCGATTCACGATTCGATTCGATTCACGATTCGCGACCGGACCATTTCAATTCTCGATTCGATTCACGATTTGACAACTATGCTCAAGAGTGATAGCAGTAGCGGCCTCAGGTCGGGCTCAGGTCGATTTGTACATTCTGTTACTTCGTGCTATTTCGCACTTCATTGTATTTTCAATAAGTTGTTCACTGTCCACACACTTGCACGCAATATGAATAAAGTTGAGAGAGAAAATGATTTTCAAAATCCCACAAACATTGAGTAGAGACTGACCCTCAGGTCGGGCAAGAGGTGCGCCAATAAACCATTCTCCTTTTGTAACCTGGCTCTCGAACCTATGATGTTATGGTTATGACGGACCGGCAACAAAAGCCTTTTCCGAAAAAGGCACGTTTAAAAATTCAAGTTCCGTTCCTTGGGTGGTAAACCTCAAACCCGGGTGGCGACTCCCAAGTGAATCGCACCGTCGGCGTTCGAATCTCCGGAGGGCGGTTGCCCACAATGGAACCTTGTAATTCATAAAAATTTTGGGGTAAAATTCCTAATTTATACTTATTTGTTTACGATGCAGATATATAAGTATATATGTGACTTCATCTAAAACCCATTTTACTCTTCCACCAACCTAGTTTAATCTGGAATTAGGGTAGTTACTATTCAGCTGGTAATAAAGAATTGGCCTCTCTTTTTATTTTCAAAAAAGAATGGGCCATATTACTCACTGGTGTTGGACAGTTCTTAGCCTCTTCCAACCCTACTTCCACGTGTCCCCTTTTATCATTCCCGCCGTCTCTCTCTCTCTGTGCCCCCCCCCCCCCCCCCCCCCCCCCGGCGTGGCAAAGTCCTCTCCTCTCATGTCTCTCGCTTTGCACCACTCTCTCCGATTTTGCAGGTAAGGTCTCTCAATCTCTTTGAAGAGCACGATGCCATGAAAGAGGGTAGATCAACCGCAGAAATCTGTGTAACTGCAACTACGGCAACAATCGAGCTCATGCAATAGCAAAACATGTGCCTTTTCTACTTCTAATAGATTGTGTATGGTGGAGGCTATACGACTTGTCTTTTGGTGTCCCGGTCTTCCGGATAAGATAACAATAGGGGTATGGGGTAGGATTGGTACACCTGGCTGCAAGGGGATGTGAGTGGACCCAGGATAGCATATCCGGGTGCTTAAAAATCAAACCACCACTGGATATGGGTGGACCAAGGATGCCATATCCGGCCTCCCCTATGTCCGGACTCCTCTTCCCTCCAGCCAACAGGCCCTTACTAAGGTGGCTACTTGTCCTGCATGATACTAGTAGTGCTTTTTTTTCTTTTTCTTTTTTAAATTTTTCCCGGCATTGCAGCCTAGTTTGTTTCTCATTATTATTTGCATTATCTAACTTCCTCAGGCTATGGTAGTATCTCTTTGGGAGGACATTTTGGGTTGTATAATCGTAGATTTTGTGTATTTATCTACATTTTGTTTCCATTCAATGTTTTGTTCATCCGCTTTCTTATGTTACCCAAGAAGCAAATTGATTGGATCAGGTCCATGTTTGATTGGTATTTTCTCCTGATAAGTTTCTTTTATGCCGTAGACTCATAACTTATTCTAAACTTGAGCTCAAAATAAATGCTGTGAATTGATCTTTTTCTTTCAAAATGTTAAATCAGGCAAATGAAGTTGTGAGGGCAAATAAGCTCTCTGACACAGTCATTGTCTTGCATGGACGCATTGAGGTATGTTTTCTTAGTAAAGTCAATATATTGTCTTCAAAAGTATCAAATTTTTGTTGTGGAAACACAGAATTAAAATATGGTTTGTGTGCGGTTGCAAAAGAAGTAGTTCATGCTTTTACAGTTTGTTTGTTTGAGAATTTGATAGCCATTGCCCATTAGGGTGTCTTCTTCCTAAATTTTGTCTTCTCTCTAATAAAAATACCAACCCTTCTCCTTAAATTTTTTGGCTCATTTGGTCTTTAACTTTCCCGGGAAGTTGTGCTGGCCCTTTTGGTAGTTGTATGCTTTATTGGGTTTATACCATTGAAAATGTAAAAAGAAGTCAAAGAATACTTTATAGACAAAAAATTTAAGGACAATGACTTCTCCACACCATAAAGATAAATGTAGTCCAAAATTACCATTCAGACGGAAAAAACCAAAAATGGACCCTTAGTACATGTTGTCTACATAGAAGGAACGGACGGTACCTGTTAAAGCATCCAACTCAAAACCAACCAGCTATAAGTGGAGAGATCACCTGGCTCAAGTACTAGTATTAGAGGTAATAATTAATCAATGTGGGACAAGCTCTTACACTCCCCCCCACAAATATTAGACTTGGGTTGCCAGAGGTGTTGGTTCAAGTCTCTCCGTTTGCATTTGTTCCTCGAGGTTCCTGCTCTTCGTGTTTTGTTTAGCTCTATTTATGGACATTTGAATCTCTGCTTGCAAGATGGGATGGTACACGAGAGAGATTGTTGAATAGCTTGATATTTACTATTTGGCCTGTTTCCTAGTAGGTCTTCTTTTGCAGAGGCTTTTGGAGAAGACATTCATGATTGATTGCCTCGTTATTTGTCCGCCATTTCCCCATTATTTCCTTTTGTCCCTTTATTATGAAACTTTTGTTTATCTCCCGGGGGTCACGCACATTCGGGAGAATGACTACATGGATTAATTATTATCTTCAAAACTTGTATATGAGCTTGGGTACTCATGGCCAATTGGTTGAGCTGCATGCTTTAACTTTTGACAGTATCTATTGGAATTTTTCTGTTGCTCGCTGCTCTCTGTTTCAAGGTATAGTGTCCGGGTGAAAGAGTTTGACTCCTTCAAATTTGGCTCCAAACTTGAAAGTATTATTTTAGTCACTCAAGTAAAGGAATTTGCAGTAGTTCCTTACTGATTTGGTGTGCAAGTGCGTGTGTTTCAATGGTCATGTTCATGATGGCCAAGCCTTGTCATAACAATACATAAGCGATACACCTTAATGCCTGAAGACACTAGCTTGTTTGGATCCTCAAGCTTGGGTAATTTGTTTTTGAATAGTTGAGCAGTCTGCTGATTGTTGAACTTTTTTATAAGTCACTGGTTTATGGTTGTAGAGTGAGAGAATTTGGAATTGTGGTGTTGGGTTTCTAACATTTAGTTAATTATCTGGTTCTAGATTGGGATAAGGCTAGTTCAAGTTAGGTCCTCCATATTGTAAGAATATGAAATATTTTACCAATTTACTATAGGATTCCATGTGATAGATTTCCCTACATAAAGAGATTTGGTCAAGTAAGTTGTGGGAAAGAAATTCTCTCTTTAGGTCCGTGTTGAACAAGGTTGTATTGTTTAGAAGAGTAGGAAAGGGGCAAAATGTTTATATTGTGTGCCACCCCATATTGGAAAATGGCACTTGTGCGAAGCTTAGTGAGGGTCGGTTAAGGTGAGCCACATAAGATTCAAGGACATTTACACCTTTGTGAGGGCCTTCCTCCCTCTTAGGTAAGGTTTCAATGAGTGTTGGGGTTGCGGTTGCCACTTGTAATGATGGTGTGTGATGCAGTTTCGATTCGTGGCAAAACGGTGGTGCTGATATAATCAGATCCCAGAATAGATTAGTAAGAGAGAAAACTGCCAACCTTGGTTTCAAAGAGCACTAGGATGTAGCTTGAGGAACCACACAAAGCAAATAAAACTGCAGTTTACTCATGTAAAAAAAAGCATACTCCCTTCATCCCATTTTGTTTGCTTAGTATTTTATTTTGGGATGTCCCAAATTGTTTGCTCTTGTTGAAAGGTAGAAGAAAAATGTGTGTAAATTTCCACACATTAACCCTCGTAAATGTTCAAAAGTAGTTTCAAGCACCCTCATAAAGAGTAATTTTGGAGCTCCCTTAAAAGTTTGAGTTCCCAATATGGAACAAACAATATGGGACGGAGGTAGTATATCAGAATGCATTGATAGAAGATTGATGGAAAGAAAGAGAGGCAAGAAAGGGGATAATCCTAGAGTTTACTTGGGGACCTTGAAATCACAAGGAGAGGAAGACAGAGGGGGGAGAACGGGAAGGGATACATGGAGCCGCAGGCAACAGACTCTATGAGTTCTCACACTGGCCTCTGCACATTGGCACACTTGAGTCATATTATCGACTCTTTAAGACCCTGGAATGTACGATTTAAAAAGTCACACTCACAAAACATGCTAATGGCATGCAAAGCCATCACAAACCATGCTAATGCTTTATAATCTTCAAAATGTCAAAAACGGAATACTCGAGCTCCTTGTTTTTAGAGATGTAGGACAGCTCGCGGACAGCTTGTTTACATCTTGACAACCATAAAACAAACTACTACACTAGATTTTTAGTACACCAGTACTTCCCTATGAAAGGGACTTGTTCGTAAGTTGGGCATCAAAAACTACTAAATATTCAGGCACAAAATGATGTCCAAATGCAGCCTTAATTAAGGACCAGTGCTGCACTTTCCTTGTCTATAATCGCTCTGAAAAGGCACCCCACTTTGTTTTAAAACTCTCTTTTGTGGCTATGACAACAGCCTTGTTTGCTAATATGGCATCCGCCTAGCATGCCTCTTGTGAACCAAGATGTGATGAAGTAGCTCACCACAAAGACTCTCAAAATATACCAAGACTATCCAACATGAACTGTAGAAGTGTGGGCACCACACAATGCTCAGGATTTGCTCTAGTGTAGGCTTTACCCAAAGGATCTTCAAGCTGTCCCATGAGGTCTTTCCCCTTATTTGGGCATATCTTGTCATCTGGTTTGGGAAAAAGAGCTGGTCCGGGCACCGATGTGACACAAAGTTGAATATCTTGCATTAGGGTGGCTTGAAAGGCTCTGCCCCAAAAGGTCTTCAACAGCTGCTGAAGCTTCAAAAAACAGCCAGCCTCATGTGTCGTTTCCAAAGATAATCTAATTCATCATTTTTCTATGCACGTCCTTTTTATCTAGACAATCATGGAAGGTGGTTTTGTGGCTGCTTTTCACTGGCAGCCAAATATATTGTCCATTATCCTTAGTAATTTGTGTATTTTTCTTCTTTCCGTCATGAATTGTTTCCTGATGAGTTGCCAAGGCCTTCCAAGTAAATATAGGGCAAGCATCCATTCGCATGTCACACCAAAGTTCGTCAAAGTACTTCTTCTAAACGTAAAAGCTACCAAGCAACTCTTGTTTACCTTCATTTCAGTGCTCTTCTTGAACCATAAGAGTTTGTTGGGGTGATGATGTTGTTTCTGCTTGAGGTTAAACTTATCAGCCGCCTCTTTTGGACCACATTCTCACAACTCCTGTCATTAATGGTCGACTATTCCCCCTATGTTGCAAGTGGTTTTGCAAACATTGGTCCTCAAGCAATTTTCCTCATTGTTTGGCTTATCGAAAAAGAGTGTTCTTCCTTAGAGCAGGGCCTTCTTCATCAAAGTCACCTCCAATTTTATTTTATGGATGGTATAGTTGTTACCACCTTGTTCCATTGAGTCTTTAGTGAGTCCTGTCTTTTGCATGATACAACTGATCTTCTATGCCGCCTGGTATTTGTATGATACCAAGGTTGTGAATACCGTACGGGATATGGTACCATTTTTGTTATTGGTATGGTACGTACCGATACTGGTGCAATGCCGGATGCCCTTTCAAATTTATCGTTATTGAAAATATGCTAACCAAACAACACTAGTACTTAGTAAGATTGAAAAGTTGAGGAAAATTTTGACTACTTAAATTAAAGGACAAAAAAAAAACAAAAATATGCTACTGTGTTGTGATATGTCATAACCTAATTTACCTACCAAAAGGCATATACACTGAATCATCTCCAACACGCCATACACCATCTCAGATCTGCAACAGAACAAACTTTCAAGAGGCAAGAGGCGTGAACCGACTGTGAAGAGGCATGAAGGAGGAGACGGAGACCTTCAAGAATCAGTCCAGAAAGTGAAGAACTTAAACGGAATCTCACTAAAAGACCCAGATTTGCAAAGAAACCAGTTCCAGAAATAGACTTTCCATCTTTCATCTGTTCACGATGTGATGTAGTAGAATTAAGCTTTATGTCGTTTGGTGTCCGCTAGTGTGTGTAGGGTTTTGAGTCTCTAAATAGGTGTATAGAGTCCTCATGTAGTTCTGATTATATTAATAATAGAATTTGAGAGCTTAGACTCTTTGGTATCCCATTTTGGGATTATCTCTCTCTTATGAAATCTATCCTTGATTTGGTTTGCACCACGATGTGCCGAAAAGGCTCTGATCGTCCCCTTCTCTCTATTTTCCCTCTATTTCTTCTTATTCATCACAGGTTGGTATATAATGCCGGTATTCGCCGGAAATTACCCGATACAAAATCACACCTCTTTTGTACCGGTTTTTCTCCAAAACAGTACATACTGACCGGTATGGTACTAGATCCACAATCTTTTATGATAATTTTCATATTAGCTGCATGACATCGTGGACCAATTCTAATGTTTGGGCCTTCCCAAACCTGTATGACTTCGCATTCAAAACACTTGTTGACTGCAATGGTTTCATTTTCCTGTTCCCACTTATTCTTCTTCTAAGCCAGTTGATGAGCTACTTATACTTGACTCCTTGTCTAGTTACGTTTGTCTATCTGTAATAGCTCCGACTCTGAACTCTACAGGATGTTGAAATCGATGAAGAAGTTGATGTTATAATCTCAGAGTGGATGGGCTACATGCTTCTTTATGAGGTGAGACTGTGCTTGATTGCATGCTGAGTTTTGTTAACATGTACAATATGTCAGCCTTGAGTACTGAATGTATTTGCAGTTAACAAACTAAACCAAGCCCCATGACCCAGTAAATTTGGGCCGGCTACATGTATCCTTTCTTCCCATTTTTAACGGCTTGACTGATTTTGGTATGTGCTAATACTACCTTGCAGAGCATGCTAGGGAGCATTATTACCGCCAGGGACCGCTGGCTAAAACCTGGAGGTCTTATTCTTCCTTCAGATGCAACGGTATCGATTTCGCTTGTTTGTATTGTTGGTTATATTTTCTGTGGTGACAGTATTAGTATACTCATTCCTTTTATATGGATTAGTTTGAAATTTGCGAGGAATTGACAACTGCATTATTGTGATTGAAATTCACAGTCGAATTTTGGTTTTATACCACTAATTTGGATATAAGGATTGATTTATCATAGCCAGCCTCCAGAGTAAGGAACTGAATTGGATTTTAGAAAAAATTGGCATTTGTTGCAATTGAACTAGTCCTGTCATCACTGATATGTTTTGTCTTTGCTCTGCAGTTGTACATAGCACCTATTACACAACCTGACAGATACAGTGAAAGCATTGAATTCTGGCGCAACGTCTATGGGATTGATAGTAAGTACAAAATAGCAATGATATACCTGTTTGCACCGTTGCATATCTTGGAATCCATCTAGGGTGGACTTGCTACAGGCTTGCCTCGAGTCCTCGACCCATGGCAAATTCCAAATACCCACTCATGCCCACCCGAATCTTGCCTACACCATATGAGGCCACAGCCTAGGCCCAGTCGAAGCTCAATATTTTGGGTCTTCTACCTATGTTGATATTTTGTGCATGCTGATGGTATGTTTCATTCAGGCCTTGTTGCACGTGGTTTCCTGCAGACATGTTGACTGAATAAAACCAGGGCCTTCACAAACAACTGTTCTTTAATAGTAGAAGATGAGACTTCCAAAAAGAGTTGGAACTGTCATTTGCTAAGTGTCCAGCGTGTGATGGACTTTTAGTCCTATTTATCCTCCTCCTGTGTCAGCGGAAAGACCAGTTATCTAAGGTTCTCCATCTGACGGAAGATTGTGTCCTTCCTTCTAGGCAAGAAAGAGAAGTTTAGGGGTTCTTTGTGTATGTACTATGTAGGTATATCCATAACATACAGCTCTGGCCCGGGGTGCTTACATTGTCCAAGACCTTTGGACAAGCACAACCATGCTTGGTTGGGGTTGATAGGATATGTACTGTCGAAGCCCTATGATTTTGTACAAGTGACCTGTTATGCCTCGAGAACAACCATCGTAACAGGGGGATGTTGTTAATCCCCTTTCCCAAGAATATCACCCTCACTCACTTTTTGTGTCTCTCGTTGAACAGGCATGGAAAGAAGACCATTGTTGAAAGAAAAGCAATAATGAGGAGTGATTATTTAGAGCTCCTGAAGCACCGCTACGTGGTGCTTAGGGCCTTCTCCACCACACATTGGTTTGGGAGCCATGTTCTTGGTGGTGGAGCCCACACCAATGTGTGGCGGGGAAGACCATTGGAGCACTACATGGCAGTGCTCTAGGAGCGATTAATAATTTTCCAACAATGAGCTAAGATTTCTTTAGTGTGAATATGAGGTGCGGGAAGAGTACTTGAGGTGTTCCTCCGGGAATATCGCGGTCGCTACAAAGGCTCGAGACCACCGAAGTTGAAGGAGGAGAGAGCTCAGGGCAGCTAGGTAGCCTTAGAGAGAGAGAGAGAGAGGATGGCAGTGGAGAGTGGTGAACCAGAGAATAAGTGTGTAAGTATGTATTGCCTTCGAGAAGCCAGCTTGGTAGCTTCTCCCCATTGGTGCAACGGAATACAGGCTGATGGGGTTTCTCTACTAAATGTTATGATCAGAACTGGTTTTCTGTATCATAAGACTCAAATACAGTTTGGGTGATATATGGATGCCTGTATCATGGGGCAGGTGGTAGGTATGATGCAGACTCGCGGGTGTCAGCTTGGGTAGGGTGGCTGTTGCATAGGAGTGGTTGTGTCAAAGGTCGAGTGACGTAAGCAAGCCCGTCTCTTTATTGCTGGTCAAGGCGGAGGTCTCCTCATGGAGTTGAGCCTTGACATTCTTTTCACTTTAGCCTCCAAACCACATACCTCCTTAGGTCCCGAGTAGGTATCTAGCCCCTGCTCCCGACCTAGGGTATTGTGAGGAGTTGCAAGGCTTATTAGAGCCTCATTTAATGCGAGGAGAGTGGGAGATGCCTTAACATGAATCATGGTAGTGATGTGTTTTGGAGATTCCACGGAGGAGGTCCCTATATAGAGGTCCATGAAGCCTAAAGTGTTTGCATGGATGAGAAGTCATGATTCCGGAGGATCTCGCTTGGCTTACCCGCTGGCTATTGGGGTCCGTTAGTAAGTGCCACGTGGCGATGCTCTTCCGGATACCCACATCTTGTACATTGATAAATTACGTAAAATCACTCCCATTGAAGTTAACTTTCCACACTTTGGGGAATATTGTCAGGGATCACCTTGGTCTCTCCCATTTCTAAGGTTAAAGGACAAGATGGTCAATAATACCCTGAAATAACATAAGTGTTCTGTGTGACATGAGTCAGTGAGAAATTTCATACAGTATTTGTAGTTGGTTGCTTGTATGCTGCTTGTGGGAAACTTGTGTAAGTTGTAAGGAGTAGTTCATTTCAGAGTGTCGATGTGTGACAGCGTGGCTATAGGCCAGCCACTTGTCATCAAGGTGCCTAGACATCATCCTGGTCACTTGTTTATAATTAAGTGGCTGTATGTGCGGCTTGTTAATATTTCATTATTTTTGTATATCTCCTTGCATTAGTATTTCTTCACGCAGTAACTTGGTTATTTGGGAGGGTAAAAGTTCAGAATTGGTGTTTTATTGCTGCCTTGTTTTCCAAATTGTCTCATTTAATTTCAGGTTTGTTACTCGAGGAGCTAATGGATTCGTTATCATCAACTTCTTTTGTCCCTTCTATGACCAGTTTTTTTTGAACTGCTTCTATGACCAGTTTATCGATGGTTTTACGTTTCCCTTACCGGCACAATTTTAATTGTCTGCAGTGTCTGCTATGTTGCCATTAGCAAAACAGTGCGCGTTTGAGGAGCCATCTGTTGAGACAATATCCGGTGAAAACGTTTTGACATGGCCACATGTGGTGAGTTCTCTTGTTTAAAAATTTCCTTACTTGTTGGGTCACATCACATATAGACTAATTAAAATGGTGGGTGTAAGAACAGGACACTTTTACTGATCATAGAATATCATAAGAAATTTTGCAAATGTATTCTTTGTAATTAGAATCGTATTGTTTATCTATTATTACCTTTTTTTTTGTCATTTATGATACAAATTGACTCATGTTGTAGAATTTTGTGGTGGATGCAAAGGTAAACTGACTAGTGAATATTGAGGAACCGAAACGAAGGACAAACAATGAGCCACTAATTGTTTGTGACTTCTGGCTAAGACAAAAAAAGGGTCCGGATACCTTTGTTTGGTTCTCAACGAGGAAAAATAATTTAATGGAAGGAAAAAAGAACAGATAAAGGAGGACATGACGTCTACCATGAATGACAACAAGCATGAACTCTAGAATTTATGTGTCACATTACTCTCTAATCTCTACAATAAAAACAAAAGAATATATCTAGTATTCCTTTTAGGTCGTAGACCTTATTGAATATTCTTGAATCTCCTTCCAACCAAAAGCACACGACACAATCAATTGTTCAAATTATTCTGTTCCACAGAGCTTAGGGCTTTGAATTGAAACCGAGTTTCCTAAACTCAGTCTAAAGTAAGAACACGATTGGGAGAAGCCTCCCAATCAGTTTCCACATATGAGGTGAATTGCACCATAATGACCAAGGTTCTAAAACTCGCTACTCGCTCCCAGGTCGGTCGGGGACCTTCGAGCTTCCAGCCCGAGTACTCGGCCTTCGAGAAATTACTCGGTTTTTTTTTTTTTTTTGAATTTTTTATAATATATAGACATTGTAGACAATATAGAGACATGTAAAATTGTAAAGTAAATACTACCAAGTAGTCAAGTACCAAACAAGTAGTCAATCCATAATAACTAGTCAATCTTCATAGTTCAACTTCAAACCAAATAAAACCACGTAGTAGCAAATAACTAGTCAATCACAAAGTTCAAAGTTCAAAACTAAATAAAACTAAGTGGCACGAAACTAGTGAGCAACTACTCCTCCATCTCCTCTTCTTCTCCATATCCCTCCATAACAAGGCCTTCATCGTCCTCACACTCAAAATCCTCATCTACCTCCTCATCGTCATCGGCATCATCTTCGGACACAAAATCATCTTCATGTAGCTCTCGTACTCCAACATTTCTACCACTTCTTCTAGGTTCAAGGTATTCATCCGCTCCCATGGCTTCTCCAATCAACTCGTATGAAAGTCCCGAAATTGGATCAATTCCATCATCACCTCTTTCAACAATCCATCCTTGTGCATGTGTTGCTTCATTAGCAAGTAAGACATCTCTTTTTTTCTCCTTCCTCCTCTTTTTATTGTTAATTTTCTATAATAAAAACTAATTATAGTGGTTGTGGTATGAAAAAAACTAATTTTTATAGTAATTTTTATAGTGGTTGTGGTGTGAAACACTTACTATTTTAATTTTCTATAATAAAAACTAATTATAGTGGCGTGGTATGAAAAAAAAACTAATTTTTATAGTGGCTTTGGTGTGAAACACATACTATTTTAATTTTCTATAATAAAAACTAATTATAGTGGCTGTGGTATGGAAAAAACTAATTTTTGAATAAACACTAATTTTTGAACAAACACATTCTTAAAAACTAAAGTTAGTCAACAGTCAACACAACAGTCAACAGTCATTATGTGAGGGGGGGAAAAAAAAAAAAAAAGACACAACAGTAACAGATCTGAACGACAGCTGTGCTAACTGCTACAGTGCTACTGGTGTAAACCCATAAACACCTGTGAATGTTTTATATGCTTGTGTGTGTGTGTGAGAGAGTGAGAGAGAGAGAGATACCAGAGTAACCAGACAGAGAGAGACGACGATGAGCAGAGATGCGAGACGACGACACCAGCGAGACGACGATGAGCAGAGTGCAGACGATCGACGATGAGCAGAGATGAGAGATCGAGATGAGTAGATCGAACTATCAGTGGAGGCCAAATTTGATTTAGGTCAGTAGTCATGTTTTCTGTATATAAAGGTTGTTCGAATACCACTTATCCCCCTCAACTTTGTAAATTTTCTGTTTTCATACCGATTTTTCCCGACTGGGTCCCAACTCGCCGAGCCAGCGATTCGTCGCGACTTACCGACTCGCCGAGTAGTCGGCGACTTATGCCGACTTATCTCCGACTAGACCTTCAGCCGACTAACCTCGCCAACTATGGTATAGTCGCCTCGGTTGGGTACCGAGGAGCGAGTTCTCGGCCGAGTTACCCGAGTTTTAGAACACTGATAATGACAGCCACTAAAGTGTGTAAACAAAGTGGAATGGAAAATGCTCTTTCATCCGTTGCAGTTGCAATTATGTCTCCTCTTCGGAACACAACATTAGATGGGCCAAAGACCTTGCAAATACTTCACAACATTAAGGGGTACATAAGCATTACAAATTATCTTGTGAGTAACGAAGGGAGGTAAATCTAGATTATCAACGAACTTCTAAAAAAATAACTTAGAAGAAAACAAGCCCAAAGAGTGAATAGTCCAATCCTTTTACAAACCACAATCGGCCTCAAAGACTCATCATTGAGTATATATACCAAAGAAACCAGTTCATTAACCTCTATCATTGAGATTTATGTTGAACTGGAAGTTCCTAGAGATTGGAGCCAAGAAATAGCAAGCGATCAAGTACTATAAACTAAGCATTACAACCGGGGAAATAACAAATCAAATGAAGTCTCTCTGTTGCACAAAATAGAAATATTCCTCAGTAGCAACACCAAATTGAACAAACCACAAGTGAGCAAGGTTCTAAAACTCGCCAGGCGCTCCTAGGACGGCCCGGCACCTTCTAGCTTCCTGGTCGAGTACTCGGGCTCGGGCACCCAGCACAATTACTCCTTTTTTTTTAGTATATAGAGACATGTAAACATAATACTACTAAGTACCAAATAACTAGCCAATCCATAATGTAACGTTTAATCTTCATAGTTCAACTTAAAGCCAAATAAAACCTAGTACCAAATAGCTAGTCAATTACAAAGTTCAAAGTAAAAAAGTTAAAACCAAATACAAAGTTCAATTACAAACTTCTCCATAACCCTCCATAACATGGCCTTCATTGGACTCACACTCAAATCCTCATCTACCTCCTCATCGGTATCTCATTGGTATCATCATCCAACACAAAATCTTCTTCATGTAGCTCTCGTGACAGGATCCGATATGCAGCTACGTGTACACCGCCGCGTTGAGACTCTCTTTCAAAAGTGAGATCACCACCGGGAAGAGGGAAAGCCCCTCCTAAATGTAGCCGTGATCTTATATACGATAGCACCAGACGTACCTTGGTACTTTCATCCGCACTTTCATCCGCCAATCAAGGCTAGTGGAGCGAAGGGTGCCAAAAAAGGCCCATGCGCGAGCCTTATTGAAAAGGCCCCTTAGTCCGAATCAAATTAATGCAGTTTAAGCACAACAGAATGCACAGAGACAACAGAGCGGACTAACGGCAAGCGATATAAAGAAAGTAGCTGGCCCTATGTGTAAAACCTTGCCGCGGGAATCCAACAAGTTTTTGTGCAAGACAAGAAAGGACCTCGCCCTTTGACACCAAGGGATGAGAGTTGATTGCTGGCTGGTGAATGGAATCTATGAAAGAAGGTTATCAAACCGGGTTCTGACCGAATAGAGCGCGGAGCCAACGAGTTCAACCGAACAACCGCAGGGGCTTCCACTAGTGATAGCTGAACTCTTTTCTCCCATAAAGCTTCCTTTCCTAAATCTTAGTAACATTTCTACCACTTCTTCTAGGTTCAAGGTATTCATCCGCTCCCATGGCTTCTCCAATCAAATCACATGTAAGTTCCGAAATTGGATCAACTCCATCATCACCTTTTTCAACAATCCATCTTTCTGCATGTGTTGCTTCACTAGCAAGTAAACATCTCTCTCCTTCCTCCTTTCTTTTATTGTTGATGAGTTTGGCATTAAATTGGACATAAACTAGATTGTTCAACCTTGTTGCATCTAGTCTATTCCTTTTCTTTGTATGTATCTACTCACAATAGAAAAATAATAATGCTACGGCTACCTAAGTCAAGCCCCAGTTCAAAAGCGGGTGAGTCATAAAGACAAGTAATAAAGAAGCTATGAGCTTCTTCATTCTCAACAGGAATGCATCAAGAAAACTTCCCTTCCATATAGCTCGTCGTGGCATGAACTCAGAATTTCTTCGCTGCAATCGCTTTGATCTAATAATAAAACAACATTTCTTGGTCCAAAATCTTCCTTCGGCGACTATGACATTAACATTCCGCATCATTCTCCCCAAGAAAGAGAAAGAACTCACCTTGAGTGCGAGCTTAAGTCTAAATATTGCGCTCGTTCATGCCAGTGGATTAAATACTTCGAATATGGAACTTGCTTTAGGTTCCGAGTAATATTGGTCAGGAGATCGCTGACGATGCTTGACAACCCAAACATAATCTTCAATGCCAAGAAAATCTATCCTTTACAGAAGGATTCAAGAATGTGGACCCACTTTCATCGCCAAGAAGCTCTTGTTCTGATAAATCACATCTTGCATGGGATTTTCCTTCTCTTCAATTACTTCTTCTTAGTTCTTGACACCTTCCAGACTTCCTATCAAGTCAACATCGTTGCGCTTTGAATCCTCCTGATCTGCACAAAAACTTTTTGGGCTTTCTGACGTATCAACTCCTTTATGGCTACCAATTTCTCCGAAGTCTTGTTTAGTTGGATCTCTATATTATTTTTTTACTCTGCTCCATTTTTTTTATCCCTTATTGTGGAGGTACAAGGAGACTTCACAGCAGAGACCGTGGACCAGCAGATCTGCAACTTGTCTTTCTTTTTTTTCCTTCTTATTTCAACTTGTTTGGGGGTTGCTAATAGAAACTAGATTTGGTGGAACTTTCAGAGAATGGGTAAGTTGGGTTTATTGGATGAAGATGAGGCTAGGGCGGCTTCAACAGCACATGACTAGTTTACCCTCCCTGCTTACATTTCTTTTTGGCAATATCTATTCCTTACGCTTTGGAAATTTAATATGATTTTTGCTTTCGGCAGGTAAAGCATGTTGACTGCTATACAATTACACATCAAGAGCTAGAATCAGTTACAACAAGGTTTAAATTTAAGTCCATGATGCGGGGTACTTCTCTCTCCCTCCCTATGTGTGTCCCTCCAGAAATTTTTTGAAGGTCTTCTGCTTTATTGTAAATCTAAATTTTGAAAGTATTTAAGCTAGAGAAAGTATTTTGAAGGTCTTCTGCTTTATTGTAAATCTAAATTTTGAAGGTCTTCTGCTTTATTGTATTCTCTATTGTTTTAGCATGTTTCTCTAGCTTAAATACTTTTTCCCTTTTTAATCTCAATCAGCCATTTGTTTTGATTTTCTTGTTGGTTTTCTCTTTCTGTTCAGATTTTTTGTTTCTTATCTTAATTCTAGATCTTGTATTCATATTATGTGGCGAAGTAATTATTACACTTCATGTGTGCTTTTGCTCTCTCTCCAAGGTTTTGCTGACTGATTCTTAGTACTGCTGTGGTGTAAACTTTTTTTAATAGTCTCTCTTTTCTTTTCTTCATTTTCTGTTTATTTTCCAGCTCCATTTCACGGGTTTGCTTTCTGGTTCGATGTTGAATTCAGCAGCCCTGAAATATTTTCCAACGACAATAATCCACCATCTTCAGTTATCGAGTCTCCAAATGAGCATCCTACCAATGGTAGCCAGAGGAAGAAGCGTGCAAATCCCAATGAAGCGCTTGTGCTGTCCACTGCACCTGAGGATCCGCCAACACATTGGCAACAGGTATCGCTGCCACATTTTTTGTGATCATTGTCTGGACTAGAGTAGTTTTGTGCTGGAGCATGTACTTATGATTACACACTGATTTGTCAACTCCAACAACAGGGGTTGTGCCATGGTTTAATTGGTAGAGGACAATGTTCCAAAAGCGTTGACCAATGGTTCTTAGCCTCTTGAGAATACAGAAAGCAGAGGCGCCAATTTTATTTACCATTATCTAGGAAATCTTGAATCCGTTGAATTTTAACCATAAGCCATAGACTATGAAGCACGGTATGCCGGTAATCTTGTGGTACGTGCACCAGGTACGTACTAGGTACGGGTACGGAAAAATACATACCGGGTACACCGAAAACGAACCGGGTATGTTCGTATGTTTTGGGACGGAGGGAGATCGTTTGTCGGAGATAGATCAGTCACTTTAGGAGAGGCCATTTCGCTGGAGAGGAAGGCAAGATGAGATCAATCAAAACCCTAGATCTACTCTGGTCTGCTGACTGCTGCGTTGTTTTCTATTTATAATAAGCTAAATTACAACTTTCATACCTCATATTTGATTTTTTTATTCTAGAGCCCCCAATCTTCCTTTTATTGGTAAAATAGGAGTGTATATGTATAAGCATGCTAAAATTATAAAATATATGTAAAAAAATAGCCGTACCCTTGGTAAAATAGGAGTGTATATGTATAAGCATGCTAAAATTATAAAATATATGTAAAAAAATAGCCGTACCCTCGCCATACTCTTACCCTATTTTTTTTGTTTTTTTGTTATATCGCGTACCTGTACCTGCGCTTCATTGCCCTTAGACGATGAACCATTGGATAACTTGACCCAGAACCAAATTCGTGAATCCACAATACCACTGCCTTAGCTCCTAAAATGAAGAACTTTTGATGTTGGATGATCCAATTAATCTCTCTTTCGGGCGTACAGTTGACAAGTCAGACTAGATGCATCTTCTTCTCACATAAGCCATATATCCTTGCATATATAAACACACGGACCCTTCGTTGTCCTTCCAATTTAACTATTAAAATGACACTTTCACCCCGACTTATGAATGATTTTCTTGGTTGCCACAAAATTTCTAATTTCAAAAAGTCTTACAGAGGACTATACGCATCTATGATCCTGGAACACTTGGCATTATGACCAAATTGGAGTCCGTCATTTCTAATTTCTGTCCGAAGAGTCAAATCTATTGCTTCCGCTCTATAGTTGTTTATTTGCAATTGTGCAAAATAATATTTTTCTTTAGATAAGATACATGAATTTTAAGAGTAAAATGAAGGCAACGTCCATAGCAGATGACATCGGAAAGTAAATGTAATACGGGAAATAAGAAAAAAGAGAACGGCTATGATAGAGACAGCCAAAGTAAAAACTGTGAAAGTGTGACGTAATTAAGTAACACATTTTGATATGCTCTCAATAACTTGTACATTACATTAAATTTCGCAGGATAATCAACAAGTATCGGGGATAATGTTTCAAAAATAAGCTGGGAAGACGGCAAAATTATGGTAAAACGATGGGAGAAATATAAATTGTGGTCAAAGTGAAGCTCAATGAATGAGGATGGACGGAGGGGAAAAAAAAAAGATTGGCACCTTTGAGTAACCCACCCAAAATGTAAGAGGGGTCTACGATAAAGATGACTAAGCAAGGATGAAGGAGAACGACAATGACAAATGGTGCTGGGATATGAAGATTGAGTAGTGTGCGGTAACTTTCTACCGTACGTAATTTTTGGTTTTGTGCCAATGGAATCTTCAAGCAATTATAAAAGGTACCGATGGCTATAAAAGACTTTGTAGAAAAAAAATTATCAAAAAACAAGGAATGAAAATAAGATAAAAGCAATTGGAAAAACATAATTCGTAGTCATAACCAAACTCATCAAATGAGGATGGAGGTGAATGATAATCACAGGTGGCATTGTTGAGTAACCCTAGAAAAATGTGACTACCCTAGTGTTAGTAAATGATGCGACTTTCACAGGTCCCATTGCTTCTTTAAGTGGTTTTTCGAATATACTTGTTAAAGCATCCAACTCAAAACCAATTGACAAGGGTGGAGAGGCCGCCCAGGCTCATATACTAGCTTTGGAGATTATAATTAACCAATATGGGACAAGCTCTAACACTCTCCCGCACGTGCAACCGCTAACCCGCACATGGAGAGGTGAATAAACAATTCAACACGTACGGCAACTATCAACCATCGTCAACAACAAACAAAGGGAAACCAACCATCAACAACATAGAGTCTTGTCCAAAAACCTTCGAAAGCCTAGCTCTGATACCATGTTAAAGCATCCAACTCAAAACCAATTGGCAATGAGTGGAGAGGCCGCCCAGACTCATATACTAGCTTTGGAGGTTATAATTAACCAATGTGGGACAAGCTCTAACCATACTCTTCCTTGGATTGGGGCAACACCTAGTTACATGGATGTGGGTGCGCATATCGGGTGCGGGTGTCTATCTAGGGGTCGGGATACGTTAACGTATATTATTTATTTTTTATATTTTGAATATTTCATATGGGAAATAATAGATAATTTATATATGAAAAATAGTAAAATACATTTATTCTTTTGTTTTGTCAATGAATAAATAGCCATTTCAAAGTACAAAAGAAACATGTATTGTCCAATATATAGCTTGAAATGGGTTGGCCCAATGTATCAGTCAATAATGAGTAAATACGGCCAAGTTTTTGTAAAAACAGGCCCAAGTTCAATCAATATCACTTGCCCTAGCTTAAAAAAAAGACAAATCTGCTGACCTCCGATGTCCGATTCAACCTCTGCTTCTTCGATTCAACCTCTACTTTTCATCAAGGTAGGTTTGACTCTCCTCCTTTGTCTTCTTCGGTGATATCAGATCTGTGAAACCAAAAGTGTCCAAAAAAAAAGTAGCTGCACCCAACACATATCCTGCACCCGTGTCATGTCGTGTTGACACGGGTACTCCGCCGAAAATTGCGGATCCTATATCATAGGGCAACACAACAATGCCTAGTTCACCCCAGGACGACACCCATCAGAGCAGGCTTCTGGCTGAGATGGACCACCTGGCCTTTGCCACTTGGATGTAAATGCAGGTGGTCACCGTTTATTTGTTATAAAAATCACAGACTCTCTACTTGAGCTTGATTCAATATTTATGTATTTGTAGTCATCAATTCCCGACATTGGCCTCTAACCCGTGCGTGATTCCAGTAGTGGACGTAGGTACCTAGATATTTTAGGAACTGCGGTAAATGAGTTAGCTGTAAAACGGGCTAAAATGGAATTATTGACGTTTGAAAGGGCCAAAGTCCTACAATCTCTGAAGTATGAGAGAAACATGTGTTATCTATGGTTTGTAGTGGACTACTAGAAGTAAACAAGGTTTCGGCAGGTCTTACTTGATATGATCAGGGGTGGTTAATTAAGAAAAACTCTACGGGTTGGTTCTTGCAAAGTTTTTGAGTGAAAAAAAATTCTTAAAATTTCTGTTGGTTGAGGTAAAAATTCCTAAAATGTCAAGTTATCAAATCATTTTTTAGGTTGCGTGGATAAAATTAAACGGTGGATTCGCACATGCACACAATATTGTCTCTTTTTCACACCTTGCAAGTGGCTATATATTCTTGCTAAATATATATTTCATTATGGATATGAAATACACATGATTCGAACCCCTGCTAGACACAAATCCTGCGTCCGCCACTGGATATGATTATACCTAATTATGCCAATGCCCTTATGTGTTTCTATTGTTCTTATTGGCAATGATTATTCTGTATCCTACTTTTTCTTTACAATGTTCTGCAGGTCTTACTCGATATCATTATACCTAAATATGCCAATGCCCCTATGTGTTTCTCTGATTCTTACTGGCAATTGTTATTCTGTATCAACACTTCTCAATTCATATGATGTTGCTTACTATGCGTGTTGCTATGAAACCATGAGGTTTAGGTTTTGAAAGCTTACTATACTCGCTATTTGTGGATGGGGCATGTATGTTTCTTTTATGTACGCAGAAAGGATGCATATCCTGTCATTTGTCTCTTGCTTTTTCTTTGTTGAGTAGCAAATATTTTGTAGATGTGGAACATTCAGGAAACATACTAGATGCACAATGGTTGCATATGATGCTACCATTCTCTCTCCTTTTCTTTCTTTCCTTTTTCTTTTCAATTATTATTTTCTTCCAATGTGGTTAATAGATCACTTTTGCAGACATTAGTCTACTTTTACGATCCAATTGAGGTAGAACAAGATCAACAAATTGAAGGAGCTGTAACATTATCTCAAAGCAAAGAAAACTCTCGATTCATGAATATCCATCTTGAATACGCGTAAGTTACACTAGTATCAGCTTCTGAGATTTCTGTCCCAACTCTCTTTTTTATAAGCAAAAAATAGCAGCATCCTCACATTGATCTTTTTCTTTTGCAGATCTGGTGGCCGTTCATTTGTCAAAGAGTCAGTAATGCGATGATCCTGCAAAAGAGTCCGTAGCTTTACTTGTGGTGGTTCATTACCTTAATGCTCGAATGACCTTATCTGGCTCATATTCAACTGGTGCCTAGACGATTTGTTGCAGGAATTTTACCTGTTGAAATAAGTTGAAGATATTTAACCGTTTCAGAGGCCAAGTTGATGCGGGGTTTCACGACCTTTTCTTCCATAAAGCCCCTCAAGAAGATCTTGTAAGCTTAATCTAACTTCAAACATTAACACAGGGTGTACCGGCTGATGCAGAGTTTGTCATGAACCCTGCAAGTGTTTCGAGAATGACATAATTTGTACGAGGCTATGTAGGGAATTTTCAATGTTGTTTCTTTGATGCCATTTTGTATACTTTTTCCTATTGATGGAAATTTCACCTTCTGTATAAATCTTCAATTGCTTTTGGATCGAACACGTTTATTATTAAAAAAAAATTCATCTTCCAGTTTTCTTTAGGATACGGAACATCGGACAACATTTGGTATTTGCAGCAGTATCAAGGAGCTAGGAATGTAAAATTATCTATTGATCCAACTCTTGAAAATCGCATGCTGAACAGTGATGCCTGATTTGCTAGTGTACTACAGTAATTTTTTGGTGTGTAATTTTTTTCCCCGCATGCCAAACTTGTGAAAGATGGGTGTCTAATAGCCATCGTCTCACATCTTGTGCGGTGGGTGCCCTAAGGCCCCTCCCTATTTTGGTTCTTGAAAAGGGCATATTTGAATTTTTAAAGTCCGATCGTCGGGTAGTAGTAGAGGAAAATAAGATGGGTGTGACCAAGTTCTAGCCTCCTTATCATCGCTGGAATATAATTACTCTTTATTAACAAATTATCCTACTAAACACCTCTACCAATCACCCGGCGCATTGTTTCCTCTTTAGATTTTGGGATTACATATCCCATCCATTTATCTTCGGCCAAACAAACGAGGCCTCAAAGACAGTGATCATAATGGAGTTTCATCCTAAGTTTTTTCCTATCAAGTGCCACAATAACCATGACCCTTTAGCTGCTTGAGTCCCAGTTCTCTCTACCAACTTGCTTTTGGTGGGCTTCACCCTTAAAACTTTGAGGATCCATTTTGCCCAATACATATTCAAACAAATAGCTATTCCCATACAAGGAATGAAGGAAGAGATCAACTAATCTCATACAGGAGAGAGCTACTCCCTCCGTCCCTTTTCCTCCCTCCGTCCCTTTTTAAATGTGTTGTTTCGTAAATCCAACTTATTAAAGAAACATCATTATTACTCATTTCACATCAATTTTTACCTCAACTTTACATATTTCACATCAATTTTTACTTCTACTTTCCAAACTTATCATCCACTTTTACCCATTAACTCTTTACCCATTATTTTTTCAAAAAGACAACAAGAATTGTACAAATTTTTACGCATTAATTTTTCAAAAAACACTGATTAAAAAGGGACGGATGGATCAATTAAATTCTTGTTTTTAGCAAGATTGGACCCCTTGAGGATGGGCCACAAAAAAAAGAAAAGAAAGGTTGAATCGCAAATCCAGTTCGAAGCAGTGTATAATTCGGTAAGCTTTTCAGTAGTGTGGTTTGGTTCCAGTTTAGAACATAAAAAACCGAGTGAGATGGCTTGGTCAATGGATATTTACAATTACAGTTCTGGTTCGAAACCAATTGTAGCACTTATTATCTCATACAGTAGTATATTTTTATGGGTGAACATCCTTCAAAATGGAGTTCATTGGATTTTTATTCATAATAAAATTGGTTTGAAAATAAGTTTAATGCACTTTTGAGTGCTTTGAATGTTTTATTTATTAGTATTTTTTTATTACCTGCTTTGAAGGGATCCGGGGTGGGTGCTATGCGGTAAGTGTTGTGCGGCAAAACTACGTCGTTTTGCTTGATTTTTGTGCACACCTCCAAAGCTTCCAAAGACCTTGTTTGGAGGAAGAAAAAACCACAACAAAGTGCCTAAACCTAGAGTGCCTAAACCCACTATACTCTACCTCAAAGAGCCTAAATCCCCTAAAATTGAACTCCAAAATTAAATCCCAAAATTAACTCTCAAAAAAGGGCCATTGGATGTACCAAGAAAATGAGCAAAACGACGTAGTTTTGCCGCCCAACATAGCGCACAACACCTACCGCACAGTGCCTACCCCGGATTCGCTTTTGAAGGGTTTGTCTGGCCAAAGTTTAAACTTAACGCAAACCACGGTTCAAAATTGGAAAGAACCATTGACAAATGGTTAGGGTAGATTCGGTTTAGGAGTTTCATTAATTCTGAAAATTATCAATCACGTGAAGTGATGTGGTTCTTGGTTTATCACTCCTACGGCCTTGATCTCTCAGTAGAGAATGCACTAAGGGTGACCATTGACTGGTTGGTAAACATACATACAAGTAGACATTGACGGTAGAATTAAGGGACAAGAAGGGTCACTTGACCCCTCTCACTTTAATTTCTCACAAAAAAAATTTACAGCTTGAAGCTAAATTTTGCAATTTTGATCTGTAAATTTTTTATAAATTACCTCAACTTGCTTAAGAGTATTCGAATCCCACCCAAAGCGAGCGTTTGCATGCTTCGATATCCTCAGGGTTGGCTCTAAATTAATATGCATAAAATGAAAGTTCCAAGTCCAACATGTATATTACGGCACAACTTACTCAATTATTGAGCGTCTTTGGCTCTAAATTAATATGCATAAAATGAGCTTTGGCTCTAATAAAAAAAAGTTAAATAAAAATAAAAATAAAAATAAATCCTAATTCTGCCTGCAAGAGATAATAATAAGGGAAACTTTTAGGTGCTAATAATGGTTCAATTATTAGGTAGTGATGGGATATCTTATTGATCCCACCCTCAGTTTCTTGTTTTGTTTTACTCTCTCGGTGACACTTCCACTCCATTTTTCTATGCAATCCATCTCTCTCGATTGATCTTGTCCTATTAAACTGCACTACGAATATTGATACTTATTTATTTCGTTAATTATTTGAATGATTAATCCATTTCGTTGTCTGTTTCGTTATTTTGGCGACATGTAGTAGGATTAGTGGAAACATATACATATATTTTTCTTTTATTAATTGCTGCATGATCTTTTGTTTTTATTGCAATGTGACGGATTAGCACACAATTGGTCAATAATTGAAGCTTTTGATGGATCTCAATCTTTGCAAGGTTTTCAATTTGTTTTATTTGTTTGTTTGTTTTTATAATCAGGTGTCTGAGTCAATTTACATGCACTACAATTAATTCTGGGGTGTTAAAGTAATGATCGGACAAACATCCAGTGGACTCAAATGAATTGATGACAACCGAGAAATTTCCAACCTCAGACCTTAAGATGAAGCAAACTCCTAAATCCCATTTCTTGATCGACCCCCGACCAACCACTTGAGATTATTTGCTCATTTGTTTGTTTAGTGAGATTCAATTTGATATTCTTCTCTTTTGGTGAGATTCAATTTGGTTTGTTAGGCAACTGCAACCCACTTTTTTAATTTTAATTTTTTACTAATTGCAAACTTTTGTTACTATTAGAAATTGATTTCTCCAATTCGCCCTTCAAATAATCTTGTAATTTATATTGTCTATTATGTAGGGGAACTAACATTTAAAGAGGAGGTGAAATTAATCTGCAATTTCAAATAGAGAAAATCATCCAGTAATTAATATTAATTGGTGTGTGGACTAGTGGAGCAATTAATTTTTATTTATCTCTGGACTCTTCAAAATATTTTACGAAAGAGTATTTGAAGAGTGAGTTTCAATGATCATATCGATGATCATTGAGTACCAAGTTTTTGCATATTTAGTACTATTTTAGTACTAAAACAGCATGCGAGAAACAAATCGTACTATATATTTTGCCAGCCTGCTTTGTCATTCGTGAATCGACCGGGTTTTGAATTAAATACAAGAGGCAAAAAAAACAGATAGGAATTTGGCCAATATTTGAACCCATATATGATGTGCATTTAGGTTGATTAATCAGTTGCTTAATTTTCTCACACAAATTGATCTTCTCATGGTTCACATCACAATATTTTAGCTGAGCCATGCATGTCTAATTATACAGAATGAGGTAAGCCGCCATTATTGAGCATATATACATAAGATTTCATGCGATCTGTACTTTTAAACTAACCTTAACCACACTGATCAAGAGAAAAAGGTGGCGCTAGAATTGTTTACTTCATTATTTTTTGGTTTGGTGGACAACTTAAAAAGAAACACAACTTTCTCTGAGACAGAGATAAGCCGTGGGCGTCATACAATATTAGAGAAAGCAATTATTGGAGTAATCATTGTAGTAATCTGCAATCGTTTATAGGGTTCAAAATGGTATTAGTACAAACTTTTGTCCTCACAAAAAAATCCAAAAATTACAAGGATCTAGATGGAGATTCTTAAGTCAAAATACTCATTAGAATATTAACCCAATAGAAGAAAATATGGTTGCTCGAGACCGAAACAGGCCACCTACACATCATTCCTTTGCCAAAAGCTAATATATATAAAGGTGTGACCTTCGAGAGATTGTAGTTTCGTTTTTTTTTTCTTCTTTTGTGTTGTACTAAAAGAAATAGGCCACTTGAATGGTCATAATTGGTCCAAATTAAGGCCCGTGCTTCACGTTCCAATCATGGCCGTTGTTTCAGCCTAATAATCGATTGATTAGTAGGAGTAATTAATATTTAGTCGACTCTCTATCATACTGTCTCTATTCCAACCATAAATGATGGAGTATTTTTTTTGATAAGCAAAAATTTATTAATCTTTGAAAACGAATTCTGTGGAGCCCTCTTTCTCTGGTAGCTCTTCCTGGCGGTGGTCTTCGACGGAAACGATGCTTTCACTCTCAAGTCACGCCTAGGCCTGCACACTTCAACAAACCGTTAGCACCGGACTGGACCGTTGAGTCCAGAACGGTACTCCGACGGTCAAGTAAGTAGAGGAAGAAGATGAAGTGTAGATCTAGGGTTTTTAGAGGAGAGTTGTGCGTACCTTCTCTAGGTGATGAAGTTATCCTTTTATAGGTGAGCCTTGGTTTGGCCTCCAAGCACAGTTATGCTTGTCACGTGACTTAACCGCTCGGCTGACGTCACGATGACGAGCCCGAAGGAATATACTGTGAGCATATGTATCCAGTGGAATCCTTACACGTGTCATAACCGTTCGGATGACATCATCTGTCATGATCATGGTTTGTTACGGGCACATGCCGCATTAACTATTCAGCTAACTCAGCATTCGACCTTTCGGAACATTCTCGCATCATAGAGTCCGTTTAGGTCACCCTTCGGGTACGCCCCGAGATCTTTTGGTATTAACCATGAAAGGTCACAAATGAATTAAGTGTAGGATAGGTCTCGGTATCTGCCAAGGTAGTGGGCCGAAGCTCCACTCTGTTCCTTTTGAGTGTGTTGAATCATTTATCCAAAGAGTCCCTCAATGATAGTCTCTCGGCGACTAGAAAAAGGTGTCTCTACCTGTAAGCCTGGTGATTGGTATATCCGGACCCCTACAATAGCCCCTCGATCCCTCCGTGCAGCTTACTTTCCACACGAGGGGTTGAATATTCGGGTGCCGAGCAGGGTCCGATCCGAGCCCCATTCTTCGAGATAAGGCTCATTATTAGATTCCCTGCCATCGTCGTCCTCCCGTCCATCCGGAGCCCGCCACATGTCTCATACGAGTAGGGTTTCAGTGGCGATGTGACAGTTGTAGTCACATCGCTCCGTAATGCTGACGTATTGAAGGGGAGTGCTACGGTGAACCGTCCTTTTGGACACGTGTCACACTCCTGCTGGCCGAGTACACGCCGATCCGGGTTCCTCGATATTGTCTGAGATTTTCCCGCCCTCAGCCATTAATTTTCGAATTCTGTCTGCCTCTATAAATACCGTGAAGAGAGATGGAAAAACACTTTCTCTCTCTAGTTTCTTGAACCCCAGACCTTCTCTCTCTAAATCCTTGGAGCTTTTCTCACGAATCAAAGTCGCTGCAACAAGTTTTGCTCCAGATCTTCAGGTAAAACTTCATCCCCATTTCGTTTTGATGATATCTTGTAGTTTTTCTTGAATTTTGTTGAATCTCTACATGCTTTTTTCTGCGTTTTCTGAGTTTGGGGTTTCTGGGTTCTGAGGTTGAAGATGAACATTTATCTTCAATCCATCGTTGAGGTTGAAGATGACGCCGAAAGGCCTAGGGTGTAGAATATCCCCCCTCTGCCACGGGTGCTGAGGGATGTCACCTCACACGTGCATCTTGTTAATCTGGGATCTCAAACGTCTGGTGGGCCGCCGAGGGATAGGTTGTTCGGCATTGGTTTTAGGACCCACTGCAAATAGCTAATGGTCTTTCACCATGCATTCTTTTGTTAGGTCTGGCGCCACCAGTCATTAAGATCTCCTCAGATTCCGAGAGCTCAGGATCCGAGACTTCCAGCACCGCCGCTTCCCATATTGCTTACCTCCTCCATAAGTATAGAGCTCAGATAAACCCTTGTCGAGAGATCGTACCGATGGACTATGATTTCAGTGAGCCCGTAGATGAAAGGCCCCTTCAATCCATTCCCCCGAACCCCGACCCTATGGTCGAAGAGCCCATTGACTTAGAGGAAGAAGGGGATATCTCGGATGGCTTCCTAGACGATAGTGACGCCACCGAGTCAGAAGATCGTTCGGAATGGGGACCTTCCACCACAGCAACAACTACAAGCACTGAGCATGCGACGAGTGTTGGCTCCGAACAAGATGCGGATGCCGCAGAGGAAGTAGAGTAGGCTATACTTGCCGAGATTGGTGTCGTTAGGTCCGGAGAGGGAAAATCGTCAGGAGCAGCCTCGAGTAATGGAAAGAAAAAAGAGCCCTCGTGTCCCTACCTCCATTACTTCACGAATGGTGAGGTCGGTTACACCAAGTTCGTGGAGAAGTATGATATCCCAGAGGGGGTGTCGGTAACACTCATCCAGAAGGGGATGGTCCCGAGCTACGGTCCCAACCATCTAATCGTCCTGCTTATGGCAATCACTGAGGGTGGTGTCCGGTTCCCCATGAACATATTCATTCGAGCGGTATTAAATACCTATTTCCTTTCTCCCGACCAGCTGACGATCAACAGTTATCGGGTAATCAACTCCGCCTACGAGCTAAAATTGAGGGATAATCTCGATCTCCGGGTGTGGGACCAGTTTGAAATATACGCCATGTCCCGGAACGCGAAGTTCGGCAGATATTTCTTGATGACTAGGCCGAAGAAGAGACAGATTGTAGAACACCTTCCGGACTCCGATCATTTTTCAGAACACCTTGTCATGGTCTCGGGCAACTATTGTCTTCCAGTGACCGGAGATCCTTTTCCTGTGCCAACCCTTCGGGGCGATCACAGTTAATACCTGTCAATGTTTATTCTCTTTATTTTTATAAATAATATTTTATTGAGATTTTCTGACCCATTTTTGCATTTTGTAGGTCCTTCACCGATCACTCGGCGTCTGAAGACTTGCGCCGATACTGAGAGAGCGCACCAATTATATCAGTGTACCGGACGCCTTGCTCACGAGGTCCTCGGATACCTGCCGACCTACAGGTGCTGGTTAAAGAAGAAGCCAGCAAAGGCTCGGAAGCAGAGGAAGGGGAAGGGTGTTGTTGGGACCCATTCTGGTCCGACTTTGATATCTGCAGAAGAGAGAGGTAATCTTGAGGCTCAACCCGTCGGTGAGCTCCGAGGGAAAGTGAGGATTCCCGTAGATCGCCCCTCTCCTGATCCCCTAGCATCAGAAGAAGACATGCCGCCGAAGATCGACCTCGCTGCGAGGCTAGATGAAATGGCAGCCAAAAACAAGAAGGCTCCTTTGAAGAGAAAGGAGAAGCCGAGCTCGGGGTCTGTTCCAGCAAAGGATCCATCCGTCGGACGAAGTCGGGTCTCCATTTTCGAAAAAGAGAAACCGGCTAAGAAGCCGAGAGATGGCACCTCGCTGCCTGGGGACTCCGAGGGATTGTTGGGAGGGGTCGACCAGCCGAGCAAGAAGGTGCCATAAATTGAGGTGCTGACAAGGCCATGGTCTCCGGCGCTGATCAATTCCGAGGGGAGGAGCATTATGAACACCGACAGTGTTCATGCCGACTCCCGTCTGGGTCTTGGCCTCCTCCCCGCTCTTGCCTTGAAAAATGACATGGCTATGGTCCCGAGCAAGCTGGAGGACAACCTCTACCATTGCTCTGCATTGATAGTGCAGGTAAATCTTCATACCCGAACTCCTGAATTTTGTATTTGAAATACTTGTTTACTAATTCTTGCTTTTGTTTTTGTGTTTGCAGACCGGGCAGTCCATGCTGAGGCTGCACGATCAAGTGCTGGAGCTCAACGGCACGGCCAAAAAATACAAAAGCCGAGCAGATGTTGCTCTAGCTAAAGTGCAAACAGCCGAGACCCGTGCTGAAGAGCTCCGAGCAGAGAATGAAAGGTTGAAGAAGGAGCTGGTAGAATGGAGGGAGAGATCCGACCGACGGCTCGAGCAGGTAAGAGCCGAGCATCAGAAGGCTCTGGAGGAGGCGAAACAAGAGGCTCATAGTGCCTGTTTCGCCGAAGTCGGGGAGGCTTATGCTGGAGACATTCTGAAGCTTGTAAAGGATGGTGAACAAAAAGGTTTCGGCAAAGGATATCTACATTGCTGTGATATCTTCGGAGTTTCTGCCAAAGATCCAAGGCGTGAGGCTCCAGAGATGCCTGATTCTCCTGTTGCCGAGGATATTCCCGATGATGAGGAATCCGAAGATGTTCTATCTCCTGATGAAGTTTCTGTGACCGAGAAGTCAGTAGATGAAACTCTTGCTGAGAAGACCACAGATGAAAAAACTTCTTTCGAACAGATTCCATCCGAGAACACAGCGGATGAGACCATCAACACAACCCCTTAGGATAGGGTTCTCTAAAACTTTTAATTTATAATGTTTTGCCTGGATGGATCCGAACTGTTGGATTTTGCCGTTCCAGTGGTTGTAATATTTTAAAACAGGTTTCTCATGGAGATGGCACCGAACAAGTACCACCCTGCCATGCTCCGGTTTCACCGAAGTGGTGAAAGTTTTGTTTTGAATGAATGTTTTTATCGTTTGCATGCGTGCAATATGCTCTTATTGATTGGTATGAAAACCTTTTTGTAACTTTAGAAAAAATTCTCAATGTTTCAGAGGAAGCTATCTTCCTAATAGCCCCTACTTCGGGGCAAGTTGGGAAAGCAGTCGCTCGGCTTGTGCCGAAGTAGTAATTTTACTGATGTATGAACATTGTCTCAATACTTGGAAAAAATTTCCACTGATAGCCCTGCTCGGGTCTAATCAGAGGAAGTAGTTGCTCGGATTGGAACCGAAGCAACATTGAATGGAATGAAAATTTACCAACACTTGAGAAAATTTTCCACTGATAGCCCCTGCTCGGGTTTAACCAGAGGAAGTAGTTGCTCGGATTGGAACCGAAGCAACATTAAATGGAATGAAAATTTTCCAACACTTGGAAAAAAATTCCACTGATAGCCCCTGCTCGGGTCTAATCAGAGGAAGTAGTTGCTCGGATTGGAATCGAAGCAACATTAGATGGAATGAAAATTTTCCAACACTTGGCACCGGGCCTTAGTTATTTCCGAGGTGTTAGTAGGAACACCGAACCTTGATAATAAATTGGACGAAGTAAGCTGAATAGGCAATAGTTGTGAAATCTTCTTTCTTCATTAAATCATCATAAACTCGAAGATCAAAGGAGCAAAACAGGCAGCCCAAACATATTTTCCTCTAACAAAATTTACTAAGCATAAAACTTCCTAAGTTTGGTTGCATTCCAGGGGTTGCCGATAGGTGTGTCGTCCATTTCTGCTAGCTTGTAGGATCCATGTCCGGCTTTTGCAACCACACGGAAGGGACCCTCGTAGTTTGGTTTGAACTTAGTTTTCTTGGACTTCTGAACCACCTCTCGGAGGACCAGATCATCAACGTTAAATGGCCTCATCCGGACGTTCTTGTTGTATCCTTTGGCAACCTCTTGCTGATACGAGGCATGTTTCAGGTGTGCTTCATCCCGGAGCTCTTCAGCTAGGTCGAGCTCCCTGTCCATGGCCTCATCGTTGGTCGGTACATCAAAATTCTCAGTCCGAGCTGTTGGGATTAGGATGGCTAGAGGGAGAACAGCTTCCATGCCGTATGCCATAGAGAATGGCGTTCGTCCAGTTGAGCGCCGGGGTGTGGTTCGATAGCCCCAGAGGACTTTTGGGAGTTCCTCTGCCCACTTACCCCTCTTCGGAGTTAGGCGTCTCTTGATTCCAGCCGATATTGTCTTGTTAGATGCTTCGGCTTGTCCATTTCCTTGTGGGTATGACACCGAGGAGTGGAAGATTCGGATACTGTGCTTCTTGCAGAGCTTCTCGATTGCTTCGGCCACAAATTGGGTCCCGTTATCCGAAATGATCGCATAAGGGACACCGAAGCGAGAGATGATATTCTTCCAAAGAAATCGCTCTACGTCAGTAGCAGTTATAGTGATAAGGGGCTCGGCCTCCACCCATTTGGTATAATAATTGGTCGCCGTAATCAGGTGCTTGAATCCTCCAGGAGCCGTCGACAGCTTTCCCACTATGTCCAGCCCCCATTGCGCGAAAGGCCAAGGGCTGGTTATAGGGTGTAAGGCTTCGGCAGGCTGGAGCAGATGAGAGGCGTGCTTCTGACATTGTTCGCACTTCTTGGCGTACTCCTCGGATGTCTTCTTCATTTTCGGCCACTAGTACCCCTGAGTAAGAGCTCGGAGATAGAGAGACCGTCCGCCGGAGTGACACCCACTGCTTCCCTCATGGAGTTCCCGGAGGATGCCTTCTACTTGCAAGTCGTGTACGACCTTCAAGTCGGGGCATGTGAAGGACCTTCGGTACATTCTATCGTTCGGATCCAAATAGAAGTAGGAAGCCCTACATCTGATTTTGTGTGCTTCCTTCTTGTCCATCGGGAGCTTCTCGTGCTTGAGGTAGGCATAAATCTCATCCATCCAACTTGGGCCGAGAGTTATCGTTAGTACTTCCTTCATCCCGTGCTCAATGCTCGGATTCTCTATTTCTCCAAGGAGGATGGCTCGGTTGGGGGAAACCGCACAAGTCGTTGCTAGGGAGGCCAGAGCGTCCGCATGGGCGTTTCGCTCTCGGCCCACCCATTCAATTTCCACAGATCCGATCTCCTTTATCAGCTCCTAGACTTTGTCATAGTACTTCTCCATCCTTAGGTCTTTCAAGCTATATTGGTATTTGATTTGGTTCACGATCAACTGTGAATCGCTGTAGACTTGCATTGTCTCGGCACCTAATTGTTTAGCCATCTCTAGGCTGGAGACTAGTGCTTCATATTCAGCTTCGTTGTTCGACGCCGGGAATCCAATGGTTAACGCGTTTTCATGCATGATACCTTCTGGGGTGATGAGCACGACACCGGCCCCAGCCCCTCGGCTATTTGAAGCTCCGTCAATGTGTAAGCACCATACATTTCCTTGGAACATTCTCCATACCTTGCCTTTCCTTTCTTCCGTAGGTTTCTCGGCTTCCACCGGAGTCCCTAACGTTGTTCCATCCGGTCCAGCCTCCATTGTGACTTCTTCGGGTAACTTCAAGTTGACTTCTAGGTTATCTTTGAGCTCAGGTGTCAGTTCGGCAATGAAGTCTGCCAGAGCCTGTCCTTTGATAGCTGTTCGGGGTTCGTACCGAATATCAAAGCTTCCCAATTCCAGGCTCCATTTTGAAATCCGAGTCGAGAGGTCGGCCTTTCTGAGCACGGTTCTCAATGGCTACTCGGTGATCACGATGATGATATGGGCTTGGAAGTAAAGCATCAGTTTCCTTTTGGCCGTCACAAGAGCTAAAACCAATTTTTCAAGAGGGAGGTACCTTGTTTTGGAAGGAATCAATCTTTTGCTGGAGTAGTAGATGGGTTGGAAATTAGCCCCTTCCTTCCTTACGAGGACCGAGCTCACCGCATGGCCTGATACCGAGAGGTAGAGGTATAGATCTTCTTCAGGCATGGGCATCACGAGGAGGGGAGCTCTGGAGAGATAGTCCTTCAACTGGCCCAGCACTCGGTCACATTCCTCGATCCACTGAAAACTCCTTTTGCTTGTTTTCAGGGACTCGAAGAAAGGTCGGCACAGATCCGAAGACCGGCTGATAAACCTGTTTAGCGTCGCGGCCATACATGTGAGCCTTTAAACTTCCTTGATGGTGCTCGGGGGTCTGAGGTTTCGGATGGCAGATATCTGCTTTGGATCTGCCTCGATGCCCCTCCGAGTAACCATATACCCGAGGAATTTGCCTGAGCCGACACCAAATGCGCATTTCTCGGCGTTGAGGCGCAGCTTGTGCTTCTTCATTACAACAAAAATTTCAGCAAGGTGCTCTAATTGATCCGAAGCGTGCTTGCTCTTGACTACCATGTCGTCAATGTATGCTTCCATTGTGTCCCCGAGCTGCTTGGCGAACATTTTTGTCACCATGCGCTGGTATGTAGCCCCGGCGTTCTTGAGACCGAACGGCATAACTTTGTAACAATAGGTCCCTCGGGGAGATATGAAAGCTGTCTTCTCCTGGTCTTCAACTACCATTGCTATCTGGTGGTACCCGCTGTAAGCATCCATCATGCTGAGCCGAGCGTGCCCGCCATAGCATCGACTAACTGGTCAATCCGTGGAAGTGGAAAGCAATCTTTCGGGCAGGCGTCGTTAAGGTTGGTGTAGTCTACGCAGACGCGTAGCTTCCCATTCTTCTTTTGCACAACTACGGTGTTTGCCAACCATGTCGGGTATTGAACCTCTCGGATAGCCCCGGCATCAAGTAGCTTCCCGACCTCAGCTATAACAGCGTCTGAGTGGGCCGGAGACGATCGTCTCGGTTTTTGTACCACGGGCCTTCGGAGAGGGTCAACGTTGAGAGAGTGGGAGATAAGCTGGGGGTCAATGCCCGACATCTCATACGGCGTCCACGCAAAGACCTCAATATTTCCCCTGAGGATTTCCACCAGTTGCTCCCTTTCCAAGGTTGTCAGTGTCGATCCGAGAAGAAAGTAACGGGTCCCATCGTCATTAATGGGTACAGTGACGAGGTCCTCCACCGCTTTCTCCTCGGCAGGCAATCCAACATCTTCCAAGACTGGGCCTTCCGGTTCTTCGACAGATCTCAATTTTGGTTCTTTCTTTTTCTTTCCCTTAGTGGTTTTCTTCTTCATATGTACGGCATTCACTTGGCCTCTTCTCGCTACCATTTGTTCACCTTTGATGTCTTCTTGCCATCCCTCGGCACCGATAAACCGGACAACTTGGTGATAAGTTGAGGCGATAGCCTTCATCTCGTGCAACCAAGTTCTGCCGAGGATGGCGTTGTAAGGGCTCGGCGCGTCAACGACAACAAATTCCATTTGCAGGGTTTTCGAGCCTGCCTTCACTGGAAGGATGATCCATCCCATCGGCCAGACCGGAGCCCCGTTGAATCCGAAGAGGGGGGAATCGGTCGGCATCAGATGGTCCAGATTCAGGTTCAGTGCCTTGAAGGCCGAGTAGTACAAGATCTCGGTGGAATTCCCCTGGTCGACGAGCACTCGCTTGACTTTGGGATCCTCCAATGGTAAGAACCTGTGAGGAGGAGCTCGGTACCGCCCGAAGCGCTGCGGTTTTCTCTTTAGTTGCAACCCCATGGATCACGTGGACAACTACTTCTTCCGGAGGGTTATTCTGTTGCGGCTGCTGCGCTCGGGCCGCTGTTCTTTGTCGGTCAATGAACTGGTTCAAGCGCCCCTGCGTAACCTGCCTTTCAAGGAACTCCTTGAAGGGTCGGCAAGCAGTGGTATAGTGTCCCAGTTCATTGTGGTAAGTGCATTTTACCTTGCAGTCATTCGGTTGACCTTTGGCTGTCCCCAGTTTGTTGGTTGGCCAGGTAAACCACGGTTCCCGAGAGATTTCCCTTATCAGTTTGTAGAGAGGTAGGTTGAATACTGTCGTCATGGCAACGAACTCGTTAGGTTTCGGTTCCCGTTCTCTGAACGGTTCCCGTTCCTTCCACGAGTCGCGGTCCTTCTTCCACCCTTTACTATTTCCCATTTTAACCGTGTTAACTTGTTTTTTTCCCGAGTAATCAGCAGTGCTTGCCTTGTGACTACCCGAGGTTCTGGAGAGTCTTCTCTCGGATATGATATCTTCCAATTGAGCGAACTTCTCAACGGTTTCCATTAATCGGCTCATGTTCGCCGGAGGGTTCAGCATCAGTTCTTCAAAGATCGCCGAGGTCTCGTCCAAGCCGTACTTGAATGATGTGGCGGCCATCTGCGGGTCACAGCTTTCAATGGCACTGTAAATCTCCTAATAGCGCTCGACATACTTTCACAGTTTCTCATCGGACTGTCGTTTGAGACCTACGAGAGCGTCAATGGTTATTGGCTGAGTACTGTTTGTGACGAACCGAGCGGTAAAGGCCTCTTCCAGCTGTTCGAACGAGCTAATGGAGTTCGGTTGTAGCTGGTTAAACCAAACTAAACCGATTCCCTGGAGGCTAACCGGAAAGGCCTTACACATCATGGCTTCATCATAGCCATAGAGTCCCATAAGCTGCCGGTAGTGCACAAGGTGCATTACCGCGTCTGATTTAGCATCGTACTTTGTGAACTTCGGGACAGTGAAATTCCTCGGGGGCTGAGCTTCTTGGATTTCTCGAATAAATGGTGAGTCCTGGATCTTTCGGAGCCTGGACTCAGTTGGTTTTTCGGACGAACGCGGGGCCTCGTTGGCCATGCCAGCACTGTACGCTCTTTTGGCGTTTAGCCTGCGCCGCTCATCGTTCTCTCCGAGCTCCCTAGTGTGTTCCTTCCTTTTCCAGGACACCTGAGGAGGATCTTTCTCCGCTCAGTATCGTTTCGATTCTCCGGTACGTGGGTCCCGAACGATAATATAATCGCCGGTATCATCCATGTCGTACTCGGGAATGTGTTGAGTGTCGTGGTCATGGTGTCTCCGAGGACTCCGATCTCGGTGGGCATTCTTTGAAGATGCTCGGACGTTATGTTCTCGGTGTCGATCTAGATGTCGGTCATTACAACCGGCAGACCTGCTACGTAAGATCTCTCGGCCATCTGCGTCATACTGTACCAGAGCCTTGTCGTGGTTTTCGTGAGGCAAAACGTTGTTGTGACGGGCCGTCTGAGATCCGGATCGTCCCGTTGTGGATTGAGAGCTTGACGTAGAGTGACCTCCCGTCCTCGTGGTGCGTTCCGTTCGTACGTAATCCGAACGTCTACGCGGAGAGGGGGTCTGCTCCCTTTGAGGAATGATTCGCCCCGAGGCGTCTGTAACAATGAATGGCTAGCCCAAACGATCTTTGGCCGAAGGACGTTGTGTATGGTGAGTGAGCTGAGTTGCCTGAGCCGCCGCCTTGCGCCGTCGCCTCGACGCTCCTGAACGTGAGGCTGAGGCGGCGGGTTGCTTCTTCGTCAAGGCTTCAATCTGAGCCTTCATAGCAGTCATTTGCTCCTGCATCTGCTGCACGGTATCCAAAGGGTTTGGGCTCGGAGTGAGGCCTGAAATAGGGTGGGTAACGATCCCCACCCGAGAGCCACCTCTGGGGTTAACTCCCGTCGCCAGAGCGACGTTTCCGTCGTCATCAACGATTGCCATGGAAGAGCTGAGAAAAAGAAGAAGAGAAACCTCCAAGAAGAAGACTAGAACGCCGGGAAAGTGAGGAAGTCACTCGATCCCCAGCAGAGTCGCCAATTGTGGAGCCCTCTTTCTCTGGTAGCTCTTCCTGGCGGTGGTCTTCGACGGAAACGATACTTTCATTCTCGAGTCACGCCTAGGCCTACACACTTCAACAAACCGTTAGCACCGGACTGGACCGTTGAGTCCAGAACGGTACTCCAACGGTCAAGTAAGTAGAGGAAGAAGATGAAGTGTAGATCTAGGGTTTTTAGAGGAGAGTTGTGCGTACCTTCTCTAGGTGATGAAGTTATCCTTTTATAGGTGAGCCTTGGCTTGGCCTCCAAGCACAGCTGTGCTCGTCACGTGACTTAACCGCTCGACTGACGTCACGATGACGAGCCCGAAGGAATATACTATGAGCATATGTATCCAGTGGAATCGTTACACGTGTCATAACCGTTCGGATGACGTCATCTATCATGATCATGGTTTGTTACGGGCACATGCCGCATTAACTGTTCAGCTGACTCAGCATTCGACCTTTCGGAACATTCTCGCGTCATAGAGTCCGTTTAGGTCACTCTTCGGGTACGCCCCGAGATCTTTTGGTATTAACCATGAAAGGTCACAAATGAATTAAGTGTAGGATAGGTCTCGGTATCTGCCGAGGCAGTGGGCCGAAGCCCCACTCTGTTCCTTTTGAGTGTGTTGAATCATTTATCCAAAGAGTCCCTCAATGATAGTCTCTCGGCGACTAGAAAGAGGTGTCTCTACCTGTAAGCCTGGTGCTCGGTATATCCGGTCCCCTACAAATTCCAACCATAAATGATATTCTCAATACTCACTTATCAAAGTACGGTCATTCTAAAGATTATCCTCAGTAAGTGGGATCCTCTTAATAACACGTTCTCTATTGTCTCTGCGCGCATATGATTTTTTAATAGAGAAAATAATGATCTATCTGTTTGGTTGCTTTGGATCTCAAACTTCCTAAAAAAACAAAGGTTTTATCTGGCTCATCTTCCATGATAGTCTCCCAACTAATCAGTTGAGAGACCATAGAGGAATCATCACTGAAAATTTATGTCCTAGATGTGGATCCACAATGAGGACATTACTCACCTTTAATTTTCGGAGAATGTGAAAAGGCCAAAGCCATTTGGCTACTTGTTCCTAATAGTCATTAGAGATTAGGGAGTGAGCAGCCTTGATAATGCTTTATGCAATAATGGATCACTTCCTACCTGGAAGACCTGGGAGTTACAGAAGAGTGATCCCCCTAGTCTATTCGCCACTTCGTGCTAGAAGTAGAGTTGTAAATGAACTGAGCTGTTCGTGAACTATTGAGGCTCGACTTGGTAAAGGCTCGTTCGAGTTCGATTCGGGTACTAAACGAACTGAACCTGAACCTCAATTTTAAGCTCGTTTAATAAACGAGCCGAACCTGAACTTGACAATATTCGGCTCGATTAGGCTCGCGAACTTAGAATATATGTATATCTCATAAGAATTTCCAATATAACCTTGGATATGTATAAACTTTTACATATGCATAATGAAAATTTTATAACTTGTACTTGTATAAACCAATAAAAGTATTATAAACATAAATTTTACTAATATGTTTTTATAATTTTATACATGTATGAACTTATTTATGTACAAAATAGATTTTTTTTGAAGTTCTAGACTTATATTAGAGCATAAATATCTAATATTTTTTCCTTGTTAAGGCTCGTGAACAAGTTCGAGTTCGACTCAAACCGAGGCAAGCTCGGCTCGTCAAATTTTCATTAAGTTTGAGTTCAGCTCGAGTTCGTTTAAAAATTTAATGAACGAACTTGAACATTTTAAAGCTCGGCTCGTTTACAGCCCTAGCTAGAAGATGGCTTGAGAGTTAGGAGGATCAGAGACTAGTGTTCTCTTATTTGTTTGATTATTTTACATCCTTGGTGTTTTGCCTTGGACAAAAAACAGAGTATGTGGTGCCTTTTCTCAATTCTTCTTTCTTTGAATTTTTTTTTTTTTTTTTGGTCACAAATTGAAAAAAGTTGTTAATAATAGTTAATTTGTGAAGAAAGTTTAAACTTTTTTATTGAAAAAAATACATTTTTTTTATATAGTTCTTGTTTAACTTGATGGACAAACATTTTAGGGTGAATGTAGTAATTTGAGGAGGAGAGGTTCAAGTGAGGAAGATGACTAAAATCAATGTGTTTGGAGAAAAAAAATGACATGGCAAATTTGCATATTGGTAAAACCTACGCCAAATATAGCACTAAGAATACCTATACCTATATATTTTGGTAGCACCTTATATATATACCTCACCATTTGAGCCCCCACAATAATATCGATAACATATGAAATAGCAAACCAATAGAGAAGCTCTCACAAAATATGCACATGTTACACTGATAATAAGTAGGCATTTAATAAGCACCAAATGAATTAAATTAATTAAGGCCACTATTTCCAAGATAGTTTACTAATTAGTGTCAGCCTAAACAATTTGAAGAACTTCATTAGTATTTACGATGAGAAAAGAAAAAAAAAATAATGGGTCAATGAAAGTTTAATTGACGATTAATTAACTGATCAATTAGCTAGGTCCTGGAATTGACATGCCCCAATAATATTCCGGCATGCTTGGCCAAATTATGTACAGTGACAGAACTTTAAGAGCGTGTGCTTGCCATTTGAATCATGAGTTAACATGGGTATGGGTCAAAGAAATTTGTTAGCCTGCATGCAGGTCCCACTCCCACCTGTGCCATCAGAATGATCAAATGGCAAACTGTTCAGTAGTCCCCTAGCTACTTGAGTGGACGTACGGCTATGGTTCTGTCACCCAAAAGCATGTTTTTTTTTTTTTTTTTCCTTTTTTTTTCCCTCAGTAGAAGAAATTTATTACTCATTGAAAACAAATTATAAAAATAATTAAAATGACCTAAGGGAAATAACGGTATCATAGCGAACCACAGATATCAGAACTATGTTGACATCTCCAAACCCCGACAATCATATGTCACCAAGGACATTAAGGAGAAAAAACCACAAAAATAGAGTTGGCAAGATGCCTACCAACAAGAAGAATAGATATGATTGTACGTTTATATGTGCATGTTCATATGCCAACCAACACCCAAAAGCATGTTGGGGAATTATATAAGTATATGTTTATATGTGCATGTTGGAGAAGAATAGATATGATTTTATGTGTTTCATAGTCTCTCTTGACTCTCTTCTGTTAGTAATATGATGCATGCACGCCTTCTAAAGCTACTTCCCACCCTAAAATCATTAGTGGAATGTCGGTTCAACCCAAAAGTGTTTTATGTAAATAAATGAAAATGTAAATTAATATAGATATCCACATTATTACTGGCAAAATTACTGAGACAATGTAGTAGAAAGATTTTGGTTTTACCCTCTTTTTTATTTCCCTGAAAGCCCTGGCCCACCTCTTCTCTCACTTCAGTCGTTTGTATTTCGTTTCATTGGTTAATATAAACGCAATTAATTTCCTCTCAATTATGTCCTTGAGATTCTCCGAGGCACAACAATTGGTATCATAGCATATATAGTTGTGTGGGAGGAATCACCGGAAAACACAATTGATAGCCTCTGTTACTTTCATCAAAAAAACAAAGTTGTTGAATATATATTGGTTAATCGTGCTAGTGATTGAAAAGGGGATGTAGTTAATGGAATTGTGGGTTGGGATGTTATTATCTGGTATATGGGTCTTGAGCCAATCGCGCGCAAATACTCCCACTGTATTGAGTCGTGCTATGGGCCTAGGATTTAGGCATTGTGGACGGAGCGTAATAGATTGTTTATTTGTGGATGCAAACTGATGCCGGATAGCGTTTTGGTTTGGGTTGAGAAGTCGAATTGTTTGTGCATGGTTGTTATATCTATTGAATTGGTAGTGAGTCATCTATCTGACATGGGTTATGAGCCAATTATCACAAATATCGCTAGAGGTCATGGCCCATACCATGGACCTGATATATAGGCCTAGTGTATGGAAATCTAAAACATACTAGTAGGATATTTATGGATTGGAGCCGGGATGTCAGATAGCGAATTGGTTGGTTGGTTGGTTGGTTGGGTAATGAAAAGTTGTAGAATAAATCTCGCGGTACACCTATCATTATGACTTTTTTGAGATAAATATTTAGAACTCATTGTGAGTGTTCAACTCATCGTGATTTCGTCACAAAGGGCGAATTGTAGAAGACTTGCAAGTTGCAACAGTTTATCGCTGGATTTGGTCGTATTTTATACAGTACGTACGAGGAAGGTAATTACTTAAAACAAAAAGGAAAGAAGATGGTTTTCGACATCCAATTTATGTGCACGTACGAAAATCGGCTCTGGATCCGTAACCACCATTTTAAGGATGGAGCCAGGATTCTAACTCGGAGGTAGCATCAAAATTAAAATTTTCCCTCTCTCCGTCCCACAAAGATATTCTATTATAAAACGACATATAATTTTTTGATAATTTTTTTGAATAGTTCTTTAATATTGTAGCAAGAAATTAAGGTAAGAAGTTATGCATGGAAGTGCTTTATTTGCTTATCCGAAAATTGGAGATTTTTTGGTAGACTATCTTTACAGGCGGAGGGAATAATTAGTATTAAAAAAGAAAAAATGTTCTGAGATTAATTATTCCTAGTACCCGAAAGGATATACATTTTTCATATGTTAATCAGCCATCAACATATGTACCTAATACCCAAAAATTATACATTTTCATCGATTAGTCACTCAAAATTAATATGCTTGAGTTCGGATACCAAAAATAATATACGCATTTTGAAGAATATCACTGTTCTTGCAATACAAAAATAACTTTTTTTTGTAGATCCAAGAGTGACACGTGCCATCTCCACCCTCCTTACCCTCTATCCCTCGTCCAAAAATAATATACGCAGTTTGTATCGTGATTGCATTTTGTAGAATCAAAGTTTTATTAGAGGGATCATAAATTATTACTAAAAGAGTCTATGAGCACACAGTACTAAAGGGTACATCTAGAATTTCATAATCAATTTTTTCATGATTCCCTTTTCCTTAGTAAAAGTTAGTAGTACTTATTAATTACTTATGGTATAAAAGAACACCTGCATGGAGTATTTAATTTGTAGTGAATACACGTACTCCCGCATTGGCTATTTGGCTTTGAATAAATAAGGTAATGCCCTTTGTAATGAAAGCAGCAAATTAAGGATTTAATTATACATAGGATACTATTCATTGGGTAAAAAGATTGTATCTTTGGGCTTGTATTAAAAAAAATTAAAGAAGATGATCGACTTTTTGTACGTAGCATCTCATTTATATATATCACCGGTGATCTAGTCAAGGATCCCGGATTGAAGGTTTTTGGGTGTTTTGAAAGTTTTAAAAGATGTTTTTGCATGATCCGAGCCGTCCAATGTGTTCAAATGGTGTTTTCCAAGGCCTAAGCGAGGAATCTGCAAAAAAAATATACTGGGAAGAGCTTGATCCAAGCCGTTTTTCCCAAAAATTGTATATTTATAGTTTTGCGAAAAACTGTTTGGATCAAGCCCTTCTCGGTATTTGTTTTTGATGATTTCCCGCGTAGACCCTTGAAAACACCTTTTGAACACATTGGACGGTTCGGATCATGAAAATTTGATCCGAAACTATGAGTTCCGGACTTAGGAATCCCGGACTAGATCGGGACTCATATATATATATATATATATATATATAGGAACCCCTTCACATCCAAACCCCTTTTTACGGACCTAACGTCCGGACCTCCACCTTCCCAATATTTTTTTGAAAATCCGAACCGTTAGATGTGTTTAAAACGTGATTTTAAGGTCCAACGCGAAGATTTGGCAAAAAAAAATACCCGGAAGGGCTTGATCGGGGCAGTTTTTCACAAAAACGCTATAAAAACAGTTTTATGAAAAACTGCCCCGATCAAGCCCTTCCGGGTATTTTTTTTTGCCAAATCTTCGCGTTGGACCTTAAAATCACGTTTTAAAGACATCTAACGGTTCGGATTTTCAAAAAAAAATTTGGAAGGTGGAGGTCCGGACGAAATAAAATCCGGGAGTTTGGATTGGAAGTTTTTTGTATATATATATATATATATATATATACACGAATTATCCTATCAAGGATCCCGGATTTCTCGGATTGAAGCGTTTTGATGCTTTTCCCGATATTTTTTTGACGATCCGAGCCGTCCAATGTGTTCAAAAGGTGTTTTCCAAGGCTCACGCGGGAAATCTTCAAAAAAAAATACCGGGAAGGGCTTGATCCAAGCAGTTTTTCGCAAAAATTGCATATTTACAGTTTTGCGAAAACCGCTTGGATCAAGCCCTTCCCGGTGTTTTTTTTTGAAGATTTCCCGCGTGGGCCTTGGAAAACACCTTTTGAACACATTGGACGGTTCGGATCGTCAAAAAAATATCGGGAAGGTGGAGTCCCGGATCCGGGACTCCCGGACTAGATCGGGCCTCTATATATATATATATATACAAACCGCTTCAGGTCCGAACTCCCGGAAATTGCAAAAATCCGGACCTTCGCGCTGAGCCGTTGGATCTAATCCAACGGCTGTGGAAATAAAGTCGAGTTCGCGGGTCAAATGCGGGTTAAAAGGTTCTCGGGTTGACACAAACGGGTCATATTTAGATCTGGATCCTGACCCATCACCCTCACTTTTACGTTTTGAACCAGAGCTTAGAGAGAGAGAGAGAGAGAAGGCGACTCAAGGCGACTCGAAGGGGATCGATCGAACGATTCTCCATCTCCATCCTAATCGAACAACTAGGTCTGAATCTCTCTCTCTCTTCCTCTCCCTTGTTCAATCCTCTCCCTTTCTCGTTTTTTGGAGTAATTTGAAAAAAATCAGACCTTTTCTTGTTCAGGTCGAAACCCTAGAGGAATTGAACCACCACACCACCGACGACCACGAACCACAGCAGGTCTCTGTCTCTCTCTCTCTCACTCTCTCTCGATTTCTCTGTGTTTAAAATCTAGGGTTTCCCGATGTAAATTTTTTTAAAAACTAGGGTTTTGGAAAGTTTTTGTTCATTATTTTTTAGGTATTCAATTTACGATTGCAACACAGTGTAGTGTTTTTGGTTTTTGTTAGCAAACCATGTTGGATAAATAATTCTTGTTTCCGAAAGCTGAACATGGCATTTGGCACCAGTTTGTTCGATTAACTTTTGGTCCTTTTGCTTCTTACGAAACAGTGAGAATGTAATAAACTAGAACTGATTTTGCTATGGTAAAAGTACTGGTGTGTTTCGATTGTTATGGAAATCCCAACGAATTTTTTTTTTTTTATGTATATTTGTAAACCCTACTTTTACAAATGGTTGAAATTCCTTTTTTCCCCCTTTTTTCTCTGGGGAAAAATCAGAGCTTTAGTTAGAATGTTTAGTTTCATCTTTAAAATCTCAGGGAAATTTTAGTTTCATCTTTAAAAATAAGGATGTCTAGTGTTCACATTTTGTATGTGGTTTGTTATTTGGAATACACCTCACTGAGATTATGATTCAATTGAAATCTAGCATGGGTGAGTTTCTCATCTAAGTTTGTCATATATTTGTGTAGACACCCCAATTTTGAACCCGAGATACGCTCGTGCATCTCCGATGATGAAATGGATCAATCATAATTACCTGGAACTTGAGAGAATGACTTGAATTTGATCAAAACCAACCAAGCACCACCCAAACAATCAAAATGTGCCAAACCAACCCAAGCACTGCCAAATCAAGCCAAGCCAGCAAACTACCATCCATAGCCTTGAGCGCTCAAGCCCATGGCTTTGAGCGCTCAAACCCCTGAGGAGCACCTTGAGCGCTCAAGCCCACGGCTTTGAGCGCTCAACTTCGGTCCAGTCAGCAACTTGCAGAGTATCTCATCATGAGATTTCCTGCATGGGAGCGTCTGTGAATGATCTTATACGATCTCCATGTGTATAATACACTCCACCAACTCCAAAAATACACCAAAAATACTCCCAAATACCTAAACCCACTTCCTCTCTCTCCTCTCTTCTCTCCCACTCACTCTATAAAAGTCACCCACTACCCCTGGTTTTGAGGACGAGCTCTGATACTCCTTACCTTTGGTTTCCACCAGAAAACCACTCCTCTCTCTCTCTCTCTACAAAACCATTCTTTTACCATAAAAACCACCTACAATACCATTGATCAAACCCAGAAATTCGACCCTTGATCATCGATCAACCACCTACATTGTTCAATTCGTCCAGAATACAAGCCAAAAACATCCACAATCAACCTCTCAAAGCCTAGAATCAAGCTCAAATCACAAACATCTTCCAAAAGGTAGTAAAACATGTGATGAACTCACTGTTTTGATCCTTCTGAGGAAGGCTAGTGAGTTTAAGCAAGTTCTCTATACTTGCATTGAACTCACAAAGGCCTGAAAGTTGCTTAAAAACCTTTTTCCAAATCTGCAGTTACAACAGGTTTGAGCGCTCAAGCCTCTGGCCTTGAGCGCTCAAGCCCAGTTCTGAACAGGCCTCTGTTTTGCTAACTTCTGAGCTTTCTTTTGGTTTTGATCATTGTCTAAAAGTTAATTTCGTTTATGTAACACTCGAAGCAGTTTATTTCCACACCAAAACTACATGCATGAATGCAAATTAACTATTTCATAGTGATCAAACATCAAAAACTTCAAATTTCTTATATTTAACTACAAAACAGTGGCTGTCTGTCCTTTTGAAACTTCATTTTATGCCTTTGGTGGTCCTGAGGAAGCATTGAAATCTGTTTAAAGGTCAAAAAGTGGAAAGCCATGTTATGGCTTGAGCGCTCAAGGTCAGATCTTTGAGCGCTCAAGCTGTTCTTGGCTTACTTGCAGTTTTCCAGCAATTTTGGTGATGACTTATGATTTAATTCCTTGTTGGTGTCATCAGTGTAGTATTTGTGATCTGAATCCCTCTCTCTTGCAGAATTGGTTTGAGCGCTCAATCCATGAGCCTTGAGAGCTCAAACTGGTTCTAAAGCAAGTTTGTTTTAAGCATTTTCTGGTGATTTCTAAAGAGAGGTGATACTTGTGTGATGTTTCTGTAGTGGTTTGAGGTCTTAAAGTATCATCAAATGTTAAAAACCAGCAAGGAAAATGTTCGGGTGGAATGAGGGTTGAGCGCTCAAGTCATCACCCTTGAGCGCTCAATCCCCATTCTGGAATCCAGGTTGCAAATAGTTTGATAAGTCTCATGTTCATAATTTCTTGAGTTATTGTACGATTTCTGTTGTAATTTACTTCTGTGAACATTTGTAGTTTCATGTTCATCATCCATGTAGATCGCGCGCACAAGCATCCACAGTAAAATCGCATCTCTTGCATATTTTGTTATTATGTGATTCCCGTCCCCGATTCCTATTTATGTGAGTAAATTAAAATTCAAACATTTTTAAAATCCCACAAAATATCAAGTAGAGACCGGTTCACGGACCGGGCGAGAGGGGTGCCGTAAAACCCTTCCCCTCTCGTAACCAAACCCCCGAATCCGAGAAATCTTTGGTTCCGTCAGGACTAGTGAAATCTTTTTCTATGGGCAACGAGTCATATTTTTATCGGTTTCTCGGGTTCGGACCTCAAATCCGGGTGGCGACTCTAACAATCACAATCTTTTTTGCACAATCTCGGTGGGCCGTCCACAAGCTGGCGACTCTGTTGGGGACATTGGTTAATATATATTTTATTTAATTACACTTGTGTAATTTTATTGAAATATGTGTTAATCAAAGCGGGTTTAATTCGAAAAATATTTTGTGGGATTTTTCAAATGTTTGAAATTTAATTTTTGCATTGCATTTGCATTGTTCTTAACCCCGCTGGCGTGTTTTGGCAATCCTGCCCGGCTTGCCGGTGACAGGGAATCCCGAAATGCCCAGCAGCTCTCGACCGTGATAAATCACATTGTCACTATCGTTTTTAACGGTAGGAGACAATTTTGATTTTGAGTCCGGGGTACCCTCAGTGACCAAAACCGGCCTTTGCATATAGTTAACCATAGAACCCCACGTTTAGCAATCCACCTGTGTGTTAGGTTTACGTGCTCCATTTTGTTACATGCTATGTGTTACCGCTTTTTCTCGCCATGCCATGTTGCATTCATACATTCGCATTGTATATAGTCACTGTGAGCGTCGTTTGTATAGGTTTTCTGTGTACATATCCCATTCGGTTTTAATGCCTTTACAATTAGTAGAAGGTTGCCTTGGCCTGATGATGAATCGTGCATTCCATGTGCGCGTCGTTTTTGCGAGATAGCCTTTAGGACGGCCGGACATGGGAAAATTTGGATCATCGAATTCCTAAACACTGATCTAAACAGGTTTAAGGGACCTTGGCCCGAGGAGGGTCAATCGCCCTTAGGCATCTGATCTTAGATCATTGTCGGAAGTTGTATGGACCAGAATTTCCCAAATCCGACCATCCGATATCAAGGACTTATTACTCAAAAAGAAAACTTGAGGATTGAGGCAATCTTCCAAAATTGTCAATTTTTAGTCTAGGAGACTTAAAATCCACGGAGTTTGAGATACCTCCGGTGTTGGTCGTGCCCGAACGGCCATCGTGATTTGGACTAGCCTTAAGATCATTGATATCTGGATTACAACATCCAAATTGCTTTGTCTCGGATGATCAAGAAAAGTGATTGGCTCTGATTCCAACAAAATTTGGAGTTTAACCTGCCGAGTAATGGTCTACCCGGGGTGTTGGAAAATCTTCTGTGCAAAGATCTTAAGTGAGATTCAGATCCGGTAGACTAACCCTAAGATTTGTACATGTAGTCTAGGAGACTTAAAATCCACGGAGTTTGAGATACCTCCGGTGTTGGTCGTGCCCGAACGGCCACCCGTGTTTCGGACTAGCCTTAGAATCGGTTGTAACTGGATGGCAACATCTCATTGCTTTGTCTCGGATGGTTAAGAAAAGTGCTACGGCGTCAACATTTAGGCTTAGGTTGAAACGCCGTACTCACCGAGTAATGACTTACCCGTGGTGTTGATACAATCTGCTGTGCAAACGATTCTAAGTGAGTTCCGAAACCGGTAGACTAATTCCTAAGGCTAGAAATAAGACTAACTCCGTGAGTTATGTTGTGGCGAGACGATAGTGAGCATTCATAATTCATTCATTTTGTGCATAGTAGACACATCGAGTACACATCTGAGTCCGGTTTTTGCTTTATAATCAGCTCTTGAATCATTGGGCCTGCAAAGAAGAAGAAGACCTTACCTGTTTGGACTCGACCTCCGGGACAAAGATTGTCTAGATCTTTATCACCAAAGGCCGAGACAAGTATGGCAGAAGAACAGGGACAAGACCCCCCTAATGAGTTTGAACGACTGAGGAAGGAAATGCATGATGAGAGGGTCCGAAATGACACCCGAATCGCTCAACTGATGGCGATTATGGTAAACATCCAGGGTCGACTCCCCCCACCGCAGCAGCGAGTACATGATGATGAAGCTCGGGATCAGGAGATTCCCAATGATGAACATCCGGAACAGCCTCCTCCCCCTGAAAATCCCCAGCTGGCTGAAATGCTAGCTAAAATACTTAAGCTGGAAGAATCTGTGGCGAAAAGTGAAAAGCGAACCATTACCGGCTTTGACATGAACAAGCTCTGCATCTTCCCAGGCGCAAAGCTTCCCAAGAGGTTCAAGCATGTAGACTTCGAGAAGTTTGACGGGACTGGGGACCCGAGAGGACACATTCAGGCATATGTAAGCTCCCTCTCGTTACAAGAAGTTGATGAGCCTGCCATGGCACAGATGTTTCACGAAACTCTCACAGGGCCTGCACTTCAGTGGCTCTTATCCCTTGACATTTCGAAGAGACAAACTTGGGAAGAGATGGTGGCTGCTTTCATTAAGCAGTATGAGTATAATGTTCAGCTTAAAGTCACCACTCGAGAGCTTGAGAGCATCAAGATGAAGGAAAGGGAATCTTTCGTAGATTTTGTGAAAAGATGGAGAGCGAAGGCTGCGCAAATGACCGATCGTCCCAGTGATAAGGACCAAATGCGCATCATAACCAAGAACCTTCAACCTGATTTGGCTCAGTACATGGTCATGGCCCAAGCACATAACTTTGAAACCTACTTTGAGATGGGTCTGTCGATTGAAGAAGCTCTACAAAGCGGGATGCTAAAGAAAGGAGACTCATTCCCCAAACCAAAGCGAAACTACATTGGGAACACATCTTCCCTGTATGCAAACCCCAGTTACACAGCCGGTACCTCATCCAACACCATGAATCACCAATCCCATAAAGCCGAACCCATAAACGCCATCTTATCTCAACCAATCTAATCAATTCAACCGCCGCAAAATCAAAGAGGACGGCGTATCTTCACCCCTCTTCCCCTACCTTTACCTGTTGTTTTCGAACGACTCGTACAACAGGGAAAAATCAAACCTCTTCAGCCAACTCCACCTCCACAAAATCCCCCGCCAACATATAACCCAAACGCCTTCTGTATATTTCACCAGACACCCGGTCATCCCACTGAAAGATGCCAGCGCCTGCGTCATGAGATTCAAGATCTCATTGACAACAAACAAATCCGAGATCCCACTGAAAAGCCCAATATCCTCACAAACCCTCTGCCAACCCACAAAAGGAATGCTGACATAGGTCAAATTACCTTTAGCTCCACTCCAAGATCCACTCCGTTTGACCCAAGCCAGTTCATCCTACCCGAAACAGACCCCAAGCCCGTTGTGCCAATACCTGTTGAGCACGAGGTATGCTTTCTAGACATCCACTTGGACCCCACTATGTGGCAAGAATGGGGTGATTTGATAATGGTTATGGAAGCTCGGGAGTATGAGCAGATGGTGGCCAACAATGTGGCAAATGAAGAAGTTTGGCCGCATAATGAACAGCTTAATGAAGGACTTCCATTTGGTGCAATGATTAACCTACTTTGGGATCCGATGTTTGAGGATCCACTGGATGGATTTGTGCTTCCCAACCTATTTGAACCATTGCCTATGCTACAAGATCAACAACCTGTGGAAGAAGGACAAGGACAAAATTGGCAAGAAGAGAATGGGGCACCCGATGGTGCACAAGAAGATGAATGGGACCCCACACCTAATGAATGGCAGCTCATGGACCCTAACGACCCTCTGGATGGATCCACACTTCCCATGTTCTTCGAAGAAGCATATTTTCCAATGCCACCACTATGGGAGGGTCGCCCTGATTTTTCCATGATGAGTGAGTACGCAATAAATCGAATGACGGAAGGGATAGAGTTCACACCTTATGACTACATAGTTGATGAAAACCTTCCGGTACCCCGAGTGCAAGTCCCGGAGGACTGCAACATCATGGTTTTAAATGGAGGTCTACCCGATGTTTGGGGACAGCAAATGGAAGAAAATGTTGTAGCAAATATGTGGGCCAATCAGAATGAAGACATAGCACCGCTGTGGGTCGGAAACAATGAGGTTTGGGCTGTTAACGAGGCCGCCATGGAAAATGGAGATGTTTGGAGTGAAGCAACTGTGGAAGGAATTACCAAGGGTTTGGAAGGAGCCAGTATTGCAAAGGGAAAGAGAAAGGCGGAAGGGGATCTTGTCGATTTCTACACAGACTACACTGATTTATGAGGAGATGACATCGACTCGGTTCTTCATCTTCTTCGGAGTGGTCGGTTTTATCAACCACCTCAGAGGTTCACCGGAAACACTTCCAACCCACCACTAAATACTACAAACCAGTTACCATTCAACCTAGCTCCACAAAACAACCCAACTCCACAAAATAACCCAACTCCACAAAATAACCTAGCCACACCAAACAACCTTAGTGACCCAATCGCTAACCCAGCTGATTTCCAAAATCTCTTTAACCCAACAACCAACCAATCCCAAGCTACCTCTACTGCCAACAGTCGTGTTCCCCGTCCGAAGCCTCCGCCAACCAACGAAGAAAATCCCATCCAGAAACAACTTGAGAAAACCCCAGCCGCTCTTACCATTTGGGGATTGCTTATGAGCTCCAGTGAGCATCGTCAGAAACTCGCTCAAACATTATCCTGCATGGAAATTGCGCCTGATATCACCCCTGAGGCCATGATGGCCGCCATTGTCACCAAGCCTACCATTGCCACTAAGCCGACTAAACATGTTGTAACCTTTACCGAAGCTGACCTGCCACTTGAGGGAACTGACCACAATAAGCCTTTGCATGTCACCATGAAGTGCATGGGGAAATGGATCCCGGTTGTGTTGATAGACAATGGGTCAGCACTCAATGTATGCCCTCTTCGAACGGCTTTATGTTTGGGACTTAAACCAAAGGATTTCACGCCATCTAGTCTCACTGTTCGGGCTTATGATAACACCCGTCGTAATGTGCTTGGGACTGTTGAAATGGAGATTGCTGCAGAGGGGTTTAAGTCAACAGTTGAGTTTCATGTGCTTGAGATCCCAGCTTCGTTCAATTTGTTGTTGGGACGTCCTTGGATGCATCGATCTGATATCATGGCAGTTCCATCCACCTTGCATCAAAAGGTTTTGCTTGGTTTGGAAAGTGGGACAGTTGCCCTCTACGGAGATACAGGCATTCGCCCTCATGCTGAAGACAATGCTCCCTTGTTAGAAATTATGCATGATGAGAATGATGTTCAGCTTGGAGGCTTTGCTTTCGATACGTCTGGTGGTGTGTTTACGCTTCGTATTGATGATGATTTTTCAATCAGCACCACAACTCTCGAGATGATGAGAAGAATGTCTTATCTGCCAGGCACGGGCTTGGGACGAACTCACCAGGGGGTGGCTCAGTTTCCAGAATTCCCTTCCCAGCGAGGCCGTTTCGGGTTGGGATACGAACCTACACTGAAAGAAATGCAAAGGGGGAAGACCAATGGAGCGAATAGCAGTGCAAACCGTCGGATTCGCTTTGTTGAAGAAGGGTCGAATGCACCCTATCGCGGCCAGCCTGAGCCGTTTGTGAATGAAATAAGTGGAAATGTGCACCCTGGGTTCGAAATCTTTGCTAACGATGCTTGGGACAGCGAAGATGAACATGAAAAGGTCGAGAAATTGGTGAAAGACCTTAAAGCAGATTGGATGGAGGCTTTGGATGGTGGGGTCTTGATGTCAATGTTCGACGAGGTCAGTCTGACAGGTAAGGATAAAGAAGAGCCAGCTGTGATGATGCTCGGACAGGAGGTCCTCGATGATCCCAGTGTGCTGATAGTGGATGCAGTCGGTGAATACAAGAATTGCACTTTCACTCCTGTTGTAAAATTTACTAATGCATTCACTAAGTTAGAGTTCGAGTCCGAGTCAGGGTTTGAATTTGGCTGTGAGTCGGAGTTTGTGCCTCTTGGGCCTCCACGTCGTCATTTCTATTTCGAGTTTGAGTCTGATGCCATGTACTGTGCCCCAGAGGGCTTTGTTAATGAAATAAATGGTGATTTCGCTTACTTTACCACCCAGACGCTCCACAGTCCTGAAATGCCTGTCCCTTTTCCGCCTTGAGACAGCATTCATGAACGCGTAGCAGCTTCCCAGCGCTGCCCCACCCCAGTCATATCTCGCCGCCCTGGCGAAATCTCTCAAACCTCCGAGATAGGAGAGGTGCACCCTGTTACGCCTGTTTGGGTACAGTGATGCCCCAAACAAGTATAACAAGTAGCACCTCGCCTTCCGTGCTGCATCCTCCTCATCGGTCGGCTCGCCCAATCCCTTCGTCTTGAATTGGCCATAGGTGGCCGTCTCCCCCTCCTTGTTGGGCACGAAACCCAAGAACCACCTCAGCGCTGCATCATCCCTGCCAATCCCCGAGTCAAATGGGATCGGGTCTCCTCCTACCTGCAGTCCTGTGATCGCCGAGAAGTCCAGCGGCGTCATCGTCGCCTCTCCGAAGGTAAGGTGAAAAGAACTCGTAGAGTCCCTCCACCTCTCGGCCAGTGCTGTCACCACAGCATGGTCGTGCTGTGTGCCCGTGAGAGTCGGGATGAACCTCCCAAACCCGGCCAGATCCACCAGAGCCCTCACAGAGGCATGCAGCTGCTGGTATACCTCCCAACTTGAGCCCATGCCTCATGAGCCTTCAAGCGCAAGTCACTCTGCACACAATCAAACAGACAGTCAAGCAATCAGATGTCAGTCCGATCTCTCATTCAAATCCAGTCATCAACAAGCAGTAATTCAATCATTCAATGCAAATCAGGATTATTAATTGCTAAAGTGCGTGAAAACAATGAAGCAAGGAAGTAAAAGCAAGTGTACCGTCAAGCAGTCCGTCGAAAGGTGGACCTCGGGGTCCAGTAGCACCTCCTCTCCAAAGTACAACTCCCGTTGGGGAGTGTAAGCGTCTGAAGCGGAAGGCACAAAGAGGTGCGCTGGTGGAGCATAAGTCGCCGCATCGAAAGCTGGCCTCCCTCTCCTCAGCCACTGTCTAGCAGCCTGGACCACCGTCACTCTCCGTCCAGCTGCTCTCTCCTCCTCCTCATCCTGTGTCCTCGCCTCCTCTGCCGCCTCCTCTGTCTCAAACTCCTCGCAAAAAGCCCTCGCCGCCTCGTCCTCAGCGGCGGCCTCCCGTAGCATCGCCACCTCTCTCTCTCTGCTCTCAACTACAGCCTCCCTTGCTGCATCTAGGATCCCCGGGGCATCTGCTGCGGCCGCCATCACCACCTCCGGTGGCGCGTGCTCAAGATAGTCCTCCCGAGAAATCCCAACCGGACCCTGATCCGCCGGCCTACTACTCTGACCCCGAGTCAGTGACTCCCCACCAATCACCACTGCCTTCCCCCTATCTACTCCGCTAGGCTGCTGGCGAGGTCTCGGCTCTATCCTCCAGCGATCAACCCTAGTCCTGGTGACCCCGCTCGTACCCTCCGCCCTATCTCCGCCATTACCACCGCTCGTCCCCCTCTCCTCAACTGTCTCCTCACTACCATCGCTGTCCACGTCATGGACCTCCACCATCTCCATCCCCTCTCCCCTCTCCTCTACCCTTTCCGGCGCCGGAGCATCGTCACCACCACCATCACTCCCACTCCCATCTCTCACCCCATCTCTCACCCCATCTCCACCAACATCGTCACCAACCACCACCGTCTCGGTGGCTGGATCACCACCACTGCCAGAGACCGCCGGATCACCACTACCACCGTCACCCTCTCTCTCCCTCTCTCCTTCTTCATTTCCAACCATCTCTGTGGCCACAGGTGGCGGTGTAGCCCCTGTTGAACCTGTGCCAACCGTCGGGCCAGGGCCTTGAGCGCTCAAGCTCGGTGGTGGCAAAACCTCAGCACCACCATTGCCCTCCCTCGACGTCGGCGAGTCCACCGGAGCATGAGATTCGTCGGGATTCTCCATGTAAATTGATCAAGACCTCAAAATCGAGCCCTAATTGAATTAGAATCGGACCGAAATCGACCGAAACCGTACGGGAAAGCCCTAGGAATTGGGGGGTTTTCGATTTTGCAGAAATTTGAGTGAGGTTTGTTAGGATTTGGTTCGGAATCGTGAGAGAAGTATGAGAGGTTTGATTTCGGAAGATTTTGGAACGTTGTGGAGTTTAATCGGTGTAAATCGGAGTTAAAACGGACGTTATGTTTCTGAACCGTCGTCCCCGATCAGGGGTTCAAGCGCTCAAGCTGGACCTTTTGAGCGCTGGAGGGTCAACTTTTGAAGTTGAGCGCTCAAGGCTTTGGAGTTGAGCGCTCAAGGTAGGGTTGAGCGCTCAAGAGGGGGGACCCTGAGCGCTCAAACCCAATCCTGGCATGACTCTTGGCTTCTTTTGCAAGCTTTGCAGGGGCATTTTGGGCATCCCTTATGATTTGTTAGTATACTTTGGACTTGTTGGTCCCAATCAACTGAACGCGTAATGATCCAAGGATCTAAATCTCGGTAACTGGTCGCGCTAGACCATGTTAATCAATCAAGATGTGTTGTGTATCATGTTTTCGCGTTAGCGTATGCGCGAAGTGTTTTGACTGCGGTCTGAGAGCTTTATGCTCATTTAAATCATTTTCTGAGGGCCACGTGCTCGTTTAAATCATAGTTCACCAATCATGTTTTCGCGTTAGCGTATGCGCGAAGTGTTTTGACTGCGGTCTGAGAGCTTTATGCTCATTTAAATCATTTTCTGAGGGCCACGTGCTCGTTTAAATCATAGTTCACCAATCATGTTTTCGCGTTAGCGTATGCGCGAAGTGTTTTGACTACGGTCTGAGGGCCACGTGCTCATTTACATCATCATTTTTGAAGGTCACGTGCTCGTCTAAAATCATGTCTAGCAATCATGTTCCAAGTCAATCTCCTTAATCATCCGAGTTTTTGCTGATTACTTAACTGTCGTGCCGCTAAAACCATCACATTTATGTGTTTGGTTCAATAGCGTATCGATTGTCTCGTTGCTCAGTAGACAATCATCTTATCATTGGCTATCTTGTTGCTCAAGGGATAGCCCCATTAAAATTAGCCTCCCCGTTGTTCAGAGGGTAGCTACACAATCACAATCACAATCACAATCACAATCACAATTATTTGCTTCATTCGCTAAGGCGTTTCACGACCCGGGAAGGCTCGTCGATTCGCGTTGTATCATTTGTCCTGAGGGACCAAACTTTTTGATCAATCGTCCCGAGGGACAGGAGAACCCGTTGCATTTGTTTGCATATGCCCCCAGGAACTACGCCGGTCTGATCCCTACAATGGGGTACGTAGGCAGCCTGAATGGCACGACCGATTGATTTTTAATGTTTCCTTTTGGCAGTTTGAGATGTATTACGGATAGCGAGTTGGGTTGTCTATATCTTGGACGTTACTCATACCAAATCAATGGCATCGAGTCTCATCCAAGAGGGGCAACTGTAGACACCCCAATTTTGAACCCGAGATACGCTCGTGCATCTCCGATGATGAAATGGATCAATCATAATTACCTGGAACTTGAGAGAATGACTTGAATTTGATCAAAACCAACCAAGCACCACCCAAACAATCAAAATGTGCCAAACCAACCCAAGCACTGCCAAATCAAGCCAAGCCAGCAAACTACCATCCATAGCCTTGAGCGCTCAAGCCCATGGCTTTGAGCGCTCAAACCCCTGAGGAGCACCTTGAGCGCTCAAGCCCACGGCTTTGAGCGCTCAACTTCGGTCCAGTCAGCAACTTGCAGAGTATCTCATCATGAGATTTCCTGCATGGGAGCGTCTGTGAATGATCTTATACGATCTCCATGTGTATAATACACTCCACCAACTCCAAAAATACACCAAAAATACTCCCAAATACCTAAACCCACTTCCTCTCTCTCCTCTCTTCTCTCCCACTCACTCTATAAAAGTCACCCACTACCCCTGGTTTTGAGGACGAGCTCTGATACTCCTTACCTTTGGTTTCCACCAGAAAACCACTCCTCTCTCTCTCTCTTTACAAAACCATTCTTTTACCATAAAAACCACCTACAATACCATTGATCAAACCCAGAAATTCGACCCTTGATCATCGATCAACCACCTACATTGTTCAATTCGTCCAGAATACAAGCCAAAAACATCCACAATCAACCTCTCAAAGCCTAGAATCAAGCTCAAATCACAAACATCTTCCAAAAGGTAGTAAAACATGTGATGAACTCACTGTTTTGATCCTTCTGAGGAAGGCTAGTGAGTTTAAGCAAGTTCTCTATACTTGCATTGAACTCACAAAGGCCTGAAAGTTGCTTAAAAACCTTTTTCCAAATCTGCAGTTACAACAGGTTTGAGCGCTCAAGCCTCTGGCCTTGAGCGCTCAAGCCCAGTTCTGAACAGGCCTCTGTTTTGCTAACTTCTGAGCTTTCTTTTGGTTTTGATCATTGTCTAAAAGTTAATTTCGTTTATGTAACACTCGAAGCAGTTTATTTCCACACCAAAACTACATGCATGAATGCAAATTAACTATTTCATAGTGATCAAACATCAAAAACTTCAAATTTCTTATATTTAACTACAAAACAGTGGCTGTCTGTCCTTTTGAAACTTCATTTTATGCCTTTGGTGGTCCTGAGGAAGCATTGAAATCTGTTTAAAGGTCAAAAAGTGGAAAGCCATGTTATGGCTTGAGCGCTCAAGGTCAGATCTTTGAGCGCTCAAGCTGTTCTTGGCTTACTTGCAGTTTTCCAGCAATTTTGGTGATGACTTATGATTTAATTCCTTGTTGGTGTCATCAGTGTAGTATTTGTGATCTGAATCCCTCTCTCTTGCAGAATTGGTTTGAGCGCTCAATCCATGAGCCTTGAGAGCTCAAACTAGTTCTAAAGCAAGTTTGTTTTAAGCATTTTCTGGTTATTTCTAAAGAGAGGTGATACTTGTGTGATGTTTCTGTAGTGGTTTGAGGTCTTAAAGTATCATCAAATGTTAAAAACCAGCAAGGAAAATGTTCGGGTGGAATGAGGGTTGAGCGCTCAAGTCATCACCCTTGAGCGCTCAATCCCCATTCTGGAATCCAGGTTGCAAATAGTTTGATAAGTCTCATGTTCATAATTTCTTGAGTTATTGTACGATTTCTGTTGTAATTTACTTCTGTGAACATTTGTAGTTTCATGTTCATCATCCATGTAGATCGCGCGCACAAGCATCCACAGTAAAATCGCATCTCTTGCATATTTTGTTATTATGTGATTCCCGTCCCCGATTCCTATTTATGTGAGTAAATTAAAATTCAAACATTTTTAAAATCCCACAAAATATCAAGTAGAGACCGGTTCACGGACCGGGCGAGAGGGGTGCCGTAAAACCCTTCCCCTCTCGTAACCAAACCCCCGAATCCGAGAAATCTTTGGTTCCGTCAGGACTAGTGAAATCTTTTTCTATGGGCAACGAGTCATATTTTTATCGGTTTCTCGGGTTCGGACCTCAAATCCGGGTGGCGACTCTAACAATCACAATCTTTTTTGCACAATCTCGGTGGGCCGTCCACAATTTGCTTATACTAGGTTTGCAAATATGGATAAAAGGTTCATGGCAGAAGATGGTTTTAACTAGTTTTTACTTGAATTTTGAGTTCCTGTTTAAAAATGACATCACCGGAACAATGGCATCCCTTTTTTTTTTTCGATACTTCATAATGTTTTAGTTTCTTTATCGACGTAACTATATGTTTTAGCATCTGAAATAGTATTTTGACAATGGCATCTGTAGTAGAATTGGTGATGAATCTTATTTTGATGGTACTGCTCAAGCTTGTCTCTTGAAGCTGAGATACATTTTGTTGGAAGCTTATTGCTTACCCTTGGAACTGTCATTGGCGAACTAAGGTGAGTCTCTCTTTCACATGTTCCATGGTCTGTCTTTCTTGGCATTTGTTGACTGACTTAGTTTTACAATTATTATTTGTTTGGTTTTTTAGAATGCAGTCTATGGAAGATATAGAAATAGTCTCACCGTCAACATTTGTCCATTGTGAATCATCTGCTAATTCTTCTGAACAAGTTTACATTCCTCAAGTTAGAGATGACGTGATTCCAAAAATTGGCCAACATTTTGACAATTTAGATATGGCTCATAAGTTTTACAACACTTATGCTAGAGAATCTGGGTTTGGGACGCGAATTAATTCTAGCAAGAAGAATAGGCAAGATGAAGCCATTAGGAAAGAGTATTGTTGTTACAAAGAAGGGACGAGAAAAACTAATGCAAACAATGTTGAACCCACTGTACGGAGACGGGGGCTTACGAGAGAGGGTTGTTGTGCAAAAATTTCAATTGTAAAAGACAAGTCAGGTAAGGGGTTTGTTGTCTCCCAATTTTTGGAGGGTCATAACCACCCTCTTACAACTCCAAGAAGGGTGCATTTGTTGCATTCTCACCGGGGAGTGTCACTTACCAAGAGAGCTTTAACACAACAACTATCCGCTGCAAATGTGCCAACATGCCAACAAATGGCTATTCTTGAGTTGGATGCCGGAGGGCTTGCAAATGTTGGATGTTTACAACAAGATCTGTATAACGCTGAAAGGGATACGAGAAAAGTGTTATTGGGTCAAGACGGTGTGTGAGTATTTTGACTGTGAAGAGAAAAAGAATCCTGGTTTTAGATATGCAGTAAGAAAAGATAATGATGAAAGGCTGACTCATTGTTTTTGGGCTGATGCAACCTGTAGAAAGTCATATCAGTATTTTGGGGATGTGGTGATCTTTGACACAACTTACAACACAAACCGATATCAAATGATCTTCGCACCTATCTTAGGGGTTAATCACCATGGGCAGTCAACTTTGTTTGGTTGTGCATTCCTAAATCATGAAAATGTTGAATCTTTTGAGTGGCTTATCAGGGTTTGGTTGGAAGCGATGCCAGGACCCCCTCCCAAAATGCTCATTACTGATCAAGATCCGGCAATGAAGGTAGCAGTTCAAAATACTCTTCCTAATACACATCATAGGTATTGCATTTGGCATATAGTGAACAAATTTTCTGAAAAAATAGGTGCATTGGCCTATAAACAATATTATGATGAGTTCAAACATTGTACGCAGACAGTATGCAAAAGTTGCAATGTGCCAAGGATGAGTCAACAATTCATGTAATACAGAATTTGTACACAAATAATCATACATAGTTCAATGCGAGCCGATAAACGTGGAATTAGTAGTAAGTAATCAAATAGTTGGTGTTTGAAACAAAGTTGGTCCCTTTCTTGGGGCGAAACAGAGTTGAACTAATCTCGTATGCAAACCCGGATATTGTGAACCACCACGCGGCATGTCAATTTGAACACCAACCCCTCGCACAAACCCTCAATCCACACTCTATCAGGAGGTTAATTAAAAGGGTAATCAAGCCAAAAGCTCATACGTGACATGACATAAGGATGGCCCTTACTTCCTAGGATGAGCCTACGGTGCGTATAATCAAAGTTCGCAAATGCTATACCAAGATGGGTTTACGCAGATTTCTGATTAGAAATCAAACAACACCATGATTTGCAAACGATTTGAAATGCATCAGGTGTTTACCCTACACATTTTTTTTTTAGCACACTTTTCTGGGTGGTGTGTGTCACAATATCCCCACACACGTAACTAGAAATGCGACCTCACCATAACAATCGAAACACACCCAGAGAGAGAGAGAGAGAGAGAGACAGAGAGACCTGCTGGAGGGGTGTTCGTGGTCGTTGGTGGTTCGATTCCTTCAGGGTTTCGAACTGAAAAAGAAAAGGCAGCGTTTTTCAGATAGATCGATCGATCGAGAGAGAGAGAGAGAGAGAGAGAGAGAGAGAGACCTGGTACGACTTCATGCTTCGTCGTTCGTCTTCGACGTTCGACCTGCACAGAGCAAAAAGTTAGGGTTAGGGTTTTCCAAAAAAAACGAAACAGAGAGATAGTAGGATGGAGGGAGAGAGAGAAGGACCTTGATCGACGGGTTCTTGTTGCTCGAACTAGGGTTTCATCTGTGTTCTTCTTCGTCGAACGTGCATATCGCAAATCGCCTCTCTCTCTCCTCTCTCTGTAAAACGTGAAATGTGGGGAAAGAGGTGGGTCTTTTCTTCTTATATTGACCCGTTTTCACAACCCGGTACCATTTAACCCGTACCCTAGACCCGCGAGATCTGTTTTAACCCGTTTCTTCCCTCAGCCGTTGGATCAGATCCAACGGCTCGCGTGAGAGGTCCGAATTTTTGCAAATTCCGGGAGTTTGGACAGGAAGCGATTTGTATATATATATATATACACGGAAGATCCAGTCAAGGATCCCGGAAATCCCTTATTGAAGCGTTTTGAAGCCCTTCCCGATATTTTTTTGATGATCCGAGCCGTCCAATGTGTTCAAAAGGTGTTTTCCAAGGTCCACGCGGGAAATCTTCAAAAAACAATACCGGGAAGGGCTTGATCCACGCAATTTTTCGCAAAAACTGCATATTTACAAAATTGCGTGGATCAAGCCCTTCCCGGTATTTTTTTTTGAAGATTTCCCGCGTGGGCCTTGGAAAACACCTTTTGAACACATTGGACGGTTCGGATCATGAAAATTTGATCCGGAACTATGAGTTCCGGACTCTCTAGTCCCGGACTATAGAGTTCCTCTATATATATATATATATATATATATATATACGGGGCGGTTCCATGGACACAACGAATAACACAATATTTGACACAACAATAATCGGAGCCCCATGCTTACAATCGGACCCGTTCAAGTTGTTTAAAATTTGTTTTTAAGACTACCAGAAAAAAATCAACTCATTTGGATATCGGTAAAGGCTTGATCGGTTCATTCAAATTTATCCTGTAAAATCTGACAGGAATCAACTAAATGAACTGATCAAGCCCTTATCGATATTCAAATGAGTTGATTTTTTACAAGTAATCTTAAAAACATATTTTAAATAAATTGAACGGCTCCGATCATTCGCGTGGGGTTCACAAAAAAAAAATTGTGTCAAATGTAGTGTCATTCGTTGTGTCAACGGAACCGCCCCATATATATATATATATATCTCACTTAGAAAAGTACTGATCGAGTGTTCATCTCAATGTATGTATGGTTGCATCAAAGACTTCCCCTGTGCAACGTTTGGAAAGGCTAGACAGTGTTAAGTACTTAATAAACACTAATATACTTTTAAAATTTACTAGTAGGTATGGCCCTTCTCTGCAATACAAAACCTAGATATCAGGATGCAAATTGTTGATCTCGGTCTATCATCGATGATCGGAACAATTCAATTTACATGACATTTTCAGTAGATTATCCTATGAAAAGATCATCTTTGGTAGATTAATGGAGTAAACCCTGAATATAGGAGTATATGTTTGTGTGCGCGCGTGCAAATATCTATATTCATTGGCGGACAGAGGGGTGCATGCCCGGCTCCCCGCACACCCCCTATTATCTCATTATTGGCACTATATTTTACGGGTCTTTTTTTTGTACAAATTATGAAGGAATGTCCTCTCAAAATTGTTATACAAGTATATAATAATTTATTTTTATATGTAATTCGGTCTTCCCGCATTATGAATCCCGCGTCCACCACTATCTATATATGTTTGTGTGTGTGGTGTGTCTGTGGAATATATATCTAAGTATATAGTCTCTCCATCCATTTTTAATTGTTGAGTATTTCATTTTGGGTTGTTCCTTAATAAGTGTGTTTTGAAAACTTAATTATGGGAAAAAATTTGTGAAATAATTGTTTTGCCCTTTTGAAAAAGTTAATGGGTAAAGTGTTAACGGGTAAAAGTAGAGGATAATTTTGAAAAGTGAGGGTAAAAATTGATGTGAAAGGTGTAAAGTAAAAATGAAGTAAATAATGATGATGTTTCTTTAATAAGTTGGATTTGTGAAGCAACACACTTAAAAGAAGATGGAGGGAGTACTACTTCTCAATTAGTATTCCCCTCAACCTAATTAAAGTCAATCACTCTATATCCCCTGATTATTTTTTTTCCTTTTAATCAAAAGGATAATTTCATAACTCGGAAATAGTCAACAAACTCCCATCCGGAGCACTTGATTGAGTAAGATACACCTCAACTTTTGAGGTGTCCATATAGATTTTGGGAAGGAAGGAATACACTGAGTATAAAAGAGCAATACACACGAAAAGAAGAGAGAATGTTCCACACAGGCAACGAAAATCTCCATAAACGGAGATATTGTATCAAATTCACAAAGAAAACACTTTAGACTATAAAAGGAGATAATTTATTTTCACTCAATAAACTTTGATTAAAAAAAAAAAAAAAGGTTAAACATAAATATTTTTATTGTTACAAATAGTATTCTTACAATTATAGTTATTAGGGGGTAATTAATTAGAGAAAATGCAGAGTATGAGCGGGAGTTTATTATGTTTGATAAGTAGTATATGTTTTTCTTCTAACGCAGTTTTTTTAAATTAGCTTTAGGCCTTTAATCCGGCCCTGATAATACATACACACAGAAAATAAAAACTAAATTCAAATAACAAGTACGGATCCATAACAAAAATTTACAATTTCATGGTGGTGAAGAAGATTATATATGCTCTATTACTTCAGCAAATCATCCTCCAAAACAGTGCAACATCAAAAATAAATAAAAAAGTGGTAATCTCCACTCAACTACAGTTGAAAGAAGTATCTCAGTGCGAGCCATACAGGCCATACAAGAGTGTTTTTTTATTTAAAATCCAACTATTGATTGCTGAGAGAAACGGTTGTGATAGGGGTTTATATATGGGTACCACGTTAAGCGCCACGTCGTACTGCTCGTCACTTAGAAAAATTCTCCCATTTCCCCTTGGATAAAATCCGAACAAGAAAACAAAAACATAAAAACAAAACAGAGAGAAGCACAAATTAAAACCCCTCCAATCAGCCACCTCAAGTCATACCCCACCACCTATTTTTTTCCTACTCCCATCCCGAAACCCAAAGCAAATAAATCCCCCCCCTTCCACCCCCAAACATCTCAACTCACCCAACACATCAAGAAAAAAAACCAAAACCAAAAATCCACACCCACACAACAAACACACAAACAAAAAATGGTATTACCCTCCTTACACCCTCTAGCTGTGGTGGCGGTGGTGTTACTAATCCTCTTCACCGCGGCTTCTACAGCCACCTCGACCACCACCGCTGCCGCTGCCGCCGCCGCCACCATTACCTACGAGAATTTCCAACAGTTGAAAGTAAGAGAAGCTATCGCGAGCATGACAAAATTCGAAATTGCTAAAACGAATGAAAGCCATGATGATGAAGTAGTAGCGTTTGAAGAAAAAGACCATTCTTCTTCTAGTACTGAAACAAATGGGAAGTGGAAGCTGAAGCTACTTCACAGGGATAAAATTTCAGCACTGTTGCTGGCCGGTAGTAATGATAATACTACTACTAATAATTATTATCAGCACCGGTTTAACAAGCGCATGAAAAGGGATGTTAAAAGAGTAGGTGCCCTGATTGGGCGCCTGGATGTTAGCAGCAGCAGCAATCAGGGCACCAACTCAATCACGTCGGGTTTCGGGTCCGACGTGATTTCAGGGATGGAGCAAGGGAGTGGAGAGTACTTTGTCAGGATTGGTGTGGGGAGTCCCCCGAGGAGTCAATACATGGTTATTGACTCAGGCAGTGACATTGTGTGGGTCCAGTGCCAGCCTTGCAACCAGTGTTATAGACAATCCGACCCGGTTTTTGACCCGGCCAGCTCTGTTTCCTTTTCCGGAGTATCGTGTACCTCCTCGGTTTGCGACCGCCTCGTCGAGAATGCGGGTTGTCATGCGGGTCGGTGCAGATACGAGGTCCAGTATGGTGACGGGTCATACACCAAGGGAACCATGGCACTTGAAACTCTAACCTTCGATGATCGAACCACCGTCAAAAACGTGGCAATCGGGTGTGGGCACAGGAATCGGGGCATGTTCATCGGAGCTGCTGGATTGTTGGGCCTCGGAGGTGGATCCATGTCGTTCGTGGGTCAATTGGGTGGCCAAACGGGTGGGGCATTTACTTATTGTCTTGTAAGTCGAGGAGGCAGCAGCGAATCAACCGGGTCGCTGGAGTTCGGGCGGGTGGCGTTGCCTGTGGGGGCCGCGTGGGTACCACTGCTTCGAAACTCTCGGGCCCTGAGCTTTTATTATATTGGGCTCGCGGGTCTTGGGGTCGGAGGTATCCGGGTACCCATACCCGAAGACGTTTTCCAACTTACTGAATTAGGGGATGGAGGGGTTGTTATGGACACAGGGACCGCGGTCACCCGCCTTCCCACTGCTGCTTACGTGGCATTTCGCGACACCTTCATCACTCAAACCGCGAGCCTACCTCGGTCCCCGGGAGTGTCGATATTCGACACATGCTATGATTTGAATGGCTTCGTGTCAGTTCGGGTACCGACCGTTTCATTTTTCTTTTCGGGCGGGCCAATCCTAACGCTACCCGCCCGGAACTTCTTGATTCCGGTAAATGAAGCTGGAACCTTCTGTTTTGCATTTGCTCCATCCCCTTCAGGGCTTTCCATAATTGGGAACATCCAGCAAGAGGGAATTCAGATTTCCTTTGATGGAGCAAATGGGTTTGTGGGATTTGGACCCAATGTCTGCTAAATGTAGGAAGTAAAAAGTGAATTTTGCTAGTCTAAGTTAGTATAGTATATTGGTAGTATATGAGTTACTTTGTGGTAAAGGTCATATAAGCTATTATTGTCCTTATTAATGATTATTAGGTCAAAGTTGTATTTGTCTTCTGGTGTGAAGGAATAAGATATGTGTAATAAGAATACTCTATTAATCAACTTTCTGTGATCAGTTTTGTTTGGAGTGCAGTGCACAAAACAGAACTCCGGAAGAGAATTTGTAGCTAAGCTGGGTTTAAAGAAAGCGAGGAAATGTTTTTTCTCAGAAAACATTCAAAATAATAATAATAATAATAATAATAATAAAGAAATTCAAAATGGAGGGCAAAATATATACTAGTCAAAAGAATCCAGCAAAAGGTTTACTAGTACTATTTACTTTGGTATTAGAGCACCCTTGTGTAACATGAGAGAGGATCCAATAGAACCCTTTTACACCCAAGAGTATAGACCCCAAAGCTGCTTGCCTTCTTTCTTCGATGCATGTGAACCCCACACGCATCAAACGACGACTGAACAAAATAATTAGCTCATGCCCACAGAACAACTCCCTTTCCACTTGCATATATATATATATATATATATATATATATATATATATATATATATATATATATATATATACGAGATCTTTCCAATCAGGTATACCTGATGGGCTTCCCATCATGGACTCCTATTTCCCGATCAAATTTTCACGATCCGAACCGTCCAATGTGTTTAAAAGGTGTTTTTAAGGGTCCCCGTGAAAAATCAGTGAAAAAAAATACCGGGAAGGGCTTGATCCGATCATTTTTCGATAAAAACTGTATATATGCGTTTTTATCGAAAAATGATCGGATCAAGCCCTTCCCGGTATTTTTTTTCACTGATTTTGCACGGGGAACCTTAAAAACACCTTTTAAACACATTGGACGGTTCGGATCGTGAAAATTTGATCGGGAAATAAGAGAATTGGGGGTCTCCCTGATGGGAAGCCCATCAGGGAGTCCTGATGGGAAGCTCACTGTATATATATATATATATCTCCTCTGTATGAATTATGAGGGAAGGGAGCCACCTCCACCTTGGTGGACATGTGAAGCCATCACTAGGTGTTATGGTCTACCTTTTCTGGCACCTATGTTGGGAATTCATTCAAGCTCAATGACTTTTGCAAAGGCATTTATCACTTTTTGCCTCTTTTGAAAGGAAGAGAGAGTAATTAAGATTACTTTTCCTATTCTCTCAAGTTAGGGTAATCAATGTAAATGAGATGGTGATCCCTTTCCCATCTAATCTAAGCTAATGTGAATGTGAAAATGAAAAAATAGAGACAAATTATTCGCAAGTACTATGCAATTAACCACCCACATTCTTAGGGGATTATTAAGGACTTTAGAGGCCCACAAAAGTCAAAGCAAGTTGTCCATGAAACTGGTGAAAGGAGGGGAGGGGAATCAATAAAGGCAATGCAATGCAGGTTTTGTTTACAGACAAGGATCTGCTAAAAACATTTTCTTTTGGAGTGAAGGCAAAACTTATTCAAAACATTTGACCAAACATGTCTTTTGGTATCATTGTTGAGTGTGGTCCTTCTCAAAATTTATTTGCAACGGGCACATGTCCGTCTTATTAGAAATTCATACTAAAATTAATTCTTTTATTTATTGGATTAATATTTAATTAGTTAATTAGTAATCAATTTTATCCCTTTTTTTTATGAGTATCTAGTATAGGCAGTGTTTATATACTCCCTCCGTTCCAAAATAAATGTCATATACTCCTCTTGCCATTTTTCAAATTAAAAATTTAAGTACTTTCGTGTATCGTGTTTCGAATTTTTTTGCATCGAATTAAAATACTCTCGGTGTGAAAAAGTTTGAAAAACGATACACAGAAGTACTTAATTTTTTATTTGAAAAATGACACGACTTTTCGTAGCGGACACTTATTTTGGAACGAATGGAGTAATATTCTTGTACTAGGGGTGAAAGAAAAACCGAAAAAATCGAAAAAAAAACCGACCGATCGGTTCGGTTTTCGGTCGGGGAAAAGCTGTGTCGGCTGACTTCGGACCGAACCGAACCGAACCGAAAAATTATCGGTTCGGTCTCGGTTTCCTGGAAATTGGTTTGGACCAAACCCAACCGAACCGAACCGAAATCATGCCAATTTGGACCGAAATACCCCGAAACCACCCCTATTTGGACTGAAAACCGAAAAAAACGATCTTGACCCCCCAATAATAACAAATCCTAGCCGTCCATCTCAATCTTAACGCCGGACCGAAAAAACCGAAAAAAACCGAACCACCCCGAACCGATCGGTCCATTGTTTTTTTCGGTCGGGATCGGTTCCCAGCAAAACCACCCCGAACCGATCGGTTCGGTCCCGAACACCCGAAAAACCGAACCGACCGATTTTCACCCCTATCTTGTACGTTGTGCATATGTGTATTTTATTATACATTGTAGATGATCTAATGTGTAGAGTACGGCTTATGCACGGAAATTGGATCATCGGTTCCTGTAGAATATAAGTTCTTGGTTCACAATCTTAATTAGAATTTGACATGTCATCAATAGGATTGTAGCAAAATGTTTTAATTGGTCTATGTTGACTACAAGGAATGATTCTAGTTCCAACTCATTGTACTAGTACACTTTGTGTGTCTTGGATAGGACCGCTTTAAGGTAATTGTCTTAATACTGATAATATAAGACAATTAGAACCTTATGGTTATTATGAATGCTTATACTCTTAATTAAAAGATAATTAATACATATATATACATTTAATATTTAATGTTATTGACTTTGATTCATTATAAAGTGAGATCCTCTTTAGGGTCAATAGTCTTAGTGAGTTGGGTCATGACATTATATGCATGACATACATAGATATTAATTAATGATGGAATCCATGTCCCGGTCATATGTCCATCTGAGTTCACTCTTGTTGCTAGTTTGTTCTGAAGTCGATCTCAACGGCCATATTTCTTCCTCTTTTTTTATTATAGATCAAATCACGTCATTTGAAATTTGATTTACACATGACTAGTTAGAAAAATCCAAGATCGTTGTTTTCACACCACTGTTGTTTTCAGTTTTTGAGAATTTCAAAACACAGATATATCTCCCTCCTCACAGTAGGCCAACCAATGTCTTGTGAGAGGAGAGGGATATATCCATGTTTCCCGGGGCTATAAATGGGACCCTACTGACGATAAATTTTTGGTACATCGGAACATGGAACACCACTACTCGAGGGTAATTTTGTTCACCCTCTCCTAAAGAGGGTAAACGTTACCCTCCTATCTCCGGTGCCGACATCTATGATCGGATCCGTTTATGTTGTTTAGAACACTTTTTTAGGTGGGCATGCAAAAAATTCAGCTAAATCGAATGTCGGAAAGTTGATTTTTGAGCTCCAAAACCCAGATTTTTGTTCTTTAGATTTAAAATGCTTAACCCCTACTCTCTCTCTCTCTCTCTCTCTCTCTAGATAGAACAAGAACTGAACCACTTTTAGCGATGCAACCTTCAAACCATTACTAATAATAGTAAGAATTACGAACACAGGGTAGAAGACTACAGTTTTGCTCTTTCTTAAAACACATGGAGTAACCGATGGCTCAAGTGCCAATCGGAACGAGCTAATATCTTGAGCTTAAAACATGGCTCTTAGAGCATCCCCAATGGGATAATCAAAACATCTAAATAGCTAAAGTTAGCAATGTTTGTCCAAAAATTAGCTCACATTGGCATAATCAAAGTTAACAACCTTTTACCAATATAACCAAATTTTGGCATTTGGATAATAAAAAATAACCAAATTTAAGTCTTTTTTGTAGAATGAATTCAAAAGTGACAACATTCTCTCTCCATTTTTCAAATACTTACTTCAAAACTCAATTTTTTGTACTTTTTTCTAAAAAATTTAAAATTATCAATAATCAAAAAAAATTGAAAATATGTTCAAGATTAGTCTCATTTTAAAGGTATTGGGAATATCTTTTCAATGGTTCTAATATTATAAAATGCATATGTACAAATTTAAAGTTGTGCCCATTTTATGAATAAAAATAGAGTGACTAGTACTTTTTTTTTCATATTAGGGACACAAAATACCATTGTGACACTCCACATTGTTAACTTTATAAATGTCTTGTATGGATAATCAAAGTCTGATGTGGCAACTTTTGATTATCCAGTATTGGTTATACCATTAGTGATGCTCTTAGGGCTAGGTACAAGAGAGAGAGAGAGCGAGAAAAAAAAAATCTCTTGTGAATCCTCTAATACAGTTTTTGCGAAAAACTACTTGGATCAAGCCCTTCCCGGTATTTTTTTTTGAAGATTTTCCGCGGGGACCCGTGAAAACACCTTCTTAACACATTGGACGGCTCGGATTTTCCAAAACTAATTTGCAAAACAAAAAAAAAATATTTTCTCCTTATATATATATATATATATAGGGAAATTTTCTTATCCACACTCCCGGATTTAAGGAAAAAATGGGATTTTTTTGTGTTGCAAATTTTTTTTGGAAAATCCGATCCGTCCAATGTGTTCAGAAGGTGTTTTCAAGGGTCCAAGTGGAAAATCTTCAAAAAAAAATACCAGGAAGGGCTTGATCTAAGCAGTTTTCGCAAAAAATGTAAATATATATTTTTTGCGAAAACTGCTTGGATCAAGCCCTTCCCGGTATTTTTTTTTGAAGATTTTCGGCGTAGACCCTTGAAAACACCTTCTGAACACATTGGACGGATCGGATCGTCAAAAAAAAAATTGGATCATAAGGTGCGGAAATTAAAAGTCTGGATTAGAAGTGAACTCATATATATATATATAGGTTCCACTTCTTATCTAGACTTTTGATTTCCGGACTTCTGATCCAAAAAATTTTTTGACGATCCGATCCGTCCAATGTGTTCATAAGGTGTTTTCAAGGGTCCTCGCGGAAAATCTTCAAAAAAAAATACCGGGAAGGGGTTGATCCAAGCAGTTTTCGCAAAAATATATAAATACAATTTTTGCGAAAACTGTTTGGATCAAGCCCTTCCCGGTATTTTTTTTTTAAAGATTTTCCGCGTGGACCCTTGAAAACACCTTCTGAACACATTGGACGGATCGGATTTTCCAAAAATAATTTGCAACAGAAAAAAAACCCCATTTTTTCCTTATTTCCGGGAGTGTGGATAAGAAGTTTGCCGTAGTATATATAACATTGGATAAGAATTATAATTAAACATATTATTCTTATATATATAAATGGTTGAGTGGGAATGGAACTAGTACCTTGAAGAAAGACAAGGTAAACTGCCTAAAAAATCCAGAGAATCAGAAACTTAAGAGACAGAAAACACCATTTGTTCAAGTAAAAGGAGAATCTGAAAATGGACTTGGGCTTTGGAAATTTAACCAGAAGGCTTGTAGAGATGCTTTGACTAGGATTTGTCTCATGGATGAATTACCTTTTCGGTTTGTTGAGCGCGAAGGTTTTCGTGGGAATGGGAACGGGTTCCAAAAGTTACATTGAGAGTGTGAATGTGAATGTGGAATATGTTTTTTTTATTTTGTGAAATGTAATAATCCGTGGATAAACCGTGAACCGAACCGTGATTTTTTTTATTGTTTCGGAACCGGACCGTAGACTTTTGGTTTGGACATTGATTGCCTTATATTGGACTGTAGACTTTTGGTTCGGTCCTCGGATTCATACCAATCCGCACCAAACCGGTCCGTTGACACCCCTAATCCCGGCGTAGATGGCTTACCTTTGACCGGACCGGAGAGGGAAATAATCGAGGTGCCCGTAAACTGGCCCGGACAATCCCTGACCGTCGAACAAAAAAAATCACACTTGGGAATCGACTGTCGATTAGGGCTGCCCAGCGGATCGCCCAATCCGCCCAAACCGAACCGTCCGCGAACCCACACGAGGTATGTTACGGATGGATGCGGATCCTAATATTTTTATTTTGTCAAATGCGGTTCAGTTCGGTTGGGGTTCAATCCGCCCAATTCGCCTGTAATCTTTCTTTGATCCGTAAAATCCGCCCGATCCGCTTAATCCGAAACCAAACTGACTCATCCGTATATCATTCACAGACGGGCTGCAGATGCACAAAACAACAATTTGACATGTGCGAATCGGATTGAGAACCGAACCGATCTGCCCGGAACTGATCCATAGACCGCCCTATTGTCGATTAATTGCATAAGAAAATCAATGACGTTCTGAAATTATCTTTCCCCACAAATGAAAAGAAACAGGCTAATAAAATAAGTTCCTCCAGGAATGAGACCAACCAGGCAACCATGGTTGAAAGATTTGGATAAGGAAAAAGATTGGGTGATTCCAACTGATGTTATGCGTGTTACTAGCAAACTTGGATCAAATATTTGGATAAAGGACAAAAGAAAAGAATGTAAACGTTTGATTGACATAATTTTATTTTCTTTTCCATTTCCTTGCCGAAATTCATCCAAATACAAACTGAGCATCTCCTAAGCTTTCATGGGCTCAAAAAGCTAGAGAGGTCGTACCTCAGTTGAACGAACATCACTAGAAAGAAACGGTTGGGGTCGAAGCCTGCTTTATTTCTTTCCCCCTCTCCATAACCTCAACAAGTTCAACCCTATTGACCAGCTCATCGGAAACTATACGAAATCCATATATGCGCCGCATTGCAGGCTTGCAAACAGAATCAATATGAACCACATTCACTTCCAAATTTAAGACACAAAATTGTCTTGTCAGCAGCTTTACAAAGGAATAGAAAGAAGGAAAACAGTAAAGGGAGACGGGATGTTTCAATCTAAGAAGTTTGTTTTATAGATTAAATATTAGTAGGTGAATTTTACAGGAAGACATGGCTTACAATCTCCGCACCTGAAGGTAACAAAAATGCCATTCTGTGGCAACACAAAAACCATTACCACAGGAAATGGACGGACTCCCCTGGGTCCTTGTAGATCCACTGCATTTGTATGAATCGTGCACTCAAATACAATGATTGAGTGCCCAACTCCCCTGGATACGTCTCCAGACAAAACAAGCTGATGGAAGTCCAATTTACGCAAAAAATAGGTATTTGAGATCTTCAACAGTTAAGCGTGTTGTGGAGCCCCCACTTGGATCTTCACCGAAAGCAGACGCCACCATTTTCCTCTTTTCTTCCTGCAGCCATCTAACATAACATTAAACATCTGAAATTATACAGTAAATACTTCATCTTTGACTATAAGAAGTGACCCCAGTTATTCACATACGATCAAAATGAATGGTACAGATTGCCTTAAAGAAAGTAAAATTGCGTACGAAATTTTAGAACCACTTTCAGGGATCAAGACAAGGTGCACCTAAGACGTGCTAATCCATGTAAATTTGTCATTGCACCTACTCCGTGTATGCTTTAATGAAAATTGTTTCACATCAGGAGCACCATTTATGCTTTCCACGACTAAATTGACCCAGGTTACATATTAAAACCTCTGAATCAAACCTAAACAAAAACCGTTGGACGAGAATCAGAAGGGTAGGAGGAGGAGATTTTCAAAGGATGAAATTAGACACTCAAAAAGAAAGAGCCGAGAGGGCCCACAAAATGAAACCTATGGCTGCGCTTGCCGACTAGAGTTGCACCTAGGGCTTTGATAGGATAAGAATTTGTTCACTTGCTGGTTGATTTGCAATTTGGGGCTTTGGTGATGGTTTTCTTGATTTAAAGCATAATTTGCTTGATCCATACGCAACCACCACTTCACTTGGTATTTGTTTACAGAATTTGAGATATTTTGGTTGGTCTGGCTCGCAAGAATAGCGAACAATAGTTTGATTAAAATACGATTAACAATAATAATACCGAACTTAAGTACTTCCCTATGCCTAGAAACAAAATTTGCACAATTTGCACAATGTCTAATTGTTTTTACTTTTCCAAAATATAATACTCAAAATTCATTAGGCTTATGACCTCACATCGCAAAGTTTGATTTTGCGCACAAAGCCACAAACAAATTGAATTCCTGTAGTTCGAAGCATGTTGCATAATATTGGGATTGGAAATGTAAAAGAAATCTATATGAGCTCATAAACATATGAGCTCATAAACAATAATTAAAGGAATTCGTTGGTATCCTTGAGTTTCATAGGCTTTAGATAAAATAAAATTTAAAAAAAAAATCCACCTCTATTTTTACGTCTCATCCCTGAGAGACTTCATGTAAATTACTTAAAAGGAAAGGGTTCACAAAAGTTAATCAATGTGTGAAAGTGGTGGCGGTGCGGCTGGAGTAGACCATCTGGAACTATAGCAGACACTTGATACTTGAGACAGCTGTAGGTGGAGTTGAGAGCTCAGCAGCCTTAGGAGAGAGGCTCACGGTTGAGACCAGGAGAAGACCATAGGATAATGGAAGTTTCCCTCGTCAACTCAGATACCCCTTTACATAGGGGTTGCAGTGGCAAGAGGACAACCTCATCCGTGAATGCAGCGTGTAGAAGCCAAGATGCGTAATTCACTAGGATGTAGCCATTATTTAGGCTATTTTGCCTGGGGACATACTAAAACACATCTGTTGGCATGAACAAAGCATACGATGGTAACACCCATTATTTATAACAAGAGGGTGCCGTTGGATTTGAGAAAGCACCACTCAAGCGGCATTGCCCTTCGTCACTCACGCGATATTGCTGGATCGGGCTTTCGCCCATTGTCCAAGATTCCCCACTGCTGCCCCTCCCAAAATGGAGTCGAATGCGTGGAGTGTAGAAGATTTTCAAAACGGTTATGGTTTTGGGGGTTTTCTTTGAAGTTGCCTTCTCCCACATTGGAAAGTGAGAGGAACAGGGAAGGGTTAAACGCCAATCAATTAGATAGGCTTGTCACACCATGTGCTAGGCACTGTGCTGTTGTGTGTCCCACATCCCATTTTGGGACGTCCCAAAATACATTTCCACTTTCCAAAATCAACCATAGAAACTTGATTAAGTACATTATTACCCTTATATTTGATTTGAAGTAACCTACATCAATCAAATAACCTTTTGAGAGGGCATAGTTGGAAAGTTAAATATTTTTTAATGCAATCATTATACTTCTTTAAAAAGTTAGAATCTCCAAAAGGGACGATCAAATGGGACTGAGGAAGAATTTGTTAGGAAAACAAAAATAGATTAGGCTCAATTCTCTATTTAGATTAAGGTCCCATTCTCTACTTAAATAATACTCTATCCGTCCCCTTTCAAGTGTCAGCTGTAGGAATACTTACCTTTTCAAACCACAAAAAAATATATTTCTCTATATAATTTTAATTTTTTTTTAACACCAAATTAAAGTACTCATTGAGCACTTTAATTTGGTGAAAAAAATATTTAAAAGAATTCTATGAATTAATCTTTTTTTTTACGTCCGAGGAAATACATGTTTCCCAAATGGAACATTTAAAAAGGGATGAAGGGAGTACCAGTTTATCAGAGCCCAAAATGAATAAATAAGCCCAGCCCCATTACAATAGGTCAAGTGTAATAAAAAATGAAAAGCTCCACCCTCTATGATAGGCCCAATTTAATGAATGAGCCTAAATACAACTCTAATGACGAAGCCCACTACAAACCCTAGTTCATTGCTTCTTCTACAGAGCAGCTCTAATGTTGCCATCAACTGAGTTCTGCTGCTCCAATCTACTGCTGCTGCTGCTCTGATCTAGTAAGCTCCCATCTCCCTAAGGAACGCGATTTTGTCTTAAGCGGAACGCACTCCCGTAGCGTTTCTCGTCTAGGAGAGCCTTCAATTTGGGCGATTCCTACAACTAAGGGTGAAATCATCCGCACAATGTGGCGCTATTGGTGGTGCACTTAGCACTTGCACACATCTCACGTGCGCGGCGTGGGATCATAGCTTTCGTTTTTGCCACTTCTGATAGGAAATGATCGGATGGTTGATGTTCAAATCCACGTGATCAGATGGCTGGAATCAAACGGGCAGTTGGTAGCAGTAAAGAAAAGACCATTGGAAACAGCTTGTGACTCTTGGGAAGGGTAAAGAACTAGTTCTACTTATAAACCAGAAAACCTCATTTCAGAATATTTTCTCAACCTACAAATGTCCCAAGTGTTCTTCTCCATAAGGCATTTCATACAGTTCTTTCATTATTTCTGGACTGGGTTCAACGTGCTGCAGAAATAGAACACCAGAACTTGTTCAGATTTGCGTATCAGAACATCTCTTGGTTAATCTTCTTTTGTGCAGACACAGATTAACATACAGTTCAAGACTAAGCTTCATCATGTCCTGGGAGACGATTTTCCGGTAACCTATTACATACCGAATTGATGGAGAGGATAACATCTTTAAGGACAGTGATTACGCGACTCGAGGCAGAATTCTCCTAGATCTACCGATCTGATTTCTCAACGAGGAGGGTGACAGATGAGGTTCCAAAGTATACCGATGGGAAGATGGCGAGCACACGTTGGGTGGAGACCACGCAAGAGGAGGACAGTGAGAGCCACGTATCTTTAGGAGAGGGAGGGTGACAGTCATCTCTAAAAGACGGAGAATATCACAAGATGATGGAGGTTACCTCACTATTGGAGAGATGCCGTCATAAAGAAGTCGAAGCTTGGAGGGTGACACCTCACATTGGACACAAGGTGCATTTTCCCTAGCCCATCCAGCTCATTGGCATGCGGACATTTGACTTGTGGACCAACCGGTGGTCGCACATCACATTATAGCATTAAAACACAGATACTGGACCACATGGCCCGTACTCGTACTTACAATACACCCTCAGTACGGAACGATAAAGGACACTTAGACGTTTAAGTTCAACTAGGCTTCCCCCGAAAAGAAAATTCTTCGAGAAGCAAAATACGAATAATGTCTTTATAAAGAAGGATATCACCAGCAAGACAAAAAGAAGGGAAAAACAACCATCCAGATGCAAAAGAAAGAAAAAAAACTTGGGTAAGTCTGATATCCTATGGACTCCGGAGTATTGACTAGATTAAGGGCTAATATTCTCCACCGCATGTCAGCACAAAGAGGGACGAATCAAGGAAAAGGTAGCATCGCACATTATTACTCATGGACAAATCGATCAAGACTTGTTTGCACAATCAAAACCTGCAGAAAATTAACGAATTTGGAATAAAAGCTCACTTACCAAGAATAGAAGAAGAAGAAGAAGATAATGATGATAATTATTAGAGTAGCTTATTTAGTGTTTATCCCACATTGACTAGCTAAGTAATGTTTCTAGTCATCTCATAATATAAATAAAGGTCTCGTGTGATAGGGTCAGTTAACACCCTACACTTCTTTCTCTCTCAACAACATGGTATCAGAGCATCGTCTGATTCCACCATGATCCCATCTTCAACCATCATCATCATCATCTTCACGGTGATTTGCTCGAGGAGGTCTATATGGAGCAACCTCCTGGGTTTGTTGCTCAGGGGGACCGTTCTCAGATTTGTCATCTTCGCAAAGCCTTATATCGTCTGAAGCAGTCCCCTTGAGCTTGGCTAGGTTGGTTTAGTGATGCTGTGCTGCAGTTTGGTATGCGTCAATCCCATTCGGATCACTCTGTCTTTTTCAGACAGCCAGAACATGGGAAAATAGTGTTGATTGTGTATGTGGATGACATCATCATTACTAAATATGATCAGCCAGTCATTGATAAGTTGAAGCAGTTATTACAGCGTCGGTTTCATACTGAAGACTAGGGTAAGCTACGGTACTTCTTGGGTATTGAGGTAGCAAGATCCAAGGATGGAATTAGTTTGTCCCAACAGAAGTATGCATTGGATATTCTTGACGAGACAGGTTTATTGAGAGCGAAACCTGTGAAGACCCCAATGGATCCTAATGTGAAACTTTGTTTTGAATTATCTTACCAATACACGTCCTGATATCTCATTCGTTGTTAGTATGGTGAGTCAATTTATGTCACTTCCTCGGCTTCCACACTAGGAAGCTTGTCCTGGACGTGGTCTTGAGGCTCATCCTGGACGTGGTCTATTTTATCGGTCTAACGGTCATTTGCATGTTGAAGCCTTTGCCGATACTGATTGGGCAGGATCACCATCTGATACACAGTCCACTACTGTGTACTGTACTTTTGTTGGAGGCACTTTTGGTTACATGGAAAAGCAAGAGACAAAAGGTTGTCGCAAGATCCAGCGTAGAAGCAGAGTATCAAGCCATGGCACACACATCTTGTGAGATTGTATAGTTGAGAGCTTTACTCGAGGAGTCAGGTTTTGGTGTGGAGTAACCTATTCTTATGTATTGTGATAATCGACCGACAATAGCCGCAATACATATTGCTTCAAATCCGGTATTCAATGACAGAACGAAACGTATTGAAGTAGATTGTCACATTGTTCGTGAGAAGATAGATGGTGGTGTGTTGTCTACTCCGTTTGTTTCTACAGGAGCCCAGTTGGCTGATATATTCACCAAACCATTGTTTAAACCCCGTTAGAGTTAAGATGTAACAAGTTGGGGTTTTGTGATATTTATACTCCAGCTTGAGGGGGGGTGTTAGAATAGCTTCTTTAGTGTTTGACCCACATTGGCTAGCTAAGTAATGTATTTAGTCATCTCATAATATAAATAAAGGTCTCGTGTGTTAGGATTAGTTAACACCCTACACTTCTTCTCTCTCTCAAACAACAATAATGTTGGAAGTAAGGAGAAGAAGAAGATGATGATAATCATGATCATGATAGTGCAAGTTCAAAAGCCTATAGATTTACTATACTTTTTGTTGTTTATATCATCACTTAAGCTAAATGCCATCCAACTTTAACTCTCACAAAGCTTCAATCCTTATTATTTGTTTTCGAGTATAGGCCCAACTCAATTCTTATAATCTACAGGCCATATTATTTGGAAGAGTCCACCATGATGTCTTTTCTTACCAACACAACGAACAATATCAGGGCTCATCTTAACCTTTTAAATTTTGAATCTGTTTTTCTTTCTTCGTCCTCTACCAAGACTTCATCAAGAAGGGAACCCTAGCCAATTTGTGCTTCCTAGTTCACAAATTGAGAGAAACTTACCTAGTTCATGAGGGCTTTGTGTTAGAGAAAAGGTACCAAGTTTTTTTTTTTGATCGGCAAGAGAGACAAGTTTGTTGGATAGCATTTCCACCATCTCTCCTAAATTCAATTGGTGTTAAGAAGGTCTTCAATAAAGTCTTTTATGGTAAATTCAATTGGTGTTAGGAAGGTCTTCAATAAAGTCTTTTATGGTATATGATATCGCACACGCAAGTCTATTTTTAGCACAGTCGCAGGGAGTGGCATTGTGTAACCAAATCCATGGGGAGCACTCTGGGCCCAACAATCCCTCGCTCACGATGACGCTCCCGCAACTCATATACCACTTGTCGGACCGCTCTTCCACCATTTCTCCTAAAACCAATTGGTGTTATGGAACGGCTTCAATAAAGTCTTGGGTAAATAGCAAAAACACCCCCTCATCTATCCCCGTTTTGCAGAAACACCCCCTCATCTATAAAAATAAGTACTCACACCCCTTCATCTATGAACCGTTAGCAGGGACACCCCCTCCGCGTCATTTCCATCCAAATCCTTAACAGAATTGGATACAATTACGTGATTGTCCCTCTCTCTTATTAGGGCAAACACCCAAACACTTTCCATCTCTTCTCCAACTCTATCAAACACAAGCCAAAACGTCTGCACTTCTCCCTTTCTTGATTTCTCGATGAAATCGAAGGCCATCAAACCCAAACCCAAACGGTAATCAATCTCTGACCTCTTCCAACTTGTTTTATACCCCTTATACTTTTTCAGGGTCAATGGAGGAACCCAATGTCACCATTCTTATACATTTTGAGGGAAAACTGGTGGAAAAACCCCAAGTGTCTTACACTGGTGGAAGGGTTGCAACATCAAGGGTAAACAATAATAGGTTCACATATGTTGATTTACTTGACACAATTGAGTTATTGGGTTGTTCCAGACAAGTCTTTTATACAAACACCACAGAACAATGGTAATTTAGTTCAGATTAGTGGGGCAGGGGCTGAAATAGATGATAGACCCAAGGAGGGGGAGAGAGAGAGAGAGAATAAAAGATAGACCCAAAATCTGGGTTGGACGTCTGTTATATAGAAGCAAGAGTGGAGAGAAATTTTTCCTCCAAAATGAGAGGGTCTATGAGTCTCAAAATATGTTGTAATCCATTTTCCATCCAAAAAATGGACGGAAATGACGCGGAGGGGGTGTCCCTGGTAACGGTTCATAGATGAAGGGGTGTGAGTCCTTATATTTATAGATGAGGGGGTATTTCTGCAAAACAGTGATAGATGAGGGGGTGTTTTTGTTATTTAGCCTAAAGTCTTTTATGGCATTCGAAATTGTACCCGCAAGCCTGTTTTTAGAGAGGTCGCAGGGGGTGGCATTGTGTAACCAAATCCATGGGGGCACTCTGGGCCAAAGAAAGTAATAATTGAAGAATTTTGAGAGGTAAGTCGTTCTCCTCAAACGTGATTTCTATGAGTTTGTGGGTAGTATGGTGATTAGAGGGTGAACTATTGCATCTCCATGTAGGAATTTCATGAATTGAGCAGATTTGGGTTTTGCTTGCACCAAATCAGTTGTAACTTGCATAATTGCCATGAATTCTGTATTTTAAACCTTCACCACATGTTGATGTTGAAGAACAGATGCGGGTGCTATTAGGTTGGTTCAATTCATGTTTTGGGGCTAGTTTTTGCTAATCCCGCATAGAACCTGACAGCACCGTCGTACTTTGGGAAAGCAGCCATATCTCCTTGCTCGGGACTTGGAATCACACATCGTTTGTTTTGTTAGAAACTAGACACAATGAGCTTTCCAAACATACAGCCCCTGCACTGTGATGTGTCCTAGCAATAACAGCTTTTCATTTTAAGTAATCATGTGATGAGTTTGGTACACACCCTATTCCTACCCATGATTGACCCAGTAAATGACATTAATGAAATCACTTTCCACAAATATTGCACTCAGCCTCCTAATAAAAACAACAGTTGTCTTATATCATATATTGTGAAGGATGCAGGATATTATAGCTTCTCTAGCGCTATGCGACATGGGCTGTTATAGCCTTATTCTAGCACAAGCTATAAATTTCACTTTCCAATGGTCCAGTTTAAACAAGGACTATATTTACTTATGGTTTAGCAATCCATTTTAATTCATCTCTATCATGATGCGACCCACATGTGACATCTCATTTGGCAATTTGTGAAAAAACAAAAAGAGAGAGAAGAAAAATCATTCGCACTAGTGGAGCAACATTGCTTGTCAATAGCACTTTGACGTAGATTACATACATATTTAGTTATTGAACCATTGATAGATTTCTCGTTGATCTTCTACTTTGTAGTTGCTAAAATATTAGAACAATCGACAGAAACCAACATGGAGTGACTCAACTATTAAGCTACCAATTGTCCCAAAAGCTCAAGCTGTTAGGAAATTGGCCTAACAATGTATATCAAGCTATCTAACACCCTCCCCCACGTGCAACCTTGCACATGGAGATACAAACAGCCATACATATTGCGAAAGAATGCAAAGGGAAGAAACATAATGCAGAACAAATATTGCAAACCAAGAGACTTGAACCCAAGACCTCTCGCTACTAGAGCTCTGATACCATGTTAAGCTACCAATTATCCCAAAAGCTTAAGTAGTTGGGAAATGGGCCCAAGAATGCATGTCAAGCGATCTAACATCAACACACAAAAATAGGTGACGTTAATTTTGTTGGAAAAGAAATAAAGAGGAGATAAATGTACGCCCAGAGGAAGATAGCTACCCAATAATCTCCCTATTCTATATATAATATAGAAAAAGAAATTAGTGAGATGAAAGAGTTACCAAGAGACCCAATGCAATGCCTTTGGTACAACAACGGAAGACCCAAATCTCTCATGCAAGGACCGAACGCAATCTAGAATTGTTCTCCAGTTCACATAGCCAAATCCCCGATCCAGCCCACCATTGCAATACCTCTAATTGGTCACAAAACACATTCATCCTTTCTTTTAGTTGTCTCATCCTATGTCACCTAGACCTTTTTAAATGTAAGAAGACGTACACTTGGCTACGCCTATGGGAAATGCTTGACTTTTTCAATTGGACATATCGTAGGAAGCCATTTTACTAATTTGAGTTGATCCCACACTTGGGACAAATATAGGATGTGTTTGACATTTTTAGTCAGACATACACTATGGAAGCTTATTTAGGACTATCAACTATGCAAGAGCCAAGATTCCATCTCAGAGGTGGCACCCAAAATCAATTTTCTCCCTCCCTCCGCCCCACAAAGATGGTCTATTATGAAACGACGTGCAATTTTGGATAAAAAAATTCGATTATTTCTTTAATTTTGTGTCAAGAAATGTAAGAAATCATGCACGGAAGTGCTTTTTATTTTTATTTGAAAATTGGAGGTTTTTGGTAGTGAATTATCTTTAGGGGTAGAGGGCATAATTAGTATAAAAAAAAGGTACAAGTGTTCTAAGATTAAATGATTTTTAATACCCGAAAGGATACACATTTTCATGGGTTAGTCATCCATCAACATACTTAATACCCAAATATTACACACTTTCATGGATTAATCACCCATCAATATGCTTAACACCAAAAAATAACACACACATTTTGGAAAATAACAATGCTCGTCATACAAAAAAAATGCTTTTTTCAGATCAGGGATGGCATGTGCCACCTCCCCCTCCTCTCTTGAGCTCCTTCTCTGACTATGCTAGAACACTTAAAATGAAAGTATGAAATGACATATGGCTCCTTATAAACCCTATCTATATTATTAAATCCTTCCAATATAAAGAAATGTGAAATTTGTTTGTACCTGCATCTTTAGCTTGGGAGTTAGATGAATAAATTACCACACCCAAGACCCATACCCAAGTCCGAGTACCAAAGGTCTTGTTAGAATAGTTTGAGAATAAGTTTGTCCCACATCGGGTAATTTAGTTGTGTAATAGAGCATGAGATAATATAAATAAACGTTGTGTGTCGTAAGGTTAATCAACACCTTACACATTTCTTTCTCTCTCTTCTAAATAACATGGTATCAGAGCCACCCTTAACCCAAACCCTAACCCATCACCAACCCTAGTCATCAGCCACCCACTACTGACGTCATCAACCCTACATCATCATCACACTCATCGTTTTCACCCATACAAACCCTAATCGACCAAACCCAGACCCAGAATCGATCAAACCCAATTCGTTTTACCCCTGGAAAACCTAAATCGAGACCTAAAACCCTCAAATCGACCCTCAATTCGACCATAAAACTCTTAATCGACCCTCAATTCCATCTGTCAACCCAAAATCGACACCCAAAACCACCATAGAAACCCTAAACCGACCAACAAACCCTAACCTGACCAAAATCGACCCTAAATTGATCTCCTATCTAAGTCGAAACCCTAGTTCGAACCTAGTCTGTTACTTTCGAGTCTCATAAAGTAGATTTCGATCCTGTTTGTTTGATTTCGAGTTCCACAAAGTGGGTTTCCAACTGTCTATTGCTGCTCGATCTACCCCCAACTGATTTCGAGTTCAATCAGACTCGAAATAGGACTATTGCTGCTCGAGTTCATCATGTCTCTACTGTCGATTGGTGCTCTCTGGATGATGTCGTTGTTCTCTCAATTTGTAGCTGTTGATTTGCTGGTTCTGGTATGATTTTTTGTTGGTGTTTGATTGGGTTGTTTGATGTCAGCAGAGGCAGATATTTCGTTGTTTGATTAATTGGACCACCAGATTTGTTTCGTTCAGTTCGATTAGTTGTTTATCTTAGTTCAGGAGATTAGTAGTTTGTTGATTGATTTAGTTGCTGGTGGTTAGTTCTCTGGGATTTGTTGGCAACATGTCTGAAGAAAAATCTACTTCTGCAATTGGTTCTAGTTCTGGTTCTATCATCATTGGTAGTTCTTCTGGCTCTTCTCGACGTCGTGAGAAGGATTCCATTACTTCCATTCTTTTGAATGGCAACAATTATCCTATTTGGTCTCGTGCTGTCAAAGTTTATTATATGGGTGAGAGGAAATTTCGTTATTTGACAGATGGTCCTCCAAACAAAGATGCTAAGGATTATAGTGATTGGGAAGCTGAGGACTGTCATATTCGGGTTGAGTTGTGGAATAGTATGGAACCTCAGATCAGTGGCCCTCTGTTTTACCTTGATACTGCCAAAGAAGTGTGGGATCGGGTTGCCAGGATGTATTCTGGTGTTAATAATCTTCGTCGTACATATGATCTCCATCACCAGTTCTTTTCTCTGTCATTGAGTACTGGATCGTTGGAGGACTACTATGCCAGATTTCGGGGTATTTGTGAAGAACTCCGGGTTTATGAGCCTATCTCCAGTGATCCTCAGGTTATGGCGCGTCAGCATGAGCGTTTGGAGGTCGCTCGATTTATATATGGTTTGCCGTCATTTTATGATCCAGTTCGGTCTCAGATACTGGGAGAGCGGGAGTTGCCCTCTCTCGATGAGGTGTTTAGTCGTCTTCGCCAGGTTTCTGTCTCAGATGCTGTTTCTCAGTCACCATCTGATCGTTCTGCTTTAGCGTCAGTGGGTTCTGGTGTTTTTGGGTCGAGTAATGGCCGTGGTCGCGGCCATGATTCTGGGTTCAGCAGTCGAGGTCGTGGTGATCGCAATTCTGGTGGTTATAATTCGGGTAACAGTTATGGTGGTCGTGGTGATTCTGGGTTTAGTGGTCGAAGTTCGACTCGCGGTGGCAGTAGTAATAGTCGAGGTAGTTCTGGTCGCAGTGGTTCTAATCGTGGCCGTGGTACTCGAGTGTGTACCCATTGTGGGGGTACAAACCATACAGTAGACTATTGTTACAGGCTTCATGGTTATCCCCAGGCTCATCAGGTTGCTCATTCTGAGGACTCTGGACAGTATACTCAGCCTTCGGCCGACAGTAGGGTGACTATATCAGCAGAGGAGTACCAGCAGTACCAGCTTCTTCTGTCCACTCAGCCTTCCGCTACTGCAGCTTCTTCTTCCACAACTACGTTTGCTCAGACAGGTTCCTCTGTTGCTTGTGTTGCATCTTCTTCTTCTCCTTGGGTTATTGATTCTGGTGCTACTAATCATATGACTGGTACTTCTACTATTTTGTCTAATTGTCAATCCATTGGTCTCAAATCTCATGTTACCTTAGCAGATGGTTCTACCACTGAGGTTACTGGGTTGGGATCTTTCCCTGTCTCTTCATCTCTTACTTTGAATTCTGTTTTACATGTACCTCGCTTACCTTTTAATCTCATGTCTGTTAGTCAACTTACAAAATCCTTAGATTGTTCCGTCACATTTCTTCCTCATGGTTGTGTGTTTCAGGATCTCAAGACGGGGAGGAAGATTGGTGGCGGCACTGAGCGTGGTGGCTTGTATTACCTGACCAATAATAACTCTTCTCTGCCAGTTGCCTTTCAGTCATCAGAGTCTGCCTATCAACAACACTGTCGACTTGGTCATCCATCCCTCCAGAATTTGAAACGTCTAGTGCCATCATGTGGGTCTCTTAAAGAATTGAAATGTGAAGTTTGTGAGTTTAGTAAACATCGTAGAATAACTTTTTATCCTAGAGTTGAGCGTCGGGTGTCCAGTCGTTTTCAGCTAGTGCATTCAGACATTTGGGGGCCTATTTCTGTGCCCAATATTTTTGGTTTCAAGTATTATGTTATCTTTGTTGATGATTTTTCCCGTATTACATATCTTTATCTTATGAAAGCGCGGTCTGAATTAAAGACTATTTTTCAGTCTTTTTATATGGAAATAAAAACTCAGTTTAATACCTGCATTCGTATGTTTCGTTCCGATAATGCACGTGAATATTATCATACTCTTTTGTCTCAATTTTTTGATGATCATGGTGTTATTCATCAGTCGTCTTGTGCTCGAACTCCACAACAAAATAGAGTTGCCGAACGCAAGATTCGACATCTGTCTGAAGTTATGCGTGCCATGTTATTTCAAATGCAAGTTCCTAAGTCTTACTGGAGCGATGCGGTCCTTACCGCTTGCTATTTAATTAACCGTATGCCTTCTACTGTTCTTGGAGGTCAGGTTCCCCATGACGTCTTGTTTCCCGGTCAACCTCTCCACCCATTACCACCCCGGGTATTTGGGTGCACATGTTATGTTCATGAATTGGACCCTGACCGGAGCAAACTCGATCCTCGGTCCATTAAATGCATTTTTCTAGGGTACTCTCGTACTCAGAAAGGGTATAAATGTTACTCTCCTTCTTTGCGTCGTCATTTTGTGTGTGCAGATGTCACATTTAATGAGTCACTTCCTTTTTATGTGGAGTCTGTCCCTACCAATGATTTGTTTGCATCTGAGTCTGTGTTCCCTATAGCCGTTCCGTCTCACCCAGCACCATCTCACCCAGAACCATCTCCACCAGCACCATCTCAACCTTTGCAGGTGTATATTCGTCGTCCCAAACCTCCACCAGGTAACCCTCCACCAGTACCATCTCAACCAGAGCCAGCCCCGCCAGCAGCGCCATCTCAGCCTACTCCTCCATCTTCCCCCCCGTTGCGCGATCCGGTTACAGATGATCGTCCTATTGCTCTCCGTAAAGGTATTCGGTCGTGTACTACACATCCTATTGCTCGGTTTGTTTCCTATGATCATCTCTCTCCGTCTCTTCGTGCTTTTACTGCTTCTGTATCTTCCATTTTTGTTCCTAACACTGTCCAGGAGGCCTTATCTGTCTCTAAGTGGCGGCATGCTATGGAAGAAGAGATGTCTACTCTTCATCACAATGGTACTTGGGAGTTGGTTCCTCTTCCTGCTGGTAAGACTACTGTTGGCTGTCGTTGGGTATTCACTGTCAAGTATCTTCCTCATGGCACTGTTGAGCGCTATAAAGCTCGCCTTGTTGCTAAAGGCTACACTCAAACTTATGGTGTTGATTACTCGGAGACCTTCTCTCCGGTTGCCAAACTTGGTTCTGTTCGCATCCTTATTTCACTTGCTGCAAATCTTGGTTGGCCATTATTTCAGCTGGATGTCAAGAATGCTTTTCTCCATGGGGATCTCCAGGAAGAAGTTTATATGGAGCAACCACCAGGGTTTGTTGCTCAGGGGGAGCGTAATCAGGTTTGTCGGCTTTGCAAAGCTCTCTATGGGCTTAAGCAGTCTCGAGCGTGGTTTGGAAAGTTTAGTGATGCAATTATTCGATTTGGCATGTGTCGCAGTCAATCTGACTATTCATTGTTCTCTCGCACTTCTGATCGAGGAAAAGTATTGTTAATAGTCTATGTGGATGATATTATAATTACTGGTGATGATCAACACGGTATTGATGAGTTAAAGACTTTCTTACATCAGCAGTTTCATACCAAGGATTTGGGCACACTTCGGTACTTCTTGGGTATTGAAGTGGCACGATCCAAGGAGCTTATCACAGAGGAAGTATGCGTTGGATATTCTTGAGGATACTGGATTATTGGGGACCAGGCCTGTTGAGACTCCTATGGATCCCAATGTTAAATTATATGTGGATCAGGGGGAGCTACTTTCTAACCCTGATCAGTATCGCCGGTTAGTTGGTAAGCTCAATTATCTTACGATTACTCGTCCGGATATTTCGTTTGCTGTTAGTTTGGTGAGTCAGTTTATGTCTGCTCCTCGCCATCCACATTGGGAGGCGGTTCTCAGAATTGTGAAGTATCTTAAGTTACATCCAGGACGAGGCTTGCTTTATCGATCTAGTGGACATCTACGCATTGAGGCGTTTACTGATTCTGATTGGGCAGGAGGACCCTCTGATAGGAAATCCACTACCGGGTATTGTGTCTTTCTTGGCGGTAATCTTGTCAATTGGAAGAGTAAGAAGCAGACAGTGGTCGCCCGATCCAGTGCAGAAGCAGAGTATAGAGCAATGGCACATACGACATGTGAAGTTGTGTGGTTGCGATCACTTCTAGAGGAGATAGGGTTCACTGTGCAGTTGCCTATGCCTTTGTATTGTGATAATCAAGCAGCTATCCACATTGCTTCTAATCCGGTATTCCATGAAAGAACTAAGCATATCGAAGTTGATTGTCATTTAGTGCGTGAGAAGTTGACTAGTGGTGTGATAGCTACTCCGTATGTGTCTACCGGTGCTCAGTTAGCTGACATATTTACTAAGTCATTGTTTAAACCACGGTTAGAAGTGTTATGTAACAAGCTGGGACTTTATGATATTTATTCTCCAGCTTGAGGGGGAGTGTTAGAATAGTTTGAGAATAAGTTTGCCCCACATCAGGTAATTTAGTTGTGTAATAGAGCATGAGATAATATAAATAAACGTTGTGTGTCGTAAGGTTAATCAACACCTTACACATTTCTTTCTCTCTCTTCTAAATAACAGGTCTCATGCGGATAGTTATGGGCCAAACGAATGTTCATTTTGTGAACAACTTATGTTCAATGGAGGGTTTCACTAGGGCATGGCTAGACACGTGCCCCTAGCTTTACATGATCATATCGATACTCAGATAAATGAAGGTATTTTTCCTTTTACCCCAGTGGAGTAGAAAAGTGTGTTAATCCTAACTCATAAAATCCCCAAGCATTTTAAATCGTTCTCTATTCTTTCTCATTTTTTTCTCACTTCTTCTAAATTCGCTTTAGTATCACCTTATATTGATAATTGACAAGATCTAATTTTGAATTTTCCCAACTATATGATTTAGTGTTGCGCACCCTTGGCCAAAATCCTTGCTCCACCTCGGCTTATGTCAAGAGAAATACTCCTAATTCTAAAACAGAACTCAAGGAATTATACTATAATCAACTACTACAAATTCATAGTACAAAAATGCAAAAGGCATTTCACTGACCAAGTGAACTTCAAATCTACGAGCAGCTCATTGTTAAAAATCTTCATCTTAAAAAGCAGTCAAAATCAATAAAAATAGTAGCTGGTGTGTTTGTTTTACATATCAATTGTGCTGGTGCTGAAATATGAATACTTCGCAAAACAAGGCAAAAAGGATAGGTTTTTGTTAACAAAAAATAAATCTTAACAGAAAAGAGAGAGGTCAGAACTTGGGATTGTGTAGTATGAAGGATATGATCATAAACTTAACAAAAAACAGAAGAAATTCTAATCCTTCCCAGCTTGAAACAATTTGATTTACTACTTCAGCCACATTTCCAACAAGATAATTATTAATGAATACAATACCGAAATAAAAAATAAAAACCTTAGGAGGGTGAGATGATAATGATTTACCTGGAGAGCTAAAATCCGATCTTCAACGGTGTCTTTAACAGTCATCCGTGAGACAGTTACTGGACGAGTCTGTCCAATTCTATGAGCTCGGTCAATGGCCTGATCTTCAGTAGTTGGATTCCACCAAAGATCCAGAAGAATAACATGACAAGCAGCAACCATGTTTAGACCAAGGTTTCCTGCCTTTAGTGACATCAGCATAACAGTTACCTGCAATGCATTCGACATATTATTGATAAATAAGTAGCCAAAAGAAGCTAAGCTAAATAATCTGTGCCATCAGTTAGTCGCAGCATAGTTCCAGATGAAACCACAGGGAACATAGTTCTACAACAGCAACTTTCAGAGTAGGATTCGATTCCCTAACATAGATGTCAAAAACTGTGGGAAGCGAAATACGATACAAGCATCATATGATTAGACACGTAATTCAAGATTAAAGGCATTGGTCAATGTGGGGAAAGTAGTTCATGGCAAGTATTGCAAGCAGTCAACCCAATCAATTGTGCAAATTTAATTGAAAATTTTCAAGTTATTTCTTTATTTATGTTTATGAAGAACTCATCCCAACATCCTTTGGAATTAAAATAAGGTTTTTGAGTAATCCATTACACTTAAAAACTTGTTTTTACGCACTTATCTTTCTTTCAGATGATTTGAAAATTTCACAGAAAAAACTGCAACCATTTTCTATTTTTAGAGTAACTTCTGCATAGGATGAAGCTCTTTGATGTTGCCTGTTTTACACTCATTGTTTGGGCATTTAAGGTTGTTTCTTAAGTTCCCACAACATGGTACGTTTATGTTCTCCTTGATCTCATTAAAGGAAATGATAAAAGCATATGTTTACACCAAGTTAATTTGCGGTAGAACCCTCAGGATCCGTTGTGTCTGTGTCCAATTCCAACAACCTCAAAAATATTTTATAATATACGTTTAGAAATAACACAAATCTGGGGAAATAGTTATAACCCATCACATAAGTTAACAACTAAAACGAGCAAGTTCAAGTCACATTTTAGGCTTTAGAGTGTTAGTGTTCACAAACATCTTACTAGAAATCCAATAAGTAGAATGCTGCCAAAAGAAGTTGGCTATTTCTTTTTTCACAATTTTTAGATAGGAGGGAAACCTCAGGATAGGTGTTAAATTCTTTCACAGCCCTGTCTCTTGCAACCAGAGTCATTGTCCCATCAAGCCTCCTGTATTTTATAGAATTCTGATTCAAAGATTCTTCCATCAAATCCAGCATGCTAGTCCACTGAGAGAAAATAATAGTTTTAATTGGAGCTTCAGTTTCTGAGTCCAAGTCTATTGTTGCAGGGCTAACACCCGAATACGAAGAATCACCATTGCATCGCACCAAATCATGTGATTCTGAAATTGGTCTCTTTGATTTTACGTGTGACTGAAGAATCTCAATAACAGCTCGAATTTTAGAAGAACTGTACTCATTCTTCAATACTATAGATTTCTCCGGGAACTCGGAGGAAGCCAGGGCACTGCTATCAGGATCCTCAGAGATACAACTCCTTAAGGTAGCTTTGGAAAATACAGCATTGGAACCAATTTGTTCCTTGCATTTATGTGCAGGACACATATTGTCATCTCCAGTCAAACATTCCGATACGCACTGATAACAGAAGACATGTCCACACGTAGTAATAACTGCATCTTCAGGTGGATCCTGGAGATAAATCAGATGGTAGGAAATTTGGTTAAGCGGGTGCCATATACTATACGCTATGTTTCCTAGTAATCATCAGATACGACCACCATTTCATATTTGAGAAGGAAGCCGGAAAAAATGAGCAAGCAGTAAAAGAAAGAGTTCCAAAACTGAAGGAGACCAAACCAAAATATCATCTGCAAATATTAGTCACCCTTGAATGGAAGACGGACTAAAAAAATTTAGTTCTTAACTTCATAAACCAAAAAGCAAAAATAAGGAAAATGTCAGATCGCCGGCAAAATGATTTGAAATAGCACCATGAGAGAGCACGAATCAACCACATTAGTGAAAGGTAATATTCCTCTGAACAGTTGGCTAAATATCCTAGCAAACCCTTTGCAGGCGTTTTTCCAAATTCCAAATAACCAGCTTCCAAAAATACCAGCAGAAGGTTACCAAGGAACTAGCCTAAACTTGGGGAAACCCGATTTTGAAGTTTCAGAGACTTCTACAGGAACAGAATTTTGATGCCCCTCTGTCAATCATTTCCCTATCGCTAGGAAGAATGCTGCACAAGACAAGCTATTAACCAAGTGTCCCACAATGCAAGTCAAGCTACTATTACCCCACAACACTACCAGCTGTCATCCTATTCACAGTTGCACTTTTCATTGCAAGCACAAAGAGCAAGCTTTCCAACAAAATATAGGAGCATGACTTATAAACTCCATATAAGTTCAGGCAGATAGGCATCCCTTCTCATGCAAGTCCGTCGCAAGGAATATTGACATGCTAGAAGAACTTATGCTCAAGGTACACATCATTCTTTGAAAGATGACATCATATTTAGCAATCGTCAAGACCATTCTGATTTCATACAGGAGCTAGAAATTCAATTTGTTCATCTCTCTTCGAAATAAGCAGCATATACCAACCAAAGAACAGAAATCATAGTAAAGTAACCAATTAAGGTAATAAAAGAAAAAAGGTGTCCTAAGAGCAGAAAACTTCTCAACAATATGTTATTAAAAGTTAATGTCATGTAAGACAAGAATGAAAACTCACACTGCATAATTGACATATGGCCAAGGAAGTATCCACTACGTTCAATAAATTGACAAGCCTATCCCTAGGAAGTCTTTTTGCTGTCTCCAACGAGTCTCTTTCAACGGGATCAGAATTAAATCCTTTGACTAGTAGCGGGTGGTCACAAGCCTGACGAAGGCGCAGAAGCATCAACAGAATGTTCGCATAGTTTTGATTCAAAGTTCCAGCAGCAGCATATGCCTGCAAGACAAATTTATCAGGTCCACAAATATCATAATGGAACTCAGCAAAGAGTAGTATAAATAGATTCATTCTTAAAAGTTCACAAAACAGTTCTTAATGTCTAGCTTGCCCATTTACTTCATGTCATTGTTTGTCTTCCTGCAGTAGCAATGACGTTGTAGAACCTTAAGAGGGAATTCTTATGGGGACGTTTGGTGTAGGAGTAGAAGTGTCATCTAATGTATTGGACATTTTTTCCGATTAAAGGGGGTTTAGGGGTGATGAGGTTTGTGTACCAGGCGTTCTTGAGGACGTGGCTATGGAAATGTGTGCGTGAGAGGGACAGACGGTGGACGAAAGTTGTGGTTGCAAAATATGGGAGCAGGTGGGGGAGAGTTGATATTTGAATAATTTATTCCTTGGGATAGACCTCTGAAGGGATATTATGATGGTTGGGGTGTTTCTGTGAACTATGGAAGAAGGGTTCAATTTTAGGACCATGCAACGTTGGGGGAGATGAGGATTGAGGGAGATATTTCCCACTACGTACAAAACTGTCATCAACAGGAAAGCTTTAGTTAGTGACTATCCCGTGGCTTGGGATATCAATATTCGTTGGGCAATCTACGATTGAAAGGTGGAACTATTATTGAACATTCTGGAAAGAATCTATGGTCAGGGACTCAGGGGGGATAGGGTTTATACAGGAACAGGGTTAGCTGGATCGCAGATTGCTGCTGTATGTGGAACGGGATCATGTAATGCTATACCCTTGGAACATGGAATGGTGGGGGCAGGCTTCTTCGGTTCATTTGTTTGGAAAGAAATTAGTTCATTTTGAACACAGAATAGTTTTCGGATTGGTTTAGTACTAGTAGCATCTATGTATGATACTCTACCTATCGAATCAGTAATGGGTTTAATTTATGAGGTCTTTTTTGTTATATGGCAATGCATTTATCATCTGTGCGTTTTTTACAATGGGATAGCTGGAATCTTCATTCCAATTCGCTAAGAATCACCGATTCGAATAGTTCGAACTGGATCACAATTCGTAACCCCCACAGCGAATTGTATAACCCTGGATAGAAACTTTTAGCGGTGGAACTCTATTTCTTCGAAGTCCCTTCAGGTAAAGACATTTTAATAGGAGTTGAGCGAAGAAACACCATCCTCCCTCAGCAAAAAGTTGGCAGATCCATGCCACTGAGGCAGCCATCTTTGTGTAGTGCACGCGGCCTGAGGAAAGATTTTCACCATCCACAACAATATTTGCTGTCATAAGATATCATGAAATTGTATTACATGGGTAAGAAGGATGCCAAATTGGTGTCTCATCTTCTTATCCAGTGTCTCGCGGCTTGAGAAATTTGAACCTCGGTTCTTTTTTTGGCCCAATCTAGCTTCGATCGTCCCAGATGGAGTGCTATTGTTGCAAGAGGCTTGGAGAGGTATAATGTCAGAAAAGAGGAGGAAAATGATGGCATTTTATCTCATCTTAACTAATCTAATTTGGACTCTTTGGCATGAAAGGAATTGATGACATCTAGTATTTTAGGAAAATTGGGATTCGGGCGGTTGTAATCCTTCTTTCGATCAATTTCTTGAGATATCAATCTTTTGATACATACAGGAAGTAAAGGGTATTTTTGTTTGTGGCCTATTTTCAAAAACGGGTGGCATTCCCTTAATGCCTTCATCTATGAGATATGAGATAGCCTAAATTAAATTCAATGTTGCAATAATATATTTATGAATTTACTAAACTTAGTCAATTATATAGCTCTTGACATAGCAGAATGGAGAAAATAGATCATGTCGATGACCCACTTGATTGGGAGACGATGCTCAATTTGTTCTGGCTCGGATAGGCATATACTACTGCTAGTAGTTCAGATTGGAGGCTCTATCTGTATTTCATATTATGCACAGCAGGATTTTGCTCATACATTTGGATGACGTCGCCAAGAACAGAGAACCAAATAAACAGAACTGACGAATACCAAATTCCATTATAACGTTCACAAATTCCATTCTAGGAGTACTAGTTGAAGTGCTCAAAAAGGGGGCAATTACAAGAAATTCCCCTATGATTCTTTGAGCTTCTTTCTCTTTTCCTTCTTTGATCATACCAAGGGAATTACAAGAAATTTCTCTATGATTCTTTGAGCTTCTTTCTCTTTTCCTTCTTTGATCATACCGAAGGATGGGGTTGGTTGTATCTGGCTTATCCTTGTCTAGTACTCTTGACAGTACCTCTATGAAAAACAAGCAAGCATGCAAGTTACATCTGCATATTTATCTGACTCCAGAAACCCATAAAGTTCTATGCGGCAAGCAATTAGCAGCAGCGTACTTGTTAATTACAGCGAAGAATCAGCAAAAACCAACCTAGTTACAAAGAGAGGATCAACTAGTGCATAGAGTATAACATGTTTATTTTTCCACACTAAGCTTCATGTATTCCATGCAAATGATATCTGCCATCAGGTCATTTGATCAACAAATGATTCTTAGGATCAAAAGCTGAGAGCGCATTGCCTAACCAAGTATAACTTAATCCTTACCTTACATCCAGCACAAGCATTCTCAAGCTCCCTCAAGAAAAATATAAAACACGAAGAAAAGGGAAAATAAAACAAAACCAAATAAACAGTAAATAAGTAACCAAAAAAGAGAGGAGCACCTTGAATTGTGAGCGTGAATCGGATTCCAATTTTGCATAGAAAGCCCGCTCTTCAGGAGAGAAATCCACCTTAGTCAAGTGTATTCTTTTAGGAGGTAAGTTAATTATAGGCTCTCCATCAATTAATGTGCCTGGGACACACAGGCAGGTGGTGATCAGCAACAAATAAAAATGAATGATAATTACATTCTAGTAATGGAATGTACACATCTGATTGGGAAAAAAAATTACCAACAAGAGAAGTTGGAAAGTTATCACCAACCCAAAATTCAGGAAACGCAAAATCACATTCACGAGTGGCATGCAGATAATTAGCTAATTACAGGAAACTGACCAATGAAGCAACAGAACCAAACTGGATAAGGGAAAATTACCAGGATAATACTTCTTAATTAGTCAGCATTTAAAAAGAGGTTCACAATATCCAACACTATATGTCGTCAAACATACAATTCTCTCGTCATTCCACAAAAGAATTTTAAATTGGAACACAAAATCATAGACATTAGAAGACCCCACAGAAAAGAAAACCCGAATTGCGAGCACCCGCCACCCAGGAACTGAGAATAAATAATGTAGGAAATCAACTTGCTCGTGATTTTCTCATTAAATTATTAACCAGAAACATCCATAAAGCAGAAAGTCTCCCAGTACAAGAATTCATGAGGCTTAAAAAAGATCTCTACCCACTTTTCCAATGCCTCACCCTGAAATTTCAACCATTGAAAATTTGTGAGCCAGCAGGTATCGCCCTCTAAAAACCTATGCTGATAACTCTTTCCAACACGTGGCCAATTTCATCAGAAATTATTCCAGCCTTAATTGGGCAGAGCAACTCTACTAAGTATAGCAGAGAGAACTTTTAACATACTGTAAACTCAAACTCGAACTTCAGCTCCAATCCTCAGCCCCACACTATTGGCTACCAGTCTTGGTTGATGATTTTTCTGGATTGTTATGCTTCGCTTTACCCTGACCCCGGAATGTCAATCTTTGGGTGCAATAATAATAATTGGTTAATGGATAAAATGCTTTGTCGCAGCCTTGCAGGAACCTTCATTGGAGCTGACACAAGTCATATGCCTACTACACAACCCTTATTCCACAATTCAAAAGAAGAATCAAGCTATAACCTCTAAACATATAAACTCCAAAGCAACAAAGAAAAGCCACAGACTAGAGAAAATTTATCGTAGCTAGGCGAATAGACATTATGATAACCTCAAGTATAATATAGTACCATCATATCTACGTAATTCCATATGCTTTAAATAGAATAGATGGCATTTACCTCAAACATATACTGTAATTAGAATTAACCCACACACACACTCATAAATACAATGACGAGAGTGTCAGGGGCTTTGCCCCAAATACTTCCAAGTACATGCAGTCCCTTGGTCCCACGTAATGGAATTGTACATTTGTCCACCCCTTGAGATTCAAACCTTGAAAAAAAGTCTCAAGCTTTGGCCACTAAGCTAGTCAGCTATTACAAGTGATTTTTTTACACTTATGTGAACCCCGAAAAATTAATATTTTCATGTCTGCATCTTGAAACTACTTCACCTAGCACAAACTCCACAATAGCAATCTGTCACCCAAGAGCATCAATCTTCTTTTGTTTTCTTAGCAAAAAAATAAATGGTGTTAACTGTTAACCAAAAAGATAATGGAAAAGATGTACAACAGAAAGGAGGACAAGGAAACAAAAATAAACCAAAACTGAAGCAAAAATACGAACAAATAAAAGCATAGACATAAATGAGCAAAAGAACATCAATCCATCCGCATATCCTCCCTGCAAAATTCTTCTCATTACCCAGGAAGACATTGATATGATGAGTAAAAAACAACGCCAATAAGATACGTCAGAGAAATATGTACTTAACAAATGAAGCGGATGAAGCAAACTTGCAACATGAACACTTCAGAAAAAGGATGAATTTGTCAACATATCAACCAAGAGAATAAGATATCGGTTCTACTTACAGCTTCAAAAGTTGTGCCCTTGGATACTAACAGAACTAAGCACTACTCACTGAAGATTTCTACTTTAAGTAGTCAACTATAGTTCATGAATCTGTGCTTGCATTACATATGATCTAAAGTATTACTTCTCAAAAGAAAATTATTTACTCAACTACATGATGGTAACATGATACAAGGCATAGCAACTAGTTATCCCCATATCTCTTCTGTCAGTCTAGAATTAACCGCAACCATGTACATATGAATTGATGATAAGCCGTGTCATTCTTGACTTTGGAGCCTAGTAAGAGTCATGATCCTGAGGCTTTATGTGGGTCTGTTACTCTGTTGTACACTAAAGTCCTTTCTTCCAGCCTTGATAGACTGGGGCTTTTCTGTGGCCTTGGCATGACGTTATTTCACTGCATCCCCTTAATTACCCAATCTCAGAATTATACAAGGCATTCTCAAGTGTTAGTTATATTGCCAAATTGTAAGTTGTAAATACCTTCTAACTTCCACAATCAGACTCACAAATTGTCTGATTTGGATATAGATCCTCGTTTCATTTGGAGTAATTACCATCTGCCCTGTGTTACAATATTGATGAGTAGTAAATATTTTCTTTCCGGAAACCAAACTCACAAATCCTCTGTTTTGGTTAGAGATCCTTGTTAATTTGGAGAAATGACCATCTGATCTGTGTCAGACGACACAGACCAAATACCTACAGAATCCAAATCTAGAAACGCTTAATATGTTCTCCAGTTTAGAGTTTTGTGTAACAAAACCTCTGTATGGAAGTCAGGTATAGCTCCATTTGCAGAAGTAGAAGGAGGAGGAAAACCAACAAAACTAAACGAAGGCCTGAGATGGCCTCAGGGTTGTTCAAATAAATCATATGCAAACAAGCATCAAGCTATGCAGGAGCACAACCCTTGGATATAGGTTTCCTCTAGGGATCTCATTACAACATAAGTAGTAATGCACAGCTCCATTGCCTAACTGAACTAACATAATGAGACAAAAACACTTCCAGAACAATCCAGAAAGGATTCAAAATACAGTTCATGTCAGTAACCGTTAAAACTGAATTAGTACATGACATTTGAAAGAGTAAGGAATACGAATTATTCACCTTTAGTTCTACGTAACATTATAGCCCTTAGAACAGCCTGAAGCTTCTTGTAACCATGAATTGAGTTTCTCGCAATTGGAAACTTTATTTGCTGGCAAAATGATTTATAAGCAGCATATGGATCGTATTTCAGGAATCTAAAGTAGCTGTACAGTTCATCAATTGCATTCTGTATAGGTGTTCCAGATAAGCACCACCTTCTTTTAGCTCTAAGGCCGCAACAGGCTCTAGCCACTTGTGTTCTGTGATTTTTTATTGTTTGAGCTTCATCTAGAACCACCCTAAACCAACCAACTCTGGCAAGTGCACCACAATCGCTATCAATAGCAGAAAAATCAAATCCTTTTTTACCCTTCTTGCGTTTCTTACTTGCATAAGCAGTGCTTTTCCGTTTTTTACTAGAGAACTCCGACGAAATTCCATATTTCTCCCCAGTTTTTTGCTCATCATCATCTTCATCAACCAAAGGTTGTTTTGGAACTTCATTAGTCACGATAGCATATGTTGTGAGAACAACATCATACTTTGCTAATTCAAGAGGATCCTTTGTCCTATTGCCTCCATGATAGATTAAAACGGAGAGTTCCGCTTCATCTGCAACTTTGTCTTTCAGCTCCCTGGCCCACTGTCTAAGAACAGTTGCTGGACACACAACCAATGTCCCAGCTGCAGGCCTCCGCCTACGGAACTCCGAATTAGAAGTAGTCGCATCTGGAATTAATTTAACATCATCAGATTCTGCGGGTTGCTTGCCTTTATCCCGAGCAATGCTGCTATTGTCATCATCATCATCCAAATTCAAGGCTTCAGTTTTATGATTGCAATCACCTTCTGATTTAGATTTCAATTGTAAAGATCTCTGCATCTGTACAAGGGCAATGATTGAGATAGTCTTACCAAGGCCCTGTGACATAACAACACAAGAAGTCTCAGATGAAAGTTCAAGAAGACCCAAAGCAATTGTTCATAAAATAACTGTTCTTGATTTGGCTCATTTGGAGAGAGGAATCGTAGATATAATCTTAATGGCAAAGAGATGCTGTTACTAACTTTTTGGTATTTTGGTTATTTGTTTCCTTTCATACATGGGTGGCATCCCTTGATGCCTTTTTAATGAATCAACTACCAATCAAAAATAAAAAAACAAAGCCAAATGTGATGTCAACCTAACTACCAATAATTAACCTGATCATCAGCCAGAATTCCACCCAAACAATGTAAACTTGCTGCTTCCTTCTGAAGCATCCAAGCCAAAGCAATTTTCTGAAAGAAAAAAGATTTCGATCTTAAAGCACAAAGTCTCCGGGCAAATGGAGAAACAGATTAAGGTAGACAAATGAAAGATAAAAACATGATGGAGAGAACCTGATGTCTTAGAAGAGAGACAGACAACAGACCATCAGGTAAATTAGCTTCAACTTTAGGTTGGTTAAGATCCTGCAAAAGATCATGAACAGAATCCATCAACTGTTAACTTTTGACTGCATCAATGATGTTCTAAAGAAAGATGATTCACACCACATTTCTATCCCACATCTTGAAATGGTAACTATGAAAATCGAACTGGAGTCCATATGCGAGAATACCTGTAGGGCAGCTTGGTAGATTAGTCTCTCATCACTTCCAACAGCCCTTTCTTCACCCAAACCAGGACGCGGTAAAGGATCGTTATAACTGACATGAGGCATATTTGAAACAGACTTTCCATGCATCAAGGAGTGAGGTAGTATTCTATTCCCAATGTTGTCATAAACGATAACATCATCATCGCTACTCCTTCCAAAATGGTCCTTATGGACCTTGCGTGTGGGCAGGCTTGGCCCCGTATAATGATGAGATTTTCCATAAGTATCATGAACCTGACTATGACTAATATTCTCCACCAAATTGCTGGATCTTGAACCAGGTGGAAATGGCTGGAGGGATGTAGGAAGGTTCCTCTTCAGAACTTGTTGAGATGGAAGTTTTTCGTAAACTGTACGAAGCATACAAACAGTTCAGCATCAATAAACAAGTGAAACTTTGAAGAGTCAGAAACATTTTCTGTAGAACCGCATTACCATTCTCCTTATAGTACTTAGAATTCTCAACACTTGCATGCCGATTCAAGGTTCCAACATATTTACTAGAACTAGGATGCGCCTGGGGCTTAGACTCTGCACGATGGTCAACATTCGAAGAACTTCCATTAGTAGCCGATGATCGCTTCCGAGAGGAAACCTGTTGAGAAGGTCCTGGATGACCTGAAACAAAATCAAGAGCTAAGGATTATTCACAGCAAAAAACAAGTGGAATGTGCAGATTATCTAAGATAAGGCTATCTTTCGATGACTGGAATCTTGAGTAGCAATAAGAATATGATAACTAGGAATCAAATTCCTCGAAATTTTCTTGAGTAGGAATAGGATTATGATTACTAGGAATCAAATTCTTTCCTAGGAATCCAATACCTGGAGTAATTTCACTCCGATATTTGAATTAATTTAGTAATCGTACGCAGGAAACAATTATTTTGGGAATTTTTCAAAGTCAACATTTCCTTTTTTAAAGATTGAGCCAAGAATCTAAGATTCCCATGGGATAAGGGACAGCCTGGGAATGTGACTCCTGGTTGAATATGCCATCAGGAATCACATTCCTATTCCTGTCTCTTACTCTCTTCCAAATGCCGGAATCCTAGAACATGGTATCACATTCCTTTGCTGTCTCTTTCAAACATCGGAATCATGGAAATATGGCATCACACTCCCATTCGTCCTCAAGATTCCCGCCATCGAAACTGAGCCTAATAAAAAAATGCTAATCATTACCCCTTGAAGATGTACCAACTGCAGCATTCCATTGTGGAAGGACCCTGTGATTGGCTGAAGAGGCAGAGTCCCTCAGAGGTGATGATGCATCTAGTATTTCTTTGTATTCCTTTAAATCCCAAGATGATGAATCACTACCAGACGATGTAATATCTATAGCCTCTATAGCATCCATAACAGTTGAATGAGGACCCCTTTCTAAAACCACTTTCTTAGAACCACCAAATGGTGAGCCAACCTGCAAGGAAATATCATGATCAATATCTGGTAATATCACCAGAAGCCGAGGACATAAATACTTCATCTAACCATTGGACACAAAACAAAAAATCTTCACTCACTAGATTTGTGCAATGTCGAGAAAGTAAGCTGCAGAGCAGTCCGCTCATAAAGGAGCAACATCTCTTTGTAGACTCGATGACATTTTGAAGAGCATCGGCATGGTCAGGCATCTGCACGAATAACACACAAATAAAATAAAGCCTTGTCTCAATTAAATGGCGTCACCTACACCACTCCATTTTATTTCCATTCCATTAGTCTCAATAGCTGTATGCTCAATTCAAATTAACCAAAGTCCTACTTTCTTGTACTCTTCCTTACCATTGCCACCAGGTGTCCATCTTGTCTACAACTAAAGCATCTCAGTATCCTCTCTCAATTAATCTTCCAGTGATGCTACTCCTACCACTTTAAAAATGTGTACAAATCCATCTGAAGATCCTACCTCGGATATACTCATTGTAATAATGTGTTCTTTTTTAATTTTTTTAAGTTGCTGAACATTTTGTCTCATTCCTGCTAGGCATACATAAATCTACCAAAAAGTTTTCCAATTTTCTTTCTTTTTTTTCTCCTTTTTATGTGTTAAAAGCGTACCTACATACTTTGATTATTGCGGTCACATTATCTCCTAATCCTCTTCTCATTATTATTCTTTATTATTGAAAATGAAGAAATGTAAATTACATAGACAGAGACAAGGCCAACAGAATTCTACGCCATCATTGGTAATGGCACCCAGAAAACATAATTATTCACCTCTATTCTGCCTCTATCGACAGCAAAGTTACATCGCATGAATCCATTTATTACATTTTATATCCATGTGTTCACATTTTACTTCATCTGAGTCTTGTGAATCTGTGACTCAAGTCTTCTCTTCTAAAAACAAAACAAAAGCTCATAAACAAAATCAAGACAAATGAGGGGCAGACAAAATTCATTTAACAACCTCCCCCGAGCCGCACTAAAGAAAGGAGAAGCAAACAAAGAAGGAATAGCAGCAAAAACTAATAGACAGGGTTCAGAATTTTGCTCAAGAGGTCTTCTTCCTACAAGGAAAGCAAAAAAATTTAAAAAACAAAGATAGGGATTTGCAAAGATATCTTATATTCTTTAGTTAGCTAACCATCTTCCATGCGAAATAAAGCAAACGTAAGACATTGAATTCCAAAAAATACACACCGTCTGAAAAAGAGGCTAAAAAAGGGCATGCTCTGCTTAACAATTTGCATCAAAAGCAAAATAATAGAACTTCCAATCCAATACACAAATCCCCAATAGAGAAACATCAAGAGGATGTTCTTCCACCCTCAGGTGCCCCATTCATCCCCATATATGGAGCTCTGTTTGTCAACAGTTACAGGAATTTGACACAAACAATGCAAAATCTGACAAAGTCAGACATGAGACCAAGGTACACTAGTTCAGCAAGCAAGAGAGGAACACACACATCTCTTATCTCAGAGCTACTGTCAGACACTTCATCAAGCACGTTAATGCAAATGGAACAAACACTTTTATCTGGCATGACAGTTGGCTTCCTGAAGGGTCTCTTAGGTTACTCTGGCTAAAGAATTATGGATTACTCTTGATGCTAAAGTTTCCTCTATAATCAGTGGATTTGGCCTTTCTCTCCTTCTGCATCTCCCACTTTCAATACAAACTGCATGAAGGCTGATCAGATACAGTGTACAGCTTTATCCTCTTCCATACACAAAGTTGCAGCTACCTCGGAAGTTATAAGGGCTCATTCTCCTAGACATTGCTTTATTCTTTGGATGGCTATCCAAAGAAATCCTATAACTGGCGATAAGATCATTAGCGGAGATTTTCAAAATTTTCGAGTTCGTTCTCTTTGCCAGCTAGAAGATGAAAGCCTTCCTCGTTTATCTTCTACATGCCCTTACTCTAGAGCAATATGGGAGCAATTATGCCTTCTTGGTGGCATGTCTAAGCTCATAAAACTTGCTTGGGTAGCCATGGTGTACTCGATAAGACCCTATTCCACGGGCATGCAGACCGATAATATTGGGTGTTAGGGTTGAGGGCTCTCAGTTCTCCTCTGTTTTCCCTCCTCTCTCAACCTGCTGTTCTCGGCAAATCCATCGTAAACTTGTCATTTAATGTTCTCAATTGTTTGCAGTTGGCAAGTTCAGGTGTTTGAAAAGTGTGCCTTGTCTCTATGAATTTTTTGTTCTCCAATAAAATCTTGGATTCCCAGGAGCGAAAAAAAAAAACAGGCATGTGATCTCTTCACTCAATGACAGCTTCATATGTAATTATATTTCCTAAAAAGAGATGGGTGCAGTTATTGAACAAACAAGAGTTTGCCCAACCATGCCAGGGTATGAGCTGAACCTCAGGGCACTAGGTGTAGAGACACCCCAACAGACCTATTCACTCAAGTCGAAAAGCCAGGAACTTAAGCCAGTCACACAATGGTATCACTAATACTCCTTATTGTTTGACAAGTACACTCACTCCTTAACTAGGCAAAAGGTTAGGTCTGATTACTAATAAGTGAAAACCTAAAAAAGACAAGCAACTCTATTTTTACACTTTTTCCTTGTGTTTACTTCTATGGTATTTTTCTTATCGGAATTGTTTTACTTTTTCGGTAAGAAGCACTAATGCCATAGGGCAGCCAAATTGTCGTGTTATATCACGAATATGTGCACTAACTTCAAATCCAAATTCGCACTGAGAAGTAACTAAGCTTGTGCGAAGGCACATGCAAGTGATTGAAAAAAAACTATCCAAGCATAAGTGAGAGAAACTAAGCAAGCAATATTCATTGACAGAGTGTTCACAAACTTAAATTTATAGAATAATTCAAAAAAAAATCAAATCATTTATCAACGAAACTAATAGCTACTGAAGGATGATAATACAATCAGAGTCCAGTCTGAAGCATTTATCCTTAAAAATAAATTAGGGTATGAAAAAGCATAAAATCAATAACACTCAACCTTTCCCCGTTACAAATATTCCTCCCCATCATTCTTAAAGAGCAACATTTTGCTTGACCAAACTGTTTATTTCATCCCAAATATTTTAATAGAATATATATATATATAAAGGACCCCCTTCTAATAAGGGACCCTTATTTAACTTTCCATGTGGACCTAGGGGCATTTTCGACTTTCCGGACCAAATTTCGACGATCCGATCCGCTCAATGTTTTTAAAATGTGTTTTCATATACAGTTTTTATCGGAAACTACTCGGATCAAGCCCTTCTGGGTATTTTTTTTCGGAGATTCTTCGCGTAGGCCCTTGAAAACACATTTTAAAAACATTGAGCGGATCGGATCGTCGAAATTTGGTCCGGAAAGTCGAAAAAGGGCAGGTCCGCATGGTATTTTTAAATAAGGGTCCCTTATTGGAAGTTTATTGTATATATATATATATATATATAGAGTCCGGTTCTCATCCGGGATTGTCCGGACGAGGCATTTCCCGATCAAATTTTGATGATCGGATCCGACAGTTTTATCGAAAACTGCCCAGATGAAGCCCTTCCCGGTATTTGTTTTTGATGATTTCTCGTGGGGACCCTTAAAAACGCGTTTTAAACACATTGGACGGTTCCGATCATCAAAATTTGATCGGGAAATGAAAAGTGTGGATGGTGTGGATGGTAAGAGTAGTGGATGGGAACATTGTTGTATATATATATATATATAGAGGCCCGATCTAGTCCGGGAGTCCCGGATCCGGGACTCCACCTTCCCGATATTTTTTTGACGATCCGAACCGTCCAATGTGTTCAAAAGGTGTTTTCCAAGGCCCAAGCGGGAAATCTTCAAAAAAAAACACCGGAAAGGGCTTGATCCAAGCGGTTTTCGCAAAACTGTAAATATGCAATTTTTGCGAAAAACTACTTGGATCAAGCCCTTCCCGGTATTTTTTTTCGAAGATTTCCCGCGTGGGCCTTGGAAAACACCTTTTGAACACATTGGACGGCTCGGATCGTCAAAAAAATATCGGGAAAAGCATCAAAACGCTTCAATCCGGGAAATCCGGGATCCTTGATAGGATAATTCGTGTATATATATATAAAATAAAAAAAAGAGCAGAGGAAAAGAATATGAGGGACGAGAAGTCCACCAAAAAACACAAGGCTTGATGAATCGCACACCGCGCCTCGCATCTCTAGAAATCAAGAACAGCAGGATTCCCTAAAAGGTTGGAGAGACTGAAGTCCAAAAAGATGGTAAACAACAGACCTTATCCCGTAGGGATTCAATAACTTCAACCTATACTCAAATACCCTAGCATCTCGTTCCCCAAATTACCAAATAACCCATAATTTGACAGAAACTACAATTACACAAGGCTTTCACCTTCTTATTGCACCCAAAACCCCTAAAGTTAATTGATAGAATTAGAGTGCAAGAAGTCAAGGTCACCCATAAATATCAACAAAATGGGATAATGGGTGCCAAGCCAATGGACCGGGCAAAAGTAAGGGCTCCAACATTTTTCTTCTTTATAAAAGGAATACCCCATTGAGGACAAAGATTTTTATTGGGTCTTCTTTGAAAGATGTCATCAGTCATTAGACTTCTATGAGGCAAGTAGAACTTAAAGATCTAAACTTTACGATGCATCATTCCTTTGTCGATTCTTTTACCTAGAAAAAATAGGGAACATTTTGATTATCGGTCATTTTGTCGATAAATACTTGCAAGAGGAAAAAACCCCGAAGAGGGAAACAACAACGGGCAATGGCAGTTTGTCACAAATATTGGGACTCAAGGATAAACTTTGAGAGAAGCAAGCAAACAAGCCAATTCAAAAGTTTCCCACGGCCATTGAGACTTCTTATGAATTTATATATCATGAAATAGGACCCAAATGAGACTAGCCAAGCCAAAAGTTGAAATGCCAATTCTACTTGACAAGAAACCCCCTTCTCTCGTCAGTTTCAGTGACCAGGAACATGCTTATCTCGTCATTGAGAAGTTCTCCAACAGAGGAAGCCCCAAACTACCTTTCAAAGTCCATAAAACTACTTTTCACCGTAGAAAAACAAGCAAATGGAAGTGAAGAATTAATTTGACTAGTACTAAACCCTAAACCCACCATTTACAACAAACGCCACAAACACTTAAAAATTTTATTTCACAAGTAACAAATCATCCGGGATTCCTTTACAAAAGCAGAGAAAGGAGAAGGTAGGAATGGGAAAGAACAAAAAGAAGCCATTTTGGGTTCAACTCCAAACTAATCGAAAAGATAACGATAATATCATCGAGGGTTCAATACAAAAGAACTCCAAATTTCACTGAACAACACGATGTTAGGTCACAGTACATACTAGAGAGAGACATGCATATGAATTCACATAAGAATAGACATGACAGCTGTGCGGTATGATGTATGCCTTCCTCTACTGGGGGGAGAGAGAGAGAGAGAGTACCTGTAACTGCTTCTTTTTTATGTTCAGTCGCCATTGTAGTCGACTTGAGAGAGAGAGAGAGAGAGAGAATGCTCGATTGACGGCGTCACAGATGTCGAGTTCGGAGAGAGAATCCTCGACGGTAGCGTAGCAGTGCGAATGGAAGAGGAAAAGAGTGAAAAGGTTGTTTGGAAGTACGGAAAACAAAGTGGAAAATGTGTTTGATTAAATTACCCCTCGAGTGATCAAAAAAAAATTACCCCTCTTTCCCCTACAGAAACCTCTATCGTTTGAAAACGTTCGTAAAGTGGAAAAGGTTGTTAAATTTTTTTTAAGATAACTACTTTGGATAAAAATCTTAATTCGGATTATTAGTTTTTCGGTTTTTTCTCAAATAATCCAAAAATCCGGTTTGGATTATTGGGGTAGATTATTCAACTTGTCCCTACAGTACCTTTTACTTTCCTCTGTAAAACTTTCGTTACTACCCCTGCCACCCAACTAGATTTTCCTACACTAATTAGCACGTATAAATTGCTACACTAATTATGGTACACTAAGCAACTACTTGTTGTGCAAATTTTCGTTCACTAATTTTGCTATAGTCCTTTGCAAAGTATTTTGTGATATTACATTCGACCAATAAATTTTGGCTATAATCGGCCCATTTGATCATCGAAAAAATTATGTCATTCTATTAAACCATTCCAATCAACAAATAGTCATACAAAATTGTATGTCGGTAACTGAAATTAATATTTCACAATTTATGATTACGGTAAACTTATAAAATTTATTGGTACCATGGACAACAAATTCCTTTACCTTCTCAATTAAAGAAATATCAATGCCCCGACCACGTTCACAATTAGATCCGCATCGTACAAATACCACAATAAACATACATCCATACAAGGAAATTAAACAATTATTAAGAACCTCTCATGCAACTTGCCTTGCCCGCCTCTATCGTAGCCTATGCAGTTCTGCTCTGATGTTATTCCGGACATCATTCATGTAGGGATCATTCTCTTCGTTAAGGACTCCAACCTGGGGGGTCCTCGAGGTTCTCCAAATTAGGGTCAGCATCTGGCAAATCTTGAAATGTGTACTCCGTTTGCCTTTCCACTGGGGGGAACATGTCTTCCTCCGGGTCTCTGTCCCTCCGAATAAAGTTGTGGAATGCCATTGCTGACAAAATTATTTGCACTTGCGTTCGTACGGAATACCACGGCATACAATAAACAACTGGGAATCTGCTCTTAAAAACCCTGATGGTCCTCTCGATACAACTACGCAGCGACGAGTGGGCTCTGTTGAAGAATTCCTTGTCGTCCTGAGGTGTTCGCCTCCTTCGGCGAAAGTCTTCCTCATAGTACCTGTATCCTTTATACGACGCCAACAAACCAAGCTTGTTTGGATAGCCAGCATCAACAAGATAGAATTTCCCTGTCACATTTCATTTTAAACATTACTTGCAATCACCCAAACTAAAAATAAACCCAATTTACTATATCAGTAGAAAAAGTTACTCCATTGACACGTCGTATGGACACTTTTGTAAATTCATATGTACCTTCTTCTGGCTGTGGGAAGTCGAACCTCGAGTTGTAAACGACCTGCTTGAATATTGTGTTGTCGTGGTATCAACCCTCCCAACCAGCGGAAGCATAAACAAACGTTAAGTCAAAATCACATGCTACGAGAATATTTTGTGTAGGATAATCCTTCCTTCCATAGAAACACTTTTGATCTGCTTTTTTCTTGCACTAAACCATTATGTGTGTCCCATCTAGTGCCTCAATGCATTTTCCCTATCAATGAAACAAATTAAAGTCATGACCAATTTATTAACAAAAAAATCAGACCGCGTCTATTTTTACAAACATTTTCGTCACCTTGAATGGGGCATGGAATGGTTGGCGGTCTAGGTAGGGGTGAGGGTCACCCTGACTTCTTGTTGGCTTGAGCTTGTCGTAGTTAAATCTCCTCAAGCACCTCAACATCTTGTGGACGTGGCGACTCACCGTTTCGCCTGAGTGTTGGAACCTTTCTTGTATCTCATCGTTATCAAACCCGCGCAATAAGTGTATAAACATTGCCAATGCTTTGGAACAACTTACTCCGTTGTTCCTCCCAACTTGCCATCCGTAAATCGTTTCTAATTCTTCAACTAATTTTACGAATGTTCTTTTAGGCATTTTCAGTACTTGATAAAACCTGTCCGGGTGACCGTTAAACAAATCCTCAACGTACTCCCTCCCTTGGAGTGGAGAAGTGTGGAAATGAGCTTTTTTCTTACTTAGCTTTTCTTGCCACTCCTGTAAGGCCTCCAACAACGCAATAGTAATTTCGCCGTCCACTTCATCTTCAGCCCAAATTTCTGAATCTATATCATCATCGGGCAACGAGAATGTGTCATCATTGTTCTCACTGTCTGAGAAGTTCAAAATACCTCCAACCGAATTGTAACCCGGTCGTACATGCTGAGTTTAATCCAAAGTACCCTGGTTTTTTGTACCCAAAAAACCAATAATTCGGATTAAGATTTTTACCCAAAGGAGGCCTAGGTGTATGGGCCAATTTTTGCACACTTCGACTAATTTTGGGAGATCAATCCCACCGTCTACTACCGAGGCATGAGACTTTAGAGGGAGCACATCTCAAGCTTTGAGTTGATACTTGACCATTTACGTGTTACACCAAATTTCTACAGTTCATTTCTGCTATCAGATTAGGATGGTTCCTGCTTGAACCTTCAGTGGCTGTTGTTTGTGATATTTTGTATGAGAATTTGATGAATTGGACTGTTGTTTTGCTGATACATGTCTAGGGCAGTCTCTGAATTTCTGGGTTTGCCAAAAAATAGGTGAAATGCTGCTCAAATTTCCCTAGAATCTCCCTTGGATCTGGGAATTTCAGATGGATATGGGGTATGAGCCTATCCTTGGGGGGTTGTCCCTTGGAATGTTTATCCTTTCGGGAGGGGGGTGTCCTCCCATAGGTAGGCTAATCTGTTTTCCTGTAGTAATCATGTTGGTTACTCAGTCTTAGTTAAATGGTGAGCTTTAAGGGGGGTTGTCCTCTTTTATTGTTGGTATCTGCTGGTTACGTTTAGGTTAGGAATTAGGTCTCACTATGATTGGTGAAGTCATCCACGAGCTTCACGGGTTACATCAGGTTGATGATTGTTCAGACATATCAGACACCTCAATTGGGCCTTAGCGCAGTCCTACCGTTCATGGACTTCATGGGTTTAGTAGTAATGGTTGCATGTGTTTTATGTTTTGAAGAGTCTCTCACGGGCTGCACCAAATGTCTTTCCTCCTAGACAAGTTGTCTGTTTTTGCAATTGGGCTTCAGATTTAAGTGTTTCTTTGCCCTCTGTTTAGATGGCTTAGAAACACGTCCCGTACATTTTGTATTTTCCTCATCCCATTGTAGCCTTTTGGCCCTCCCATTTCCTTTTTTGTTTTCTTTTCTTTTTTCTTTTTTTCCTCCTGGGGTATGCCCCTTGTAGGCTATATATTCGCTTAGCCTTTTTTTCTATTTCAAGTTGGTTTTACCAATAAATAAATAAAATAAAATGTTACAAATTGAACGAAAATACCCTTGTTGTTCAATACATACACACATACTTACATTAAATTAGATTACCATTGTCTTGAAACTCTCATCTCTCTCTCCTCCCTCCATCTAGGCTAAGTCAAATCAATAATTTTGTTCCCAATAGTTAAAACTAATGCAATAATTAAACAATAAAGTAAACCATGCAAACTTAGTTTAACTAGCTTAGCTTTATTCCTAAACTTTTTACAAATTGTGTACTCATTTCTTTCTAATTTTAATTGGACTTTTGACTTCTGACTTTTAATTTTAATTTTAATTTTTTACAAATTGTGTATGCCCTACCTTTTGACTTCTAATGTTACCTCCTTTATATATACTAGTTTTAAGCCAACGTGCTACGCACGTCGTTTTGTGCTCATTGACGTGTTTAATTTCTTGCATAGCAAAAAAATATTGTGGCAATGACCATTAAAACATTTGCAATAGTCACCAAAATGAGCACAATTGTCAAAATCTCAAAATAAATTGAAGCGGGTGCTAGGTGGCCGGAGACTATAGACAGACCGATATCAGGACATATTGAATACTGAGTATCGATGTCGAACATGCCACATGAGAATTAATATTTGGACGACGCTCAATTACACAAGGTACAACAGGAATAAGAGAAAAATGAGCAGACCTTTTAGCTGCAACATTTTTCATTAGCTGAGTGATCTTCAATGCTTAAAATCATCCTGTTCGTTTTCCAGTTTAGTTTTAGTTTTAGTTTTGATGACATCATCATTTCCCTCATTTCTCTCTATCTCTCTCCACTCATTACACCTGATAACATCATCAAAACTAAACTAAACTATATAACCAAACACAGCCAAAGACATCCTAAAAACGAATTGACGTAAGAGTTTTGCATAGATCTTGGACAAGAAAACAATAATCAATTACAGGATTAAAAATTTAAAATGTCGTATGCTGCAATGGAGCAGCACCACTTCAACATGTAATTTTTTTTTAACTACACTATCAGCTCAGAAAAATGTCAACAATCATTCCTAATAAAGTTTTATAATAAGTATGATATGGGTTATTACACCTTAGGATGTGCAGTCTATTTGATGATTCCAACATTGTCACTTTGTTTGTTACGACATCTTAATCCTTGTTTTTAAAGCTTCAAAGGGATGAATTTTGTGAGTTCTTGGTAAAGTTAGAGAAATACAAGTTTTAGTTCTTTCTCCTTGACTACAATTAGAGAAATCCCACCATCATAGGAAACTTGGATCCAACTACTATGGAGGCCTTGGATCAGGCCGACCTCGTGTGAATCCCATTTCGAAAATTCACACCTCTGGTCGAGTGCCAAAACAGATGCCCATTGCTATTTTACCATTATTTCCTCTCACAAAACCAAAAACGAAGATGACATAAAAGAGTTTCAAGGAGTTGAATCTCAACAGTCTTAGAACTCATTTAGGAAATTAACTCATTTTTTTTAATCCATCATCTAAAATGAAAGTGACCAAAAAAAAAAAAAAATATATATATATATATATATATATATATATATATATATATATATTTAGAGATAGCAAGTGACCAAATTATGTAACTACAAATCATAAGGGTACTCCAACCTATAAATCATTGACCTATAAAACACCGATATACTAATTAGTAATTACTAAATGTCAACCGTCTAGTCCAAATCAACCAAAGTGGTAAGAAGAATTACCTTCTAAGACTGCATGTATGCTGATTTCTCCTCAAAACAAGTTTTTTTTTTGTTGAGAAACTACCGAGAACCCATCATTCTCACTCTTCATTAAGTCTCCACTTTGCAATTACCACCCATAAATACCCAAAAGACCAATCTTCTCAAGTATCGTCAAAATATTAATTTGCTTTCAAACCTCCTTCGGGGGTGGGTTACTCCTTTTGGCGATCTGGTGAGTGAGAAACTAAAGTGCATGAAGAAAACGATCTATTTAGAGCAAAAAGGAAGAAGTAGTAAACAAACCACCATCCATATTAATGTAATAACCAATCAAAACTATTTCGAAAGTAATAAGCCCACATAAAGGATAAATACAAATTGTGAAGCCACACAAAATATCAATTAGACTTTCAAATCCAAAGAAACTACTCACCGACAAAATTAGTATGTTGAAGTAAAGATAACAGGTGGCAATAGAGATCGGAAGACATTACGAAAGAGTAATGAAATACTTGTCTACACAAAATCAAGCGCTTCTAATTATGCTGAGGACTCACCAAATATGGTCAGAGCAACAAGAATAAAAAGAGAGAGAGCAGCCACTGGAAGAAAAGAACACATGGAAAATGAGCACGAAAAAGGAAACAACGTAAATACTAAATAGAATCGTAATGAGTTTCTCTATCCGATCTAAAGGTGGGAGCGAAACCATATGCAATTTGAGAAGATAAATAAAACATAAAATTAAAGAATATCATCATTATGTGAGTCCAAGCTTCCAGTGGAAGTAGAGCAATAAAATTGACAAACGAGAATTGCCCCCTCTATGGCGAGTCCAAGCTTCCAACAGAAGTAGGGCAACAAATTTGACAAACAAGAACTGCCCCCTATATGGCTTCTATCTTCTTCATCTTGTAAGGTGCCCTTTGGTTGGTAGGGAGCTGCACGGACTCGATGGATTATTCCTCATGTACACTTGGATGCCTTTTGGAGAGTGGGGTTCTAACCTTCGCATGAGAGGATTTAGTTGACAGCGTTAGAGAAGTGAGAAACCGAGGCTCTCACATGTTCTCTCTAGTGTATGAGTATTTCTATGTTCTCTCTAGTGGATGAGAATTTATATTTTCAGCTAATCCAGTGTTCTGCTTCAAGGGTTAATCAAACAAATGCAGAAAGGAAACTGGACCAGAGATGGTTTTTGTAGTAGAACTTCATGGATCCTTGTGTCCGGGCCATACTATATGTTGCGCCGCAAGATGGACTATGCTGATATGCCTACGAATCAGTGACTCCAGAACAGACAACCGTTGGAGATCGTTATCAGTTTTCAGGACTGCAAGTAGTTTCCTCTCGAAGTTCCCGAGGATGCATTCTCTCATGTGCTGCATTGTTATTACAGGTGCTCGGAAGAAAGCAGATCAAACACAATTTCATATGTATCTGATCTAAAAAACCAGATCAAACACAATTTCAAACTTGAGGGGTAGCTACCTCAAATATAGTACTAACAAAAATGAATGTTAGCAAATTGGATAGAGATTAAACTCTTTTTTTTTTTTGAAAAGCAAAAAAAAATTCATTAATCTTGAAATTGTTACAAGACTAATAGGACAAGGAAACAGCAAACAAGCAAATGTCAGCCCAATCCGAGACCTACTCCATGATTGGTAAGAAATCAATCAAGGGTACCCACCTAATAGGCCAACACCCTCATGGGTCCTAAAAGACCCAGATAAAACATTCAACTCATAAGAAACACCCAAGACCCAAATATGCCTAGATAAAATGGGCCAAGCCCAACCAATAAATCCCTAAATAGCCTCCCATCAAAGCACTGTCGCCCCTGCCGCCAACACCACTGCATGTTGGCCACTTGAAGAGGAAAACGACCATTGCCACCAACGCTGCCAGAACCCGGGGAACAAGCCCTTGTTGTTGCCCTAAGGACGGACCAACCACCCCTCTCCAAGTCGCCAACGAACCCAACAAACCCCGCCATCATCATTTGCACAATCACCACTGCCCCAACCACCAGCAGCAACCCCCATCACAATACAACAACCAGATCCACCTATTGCCACCGCCGCCGAAACACCGCTGACCCTTGAGAATCTACCCACCACAGCGACCGGATCCGCCACATCCAAACCCATCCACTGCCTCCCAGTAAAACCCCAAAACACCAGCCGCCATCCATCACAAGCCGTTAGGCATGAAACCGACATCATCCATCATGAAGCCGGCGTGAGAGACGAAAGAACCGACATGCCGTTAGGCAAGAATAGCTGCTCCCAACAAAGCAGCCATGGCCGGGCCACAACTAGTGCAAGGGGGAGGAGGATAATGGGAGCTGCAACCATACATCATCCAGGGCCAAAGCCAACCCATCGCCGCTGCCAAAACACCACCATGGGACACCTCCAGAAGCCACCACTGCACCCACCTGTCAAAGGAAAACGCGAGAGAGAGAGAGAGAGAGAGAGAGAGGGAGGTGAATATCCCTCCCCTCCCGCCGCCGAGAAGGGGGGGGGGGGGGAAGGTGGAAAAAGATGATTAAATCTCCCAATAGAGATTAAACATTAGCTTCTATTCCAAACCAAAAGACTTACAAGATACCGTGTTTGTGGTGATACATCTTAAGTGGCTACATTAACTATCAACGAAACACTACCATAAGCCACCAAAATTACCTTCAAGATTTGTAACATGCTACAGTCTCCAACTCCAAAGCTTTGCTTTTGATAAAAGGTTTGAGCTAATTAATCACATGGTTTAATGATCCAACAACTCTTTGAATCGTGATCAACTTTGTGAATACACCACAAAACTACTTTTGAGATTTGCAACATGCTACAATAACTACAGTTCAAAATCCATCTTTTCTTTTCATAGAAGGTTTAAGCTAATTAAGCACATGTTTCAACAATCCAACAACTCTTTGAATTGTGATCAACTTACAAATGAATACACAAATAAAAAACCTTGAGATTAACATATCTAGGAGCACTTTTGGCGAAATGTACTCAGAATAGTAAATGATGGGTATTTAAATAACCACCTAGTAATTGACCGATGTGTCTGAATAGGGGCAAGAATCCTATTAGAGAGTCCGTAGTTTAGGACTATTAAAGATGCTGAAGGTGAAGACTCTTGGTGCACTTTTTTTTAAAGACAGATTGAACCATCAAACAAAATGTGTTAAATGACCATAAAGAAAAGGGCCTTATAAAATTACTCAAATATGGGGCCTCTGTTGTTAACAGCACAAGGGTTTGAAGGAGCTCTCATCATGTTCTAGTTAATCGTTTTCCTGTTGTGCCCCATTCCGGCATGTAGTTTCCCTGCCATTGATCAACAACTTGTGTTTAAAATATTAGGTTATGAACTACATAGATACAAAGCCCAATGAAAAGAAAAATGAATAATCATTTTAGAATCCCAAATACCATGAATATATAGGGGCCTGTGCAGACACCCCGATTTTGACCCGAGAAACTTATCAAGCATCCCCAAGGATGAAAATGTCCGATAAGAGCACGCAAGGCTTGATTGTGAACTTGGAAACCCCTCATAAACTTCTTCAAAATAAACCCAAGCCTACGCCACATTCTAGTACATTCAAAACCCTCTTTTTGATATATAATATGTCCCAATCTGTTTTGAAATGAGGGAGATATGCACGTTTTACCAAAACAACTTATTTTTCTGATCTTTTGAGGGTAAAATGGTCATAAATTTTGATGTACAAATCATCTTTGGTTCAAACCACTTGGGTTAGAAAGTAGACTTGACAAGCTTTCCAATGCTTCAAACCATGCGCAAAATGGAGTTTGGTAGCACCCGGAGCGGCCCCGCGAAGTTTCATATGTTGTGTTGTCTCCTAATCCAAGTGCCTGGATTCCCCTATTCCAGGCGCCTAAACTCAATCCAGGCGCCTGGATTCCCCAATTCCAGGCGCCCAAAATCACTTCCAGTGGGCAATTTGCAGCTGGTTTTTGATGAAACTATGGGCTCCCCCTACATTGTCCCACGTTTTTTTCATTCCAAACTCCCTCCAACAGACTCTGCCTCCACATTTTTAAGTTCAAAATCTATTTTCCCTCTAAAATCTACCCCAAACTCTCTCATTCTCTCCTTATAAATACACCCCCTCTCCTCCATTTCAAGGAGGATCAGTTCTCCCCTCACTCTCCTGCTGTTATGCTGCTGCAATAACCCCAAAAAATCTTACCCCCAATTCATCCCTCCCCTTTCATTCACTTCCAACCTAAAAAACCTACTCTTTTTCCACTTCAAATCAACACTTTTTCATCCCTCTAAAAAAAAACCCCAACTTCAATACCTATAATCAGTCCCTCAATGCTCTAGAAACAGAATCCTAGCTCAATCAACCACCAAATAATACCCAAACTTGCTCCAAAAGTTCAACAGTCAAGCTTCCAAAGGTAGATTTTCTACCAAAACAGTGTTCAAAGGCCCTGAGGGGACATCAACCAGGCTCTAGCTAGTCCTCTATACTAGTTTAGAGTTTGGGAAAGGTCTTGAATGCCACAAAAAGGGGAACTTTCATTTGCACCTGTAGTGAATCCAGGCGCCTGGATTCCATTCCCCCAACTGAATTTCTTTTGTTCTCTCCTCACTTTCTTTAATCATTTGAAGCATTAAATGATCACCAGTGCATGTTGTCTTCATTGCTTGAACTAGATGGTCATCTTAGAATATGATTCATGGTGCATTAGAAAGCAAATTGATGTTCAAAAGTGAAAGTATTGCATTTAGATTAGATAATGCATTGTTCATCCCAAGCAACATCAGAGGTATTACATTAAGTGGAAGGGATGTCTTGTGGTCATTTGCATTCATCATGTGGTTTTTAAGGCATTTCATGATCAAATCCCATCTCATCTTTTCCCTTCTTCTTTCATGTCCCATGTTTCAAGGTTAATCTTATACATAATAGACTATGGTGCATACCCTAGATCAGTCCAACATTTTCATTTTATACATCAAAGCATGTTAGAATAATGTATTCTCAAGTTCATATCATTATACAAAGTTCATCTTGAGGACCATGTCATCCATAAAATCATTAAACATCATAATATTCATGTGTGAACAAGCATTAGAGTCTGAACATGTCATTAGATATGCAACTTGGAAAATTGAAGTTGCTGCTTGGTCTGCCTTCCAGGTGCATGGATTCACACATTCCAGGCGCCTGGATTTGCCTAATCCAGGCCCACACCTAATCCAGGTACCTACACTCACACCTGGTCCAGGTGCTTGGACCAGGTTAATCCAGGTGTTCAGTTTGTAATCCAAGTGTGATTTGTATCGAGTTCGTGGGTTGTGTTAGGGTCTTTTAGCATGGTTTGAGTATGTTTTAGTATAGTTCATGGTTTTATGCATGGTTATTTACCACACATGACACTTAGCACATGTATTCACATGCATCATATTGACATTTTAAATGCATTTACGTGCTCTCACATGTATTTGTAATTAAAGTCCATCCAAACAATGTTTTCTAAAATCCCTTGTGCATTGAGTAGAGACCGGTGATCGCACCGAGCGAGAGGGGTGCTTTAAATTCCTTCCCCTCTCTTAACCTAGCTCCCGGACCCGAGAAATCTCAATAAACGCAGACTGATAAAATACTTTCCATATCAAGGGCAAAAGAGTCATTTTTCAACAGGTTTCTCGTGTACGGTCCTCAAACCCGGGTGACAACTCCTGTCAATCAATCAAAGTTGTTTTCCTAAAATCGCAACCGATTTCGTGGACATTTCTCGCGGGGTGTTCACAACTTGATTACTATTGATCCCGGCGACAATGATTTCTAGTCATACCTCCTCAGTGAATCCTGTAGTTGTGATGATCAACCCCAAACAATAGAATCATTCCTTGCTCGATATTCATTCTAACATGGAAATTAAACTATACCTTGAAAAGGTTTGTAACCATTGAGGTCCATGTTTTCGAAGGCATTTTGAGTAGCAGTAACATTAGACATTTGTACAGAATTTGAGTGAGAAAATTTGAAGTTTGAGGGAACAATTGGCGATGACTATTAGCCAGCAACGTGAAATATTTATAGATGTATTTGAGTTTGAAACGATTCAAATTCTTGTAAGTGGAGAACGTGTGGTTTAACTGTCCATTATCCATAAATTCCTCCTTGGAAATGTGAGAACTGCTTGTGATTCACTTATTGGAAGTGAAAGAAACTGCCAATAACTTCCACATTGGAAGTATGTGAGAATTCGAAGCGACATAGGGCACATTAACATGTATTCAAATCTCTTGAACAACGATGTTAATGCAGGGGGTATGTTTACATATAAAATTAACAAATCCAATAACTAATTGACACGTAATCAAGAGTGCCAAACGTTGGCAGATGTATGTTTATAAAAGGCACTGGATTATCAGTTTGAAAAGCAGTTATTGGCAGTTACAAGCCAGATGACGAATAAGGAAACGACTTCGAAGTCACATTTCTAATTGGCATTTGCATGGCTTACACGTGTAAACGTACATAACAAGATAATTGACAGTTGGAACACGTGGAAAAGGTGATGCAAAGCAGTTGTTTCTTTAAAATAATCATATGATTTGTTTGAGTAACCGTGCAAATTTAAGTTGAAAAATTCTGAAGGAAGATTAAAGAAATTCGAATTCAGATATGTTGGAGGGAAGAAACTGCCCATTTGAAGTGCAAAGATAGAGTTCGAAGCAAGCCAAGTTCAAATTCTTTGAGTGGGAAGTTCAAATTGCAAGCAGTGCCTATAAATAAAAGAATTTGAAGAGTGGAAAAGCCCCCAGACAAATTTTCAACAAACAGCTATCAAAACAAATGATGCTTGGTTTGTTCATTGGCAAGTAGAATTAGGATTTCGACTCATTTCGAAGTAGGTTAGGAAGTAGATTAGGAAGTAGTTTAGGAAGTAGATCTCGGTTGTTCTTGTAACAATCAACTGTTCGAAGTACTTGTTACCTTTTATTTGAAATTGAAGACAATTTTGAAGTAAGTTTACCTTTGATTTATCAATCAAACTATCCTGTTTCTTTGTTGTTCTTTGATTTCCTAAGTATATTGGTTTGTTTGTCTTCACTTTGAAAGAAAAATCCTCTTAATTGAGGTAATTGAACCATTAAAACACAATCGCCTGATTGAATTTGATTTTTCCAAAGTTAATCTGAGGGAGGAGATTGAAAACTCTCTCTGGCACGCTTGCACACAAGTATTTTCCATTGCAATGAAGTAAAAGAACCAAACAATAGGATTAAATTCGGAAGTTCATGGCTCAAAGGATAAGGCATTAATTTGAACAAAATTAAATGACTCATATCAATATCATTTATATGGAACCTCGAAACCAACAAAAGCGGTGACTTAAAAATCGGAGGTTCATGGCTGGGAGGATATGTCATTTTCCTTACTCGTCGAACAAGGAGTTGTGCCTTATCTCTCTCATATTCATTTGTTGTAGATTTTTTTTATTATCGGCAAAACATTCCGGAGATTCAATCCATTTGTTGTAGAGTTGTATACTGTAATTTTTGGTTATTTTTTTGGTCAATGTCACTGAACCATGGATTTCCCCTTATATTTATCTTCGAAAACCTCCATAACAAGGAAATCTGAAATTCACTATTCGGCCTTTACATACATTCACGTATGTGATTATCGTTGTTGTATGAAGATGGATTTTTTGCAAACAAATGTCAACTAAATCAAACAGATTAGATTGTGAAGAGACCCACACAACTACTCAATTATGTGAATTGTCAACTGTACTAACTAATGATAAATTTGATCCCTGTAACAAAGGGTAGCATTTGCTTGTAAAATTCCTTGTATCAAGTCCCATTCCACTAATGATGCAGAGCAGGTTGCTGAGGAGTTCATCGGGCAATGGGAGCATCGCGGGGCAAAGAAGTCCTGCAAGCAAGGTTCAGCATTTTCCCAAACTTGGCTGGTGGCATGGAAACGGCGATTTGAGTTTTCGGTCAAATTCCATTGTTTAGTCCTTTAATTTTGCATTTCTGCCGTTTTAGGAAAGTTTTCATTTGTTAATTACTTGGTCAAGACAAGTCCGGATTAACTTAGGTTTTGGTAGCGTTATTTTGAGGAACATTTCTAATGTTTGGGTTTTCGGGGGAATCCAATTTTTTGAGGAACATCACCCCAAACTAAAGATAATTTAGTTTTCCAAGATATCGTTGATATGACAATCTTCTAAACACAAAAGAGTGTTCTAATGTGGATTGTGATTTTTAAAAAGAAAGAGCAAAGCAAGAAATGCCCATTGAAAACTCAAAATGAACTAAGCATTACGTTAAATCATATTGGTTCAAGGTTCAAAACTAATTTCTAATCCAGCAAGCAAAGCGACAAGAATAAAGTTTATTCTTTCAAATGTAGTAGTTTCAAATCCAAAAAAAAACAAACAAAAAAACAAGAACCAGTTATAGACTTGTAGTAGTATCAGTTCAATCATGCTACATGTACAACCATTTCGCCTCCAATCATTTACAATCCCTCACATACATATGAGGCCCATACACAATTATCGGTGCAAGCCTCACGTGTATGTGAGGGGTTTGTAAATGGTTGGAGCCGAAATGGTTGTACAAGGAACATTTTTGTAGTAGTATACATATAACTGGATAAGACTAACACTATACTACCCATGTTTGATGGAGTATAAATATACAGTCTATCGCATTAAGGTAAAATTATAAAATAGCTAAAGAACAGTGGTAAAATTATTAATATATGCATATATGTGCGTGTGTTTGTTATTTTTATTTCAATATAATAAATATCTAACGGTCCAGTTAGGTGTCGTTCATTGACCCTTGAAAGATGCATTAGTCGGAAGGGCATTACTAAGAACTCATCATGCCCTCCGTTTGTTCAATATCAATTATCACAAACTGTTCCAATTTCAAAAGGAAAATTCGTGTCTGAACCGCGAGTCACGTTTTTTGTTTTTGTTTTTGCATCTGGGCCGGAACCATTAATCCACGATTCCAATCCAAAATGTACAGATCAATTCGGTTCGGATCAGTTTCATGGATCACCGAATTTTTTTAGCAGCCCTATTTATTGATATTCAAACGAGTTAAATTTTATTTTTTTACAAAGATCATTAAAAAAACATTTCAAATGAATTTAACGGCTTGAATAATTTGTATGAAATTCGGAAAAAAAAAATCCCACGCAACCTGAGTGTACACCAATTGGTATAGCCATGGTCGGAGTCTTTTCAATTTTGCCAAAATTCCAAATTTGAGGAGCGCTCCGCTGGTTTCGAACCAAAAGAGGGAAAACGTAAACAAAAGTTTGATTTTCCCGCTGTCGAAAATTTGGGGCGGGTATTTGTAAATTGAAACTGGACTTTCGCCTCTCCCTCCTAATTGCGTCCTCTCCTCCCAACCAAACAACTCTCAAACCCTAGAATTCATCTCTCTCTCTCTCTCTCTCACTCTCTCTCATCCCGTAAGTGTGTGAATTGCGAAATGGCGGGTGGAGTAGGTGGGACATCGAAGACAAACGCACCCAGAGCCAGGAAGAGAGTGGAAGTTGATTCCTCCTCTTCTTCTCTCAAGCGAGCACAAGATGGCAGTGCTTTCACTCGCTGGTATGCATACATCTCTCTCTCTCTCTGACACTTGGTCTCCTCCATTCCAATTTCGTCATGGGACATTTATGATTTACCGTTTTATAAGGGTTTTGTCTACATAAATAATACTCACGACTTATCAGCTTTTCGTATTTTTTGGGTAGTATTTTGAAGCGATTTCTTTCTGGATCTTGTTAAACCAACTTGTTAAATAATACTCACGACTTATCAGCATACATTTCTTTATTTTCGGTGCAGTGAAAAGTGCAACAAACAGTTGGCCGTTGCACTAATGGATTGGCACGATTGTCTCATGGAGTCTCAAATCATGAAGGCTCTGGGTAAGCTTTTCTTTCCCTTTACCCAGATTTTTCGCCCACTGATTTTCACTTCTTTACCGGTATATGTATGCATATATAGAGGTCTATATTACTTACGAAATGGCTTCTAAGTGCCCCTGTTTTGCGTGCTTACATTGATGGATAAAATCAATGATTCAGGCTCGTTTTGTTTTATCTCATGGGACTTGTGTACATGACTTGTGGCTTCTACATAATTCATTGAGTTTTGGTTGACATTTGCTTTGTTAAAACCTAACCCCAAGTCCCAAGGGTTGGCTTGGTGGTCTAAGGCCGAGGCTTGTGGATTTACTTCCTCTTAGTCTCAAGTTTGAAAAGTTTCAGTTTCTATCAACTTCTGTAGTGTACCACAGTATGGGATTTTGCCCCTACTTTTAATCGGTCCCCATAAGTGGGTGGTAGATTGTATCCATGGATTAATTGACTTGAGTGTAAGTTTGTCCGGACCACGAGTTATCAAGGCAAAATGAATCCTCAAAAATTGACCTCTGTATTCCAATCAGCGAAGGAACACTATTGTACGTATTGACATAACCATATTGGCCTGGTTTGAGGCATGACAAATTGACAACTGCAGAAGGTTATTATTGAACATTATCTCAATTACCTCTAATCGAACCAAACAGTCAAACTGAAGGAGCCGAATTGTCATGTAATCAATGGAAATCATGTTAATTATGCGTATTGCACCGAGTAGTATTTACATTGTCTGCGAACTGGACTTTGAAATTATCTCCTTATGGTACATTTGGTTTCCCTTTTCCCTCTGTTCCTGCTGCTGCAGATGCACAAAAGGCTGAGTTTGAAAGGCAAACTGATGATGAAGCTGCAACAAAGTAAAATACCCTACTGCCATTCCCTTCATCTTATGCTTGAATTTACACGATTAATGTCAAGTCATTTTGCATTACGGCCTTATGGGTTTTTTGATTTGGTCGCTGTTTCTTGGAAAAATTGATATAGGAGGAAAGAAAAATCCACTGAACCCCAACCCAAGAAAACTAAGAAAGAAAAGAAAGCTAAAGATCCAAGCAAGCCCAAGCGCCCTCCAACTGCTTTTTTCCTCTTCATGTGATGCCTCTCTCTCTCTCTCTCTCTCTCTCTCTCTCTCTCTCTCTCTCTCTCTCTCGTGAATAGAGATTGTAATATACATGCTCATTATTTAAGTCAATTATGCTTCAGGGATGATTTTAGGAAGTCTTACAAGGAGGCCAACCCAGATTGCAAAAGTGTTTCTGTGGTAAGGTTCAAGTTAACATAATGCAGTGAAAAACACTTTTCTTTTTAGGTTGGATGTTTTTTTATTAACCTCCATTAATGAAATTTATTAGGTTGCAAAGGAAGGTGGCGAGAAATGGAAGTCCATGGCGGATGAAGTGAGTTATTATATATAATGTCCTATATTCTCTTAGTTCTGATAAAACTTGGGCTTTGTACTGACCCCTTTAACCTTATTGGGGTTCTAGGAGAAAAAAGTTTACGTGGATAGAGCTGCAGAACTTAAAGCAGAATATGGGAAGGCACTGAATCCTGATAAGGATGCTGATAATGCAGATGTGAGTTTCTTCATGATGGTCAAGTATTTCATCATTTAGTGGATTATTTGGAGTTTCTGTTTTTATTTTCCTCTATATTAGCAAAGCCAAAAGCTTTTTGTATCAGAATTTTCGCTAAATAGTCACTTCTGAAAACTTGACTCCAGAGTAGGGCTGTTCACGGGTTGGTTCCCATCAGGTCACTTTGGGCTTAAGTCCTCAAACCCGAAACCCGAATCATTATCTTGGAGGACCCAATCCGTCCGATTAACTCAATCGAAACTTTCCGCATGTGGATTTTTTGGTCGGGTGGGTCAGATCCATGTGCACCCCTATTCCAAAGTCCCTAACTCCACCTTGTTAGCTTATTAGTCTTTTTTAATCAAATTTGTTGCATTGCTGTAGGATAGGGAAGGTTCATTGGAGACAGAAGCAAAAGTGGACAGTAAGTCAGTAACTGATGATGATTAACAAATTTGGCCCACTTGATCAGTGAATGAAGAAGAATTTTTGCCTATTTGGTGAACCATTCTGTTGGAAATGGTTGTCCTTGATCTTGGACCTTTGTAAGTATGAACTATGAATTTAGCTTATCCTACTGCGTTCATGGATGTTGGAATGTTCTAAGAAACATTTTGTTATTTTGAGCCCAGCATTTCGGTTTGCTCATGTTGCTTTTGGCTCTTGATTGCTAGTTAGAGAAGAAGTTCGGTTCTTATATTTTGGTTGACAATCTCCTTCCTAATCTCCATTTGGTATATTATAAAATAGAGCCATTTTTTGCTCAAAAATGTCTAGGCCTAAAAACAATAAGTAACATCCACGGTGTATATTTCCGAAGTACCAAAAAAAAACATCCACGGTGTCCTATCATTTTTTTTAACAGCAATGATGCATGTACAATATTTTTTTACAACATCTTTACAACACCTCTCACATAAGGGTGGGACCTGCATATGGGGCTTACATATGGATCCCACTTTTATGTGAGTGTTGTAAAAGTGTAAAAAATTGTAATCTTATCATTTTTGTGTTTTTAAAAGAGGTACATAAATTAATTTTACCGTGGTCGATTTTTTAAATTATTTTTTACTTTTTTTAATGAGTGATGGATTATATCTAGCTTATTTAACTCTGGTCTGGTTATGTAAAATCCTCCATTTGTATTGATATGCATTTAATTTTTTCCATAATTTGAGAGGTGGATCATATTTACAATGTTTATTGGTGCATGTATGTTTACCATGTTTACCAGTGCACTTGTGGTGAAGAACCATGACAAAAACAGTAAACGTGAAACATTACCATATAATTATGGTATATTTCAATTGCATACAGTAAATAAGGTATATTTACACAAAATATATCCAAAATGATGGAGATTTGTCACGCCCTAAATTTTTAAGCAAGATAATATCACATTTTCCATAATTAAAATACCAATGATTCCACATTTTACTTCCCGAAATAACCTGCCACGTTCATTTTACAAAGTCACAAACAATAGAGTTCTTCCCCAAGAAAATCAGTAAATTACATTCCAATGGTTCCATAGAAAACGTGAGAAATAAGTGTTTATGTCCATTACATTCATCCGGGTCAAATGAAACTAATGAGCTACATTTTTTTTTTCCAACCAAGATATGATTTACAAAGATGACCGTATTATCCTACCCAATGAGCTTTCAAAGATTAAGATGAGATGCATGCCAAGCACTCCAAACCATGCTCCTCGATTGGTACCGACTCTAAATGCAACATGATGACATGAGTACATAGTAGTCACAGAAGTATAGGCAAAAGCAACGAAGGATAACATATGATAAGCTTTCATAATATGGAACCATGGTACAAATACACGAACTGTTACAACTAGATTTTTTGTCATAAAAAAAAAAGAAGGCTTTTAATCAGAGTTCGCATCGATTACGTGGATTTTGTTTTTAAGGGAAAAATTTATTTTTTTTATCAGAGTTTGCAGTGCAAGTATGATTTTTGATTTGACGGAAAACTATGTATAATTTTGAACGGTAAAATTTCGGGAGCGAAATTTGGGGTGATTATAACACCCAAATTTTGTGTAATTTTGAAGTGATATGGATGAAAACATTAGTTTTATTAAAATTGTCGGTAAGACATTTTTTTAGGCAAAATCTTTTCGGTGCAATAAGTTTTGGTTGTTGGTCCGAAGGAGTGAATTCATGTGTAGATATATAGGTGCATGTCCAGGCAAAATTATTTAAAAAGGAGACAAGGTATTAAAAGGGACTTATTAAGTTCGTCCCTGTGCTTGGAACTTTAAACTTTATGTATGAATGATTTCTCTTGCATTTGAGCCAAAACTCTCCCAAACTTTTATCCCCAAATTTATCAGAGACATGAGAGAGAGAGCTGAGGTGTTTTGTTTGGGGCATAGGCCACTTTTCATCAGTGAGATTTTGGTTGGAATCATACGGTGGGACTTGATCAGGGTAGCATACAATTTTAAGACATTATTTGTCACGCCCTCGAAATTTAAAGGATAATACAGTAAGAAATTCCACGTGGACGGTCAACAAGTCCACGGGCCACGTCAAGTCTACATTCAAAGTCTAAAGTCAACATTAAGGAATACAATAGTCTGTGGGTACCTATACCCCAAATTGAGATATACAAGTGTTAAAGTTGTTACAATCCCAAGTCAAAATGTAATATCAAGTGAAGTTACAAAATCATCTCATTTCAAAATAGATAAGTCTAAAGATGATGCTATAACTCCTCCTTTAAGTTTTCAAAAAATATGCATGCAATCACTCCAAGCATATCCAAGTCATGCGCCGTGCTGGGTACCTGAAATTTTTAGGATGAGCTCACTAGCCCAGTAGAGAAACGTCTACCAAAACTAAATGCAATAAAATGTAGATGCTAGATGAGAAATGAGAATGAAAGCTATATGGGATACCAAAGAGTCTAACGGAGTCCGATGAAATACACGAGAGCTTATAAATCCCTTGTTATCACCCGAATGTGTCCAATTCGTGTCACGCCCTCATTTTCTTAAAACTTAAGTAAAAGAATTTCAACAACAAATAAGTCAAGTGATAAGATTTCCATAAAATGAAGTACATCATTAGCCCATTGGCTATCAAATGTTTGGGCACTCTTACCCCAAAGGTGAAATCGAACAATATCCTGTAATTCAAATATTCGAGCACCCTTGCCCCAAAGGTGAAGTCAAAAGTAATGTTTGGGCACCCTGCCCCAAAGGTAAAAAAGATAGTGAAAAACTAGAGTTACATTATCATCTTCCCAAAAGAAAATTTAATGCATAGAAGATGAATAAAATAACTCCATGCCATGTATGCTCATCATCCAAGTCATGCACTTCAAATCATGCACGATCAAAGCTGGGTACCTGAAAAAGGATAGGGTGAGCACACGCGCTCGTAGGAGAACTATTCTACTAATGCTAGGTGTATGAATATGATGCATGCACATGGAGGCAAGATATATCCCAAGGATGTTCATGTGCGAGTCCAAGTATCCAAGTAAAAGAGAAGGGATTTTTGAAAGTTCCAAAGTACCCAAGTGATTACCAAGTATCCACCCACAACCCATGTGTTCAAAGTCCTTTTTAAGTGTCCATAACACCACCCAAGTAACCAAGTTCATCACACAAGTCTAAAATCAAGTTTACACATCGAGTTTCGACAAGACATAATGGATAGTTCAAAATCTCGTTTCTCACTTCATTCATTGAAGAAAAATCATCATTTCATTTATACTAGGGATTTAAATCCCTCTGCCGGATTCCATAGGCTTCGTGTGCCTTTATAAAAATTTCACCAAATGATGACATTGGTTTTAAACATCTCACTTTCCAAACATTCTATCCAAATTCCATGACAAGTCCATTTTTTTCAAAGTTCATTTCACCATTTCACATCTTTCGATAAAAGGGGTTACACACACACCCACGCACGCTTTCTATAAATTTTCAAACTTTCATGTGATGTAAGATGACATATTTGTTTATAAAACCATAGTCCTCGAGTCAAAACATGGATGAAAATGATACCAAAGGTCGAATATGTGAAGGGATAAGCGATCGGGGACCAAACAGACATCAAAGGGTGGCCGAATGCCACCTAAATAACAGGGGCAGCAGCAAATGAACAGTAAACAGTGCAGATTTTCACCTCTAAGGTGTGGAATTTCAACCCAATCACAATTGAGATAGTTTAGGGCAACAATTAAACATGGAGGGAGGTCAATTTCACTCCAAATTTCACCAAATAACAAGCAATTTCATAGATCAAAGAATCAAAGTGGGAAAACCCACACAAATTGGGAAAAACATGAAATTCAAGGAAATTGAGGTCAAGAACAATTATATGCAACAAATCACAAGCATACAACTAGAGAGAGTAAACATTGTTCCCCTACCTCAAGATTGGAGCTTCAAATGGGAAGAAAATGCAATACCCTAGAGCTTGAGCTTCCAAACCCGAAATACCCCCTTCCAAGCTAAAACCAACACAACCCAAGCTTGAAATCACGTAGAGGAGAAGATTTTATGGTAGAATCTTGAAGGAATTTGATTTTGGTGGAGTTTTGAGGTGTAACAATGGAGGAATTTTGAGAGAGGGAGAGAGAGAGAGAGAGAGAGAGAGAGAGAGAGAGAGAGAGAGAGAGAGAGAGAGAGAGAGAGAGAGAGAGAGACCGGTCGGGTGGGAGGAGAGAGAGGAGTGAAATGTTTGCAAGCTTCTCCCACACACTAACTTGCATAACTCCTAATTACACCTCACACCCAAATGTCACTTGTGTATATAATATGTGACCCCACCTCACTAATTTTACTCCCACACTTAGCTAATTAACATATTTCAACATTTCTCACAAAACCTCAACTTTTATTTCCAAAAAGTAATTAAATTTTCCGGGTCTTTACACACTGTGCCAGCAAAGCATGTTCCAGCACAATACTTATTTTCGTAAACCAAACTTAAGTAAAGACTGAGTTTTCTTTACTTTAATTTATTTATGAAAATAAGGAAGTACCCCCTATTTGGAAACAATGGCATTTCCAGAATTTTGAAATTCTAATCACATCAAAATCTCATCCCCCCACTTTTAGTACAAAACCGAAAAACGACACATTTTTCTTCGAAGAAAATGGGTGAAAGATGAATTTGCTTTACTAAAAAATAACTTCTGATTATACCGTTGTGATTAGAAAAATCCAAGGAACAATTACCGAGATTTTTTATCAGCCAAATCGAAACTTCTCCAAAAAGTGATTTTTCATACGGGTCCTTACAATTCGTACCCGACACGTGTTCTCTATCATAAATGTCCAACTTATCCGATATGTTGTGTCATCGATTTATTTAAGTTCAATATTTAGAAATTCCTCGCAACACGTCCATAGGACAGACCGAGTATCATACCTGGCTGTCTTTCGACCCCGTATAGTTTTCCCCTTGGCCAAGGCATAATTCCTCGCGACACGCCCATAGGACGGCCCGAGGATCATTCCGGGCCACCTTTCGGTCCCGTATCACATAATTCAAGTTCTCTTTTCAATTCACGTTCGTTAGTTTCGTAATGGTGTCGTCATATCACTCGCACTTCTAATCGTCATTCAAATTCACACATTTTGTCAAAATCGACTAATTCATGCATATCAAGTGTACAACCGTGTAAGCGTCGCGTTAAAAATCAAACCAAGTCACCAACCATGCAAGGATAGGTTAGGAACGAGTTATTCAACAAGTTTTGAGGTCTAAGGAATGATTATGCCAAGTACAAACATGAACAAGCGACCGAAATCGACGAAAACAAGTTTTGGTGAGGTGAGGGGGGTTTGGATCGATCCAAGAAATGAGTGGATCGATCCACAATGTGAAAAATCGTCATCAGAGTGCTCTGGATCGATCCAAGTAATGAGTGGATCGATCCACTATGGTCCCAAGGCAAATCAGATGGTTGTGGATCGATCCAAACAAGAAGTGGATCGATCCAAACAAGAAGTGGATCGATCCACCATGATTTAAAACACCAACAGAAGGTTGTGGATCGATCCATCTCAAATGTGGATCGATCCAGAGGCTATATTATGAGCAAATTTTTGACAGCAAAACAAGGGGACTTCAATGGTTTCTAAATCAAACACTACCAAGTCCAAATATCAACATCAAAGGCTACAAAAGAGTATTGCGACAACCAATTTACATAGGACATCAACCACAAACATATATCAATCTCTAATCAACTAAAAAATGGGAAACATGGATTTTCAATGGGTTTTCAAGAAAACATGAAGGATTGATTAAATGTGGGTACCATCTACACATCAAACACCTCAAAACACTTAATAATGGTAGAAATCTCCCTACCTCAAAATATAGAAGCTTGTGATCAAATGATGAGCAAGAACCCTAGTCTTCCCAAATGAGCTCTACTGAAATACCACCTCCCGGAGTGAACCCAACGTATCTCAAGCTCTAGAACGCGTGTAGTTGAGGAATTTAGGTGTGTATCTTGAAGGGTTTTGAGTGTGAGGTAGTGATTTGAGGTAGAGAATGAAGATGATGAAGGAGGGAGTAGAGAGAGAGGGTAACGTCTGATGGAGTGGGGAAGAAGGGAGTGTGTCTCTCCTCTCATACACCACACACACACACATATACTTTAAGTAATTACACCCCAAGTCCCTCTAGTTACTTGTGTCATGCAATATGGTCCTAAACCACTCATATCACCAATTAATCCATCTTTTGAACATTTCCAACAATTTCTCACTTTTTTCCAATTTTATTTCCGAAAAAAAATATTTAAAAACACGGGTCTTTACATTATTCTTGGAAATGTTACGGACATATCGGTCAATTGTATTGCGCGGTAATTTGCAGTTTGCAGTTCACACTTTAAAGGTGATTTACGAATATACTTTGGTTACATGCCTTTTGTATATGTTGTATGTATATGAAATGCTGGTTCCATATTTTTGGGAATTGAAAATGGATTAATAGATAAAATGTTGGATCAAGCATAATTGGACAATTGATGTTTATAAACATGGGATTAATTGAAAATGGAAGGGATTGATTGGTATCGGAACATCTGAACGTGAGTTATTCCTGACTAGGAACGTAGTGGTGGGTGAATAGGGAGAATAAGGGGTAGGTGGAGTGGGTAAAATCCAATTACCCTTGGAAGTAATAAAACACGTGCTAGAATAACCACCACGTGAGGGTAGTTAGCTCGGCGCTGTTGTATAAGGGTTCTCTAACCCTATGCCAAGCTATATAGACCATGAGTAAGGTCAAAGTCAAAAACTAGGCACCAAGTAAAGGTGCACTAGCTCGGCAGAGGACATGAAAGGGTCTCAAGACATGGCCGAGCTAGATTAGCTATGAACATAGCTAAGGCAGCATTAGGGGATTGCATGATCCAATGCAGGTTGACACATATGAGCTGGGTTCTGCACAAGCGAGGCCAAGCTATGTAGGAGCATGGCTAGGACTGCCTAAGAGGATAAGGCGGTGGAAACGTTCCAGAAGGTACTGAGTCGGTCCCTTATATGATAAGGGGCAATCCCATGATCTAAGGGATTGACATGAGTATTCCTAATGCAGTTAGGAATACACTGCATATAGGAAGGAGTCCTATATGGAAAGGATATCCGCTGCAAGACGAGATCTTGCAGTATGTGGAAACATAATACCTAATAGGAGAGTCCTATTAGGGAAATTTTCCTAATGCAAATAGGAAACTAGGGCAACGTAATGCCTTCATCAATAAGCCACCCACACCTATAGATAAAGCATCATACCCGTGAAGAAAGGTACGCTGTAACACCTAGTGATACGCATCGTCTCTTTGCTTTAATTAGTGACCTTATACTAACTTAAGCATCGGAGGGCCTTTGCCGACGGGAGGCAAAGGTGCTTTAACCGTTGTCTGTTTTGCAGAACTAGGGTTCCGGCGAGGAAACACGTGATCAAAACCATACATGGATTTTATCCCCGTACAGTAGGGTACGACCGGGTGCCCTAAAGACTTGATATCATTTCCTCTGTGATTATTTGGTAGCTCCCAACATACTGTGTCCGTTCAAAGAGATGTTCGATACGCAATTGTGGTTTGATGATGCAAAGGTTGACAGTGAACCTAATTGGAAACTGGTGCTATTATTCTTTTTAATTAAATCGCATGATAAACTTTTAACCTCTGTATAATGTAACACTCACTGGTATGGTTTTATTTTTATGAACCCATTCCAGGAAACAAGGGGTAAAGAAGGCTTCATGGGTATGGCGTGGTTACTGATTAATAGTTGCTTCTGCTGCTATTTTACATAATTGATATTCATTTTGTAATAAAATTGTTGTGCTTCTAAATTGTAATTCTTTTTTTTATTTGGTGGTGTCAATAGTAGTGGGCCAGGGTTGTATTGTGACGCCGATGGGCAAATACGTATTCTTGTTGCACATTAGATCAGCTCTGAATGTATTTTGTAAAATTTAATGTATTAAACTCGTCTATTTTAGAAAAAGTCCTAGAAAGGTGATTTTTAAAGAGGCCTGGGGTGATTTTTAAAGTCGTGATTTCTAACCCTCCGAGTTGGGTCATGACACGGACCTACAACCTTTTCGAGAGTAATCATTTGACTAGTAACATTCATTTTCTTATATTTCTTGCTTCATGTCCACTTCATTCAATAGATGAACATCCAATCAATTTGGGGACCTCGAAATCCCTAACCGAGGGATTAGGGACCTCGAAATCCTGTACCGAGCAATTAGGGACCTCGAAATCCCATACCAGCACACACCGAATGGTGGCCCTGAAATCCTTTTCCCAAGTATTAACACTTCTTCTCTTATTTTGTCATAACAACCGTGTCTCTTTCATTCCGTTAACAAACGTATCCAAATTCAAATAAACCACGTTCCGTCAAACACACAAATTTCCAGCCGTGTCAGATACACTTGTAGAATCTGTCAAAATTAAAGTATCCTTCGAAATGATAAGAAATTTGGCACAAATCATAACAACACATAAAAGTTTTCATTCTTGAATTTTCTCGTTTTTTTTTATAAGAAATAGAACCACGTCAAATTCACGCACAAACTCAAAGATTTCTGTGTAGGAAAAATAATTTTCAGTCAAGCAGTTGATGTTCAAAAATTTACTAAAAATTGCATCCTCAATGTTTTTCAATGATTCCAATACTAGAACATCACCAACTTAACAATGGTTAAGGCCCATGAGAACCCATGACCAATAAGCTTGTTTAACTACAACGAAATTGATGAAAAACGCAGCTCTACAATCTGCCCAGATTTTCAGAATGTAGCTTAGTGCGCAAATTGTTTAAAAATACACTCTTTGTATTTTTTTATCCAAATTTTGGACACGATCTAGTATACACAATACGTACATCACATAAAAATTTCAGAAAATTTGGGACAAGGAACTAGGCCAAACACACCACAAACCGACGATCAAAACACAGAATCAGCTTGACAGCAAAATCGAGCACAACTCAGAGCTAGGTTTCTTTCTAGACATCATTTCTAAGAATTCGGATGATTAGTTTACACAGCGTAGATGACTCATAGAGGAACATCCCATAATTTTTTTTGCAAAACTTAGAGATGTATAACTATGTCTAACAACTCGTGGATGTACGGTATGAAATCAAATGATTCTCTATGATAGATTTCATGTCAAACACAAATATATGGAGAGCTATAGAGAAGAGATCATTACCTCAAAGATCTTGACCTCCACAAGCTTTGAGCAAAACCCTAGCTTTGAAATTTGAAACTTCAATCATAAACAAACTCCCTGAGCTCGATTAAGCGCAATACAGGCTTGGATCCTCAAGATATGAAGAAAATCTACTGGGTTTACTTGGGTTTTGAGAGAGAGAGAGAGAGAGAGAGAGAGAGAGAGAGAGAGAGAGAGAGAGAGAGAGAGAGAGAGAGAGAGAGAGAGAGAGAGAGAGAGAGAGAGAGAGAGAGAGAGAGTATGGCGTGGGCAGGGATGGAGCCAGAAATTGAACTTAGTGGTGGCAAACTTATTTATTAGAAAATTGAACCAAAATGAAGTACTAAAATGTATAATAAATGATGTTTCTCTTTGATTATATCCATGCATTACAGCTCATGGACGCATTCATATTACTTGAAAAGTTGTTTTCCCTTCTTCAATTTGCTCTCAGTTTTCTTCCTTTTTGCGTTGATACACATTAATACAAACAAGGTTTGCATGAAAGCCAAGTTTAAAATTCAGTTTTTCTTAATTTAAAACTCATATTTCATAATATTCACTTGGCCCATTAAATTTGGCTTTGAGCTATTTCTTGAGCCTCCCTTATTTATCTATGCAAGTGTATTTACTGTGACAATATTTATGTAATCGTTTGAATCTTATGTTACAGATTTTATAATTATAAACTTTTGTCGTATTTCCTTATAGTTGCACGGATAATATTTTCAAGATGAAAGATGAAAATACTTGCTTAGTAGATAGCGCAACAACTTACACCATTCTTAAGAACACAAAATATTTCATACCTTTAGTAATGACTAAGGCTAGTGTCAATACAATCTTTGGTAGATCATATCTTATTGAAGGCTCTGGAAGAGCAAACATTATATTTCCTAATGGAATAAATATATGTATTGATAATGCTTTATATTCTATCAGATCCAGAAGAAATCTGTTAAGTTTTAAAGATATTCATCATAATGGTTATCATGTTAAAACCACAAATGAAGGTAGTAAGGAATATCTTTACATAACTTTAACGAAGTATGACAAAAATGAGATATTTGAAAAGCTTTCAGCTTTGTCAATTGGGTTATATTATATGATTATAAGATCTATTGAATCACATACAGTGATGCACTAGAAGTGTTCTAACCCAAAAATGTTTATGCTATGGCATGATGGTCTTGGGCATCCAAGATCTATAATGATGCGTCGAATTATAGAAAATTTGAGTGAACATCCACTAAAGACCAGAAGATTCTTTTACCAAGCGAATCCCCACGTGATGCTTGTTCACAAGAAAAATTGATCATTCGGCCATCTCTAACAAAAATAGTAAATGAATCTCCATCCTTTTTTACAAAGGATTCAAGGGGATATCTGTGGCCCTATACACCCATCATCTGGACTATTTCGTTACTTCCTGGTATGAATAGATGCTTCAACTTTGCTATCTACACGAAATAGCGCATTTGTTAAGTTTTGTAGTCAAATAATCAAATTGCGAGCACAGTTCTCAAATCACCCGATCAAGGCAATTCGCCTTGACAATGCTGGCGAATTTACATCTCAATCATTTAATGAGTATTGCATGTCCAATGGTATAGATGTTGAACACCTTATTGCACATACTCATACTAAGAATGGCTTAGCTGAATCTTTTATTAAAAGACTCCAGTTAATTGCTCGACCTCTTCTTATGAAAACAAAACTCCCTATTTTTTGCTTGGGGACAAGCCATATTACATGCTGCATCTCTAGTTCGTGTTAGACCAATGACATATCATAAGTTTTCACCATCACAATTAGTGCTTGGTCAACAACCAAATATTTCTCATATTAGAGTTTTTAGTTGTGCTGTATATGTTCCATTACACCTCCCCAACGCACTAAAATGGGTCCTCAGCATAGACTTGGTATTTATGTTAGATTTGACTCACCGTCAATTTTAGATATCTTGAACCTGTGATAGGTGATGTCTTTAAAGCACGTTTTGAGGATTGTCATTTTAATGAAATAGTGTTCCCACCATTAGGGGGAGAAAAGTCAAAGCCAAAAGCGGAAAATATGAAGTGTGTGCGTGTGTTGATGTTTGACCAAGCCAACCTGATCTCTTCTCTAGTGTGTGTGTTGATGTTTGGCTAAGCCAACTTGATCTCTTCTCTAGTGTGTGTGTGTGTTGATGTTTGGCTAAGCCAACCTGATCTCTTCTCCCTCCCACTCTAATCATGCTAATGCTTGGTCCAATGTTAACTCTCCACTTTTGTGGACACCTCAAGTTTATTTTATTTATGTTAGGTGAAGTTTCAATACATTATGCATCATCATATGTCATGTTGAACTAGTTTGTGGTCCAGATGAGGGCAGAATGCTGCAGAAACACTCAAATTCAGGAGATGGCTTGAGCGCTCAATGCATCCCTTTGGGGGTTTCCCTCATCTTGATGCTCTCAAGCTCTCGAGTGGTAACTTTCAACTGGACATTGTAGTCATATTGCTTCACAAAAGACGCCACCAAATCTTCCCATGTCCTTCTCTTGGAGATGTCAAGCGAAAGAAGCCATTGGAGGGCGGGTCCAGTTAGGCTCTGATGGAACATTTGAGCCATGGTTGGTTCGTCCACATTTTGGAGGGAGAGCGAACTCACGTAAGCCTGAATGTGTCCTCGGGGGTTCCCTGTCCCGTCAAACTTCTCAAAATCCACTGGCTTGTACTTCTTGGGGAGTTTAGCTTCGTGGAAAAGGCACAGCTTACTCATGTCAAATCCGACAATGGCGGCTTTCTCATTCTTAGCAACTGATTCTTCGAGTTTGGCAATTTTAGCCAACATTTCAGCCATTTGAGGGTTTTCAATTGGCTGCTCCTGACGCTCTTCGCCCTCGGGGATCTCTTGTTCATCGGGAGGTTGCTGAAGCGGGGGAAGGCGGCCTTGGATGTTAACCAAAATACCCATGATTTGGGTAATCTGAGTGTTATGATTGGCCACATTGTCGTGCATCTCTTTTCTTAACTGCTCGACTTCATTCAGCTGTTCTTCCATGACTACCGGGGATGACCGAGGTTCAGATTCCGGAGTAGCGGGCCGCGACAATCTTTGTCCGAGCAGTCAGGTCCAAACGGGTAAGGTCTTCTTTCTTCTTGCAGGCTCAATTGTTTAATGCTGACAGCGCACACAAATAGAACTCAGCCCCAAAACTCAACACTCATGTACAAAAAGGAATACCTAAACGAACATACGTATGTCGTCGCGTCGCCCCTCACCAAGTTAGTCCTAAAACTAGTCCTAAAGTTAGTCTACCGGTTCCGGATCTCACTTAAAGCCATTTTACAGCAGATTGAACCGACACCACGGGTAAGTCGTTTACTCGGCAGTTACAGCTTTTCAACCTATAGCCTAAATGTTGAAGCTGTAACCGTTATCCTTTCTTGACCATCCGAGACAAAGCAATGAGGTGTCGCCATCCAGTTACAAGTGGCCCCAAGGCTAGTTCGACACACGGGCAGCCGTTCAGGCACGACAAACACCGGAGGTATCTCAAACTCCATGGATTTAAAGTCTCCTAGACTAGATATGTACAACTTTGGAAGGCTGCCCCAATCCTCAAGTTTTCTTTTGATATCAAGTCCTTCGTGCGGGATGACCGGATTTGGGAAAACACAAATTCTCAAATCCTTATCAAAAATCTAACTTTGGATTTTAGGAATAATTGTCCCTAATCTTGGACCAAATATTCATAATTTCCGTTAGATTGTTGTCACAGATTCGATGGTCCAAATTTTTCCACGTCCGATTATCCTACGGATTAACTCGTAAGACAACGTGCATTTGGAAACACGACTCATCATTGGGTCGAGGCAACCTCCTACTAACTGCACAGGCTCCTAAGCTATAGTACTCTCAACTCGGAGGGACTATACACAAATGCAGATGCATGCATGGATGCAACATGACAAGATAGAGAAAGCGGTAACACATAGCATGTAAACAGGATGGGGCACATAAACCTAACAAACCGGACGGCCACCTAACAGGAAAGTTCTATGGCTATCCATATGCAAAAAGGCTGGTTTTGGTCTCACAAGGGTACCCCGGACTAGAGTCATGATTGTCTCCCGTGCCATGGATACCCACAGCGACGGTAATAACGACAAGTGTAACTCATCACGATCGAGGGCTGCTGGGCATTTTGGGATTCCCCGTCACCGGCAAGCCGTGCGGGATTGCCAAAACACGCCAACGAGGCTAAGAACAATGCAAGTGCAATGCAAAAGTTGAACTACAAACATCTCAAAAATCCCGCAAAAGCTTTTCAAGTCGAGCCCTCTTGATTAATGCATATTTCAATAAAACTACACGAGTGTAATAAAATCAAAGTATGCATTAACCAGAGTCCCCAGCGGAGTCGCCAGCCTGTGGACACACCTCCGGAGAATCTCGATCGATTCGGAGTCGCCACCTGGGTTTTAGCGGATTGTCCCCGAGGAACTGAACTCGATTGACTCATGCCTCATTCAATGGATAAGGAATACTGGTCCGTCATCACCATACTATCTTAGGTTCGGGAGCTCAGTTACGAGAAGAGTAGGGTTTTACGGCACCCCCCTCGCCCGGTTAAAAGACCGGTCTCTACTTGACTGTAGAGGGGAAAAATCTGGGTATGCTATTTTCACGCCTCTATGAGATCAACAATATGCACTCTTCACCGGAACCCTAGCACTGCAAGACAATAAACGGTCAGAGAACCTTTGCCTCTCGTCGGCAAAGGCCCTCAGATGCTTAAGTCAGTATCACGTACTAGGAGGAAACCATAAAACACGTAAAGCATGTAAACACAAATTACCACGTACCTTTCTTCATGGGTATTGCTCCTTATTTATAGATGTGGGGTGCTTGTCCAAAGATCCTATTCACATTAGGAGTCCTTTCCTATACGGGACTCGTTCCATATAGAAACACAATCTTTATTCTACAAGGATTCCTCCCACGTTAGGAATCCTTACCATTATCGGAATCCTCTTTAAGTTAGGATTCCTTTCTCATATGGGATTCGGCCCATATGGCAATACAATCAGAATTCCCTTCTCGTAAGGATTCTATATCTATATTGGACTTCTTGTCCAATATGGAAGCTTAATGATAATCCCTTAACTCTCAGGATTTAACCCTTATCACGTAAGAGGCTATTCTAGATCCCTCTAGAATGACCCGCCACCTTATCACGTAGGCGGTTAGCTCGGCAATATACTTGCCTATTCTTATATACTGTTGCCGACCAGATACATAGCTCAGCACTGGCCTCGTGCACCTTCTCATGGTGCTGCCACCATCTCGTGGTGCTATCCTGGCTGCACACTTGGCCTACCCTGCTTGGCCATAACCTTAGGCACCTTCTTGTGGTCCCCCCGAACTGAGCCACCCTCACGTGGTGTCCAGGCTAAGCACGTGGTTCGTACGTGCTTGAGTACTTTCCTCTGTAATTGGATTCTACTCTCTCCATTGACTTTTGTGGGATTGTAAAGAATGTATGCAACTCAACTTTGAACAAATACGGGGGATGGGGGATGGGAACCAAAAAAACATGTCACGTAACTTTCAAAACACTCTGATGAGAGAGAAACTCCAGCTTCTCTCTAGGATCATCTGATCTCAACAATGGTCGACGGTTCAATCTCCTTTGCAGATGGTCTAGGAACCAAAACAGTTGATTCACAGGAGCTGTATAGGAGAAATCGCAGTGTTGCTTCATCTCAGCAAGTCGATCTTCAACAGAGAAAATCTAGGGTAACCCTCTCAACCTCCAACTTCACACCTTCTAAACCTTTTGATCTTCAAAACCCAGATGCTTTTCCAAAACTTCCTCAATCTGTTAACCCTAAATCCAGCCCTACCACCATCGAGTTTGGGGATGTTAGCCCTAATGCTGATGAAATTGAAAACCGCACAGGTACACTCTCCCCAAAATACTCCTAGTTCTCTTTCCCTAAATCGAATATTGGAACCCACAGTCCCAAAAGTCCACAGGCCTCCCCTTCTCAGACGCTACAACAAGCCTTTCAGGAAGAGAGTCAGCGTAAAGATATGGCAGCTTCAGGTGTTTCATGCCAGCTAAATCCATCATTTCCTGCTAATCAAGCCCCAAAGGTTGGGTATCAATCAAAACCCAAAAATTGGGCATCACTGCTTCAGGCTCAAGGCCCTTCACAAGCCATGAGGCTTGATCATTACCCTGAGCTCCAACAAGGTAAAAACGCTATTCTTGAGCTTGATGAGAATCTGGTAGATAATGGCAAATGGACCAACTGTTTAGTGGGCTATTTTCTAGATGGCAAGATGAATTTTAACTTACTTAGATCAACTGCCCATAAAGTTTGGGACTCTATGGGTTTGGTGTCTATTATACCTGATGTGTCTGGGTTTACCTTCTTCGAATTTCGTGACGAAGAAGCTAAACTATCTGTTTTGGAAAAGGGTCCTTGGTTCTTTTCAAAACGGTACCTTGTTCTCAAGAATTGGCACCGGATGATGAGTCCTAACAAAGTTCATCCCTCTAAAATTCCAGTTTGGATCAGAATTCATGGACTTCCATTAGAATTGTGGAATCGAGAATGTTTTAGTCGCATAGCGAGTGTCATAGGGCGACCAATTCATGTAGATAGAGCAACAGTGGAGAAATCCAAAATTATGCATGCTCGTATCTGTGTTGATATTGATGCGCATAATGATCTTCCTCATGAGATTGCTATTACAATTGGAAGAGAAACAGTGGTTGTGGGGATTGAATATCAGGTTTGCCCTCCAATTTGTAGTAGTTGCAAAGTGTTTGGGCATTCGAACACTCAATGTAGTATTTCCTCTTCTACTAAACCTGTCAATTTCTCAAACTCTTGCAAAATTATAGGTCAAACTGTTGTTCCTTATAGCCAGATCCAGTGTAATTCCAATTCTGAGCCAAGAGCCGGCCCACCAACTTCAAGTGATGTAATTCCACAAGCTACAGAAACTTCCCACTTACCTTCTGCCATGGGCTCTTCGCACGTGCAAGCAGTCAACAATGCTACATCTAAGGGGATTGGTACTCGTCAATCAGTCCCTTTAGCAACTAGGGATGATTCCACAACAACACAGAATGTTAAGCCTGAGCTTAGGCCTGTTCCCCAGGAAATGTGCTCCACTTCAATAAAGGTTAAGGTACCATCTGCACCTGCCTCTGGTGGAGTTGTCTCTTTAATTGGGTATGTTAATTTTGCTAATGCTGCAAATGTAGTTCTCAAGCCCAACTATAAGAAGTCTAATTCCATGAAAAGCACCCTTTTATCCAATTCCTTCCATGTCTTGCAAGAAGTTCATCCAGAACTTACCATTCCTCCTGATAAAGAACATCCAAAAGATGACCCCTTTCCGAGGGGATTTGTGATACAAACTATGAGGAGATGATTGAGTGTGAGAGTCCTTCCACTCCAGTCACAAGCCATATGGAATTCCTTCTAGATGACTTACCAACATTTGGGGGATAAAAAAAAGCAGCAAAAGAAAGCTGCCAAGATTGCTTGGCAACGGTCTTCTCAACAAAAAAGGGAGTTCTAGCACCTTCCTCCTATGTTTGAAAACTCTGTATGATTCATTTGTTCACTTCATGGTACAGGCCTTTAGTGTCCATTTTATGGTTGTGTGGCTCTTTTCCCTTCTGCTAAGGTTTCCCCTTTGCAAATGGAGCACCACTATTGTTGTGAAATTTTAATGTACTCGCAAGCGCACGAATCGTATTGAAGTATAGCAATGCAAGTGCGAGGTCGAACCCACAGGGACTTGTGTTTTTTTTTTAATAGGAAAACTAAATAATCCAAAGTTGATTATACCCTAACCTAGTTCCCAAAAGTGTGATTGATCCGGAAGATAAAAATTAAATAAATTAACGATAAAAATACTTAAACTATCACGGAAAAGTAGTGGAGATTAACGGTTGAGAAAATTAACTAGGGTTTTGGAATCCACACCCATAAACATTTATCAAATTATCTTACGCAATAATTTTTCCTATGATTCTGCACAATGATTTAGAGGCTAATCTTATCACCGCGGAAAATATTTCGATAAGCACTTTTTCTTTTTAATAAAGGTATGTTCCCCCTCTGCTTCGGAAGTTTAAGCCAAAATCATCCACTGTATCCATAAAAACAAATCACAATGGATACCCCGTACTTAAATATCGCACTTTTAATAAACCAAGCAATCGATTAATATGATGATTTCAAATCATGGAAAAAACCCATTCTTAACGATTGAATCCATATCCAAAGTTCATGCATATTAATTAAGGAGTCGAGAACAATAAACGATAAACGCATGTAGGAAAAATCATAGACATAAAATCAATTAATAATATTTATGGGGTTTCATCATCAACCCTAGTTTTAAAGTTTAGCCCAACATAGATAAAAATAAAGCCTCACAAAAATCTCCTTTGCTCATCTTGTTCTCCAACCGGATATTGCCCGTTGAGAAAGTGTTGTCGCGTTGTGTTCCGTCGTGATATCCCAGCCGAAGTGCTGCTGCCGCTTTGTGGTATAAGTCCTCCTTTTATTTGGTAAAAATCCAGCCTCTAATTTCTTGTTGCTTGGTAAGGCAATCCAATATCTCCTCTAGCCAAACAAGTTCTGCCGCTTAATAAAGCCACAAACAAATCCCTTGCTTAAGGAATGGATTGGACCATATTTCCATTATTTGCCACCCAATTACCTAGCATTCCATTCTCCAGCCAACTCTCTATGGACATGTAACTAAAAATATGTGCGGATCAATTTGTGTCCATGTTAGGATTTGGATTTGATACGCTTTCCATAATTTCAATCATGCGCTCGGTCCACCATTTACAATTATGAGATCACGAATTTTGCAGTTCTTGACTCCAACGGCAAAAATATAAGTTATTGTCATCATTTTCCTGCAAATTGGGAACTAAATGTAAATGACTAAAAAGATAATAATCAGAGATAAATACGCACATTTTAGGCACTAACAAAATCTGATATGGGGTTTCTATGTGTCAATAATTTGTGCTCATCAACTATCATGCTGAATCTCTATGTTAGCATTTCCTCTTGGTAATTATCCCATTATGTATCCCAATTGTAGCCTTTGTGGCCATCCCCCCTAAGTTCTTGCAATTTTTCTTTCCCTTTCTTTTTTGTTTTGTCCTCCCTGGGGTATGCCCTTTATAGGCTGTACATTCGATTAGCCCCTTTTAATTTCACGCTAAATTACCCAAAAAAAAAAAGGGGGATGGGAACCACATAATGATGATAAACACAACAATAAGCTACGGTGTATGCTTGTGCTCCGTGAATCTACATGAATGGCAATGATATGCAAGTATGAACAAACAAGAACATCAAATAGCAAGTAACAATGTTAGAATATACAAAATGATAACAAAGTAATCAGAAATGACACCACAAATCACCGCAGGACTAAACCAATCTGATCCACTACCAAGGGTTTGAGCGCTCAACCTGGGGGTTTGAGCGCTCAACCTGGGGGTTTGAGCGCTCAACCTGGGGGTTTGAGCGCTCAAACTCCTGCTCACTCACATATGCTTATGATGCTTCTGATTTGATGAAAACATGTTTTAATCACCATTGTTTGCTCAAAAACAACATTTGAATCACTAAACAAAATGGCATAATCATATCATCATGGGTTTAAAACTCATCCATGGACCAAAATGAGGCAAACAGTATAGAAGGAATGAAGACTCAATGCTTTGAAACTTTACAGAACACTCAGAATGCCAAAAATAAGCTGAAATAAGAGAATGATTTGATTGGACCAGAAGACGGTTTCAGCGCTCAAAGGGATGCATTGAGCGCTCAAGCCATCTCCTGGATTTGAGTGTTTCTGCAGCATTCTGGCCTCATCTGGACCACAAACTAGTTCAACATGACATATGATGATGCATAATGTATTGAAACTTCACCCACCATAAATAAAATAAACTTGGGGTGTCCACAAAAGTGGAGAGTTAACATTGAACCAATCATAAGCATGATTAGAGTGGAAGGGAGAAGAGATCAGGTTGGCTTAGCCAAACATCAACACACACACAATAGAGAAGAGATCAAGTTGGCTTAGCCAAACATCAATACACACTAGAGAAGAGATCAGGTTGGCTTGGCCAAACATCAACACACACACACACACACTTCATAAATTGAAAACAGAATACAAAACTAAAATAAACATGATTGAAGTACCCAAAAATGAGTGAGGCTTGAGCGCTTAACCCCCATTCAAGGGCTGTGAGTTTCTGTGATTTCTGACCATTCTTTGATGTTGATATGAACTTGAAACTTTCTGATCACGGTTAAAAGGAGTGACATGCACTGTTTGTTTTATAGAATAGGATCATCCATGGTTTGATGATCATGGAACATGACTTTCATGGCTTTTGGGTTCATTGATTAATGATCAAAGACAAAATAAACTGACTTGAGAGTTTTTGGACCAACAAATAGCCATAATAATGATATTACCAAGATACAACATGATCAGAAACCACAAAAACAAGAGAGGTGCTCAAACAGTTTGAGCGCTCATTGTGATAGCATTGAACACTCAAGCTGTTTGAAGCTGGGGTTTTCAAAAGTTGTTTTCTTGTATATTTAAGACCTCGTGAGTCCATTAGAGGTATGGAGGACCTCCATGAACCCACTGGTCTCCCTCAGGAGTACCAACCCGTAACTTTCACATGTTTTCTACCTTTTGATCTTGATTGAGGTTGAACTTGGGATTTTGGTGGATGATTGGATTGTGGCTGTGTTTACAAGTGTAGTGTGGGTTGTTTTGGACAGATTATGATGGGTGTGGGTTAGCTTGAGTTGATTTTGAGTAGATGATGGTGTATTATAGTGAGAGGTTTTGAGGATCAAGTGGGTTTGATGGATGGAAGAGGATTAAACTTGAAGTAATGGATGAAGTGGGTTGATGGTTGCTGGAAATATGGTTTGAGAGGGGGTGAGTAATAGCTTGGACCTGGTGAGAGTGTCTAACCTCTGCAAATGATGTAGAGGGGTGGCTTTTATAGAGTGAAATGGGGGGGGGGGGAATGGGTTTTCTTGAAATGGAGGGCCTAATGGGACAATATAGGCTCACCCTGGGGTCTATTAGGTGCATGTGAGCAACAGAAAAATGGCTGGGTGGCAGCCATTCGGTTGGAATCTCATCATTAGATGTTCTGCCATCGACAGACTGGACACAGCTTGAGCGCTCAAACCCCTTTGAGCACAGTGGTTGGTTTTGGTTTATTTTGGTGTTTTGAAGGGTATTTTGGTCATTTGGGTTGGTTTAGGTTATTTGGGAATGGTTTGGGGTGGTTTATGGTGGTTTGGGGCAAGTTCAAACCTTGTTCTTAATCTTAAGGTATTCACGGGTGGTTTTCTCATCATCGGGAGTGCTTGGCAAGTATCCCGGGTCAAAATCGGGGTGTCTACAATGATGCATAAAGAAGTTGAAGTGTATGTGGATGATATGATCGTGAAAGCTAAAGAGCGAGAGGGGCATCTACCGACACTTCGTAAGTTCTTCGAGAGAATTCGCAAGTACCGCATGTGTCTCAACCCGCAAAAGTGTACATTTGGAGTCACCGCCGGGAAAATGTTGGGATTTATGATCACCACCAGAGGGATTGAGGTCGACCCCTCCATAATCAAAGCCATACTTGAAATGGAACCGCCACGAACGGAAAAGGAAGTACGCAGTTTTCTCGGAAAGATTCAATTCATTAGCAGATTCATCGCTAAGTTGACCTCAACTTGCAAGACGATGTTTCAACTATTGAAGAAGGGGGTGTCCTTTAAGTGGGATGACAAGTGCCAGAAGGCCTTTGAAGTTATCAAGAAGTATCTCCAAAGCCCGCCGGTGCTAATGCCGCCAGTACCTGGGAAGCCGTTGGTAATGTATTTGTCAGTTACTCAATTAGCAATGGGGTGTATGTTGGCACAAGAAAGTGATGACGGAGTCAAAAGGCGGTTTATTACCTCAGAAGAAGATGATCGAAGCCGAAGAAAGGTACACACCGTTGGAGAAGACATGTTGGGCTCTTGTTTGGGCTTCCAAGAAGTTGAGACACTACATGCTGGCCTATTCGGTGAAGTTGATTTCTCGAATGGACCCTCTCAAATATCTGTTCGAGAAGCCAGCACTTACCGGTAAGCTAGCGCGTTGGTTGCTCCTATTGGCCGAATTTGAGCTCAAATACATCACAAGGAAAATCAGTGAAGGGAAGAGCGGTGGCAGAATTTCTAGCCAATCACCCAGTGGAGGGACCAGAAGACACTGAGTTTCAGTTCCCCGACGAGAGCGTCATGACGATAGATGATACGTGGAAATTATACTTTGATGGGGCCGCGAATCAGAAGGGATTCGGAATCGGAGTACTGCTAGTTTCGCCGGAAGGGCCACACATCCCGCTCGCCTTCAAGTTAAACTTTGAAGTCACTAACAATCAGGCGGAGTACGAAGCATGCATTGTCGGGATGGAAGCTGCTCTGGAAATTGGAGTTAAGAAGTTGGAAGTAATAGGAGACTCGAACTTGGTAGTGTCGCAAGCCAATGGCGATTGGAAGGTAAAAGAGGAGAAGCTGAAGCCATACCACAAGGACCTGGAGGAGATAATTCGGCAATTCGAGGAGGTAACCTTCACACACATACCTAGGATGAAAAATCGGTTCGCCGATGCTCTCGCTACCTTAGCATCAATGGTCGAGTTACCAGAGGGGATAAGGTTGCGACCCGTCATGATTGAGCAAAGGGACCAGCTAGCTTATGAATACGTGATGAACATTGAAGAAGTCGACGACGGGCTACCATGGTACCATGTTATATGGAACTTGGTCGAAAAAGGAGAATATCCAGAAGGAGCAAGCAAGAAGGATCGCACCACTTTACGACGATTGGCGTCGCAATACATTATCTGCGGAGGAAGGATGTATAGGAGATCATACGGGGGCATGCATAAATTGTGCATCCATGGCGAGGAAATAAGGAGAGTGACTGAAGAAATCCATGAAGGAGTGTGCGGCCCCATATGAGCGGGATCATGCTAGCAAAGAAGATATTAAGACAAGGATACTTTTGGTCTACCATGGAGACGGACTGTGTCGAGTATGTACGAAGGTGTCACAAGTGCCAAGTCCACGCCAATCTGATGCATGTGCCACCCACTGAGCTGCATTCAATGTCTTCGCCATGGCCCTTCTCGGTATGGGGCATAGATGTGATTGGAAGAATCATTCCGCCGACCTCGAATGGTCACAAGTTCATCTTGGTGGCGGTTGATTACTTCACAAAATGGGTGGAAACAGCCTCTTATGCCACTTTAGCAGCAGTTCAAGTGGCTCATTTCATCAAGCAAAATATCATCTACCGGTATGGGGTCCCCCAAGCATTCGTCTCTGACAATGGGGTACATTTCAAAGGGAGGGTTATCGAAGTACTCGAAGACTTCAACATCCAGGTGCACAAGTCCACGGTATATCGGCCGCAAACCAACGGAACTGTAGAGGCAGCAAATAAAACCATCAAGAACATCTTGGAGAAAACCATCGAATCCTCGAAGGATTGGCATGAAAAATTACCATTAACGCTTTGGGGTTATTGCACCTCTATTCGTACTCCGACAGGGGCCACACCCTATTCGTTGGTATACGGCATGGAGGCGGTACTCCCGATTGAGCTCGAAGTACCATCCCTAAGGGCAGTGATGGAAAGTGAAATTAGCGAAGCTGATTGGCTGAGTGAGAGGTTTGCTGAGCTGATGTTGTTCGACGAAAGAAGGTTGCGCGCTTTATATCACATTCAAGGATACCAAAGGAGGATTGCTAGGGCATTCAATAAGAAGGTGAAGTCACGAGACTTGATTGAGGGAGACATGGTTGTAAAAGAGATCCGCGCGCCGATATTCGATCCAAGAGGAAAGTTCAGGCCAAAGTGGGTAGGGCCCTATATTATCAAGACCGTTCTCAGCGGGGGAGCAACGGTACTCATTGACCTCGATGGGAATGAATTTGCCAATCTTGTAAACTTGGATCAGCTCAAACGATACTACCCCTGAGAGATGCTCGTTGGGCGGAAAACCGCAAGGGCGGGCCGACCCAAGCAAAAATAAGAGCAAGCCTGCTTGGTTGGAAACCCGCATTGGGCAACCTAGGCAAAAGATAAGGCACGAAAATCAAAAGAGCTCGCTAGGCCGAAAACCCGAAAGGGCGTACTAGGCAAAACCTAGAGCGCAAAAGGAGAGTGTCAATACCCGAGTGAACCTTAACCCGAACTACGTTATGACATGATTCCTTGGAAAAGGATACATAGACAGTCTCACTCAGAGATTCGGTCATGATCCATCGAGTTGATATAAGTACTCATCATGTCCCAAGAAGGAAGAAAAGAGGAAAATCAGGCAACAGTGAACCAAGAGGGGGAAACCCTCGCAATTCAATTTTATTTCAATAATCCTTCAGATACAAAGCTGAGCGAAATGCCTAAACAACAATGACACAATAGCCACAACGAAAAGAAAAACTACAACATGGGTCCATGATTTATTCTGGGAATAGTCTAGTTAAGTTGAGTCATTTGGTTTTAAGCAGTTCCAAATCTTGCCGACACTTCTGCTCTTATCCATTTTCTGTAATGTGCGTTCAGATGTATGGTAGGATAGTCGTTGTGAACCCAAGTCACTCTTTTCTTCCAAGAAAGGCGATACTTCTCCATAACTGAATGTTTGAATTTCGGAAGTCGGAAAGACGCTGGAACAGAAAATTGCGTCTCTTGACGGATCCTAAGTTGGCGAAGAATGCGCTGTGGAAAGTAAAAGGCGAACCTTGATAGACCCACAATCACCACCCACGCTGGACCCATGTGAGCCGCCGTCATGTCCGGCAAAACCAGCCAATGGCACCTCCAAACAACATGCTCCTCTCCCAAAGCCATAAAAAAGTCAGTCCACCCATCCACATCACCATGCTCCTCCACAAATTGCCTATTGTTCCAAGTCCGAGGATCATAAACCCAATGGTTCTCTGGGTCAGCCTTCAACGTCACCTTATCACAAAGCCACATCTGCAACCAAAACCATAAGCCAAAAACACGTGTCAAAACCAAGCATCACCAAACCAAAAGCCAAAGCCAACAATGACCAAGACCAAAAAACCAAACCTGAAGTAAGAGCGGGCTGCCTCCAAAGACATTCGTCCGCCCGGAGCGAATCGCATCTAAACCCATGAGGGTCTCAGCCAGAACCATCGAGACCACGTCTCGACGTTGCTCAATCTGTAAAGCAACCGAAATAATGGAAGGGCACGCATTTCCATCAAGAGGAACCAGCAGGTAGGAAGTCAAAAGGCACATGCAAAATGCGAACATGGGTCGGTTCTGGAGGGTGAAGTCCGTCAAATCTCCACAAGGTCGGAAGTCCGCGAAGAGGCGCAAGATATCAAAGGCGTTGCCACGAAGCAGATACTTGGCAGTACCCTCATTTACACCAAGCTTATCTTTGAGGATCTTGGTTAAGCTGTCACGAAAAGGATGGACTACGGGTTCCGTGCATGCACGACTCCCAAGGTATGCTTGGAATTCTTCAACAGTGGGGAATAGCTCTTGAATACCAAAGCGAAACACATGAAGTTCTGGGTCCCAAAAGCGGACAGCCGCATGCAAAATCTCGGGACGGATGGGGATAGTATGAATGGAGCGCAAAGCATTAAGGCCATGACCTCGGGAGTTGAACCAATCAATATTCTCAAGACTTTCAATCCAAGAACCAATGACAGCTGGCGTAAGGGCAGCCATGTTTTGAAGAATGAAAAATGAGAGTTGAGAAGGAGGATGAAAGATGGGATGTGAGTTGGTAAAGAGAATGGCAATCCAAAGCAAGCCATTTATAGGAGAAACAAGGAGAGACATGCAAGACTCCCATACAACATGGGAAATGAGAGATTTCATTTTCAAGACGGTCAAGTGCATGTTTTCCATAAGACTTGCATGGAAAAGTTTGAAAAGCCTTGGAAATATATAGCATTTGTTGAAAATAGGTGAAAAATGTCTTGAAGAAGGGTAATCTGGGGTTGGAAAGGAAAATTGGAAGTCCCCACGCATTCCTGGGGCAGAGAACACCTTTGGGAGTGCAAGTAATCGCATTGGGAACAAGCAGAATCTGCCCTCTGGAACAGGCATTGAGCGCTCAAACCCCATCATTGAGCGCTCAAACATGGCCAGAGCGCTCAAACATGACTTGAGCGCTCAAACCCTGCAGCAATCTGAACCTGCACCTTTGCATTTTGTCACCTCGAAACCCATTCCGAGCCTCCCAGACCCTGTTCAACTGCTAGAACAAGTGCCAACAAGTGCTCATGACTTTGTGGAGCTACCAGCGGGGCAGATTAGCAAGCGGATACATGATCGGTGCACCAACAGCCAATCAAGGCCATGGGATGGTCATGTAAGCGGTGGTGGTAATCGTTGCCACAATCATTAGAGTCTCGAGTGTCGCATGCAAAATTTTTGCTTTACGAATATGCCTTATGGACTCCAAATTCCGTTCTAAGGTCATTTCTTGTCAAACAAACGCGTTGTACCCTCATGTACATAAATCAACAATCAATTCGGATTTTTCAAGTTTGAAAGCGTGTACGTGCATATTCCGGTCGTGTCAAGCAATAAGAATGCCTTGTATAAATTCACAGGCGTATGTCCCTTCTTTCAAAAGCTGAGCATGGATTTTAAGACTTATGGTCTCGGATTCAGTGTCGTGTGAATTGTTTTGTGAATTGTGTAACAATAAGTACTCAACAATTGCTTACTCAAAACATAAAAAATGAGGAACGCAATGCGTAAATAAGAAGAAAGTGCAAATCTGATATATATCTCTGGCATAATCCATGAACTAAGGCATGTACATAAAACATCATGTGTGGGGCAAATAGGTGCCCAAAGCAAAAACGAGGCGTGCAGGCCTAAAAGTCAGCTACTGGGGCACGCAGGCCCAACTGTACAAAATCTAGCTACTGGGGCACGCAGGCCCAATCATGTGCAAAACGAAAAGTACTCGACCCCTACTCACTACTCTGTGTTAACTAAGACTGGCCTCCATCGTCGTCGTCAGGCCCCTGAGGTGCACCCAAGAAGTCAGGGTCCGATATGGAATCATCACCGTCGCCCGAGCCCGACCCTGACTCCTCAACCACCATAGACGTCTCCTCGACCACAGCAGCCGGCGTAGCCTCCGTCCTCCTGCGAGTCGACAGCCTCAGACCTCCCGCCTCAGGAGTCGCTGTCTCCACAAACGTCACCTCCTCGTCCAAGCCGAACTGTGCATTCTTCGAGCGGCCGAGGCGGACAAAGGGAGTCCCCGAACCACTGGCCTCATTGTGCTTCCTCTTCCCAGTGACAGGCGCCTGCGCAAAGGAAGAAAGTCACAAGGGATTTGAGTTAGTAGAAAGAAAAGAAATCTGCATGGATACAAATGAAAGCTAATGAAGATGCGGCATACCGGGGCAACTGTCGAAGGAGGAGGAACAGGGGTAGCGGGTGGTGCAATATCATCCGCTCGACGCAAAGGCACCCGTGTCCCTGCCATCAACCGGAGCAAGAGGCCGCGCATTCCCCTGTTCTGCTCATATAACGTCTGCGCCAACTCATAAGCAACCTGCAAGCAAACAAGAGACAAGCATCAATGATCAGAAAATCTAGACATCAATAATCAAAGGAGTGCGATGATGAACAAGTCATACCGGTCTCTGAAGCGGTCTCTGTCCAGTGGGCGGACGCGGTATCTCTAACGCACCTTCCTCTCCGTCGGGAGTACTCACCCACACGGACCACTCAGGCACCTCAGTCACCCCGACCGTCTCCCCTGCATGGACCTCCGCCCTCTCCTGCCTATCTCTCCGGGTAGTCCCCCCTCCTGCAGCTCCTGGGGTGGCAGCGCTAATAGCTCTGTCTAGCTCGACAATCATCCGCTCCACTCGCTCCCTGACTATCCCTAAGGGGCCTGCCAAGTACCGCTCTCTGTAAGCATCATAGTCCATCTCCGGGCGCAGGAACTGACCCAAGTTCCCCTCCGGCATCGTATACCTCCGTATCTCCTCGAGTGTGTAGCTGCTGGTCCTCAGTACACGGGAAGGAAGTGGGCCAGGCACCTGAGGGAAGGCACTCCGCATCGACTGGTGAGTGACCCTGTCGCCAAGGTACCACTGCTAGCCGTAGGGAGATTCGAGAAGTATCCTCCCAGCGGTGATCTCCCGGCTCGAAGCAAGGTAGTCCTCATCATAGCCCTCCCATATAACCCAGCGGACCTGCACTCAACAAACCAAGCATCGTAAGTAAGAGTAAGAAAGCAAGTAACTTCTACATGAGTGCATGAGAAACTTACCCCTCCCCCAGAAAGTCGGTCAAGAGAAGCACGCAGTGTGTCGAGGGTCACACGAGGGTTTGAAGATCGACGGAAGTCGGCCCCCCAGCACAAAGTGCGAGGAAGCACCTCATTCGCCTGAGGATGAGTAGTCTTTGGGGGATGTAACCCCAACACCTCATAAGCCCAGAGCTGCAAGACAGAAATAATTAGATGAACATCAGTGTAAACATGACAGGTAGAGCAAAGTGCAAAACAATGTAATAGAATTGGAAGTACAGCAATGGAAGAAAAAGGTGCAAGCCTCATACCTCCCACAAACTCCACAGACCTGCTAGGCTCGTCCGTCTCCTCCTCGAGACTGCGCCCATGAAGGAGTAGCAAGTAGCAAGTCCAAGGCCTCCCCAGTCATACTGAGCAGCCTTCTCGAAGTCCCTCAGCGCCGGTAAGAAAGAGAAGTGCACCTTGCAACGCCTGTTGGCGTACAAGGATGCCCCGAAGACATATAGCAAGTAGCACCGGGCCTTTTGTTCAGCCTCCGTCTGTGACGCCGGTGCCCCTATACACACCCGTCCAAACTGGCCATAATGGGCCATCTCTCTCTCCCTGTGAGGTACGAACCCCAGGAACCAAGTCAGCCCAGCCTCATCGTACCCCAACCCGTAGTCATACGGTATCGGCTCGCCACCCACTCTCAAACCTGTCAGTGCTGAGAAGTCTAGCGGGGTCATAGTAGCTTCCTCGAATGTCAGGTGGAAGGTATTCGTAGAATCCTTCCACCTCTCCGCTAGAGCCGTCAGCATATTGTGATCGTGCTGAGTCCTCGTGAGAGTGAAGATGAACGGCCTTAATCCTGTCAAATCAACCAACCTCCTCACATCCTCGTGTAACTCATGGTAAAGCTCCAAACTGCGAGCTGAACTACCATGAGCCGGTATCCTCTGATTCTCCTGTTCAAAACAACAAAGCGTGGCATGTCAGTATATGCATGCTGACAATCAATCATTTAGGCAATCAATCTTTCAATCAATCATGCAATCAGTTAATCAAGACAACCAATCATGTTTCCAATCAATCAATCAATCAATCAATCAGTGTATTCAATCAAACCAATCAATCATGCTTTCTGTCAATCAACCAATCATGCTTTCTGTCAATCGGCAATCATTCAATCAACCATCTATCCAACAAATCAATCATGTATAAGTAATTGAAAGTACATTAAATGGAAATCAATGAAAGTACATACTCTCAGGTTACCCCGCGACATGTGGACGTCGGGGTTTAGTAGCACCTCCTCTCCAAAGTACTCCTCCCGCCGCGAAACGTAAGTGTTCACCCCCGAGGGAACGAACAAGTGTGTCAGTGGGTCATAGGTGGCGGGATCGAAAGCCGATCTCGCTGCCAACCACGCACAAGCCTCATCTTCCACAGTGACTCTAGGCTGGGCTGTTGCCTCCCTCTCCGCAGCAACACGAGCCTGAGCCTCCTCCTCCTCCCTAAGCTCCTCCTCTAGTTCTGTGGCGTAGGTCTCAGCAGCCAACCTCTCCTGCTCCTCAGTACTAGCCCTAGCCCTCGCCTCAACCTCTCGTCTCTCCCGCATAGCATCCCTCACCTCCTCCAACACCTGTGGGTTCTCTGTCGCAGCCGCCATAACATCATCTGGAGAAGCGAACTCTGCGTAATCCTCTCGAGAGATACCCACTGGACCCTGCTCCACTATTGGGGCCTCCTCAACTGCAACCTCCTTGCCTCGAGGCTCGCCGGCCCCGGAGCGACTGCGAGTCACCGGCCTGTGTGCCGCCGGTGGAGGCACTGTCATAGGAGCCTCATCGGGCTCATCTATCACCCAAGGGATCGACGAACTAGCTCCCGGAGTACTAGCCGTCACCCCTCGGTGGAGTCATACTCCTACCACTGGCTGCCACCCCAGCACTCCTCCTCACGATGCAAGTAGCCCCACGGCTGCTACAAGGTGTGTCACTCGCCGCCGCCCCTCGAGTGCTGCTGGGCACGTCGCTGCCCGTCACACCCCTGAGAGGCCAACTACTCCTCCGTATATCCTCTGTCACCCTCCTGGCACTGAATGACACCTTCACCCGGTACCTGACCTCCGCCAAAGTGAACGCCCACCTCCCCATAGTCACCATGTCGAATCTCTGGCTTTCATCCCAACTCCTAGTACCACCCTCTCCTCTACCACTACTCGAGGCCACACCACCACCGCGAGCCGCCACCCTCTCTCCACTAGAACCGCCCCCAACCCTCTCGGCAGCCCCCGGGGGAGCCGCCGACTCGCCACCGTGGTGGCTTGAGTGCTAGAGGCTGCCAATGGAACCCCGACAGCCCCACCGCCCACACCACCTCCACTAATCGCCACCCTATCACCACCCATCGCCCCAACACCACCCAAAACCCTACCACTGCCACCACAACCACCGATCGGGCCACCCACGACCGCCAAACCTCCATTACCGCCACCCCTTACCACCGGATCACCACCACCGACACCACCCACTGCTCCACCACCACCCACGATCACCTCTCCGCCCTCCACGACTCCGAAGTTGTCATCACGGGCCACCCCCGTGGCCCCTTCGAAATCCCCAGCCACCGTAGCACCACCACTCGCCACTGTAGGGGCTTGAGCGCTCGACTCAGCCCGCGGTGGGACCACCGCCGTAGCCCCACCAACGTCGTCAGCCCTCGGGGAGGGCGTAGGAGATCGATCTCCGTCAGAATCGGCCATCAATGCCGTCGGAGTTGAGAAACCTTGCCCTGTGATTGAAAATCGAAACCCTAGGTTGGAAATTCGTGCTTGAACTCGAGAGAGAGAGAGAGAGAGAGAGAGAGAGAGAGAGAGAGAGAGAGAGAGAGAGAGAGAGAGAGAGAGAGAGAGAGAGAGAGAGAGACGGTTTGGGAGAGAAAGGGAGAGGAGTGAGTTTTGTAAACCGTAATCGGAAGTTATGGAGTCGAACGGACGTGAACGGACTATTTTTAAGCAACTGAATCGTCGTGACCCTTCGCCGGTCAAAGGGTTCAAGCGCTCAAGCCAGAGGGCCGATCACTCAATCTCCCATGTTGTACTTTGATTTTTGAGTCTCTCGAGGTGATTTGATCATATATTGACCCCACTGCGTTGTCTCGAATTGTTTAGAACAATGCCAGGTCTACCTTTGACCTGTTCAAATTGAATCGCACGTATTTCGAATTGCTAACCTGTGCTTGTACACTAGAGATAGGCTTAAGAGCCTGATTCTCAGTGACTGGCCTCTCGGGGTTAGGCCTTTGGAGATTGATGAATCAACGCACGTTCCCCTAGAGGGAGCCAATTCATGCTCAATCATTCTATCATGGTAATCAGTTAATCATCGCGTAGCTAAAGGTCCACCACTGCATAGGTGCGTTTGGATTAATAGCATTTTGATCGCTTCTTTGTTCAGTAAACGATCACCTCTCCTTGATTGTCTTGTTGTTCAAGAGACATTCATCCTATCATTTGGCCATCGCGTTTCGCGAGGGATGGCCCCATCAGACTTAGCCTCCCCGTTGTTCAGAGAGTAGCTACATCACGATAAGAATCGCTTTAGCCACCTTGCTGGTGCATATGAATGAATCCATTGTTAGCATCGTCTGCATGAATCATGATGTGAGATCATAATCATAAATAGTTGTTTTAGTGTTTCGACTCACGAAGGCTTGTCGATTCACGTAATCATAATCATTTGTTTGTTTTAGCGTTTCGACTTGGGAAGCCGTCGATTCGCGTGAAATCGTTTACTTGTTTTGGCGTTCTGACTCGGGAAGCCTTGTCAATTCGCATAATCGTTTGTTTCACGAGCTAGGAAAACCCGTTGAGTTTGTTTGCTCACGCCCCCAAGAACTACGCAAGTCTGATCCCTACAACAGGGTATGTAGGCAGCCCGAGTGGCGCGACCGTGGTTTTAATGTTTTCCTTTGCAGCTTGAGAAAAGGCTCGGGAAACGATCGGGATGTCTCTGTCTTGAATACAACTCATACCAAGAAATGGTATGGAGTTTCATCCAAGAGGGGCAACTGTAGACACCCCGATTTTGACCCGGGATACTTGCCAAACACTCCCGATGATGAGAAAACCACCCGTGAATACCCTAAGGTTGAGAAAAAGGCTTGAACTTGCCCCAAACCACCATGAACCACCCCAAACCATTCCTAAATAACCTAAACCAACCCAAATGACCAAAATACCCTTCAAAATACCAAAATAAACCAGAACCAACCACTGTGCTCAAAGGGGTTTAAGCGCTCAAACCCCCTGTTTGAGCGCTCAAGCTCTGTCCAGTCTGTCGATGGCAGAGCATCTAATGATGAGATTCCAACTGAATGGCAGCCACCCAGCCATTTTTCAGTTGCTCACATGCACCTGATAGACCCCAGGGTGAGCCTATATTGCCTCATTAGGCCCTCCATTTCAAGAAAACCCATTCCCCCCCCCCCATTTCACTCTATAAAAACCATCCTTCTACACCATTTGCAGAGGTTAGACACTCTTACATGCTCTGAGCCATTACTCACTCCCTCTCAAACTGCATTTCCAGCAACCATAAAACCATTTCATCCATTAGTTAAAGCTCAATCCCTTTCCACCCATCAAACCCATTTGATCCTCAAAACCTTTCACTAGAATACACCATCATCCATTCAAAATCAGCCCAAGCCAACCCACACCCAACATAATCTGTCCTAATCTACCCACATTGTGTCAACAAACCCATCCAACACTCATCCATCTAGCAAAACCACAAGTCCAAGCTCAAATCAAAACCAAAAGGTAGAAATCCATGTGAAAGTTATGGGTTGGTACTCCTGAGGGAGACCAGTGGGTTCATGGAGGTCCTCTATACCTCTAATGGACTCACAAGGTCTCAAATATTCAAGAAAACAACTCTTGAAAACCCTAGTTTCATATGGTCTGAGCGATCAAGGCCTACCCTATGAGCGCTCAAACGGTTTGAGCATCCTCCATGTTTTTGTGGTTTCTGATCATGTTGTATCTTGGTAATATCATTATTATGGCTATTTGTTGGTTCAAAAACTCTCAAGTCAGTTTATTTTGTCTTTGATCATTGATCAATGAACCCCAAAACCATGAAAGTGATGTTCCATGATCATCAAACCATGGATGATCCTATTCTATAAAACAAACAGTGCATTTCACTCCTTTTAACCATGATCAGAAAGTTTCAAGTTCATATCAACATCAAAGAATGGTCAGAAATCACAGAAACTCACAACCCTTGAATGGGGGTTGAGCGCTCAAAGCAAGGACTATGAGCGCTCAAGCCTTGCTCAGTTTTGGTACTTCAATCATGTTTATTTTAGTTTTGTATTCTGTTTTCAATTTATGAAGTGTGTGTGTGTGTGTTGATGTTTGGCCAAGCCAACCTGATCTCTTCTATAGTGTGTGTGTTGATGTTTGGCTAAGCCAACTTGATCTCTTCTCTAGTGTGTGTGTGTTGATGTTTGGCTAAGCCAACCTGATCAGCAAGGAAGTATTAAATAAAATGAAAAGAGGGTTGAGAGCTTCTCTCTCTAGAATCTAGAGAGAGAATGCACTCCCCTCCACTTCCTATCAATTTTTTTAACAATTTCACCAAACTTTCTGTTTGGTTTAGTTCATCAAGTGTGGAATTTCTTCACCCCTATCAAAATATGGGAATCTAAGTCTCATGGGGGTTCATCAGATGGGTTTCCCAAATACCAGATGGTATTCTTCATAAGGGCTTGGTTTTCCTCATCCAACAACAGATCATGTACTCCCAAGTTTCATGGGAGCTAACACTCACAGGAGCAGATCTTGGGTATTCCTCTTTCATGCAAAAGGGGTCTCCACTCGGTTGCTGCCAATTCATCAAAACCCAATGGGGATTCAGTTCCCAAATTTGCCATACAAGGGGGTTCCTGTTGGGCCTCCCCAATTCAAAACTCAAAATGCTGGAGTGCTTCACTTTGCGTCTGTACTCATCGTGCAAAAAAAGACTCAACTGCTGTTTGTAACGGGGAGCTCAACCAACACAATCTTCGGTCTCCAAAGTCGGTTCCCCATACTCGCTAAGTGAAGATGGTGTCACGACGGTGGGAGCAATTCCTGTATGGTTCCTGGACTTGGCGAGGTCAATCTTGTGTGGGTGGTAGTTCTTCCTCTTCAATATCAGAGGAGTTCATCATTTATGGCGGGGCTTAGCATATATACAGCTCTTTAGTTCTTTTAGCATATCGTACAACTCAAGGTAACGTTGGGATGTCAATCTCGTTTTACTATTGTGCTGTATTATCATTTTCGTCTGCTGAATGTCTACACTCTGTGTTTTTCATGACTGGTATTGATCTCTGATTCTCCATTGGGAGAGAAGAGAGGGGATACATGCGGTACATGAGAATGGCCTTCAAATTTGAGTCTGGATTGTTGTGCCTACAGGTGCACATGGGTTGAAAGGCTGTCTTTAATTACATGAAAAGAGGCTGTGGGCCTGAACCAAAGAAGGTACAGCTAGCATATGATGGCTACTGTTGCTGGGAAATGTTTAATTGGTCAAAGGTCTTCTTAGCCAATTTTGTTGGCCCACAAGATACTTTGACGCACATGGGTTGCACAGATTGTGCACGAAAACCATCTACTGGTAAGTGGGGACCACGGTCCTATAGCTGTTGTAATGACCAACCAATTTTTAATTATCTACTTGATGGTGGGTCCCCAAGGACATGCCTTTGTTACGTTAAATTGGTCAAAAAAAGGTCAGTCCTTTTGTGGGCTGAATATTTAACTCAAAGACAACAAATTTCCCACGTAAAGTGGGTTTTCCCCACTGAGCTTCACGTGGCCCACACTTGGGTCTAAACAGAAGAAAATTGAAGGGATTGTGGCTTATTTACTCGGTTTTGGGGTCTTGGTCCCAATCGGGGATAGCTTCAATTGGATTACTGCCGTCACAATTCAAGTCAAATCGGTGCAGTTACTACCCTTCCTAGTTGCACGTAAAAGGAAAAAATGGGGTACAGCTATACTCCTTCAAAAAAATGGCGGTGTGCCATTTCAAATTTGAAATTTTTTATTTCAACATATGTATTCCTATTCCAGCGGGTTGTGTTGGATTTCCTATTTCCCACCCCGGCGGGTTGTGCCGGGGAGTACGCAATTTTTTCTTTTTCTTTCTTTATTTTGTTTTGTCCTCCCTGAGATATGCCCCTTGTAGGCTGTACATTCGCTTAACCCCTTTTAATTTCACGCTAAATTATCCACAAAAAAAAAAAAAAACCAACCTGATCTCTTCTCCCTCCCACTCTAATCATGCTTATGCTTGGTCCAATGTTAACTCTCCACTTTTGTGGACACCTCAAGTTTATTTTATTTATGTTAGGTGAAGTTTCAATACATTATGCATCATCATATGTCATGTTGAACTAGTTTGTGGTCCAGATGAGGGCAGAATGCTGCAGAAACACTCAAATCCAGGAGATGGCTTGAGCGCTCAATGCATCCCTTTGAGCGCTCAAACCGTCTTCTGGTCCAATCAAATCATTCTCTTATTTCAGCTTATTTTTGGCATTCTGAGTGTTCTGCAAAGTTTCAAAGCATTGAGCCTTCATTCCTTCTATACTGTTTGCCTCATTTTGGTCCATGGATGAGTTTTAAACCCATGATTATATGATTATGCCATTTTGTTTAGTGATTCAAATGTTGTTTTTGAGTAAACAATGGTGATTAAAACATGTTTTCATCAAATCAGAATCATTAGGAACATCAGAAGCAAGTGAGAAGGCTTTGAGCGCTCAAGCTCATCTATTGAGCGCTCGAACTGTTGTGGAGGATCAGATTGGTTTTGCTTCACAGTAACTTGTAGTGTTATTTTGAGTTATTCTGTCACTGTTAATCATATTCTAACATTGTTACTTGGTGTTTGATGTTCCTGTTTGTTCATATTAGCATATCGTCATCATTCATGTAGATTCCTGGAGCACACTGTAGCTTATTGTGTGTTTATCATCATTACGTGGTTCCCATCCCCCATTCCCATTACTTGTTCAAAGTTGAATTGCATACATTCATTACAATCCCACAAAAGTCAAGTAGAGACCGGTCTTCGAACTGGGCGAGGGGGGTGTCGTAAAACCCTTCCCCTCTTGTAACTGAGCTCCCGAACCTAAGATAGTATGGTGATGACGGGCCAGTATTCCCTATCCATTGAATGAGGCATGAGTCAATCAAGTTCGGTTCCTCGGGGACAATCCGCTAAAACCCGGGTGGTGACTCCGAATCGATTGAGATCCTCCGGAGGGGCATCCACACTCTTGAAGAGATATCTCCAGAAGAAGAACACGTACGTAATAATAATGAGATCTCAATTAACTTTGAAGAAATATGGGATAAAACAAAAATTATTGTTAATGATGTATTTTATTTAACGTCGCCCTTTAAATTACCAAAAGTAATGATGGAAACATTACCAGAAGTAATGAAGAAAATGAATCACAATCAGTAGAAGAATGTCGATGTAGAAAGGATTGGTCGAAATGGAAAGAAGCAATTCAAGCATAATTGAGTTCTCTTGCGAGATGGCAAGTATTCGGACTAGTGGTTCAAACCCCTAAGGGGTACAACCTGTTTGACACAAATGGGTATTTGTACGCAAGCGAAATGAGAAAAATGAGATAGTGAGATTTAAGGCAAGACTTGTTGCACTATGTTTCTCGCAGAGACATGGTATTGAATACGAGGAGACATATTATTCGGTTATGGATGTAATCACATTTAGATTTTTGATAAGCTTGGTAGTAAACGAATGTCTAGATATGCGTCTAATGGACATTATTACATCATATTTGTATGGATCACTATATAGAAACATATACATGAAAATTCCTAAAGGATACAAAATGCTTGAAGCATACAATTCAAAACCCAGAACTGTTTATTCTCTCAAGCTACAAAATCTTTATACGGTCTTAAGCAATTTGGTAGCATGTGGTATAACTGCCTTAGTGAATAACTTATGAAAATAATCTTATTTGTCCATGTGTTTTTATTAAGAGATCAAATTCTGAATTTGCTATTATTGTTGTATATGTTGATGATTTAAATCTTGTAGGAACTCCAGCAAAACTGACAAAAACTGCAGATTATCTAAAAAAGGAATTCGAGATGAAAGATCTTGGCAAAACTAAATTTTGCTTGGGTCTACAGATTGAGCATTTGTCAAAAGGAATACTTGTTCATCAATCAACATATACATAAAAGATTTTGAAACATTTTTACATGGATAAAGCACACCCCTTAAGCACTCATAGGGTTGTTCGTTCACTTGATGTAAACAAAGATCCATATCGTCATCAAGAAGTTGGTGAAGAGCCTCTGACTCTTGAGTTCCTATATCTAAGTGCAATTGGTGCTCTTATGTACCTTGCTAATTGCACGCGCTCTGATATTGCATTTTCTGTAAATTTGTTGGAACGATACAGCTTGGCTTTAACTCGACGACATTGAAATGGTATCAAACATATATTACGAGATCTTTGAGGAACGACAAACATGGGTTTATTCTACCCTAAATGTTCAAACACACAAAATTAGTCGGTTATGCTGATACTGGTTATTTGTTCGACCCACGCAAAGCACATTCACAGACAGGATATATATTCACTTATGGTGACACTGCTATATCGTGGTGCTCTGTGAAGCAAACATTGATAGCCATTTCGCCTAATCACTCCGAGATTCTCGCAATTCACAAAGCACGTCGCGAATGCATTTGGTTAAGGTCTATGATCCAACATATTCGAGAAAGAAGTAGATTATCATCAATCAAAGATAGTCCAACTATTTTATATGAAGATAATGCTGCATGTATAACTAAGATAAGGAGAGGCTACATCAAAGGTGACATAACTAAACACATCTCTCCAAAATTCTTTTACACACACGACCTTAAAAAAAGTGGAGATATTGATGTTATTAAATTCGTTCAAGTGATAGTCTAGCGGATCTATTCACCAAAGCATTACCAACATCAACATTCAAAAAGTTGATCCATAATATTGGAATGCGTCGACTCAACGGCTTGTTATACAATATTGAGGGGGAGCAAGTAACATAATGTTGTGATATAGATTGTACTCTCTTCCTTTCGTTTGAGATTTTATCTCATTGGGTTTTCTTTAACAAGATTTTAGTGAGGCATCTGAAGACACTCGAAGGACACAAGAATACTGTATTTTTTTTTTCTTCGTCAAAGGTTTTTACCACTGGATTTTCCTTAATAAGGTTTTAATGAGACATACTATTAGTGTTCGTCATGGGAGTGTTATGAATAATGCATGTGGATGGCAAAAGTTAAGAAAGCAAATAGTGTAGTTGTTGAAAATAATGCAATAGTTTCGTGATGATTTGCCTATATATATATACACATACAGTAACTATCCAGTCAGGGATAGTTACGGTCCGGGATTATCCGGACGAGGCATTTCCCGATCACATTTTGATGATCGGAACTATCCAATGTGTTTAAAACGTGTTTTTAAGGGTCCCCTACGAGAAATCATAAAAAAAAAGATCGGGAAGGGCTTTCACCCGAGTAGTTTTCAATTAAATACAATCTTATTGAAAACTACTCGGATGAAGCCCTTTCCGGTCTTTTTTTGATGATTTCTCATAAGGACCCTTAAAAACATGTTTTAAACACATTGGACGGTTCCGATTATCAAAATTTGATCGAGAAATGAAAAGGGGTGGACGGTGTGAATTTTAAGAGAAAGGAAAGAAAAGAAATATCTAGAAAGGTACGATCCTAATAGTTTTTGAAGAACTGATTCATATATATCTTGTTTCAATATCTGCTTTATTTTATGCGTATTTATTTAATTAATGTCTTAGTTTTATAACATTCCGACTATGTTAGGGAAAATACGATTACTTGGCCGAAACTAGAGTATATTTTGGACAGAAAGAAAGAAAAGAGGAGAAATGACGATAAAAATTTTCACCATCGAATTGCGGCACCAACAGAGAGGAAAGTGAAGAAGAAGAAGAAGAAGAAACGCTAGAAATCCAATTACCACCGGAAAAGCAGAGGGAGAGATTCAAGAATTCGAAAAGGGTTATTTTTTGGTGTGCCCTAAGTCCATGCCGGAGGGAGAGATTCGAGAATTCGAAAAAGGCCATCTTCTCCTGGGCTGATTCACCTCAAATCCCTAGTAACACCTCATCCCTCAAAACGTACATTTTTAGAGCGACTGAAATTGTATCACTCTGTATACTTTTCTGTAGCATAATGATCATCTCCAATGGCGGCTCCGACCTCCCATTCCTCCACTATCATCATTAAACCCTCATCTTCGCCATTCCAATCCACCGCCACCACAACCCACCACCACCTTCACTCGCACCATCAGCCGCCATACCACCAATTACCAACTTTACCGCTCTCTCTCGGGCCTCCGCCGCCGATTGATCATGCTACTCTTGGGCCTGTGGCATTGCAACCTTTTGGCGGGGAGCCTATGGCTGCAGCAGCAGTGCCACTGGCCCGAGTTCGGCTTGTGGACCTTGTAGCATATGATGGGGCGCCCACAAATGCCTATGTGAGGGCGATTGATTCCTTGTCGGGGTCGTTGATGAGGCATAATGCCGCAGTTATTGAGCTGGGAAGTGAAGATACTGCACTCATGAGGTGTGGGTTAGAGGCTGCCAGATTGTATTTTAGGACTAGGGCTCAGAGTTCAGGCAAGGGTAGTCGAGGTGTCTATATTTACAGGGCAGGAAGGTATAATCCCTCTTTGGCTTCTTTCTTTTTTATATATTATCTTATTTCTTTAGTCAATTGAAGCTAGTAGGAATAGGGCCAATAACCAACTGAAGGAGCCAAGCCAAGCCGTGGATTGCTGTTAGGGTTGGAAACGTAATGAGCTTTAGTTATATGTTCAAACACAACCTGTTTATCAAGTAGTCGAAGATCTCAAACAAGCTTTAATCGAGCCATTTCTCAAGTAGCTTGAATTTTCAAGTATTATGAGCTTATCGAGCTGTGCTGTGATGACTTGTTCATATTTTGTTTAAAAGCTACTGAGCTTCAAAAACGGTCAAGCTGGGTTTAGTTAACAAACTGATCTTGAACTGTCTTTTACGGAGCCAAGCACGAGCTCCAACTCGAGTAGCTTTGTTCATTTGTCAGCCCTAACTAGAAATAGGTTGTTGAGGAAATGTAGCCAAGGTTTGCATGCTGTTGCTAGTTAATCTGGGAACGTTCACAAGTTTTGCACTCCTGTAGCAAATGTTGGAGCTAGAGTTCAAGATAGCACACCCTGCGCGCCTATAACAACCTTTAATTTTGTTAGCATAATCAACAACGGCAGATTACTAAGCTTAACCATTTATTTCTAAGCACACAACTTTGTATGCAGAGGTTGGTTATTTTCTGAACTCTCTTATTTTGCCTTTTGAATAGGATAGTTTTTCTTTCTCAAAACAGAAAAGAAAAAGAGAATAGGATAATTTCTAAGACATGACAATGAGAATGGAATTGCACAATCTTTCTCCCCTTCCCCTGAAGTCCATGGGGATCTTGTGTGAGAATTGTGTTTGAAGCCTTTGGGCAACCTAGCCTAAATGAGTTAAAAAGTAAGTCAATGAATAACGAGGATGATGTAAGCTCTTATGCAAGTACCACGTAACCGATCAAGGAATAAACAAAGTTAATTACCCAAAAAAAAAAAAAAGGAATAAACAAAGTTGTTTGGAAAAGGCTTGCAAGCTTATGAAACCTGACCGGAGAGGAGGGAGGTACACAAGAAGATCAAAGAAAGAAGATAGTACAGTGCTCATGCACTTGAACGCACACATGCACACACAGGGCACCCATGCAATGGGTTTCTTTTTTTCCTTCTTTCTATTGAACAGTGTACAATAGATAAAAACTAGTTTTTTAGCTATGAAACCTTGATGATTGTGAAAGAAGATCAATGAAACGTTGATAATCTGGACACTATTTTCCCTGCTCTTATGTCATCATCTCATGTAAACATGCATACCTTTCCCACTGAGTCCTTTGTGATGTCATGTGCACAGCTGAAGCAGATGTTGATGCATCACATTGATAAGAATAATGACAGCTCTCTCTCTCTCTCTCTCTCCATGCCTTTTAAGCTCTAGAGAAATACATGTCTCAAAAACAACTTGCTGCTATGTTGAGGCATTGCTATTCGTGTTCTCCTAGCTTTGTTTGCTATAGTGGTGTATTGCTACTCTTATTTTATTCTCTTTCTTTTCTTCTTATTAAAGTGGATTGCAATTCTTGTAATAATCGTTATATGTGGACTTAGAGGCTACTAACTCCTGTGATAGGGCTTTGGAAGATTGGGATTCTTCACCCCCATGCATGGCTGATATCTTTAGATGCATGGGGAAGGCAGCTCGTGCAGCTCTTTCTGCAATAGCAAGGCATCTTCGTTTGCGAACCGAGTAAGCATGGTTTTCTTGTCTTTCTAGTTTCTACTTAAGCACTCACTTTTGCATGTTTTGGTCCCAATTTATTTTGACTTCTCAATTTGCTTCTTCTGAAAAACAAATGATGCAGTGTTTTTAATCACTTACTTGATGACAACCCATTGCCTGCTAACGAGGCATCCTCATCAGTGCTGGTTGCAACTTACTCTGCCGTGTCCTGGCAAAATAACAAAGGTGATGTTGGGGGAGGCAAGCCACCTTCAAATGGGGAAGTTGAGAAGGGATTGTTGACATTGATTTCCTCTGATAGTCCTGGTCTTCAGGTGCGTTTTTCTAGTATAACTCTGCATAAAGTAGCTCTTTTGTTTGGGTGAAGAAATAAATGGATATCATCATGCATAAGAGTTAGACTACTTTATTTAGAATACTCCCTACCATCCCCCTTTTTTAGTCCCTTGTGGGAGTTCTAGCATTTTAAGGGGACCCATAAATGTTCTTGAATTCAAATTCAAAACAGGAATTCCAGCCAGACTCTTCTATTTTCGTTTATAAATATACATTTAACAACTAATGAGGGTTACTTTGGAAATTTAAACACTTTTTTCTTCGACTTTCAAATAGAACTATGATTTTGTAACATCCCAAAATGAAAAATAGGACTAGGGGGGGGGGGGGGGGTGAATATTCCAACTTCTAAATTCAGGATTTTAGATGTTTTTAATACAGTTATTCACAAATCCTGTTGGACAATCATTTTTCCTTTTCCATAGGTTTGTGATCCCAATAACCGTTGGTACCTAGCAGATGGTGGATCAGCTCCTGGGGATCTTTTGCTTCTCACAGGCAAGGCTCTCAGCCATGCAACTGCTGGCCTGCGGCCTGCGGCATCATATAGGGCTGCCCCTGATTATTCTTCTAGCAGAAGTAGTAGTGGAAGGTTTTGATTACCCTTTTCATGGATGAGTTGTTAAGTTGATTGACTTGGTTCTGATGCAAACATTGTTACTGTTCTGAGTACATTTTTATGAGGCATCTTCTCGTCAGTTATGGAAGCTTATTCTGTTGTTTTAGGACATCATTGGCATTCAAGTTAGTACCCCAGGGCAATGCTATCCTAGATTGTTCTCCTATTGCCGCGGCTGGCCATGTCATTCCTCAAAGCTATGTACCAATTGCCGTTAGCCAGTTTATGGATGACCTTTCAGCTGAGGAAGATGTAATGTGCACCCGTTCGGAAAGTAATAATGTAAGTCTACTTGAAAAGGACTTGCCTGGGTAAAAGAAATTATAACACTGGTAAAATTGAAGACAAATTTAGTGCGACTGTTACCATCTTCTAGTACATGCAATAAGCCTATAACCTTCTAAATTCTTGGAAGGTATAGAAACATGTCACTTGTAGGAAAAAAAAAGAGGAGGAAAAATATGGGCTATTTCCACATTTCGCATTGCGCATGCCACTGCTTGCCCTTTTAATGATTGTGAATAAAAGTTGGCATTCGAAGATATTGTACACTTCTGAATAACATGGGAAGATGAATGGAAGGAGTTGTCATAAGAAAAGTGTTTTTTCTTAAGCATTTCTACGTTTATGTTTTTTATTTTACTATCCTCGGAATTTTAGCTCACCCAAATTGAATTAGATTAGTCTAGGAGTTCCATGATAATATGACTAGCTATCTTTTTGGGGGACATTAATTATGATAAACTCTTTGTCAACACATTTTTATATTGCGGCAATCTTCCATTTGGTCATAAGTGTTGATATTGACAAAAAAAGGTATTTTATTCACGAAATTGTGGTGGTTGTGCTTGTGCATCTCTAAAATATCTGGTCTAGAGATATACACATTTAGCATCGTCACAGATCTCCAATTTTTTTTTAGTGAAGATTTTCAGTTTATTGACATGCTCCTTGTCCATTTTGCTTCTAAGACAATATTTCCAGTGCTAATCGGTCAAACAACCTCTCTCTGACCTCTTTGGTTATCAGTTAGTAGGCTATTGTATATCCTAATCCTTCACTATCTATCTGTACATATGGGGATTACAAAGTTCTTGACTGTTGCTTTATGTCTTATTCTATCCCATGCTTAACCCTGCGTCGTAGTCTTCCCTGCCCTTGTATAATGATAGCTATGGATTGTGGATCACAGGTAGCTCGAGAAAACTTAAATAGGGAATGGTCGTTGAGAAGCGTACTCTCAGATCCTTTGTCGTGAGTAAACTTTTATTTTCTATTGCTTTTGTTTCCATGCTTTTTGTTGTTTCTGTTCCAATTCTAACTGGAGCAAGGTTCTAGAATGGAAGTACATTTGTTAGGAACCATGCAATGAAACAAGATTTTGTCTCCTTGTCTTTTTCTAAGGGGCAGTCATGGTTTTTAAAAGGAGTCACTACGTTTATGAGTCAATTAGTTTCTGCATTAAATCCAATCTGGATTAGGCCAACGTTCATTTTGATTGCACGAATGTGGTTTATGAGTTATTGCTGATATTTGGAAAACTGCTTTCTTCTCGATAAGAATAGCTGGTTCCTCCTAATACATGCTTGTAACAAATACTAAAAATGTTATAAAAAAGGGGGATGATACTCGTGTGATTGATAGGTGAACTTGCGTATTGAAAAAGGATGATGGTATAGAGAGATTAATTTTGTGAACTTCGATGTTCCTGCCTTTGATTATGGTTAATTGTAGAAGGGCCTAGACCATTAGCATAAAAATTTGTGAAGTTTGGTATTCTTTTGGGTAATTGACAAGTAATTTGGTTGCTTAATTCCAGTACTAGACGTCGAGAATATCTTCATAGTTCCCGAGGTAAGAAGTTTTCATTTAGAGCACTCACATTTTAATGTTTTAGTGAGAAGGGCTAGTTATTTTACGGATGTCTTCCATTACCCCCAATTAGTACATTAATATCCTAGCAGAAAGGTTGTTTTGAGACATATCCTTGTCGATTGTAGATGCTTCGAATTTGTCATATTATGCAACTTCCATGAACAACTCCTTACTGCCAGGTGTAGCAGAATTGAGTGGCCGTCTAGGAATATGGCAAGCCCTACAATGACTTTAGAGTCAAGACTACCAGAGCTGGAGGAGAGCTTAGGGCAGACTTAGAGGTAGAGATGGATGACAGTCGAGAGTGGTCAACCACAGTAGTGCTTTGAATGGCTCACGGCGCACCAAGGCGTAATGGTCCCTTGAAGCCTTGGCGCGAGGCATGCGGCGAGGCGAGCGCCACATCAATGCGAGGCGCAATTTACTATAACAAGTAGTATTCTGATATAGGCAGGACTTTCAACACAAGCAAACACTTTTAAAACTTTCAAATGTCATAAAACATGACCATTTCAATGTTTAAACCACCAAATACTAAGCAAAACATATCATCCATAAAAAACTAACATATAGACGTTTAGCTTTAGAGACGACAATGAATGACGGTAATCAAATATTGATTCATGCATGCCCATTAATCATCCTCAACACCAATAACTTCAACTCCATCTTCATCTTCTTCTCCCTTAGCTGGAAACAGCGCAGAGGAGAGCAAATCGACTTCAAGACTATAGGGTTGGCTGCTGCTATGACTATTGGTAGAGCAAATATGATTTTTAGGGCTAATGTTTAGTTCCTTTTTACATTGAATAAAATTATACAGTACATTTAGCGCACCTCTATGAAATCATAAATTAATGGTTGAGATTGATTATGGTCTAATCTAAATAAAATGGCTAAAAAATCCTTGAGGCTCGTGCCACAATGCCTTGCACCTCATCTTGAGGTGCGCGCCTCACTTGCACCTCGCCATGATTCCCCGAGGCTCTAGAGGTGCACCTTACCTCGCCACTTTGCCATGGTGCACGTGCGCGCACCATTTAAGACACTGAACCACAGAGTTAAAGAATGCTTCGCAAAAGTCTTTTGCATATTCAATATATCTTGAACGCTATGTTTAGTCGTCTTTATGCATTCTAGGAATCTTGGAAAGGAATGAAGCCATGTATCAAGCTTCCTCCTCATGGGTCAGTAGAGTGGATGTTGACTAAGCTCCACTTGGAGTCCTACAATGAGAGTTTTGTCTCGTGAGATTCAAAGAGGTAGTTTAAGTGATATGTGGAGACTTGTATCATAGGATGGGTCAGGTAGTCGGCATGAAAATGGAATTTTTAAAATTTCTGGAGGTGGTTGTGATGTCTTTTGAGATGTCAGATGTTGGTGTTAAGTTACCAACTCTTCCAAAAGCTTGAGCTATTAGGAAATGAACCCAACAATATATATCACTATCCAACACCCTCCCTCACTTGCAACCCCATCTTGCATGTGGAGATGCAAATTTTCAGAGGGAGAGAGAGCAGAACAGAAACATAATGCAAACGGGGGACAAATGCAAACAGAGAGACTTGAGTTACCAACTCTCCTAAAAGCTTAAGCTGTTGGGAAATGGGCCTAACATGTATATCAAGCTATCCAACAGTTGGACGCCCCCACCCCCCCGATCAGTCCATAGTCAAGTAGAGCTCCCGTTGTGGAGGTAAGCATTGACAATCCCTTAGCTCTAGCCTCCAAACCACATTCCTCCTTTGTTCCCTAGCAAGGTACCTAGGCATTGCTCTCAACCCAAGGTGTTGTGGATTGAGGAGTTGCCAATTCCAATGGGGCCTTATTTTAGTATGTAGATAGGTAGGATATGCCTAGGGGGATCTCTTTTGAGTATTTGTAGCAGCATATTTTGAGGCCAATATGGGGTCCCCTTGCATTAGAGCTCAGAGAATTCCCGTGCGTGATATGGAGGGGAAGCACCGTGCTCCCTTATATTCTCTATAGCATACACCAGATGATCACAGTTTTTGATGTTTCTAATAAGATGCTACCATGGTAACTGGTTCACCTTGCGAGTGCTTTTAGCCCAAAAAAAATAAAAAAGAGAAGGAAAGTTTCACTTCAACTAGTCATAGTTGTACTATCCTTTCTTTTCACGTTGGCATGTGATGGACTTTGCATTGAATTTCTAAGATAGCGAGGATGCTCACCACTATAAACAACTTGGGAGAGGTCTTTGGCCTAGATCTCTCTTCTTTTTTTTTTGGACATTTTTGTTTCCCATCTGCCTTATCTTCTGTGACTCTACATGCATGGATGTTCACTTCTGTTGGGTAGTTTTATATTCTGTCAGGTTTATTAGAAACAACTTCATTTGTGGAGAAAATTGGTAAAACACTAACATGGCATGATATGTAGCCATTTGAACATCATGATTTTTGTTGTTCATCATTGCTCTCTTAGATAGTTACAAGCAACATAAAATACCCTAGTTGTCTGCCTAGTTGAATACATTTATTTTTTCACCTGTCTTGATGATTAACTTTATAGTTGTGTTACTTGTGTAAATGAATGCTGGAAACCCTACACATGTTGATGAGATTCATTTACTGGCACGTGCTTTGGTGCAGTTCACGCTGGATGCCGTAAGAATCACAGGATGGAGGATAGTTGGCTTCCTTGCCACTTGACCTTCTTTGTGGACAAAATGTTAAATTAGCTGTTGTCTACTGTACAGTTGCCGAATTGATTGCTTTTTAATGGGCTCATACTCTGCTGTTTGTTGTCTGCAACTCTGCCAATTTGATTGTCTTTTCAGATAGCAACCTCAGAACCATTCTACTTTTCAAGATTTACCTCATATTATGGGCTTTTGCAACCCTAGCTGTCATAAGACCAATTGTGTAGATCCTTGCTCTATGTTTTCTAAAGTTGTATTAGATCGGGACTACTCGAATGTGTCTTACTTTGATTCGATTTGGAAATGAAGAATGGAATTTACATTGACGTTGCCACCATTGTTTCTGTGAGTTTGAAATGGACTTGCACATATTTACCCCCCAAAAAATTGGACTTGCACATGCCTTAGTTTCTGAAAGAAGTGCATCGCTAACCTCTTGGATATTGGAAACTTGTTTCTTATGAATTTTTAGACTTGTTTGTCTTGCAATTCTCAAAATTCTGCCAACTAATTTCATCTTCTTAATTAATAGTCTTAGTTTCTAGTAAGAACCAACTTATGTTTCCTTCTTTTTGTTGTTGTCCTCATTCTTTAGTGGTGCATTCCTTGAAGATGCTATGGTTGTTTCATGTGGACATTCATTTGGTGGCGTTATGTTGAAGAAGGTCTTAGAGAGGGTAAGCAGTAGTTTCTTATTTTGGAAGTAGTAGTAACATCTAGAAGTTGCATTTTGATGGTTTAGTCATCATTCTGTTTTTATGATGGCTTTAATGGCTTCAGCTATGGATAAATTAGTCTATATGGAGTTGGAAGAGATTATCTGTAAAAAATTAAGTGAGAAGCTTGATGAGAAATTCATTCACGTCTTGTTTATAAATAGAGATCTCTTTCATACTTTTGAGGAATGATGAAGTGTCCAGTGTAATGGAACTAAATTCATATGTCTGCATTACAGTCAAGGTGCACCCTGTGCTTTGCAGAAATCGAGAGCAGTTCTTTGATCCCTAATCATGGTACATTTCAGTTTTTATTTACCGGTTTTGCTAACCATCATCCATTGTAATCGTCGTACAATGCCAAAATAGTTTTCAATACAGATTTCACAGATATTGCTAAACATACGCAGATTTCAGTATACTCTTTACAGATATCAATTGCCCTATTTTCAGCATTTTCTTTTTAGACCCCTTTCTCTCTCTTTCGTATTTAACCTGTTCATCCAACCCTAAAGTTTGATTTTGTCCACAGCTCTGAGAGCTGCGGCTGCAACTGTGAAGCACGAGGACGAGAGGAGGCTTTTCCACAATGCAGCTCTTCGAAAACGTCGCAAAGAAATGGTTGACCGGATGGATACAGCAAAGACACAAAACAGAGTACATTGTTGATATAAATGAGTATAGATTTATGAACAATTAGGAAACACCTTTCCTCACACATTCATAAACTGTGTTCTCATCCATTAACACTAGAAATGATGAATTTCTTGTTTTTGAATACTTGCATTCTCGTCTTTTTGAAATTTTTAAATCTCAAAATCTAAATTTTCTATAATAAGGTAAATTTTTGGGGATAATCTCTACTCGGTCGTTACATATGGAAGCTTGACCCCTTGAGTTGCATTCAATACATTGATTCTTAGAATTTTTTCAAGTTAATGATTTGGCGTAACTCCTTTTAATGTATGGAGTAACTGGGTGTTTGTAAGAAATAGAAGCATTTGAAAGAAATCAATATGGTTACATCAATATAGTTAAATATGTTGTATTCTACGCCAGTGAAGGATGGGTGACACAGGATGAAGGATAAACTCAACTTACCAACAAACTGATCATATCCTTTCCCTATCTCCAAACTAAACAAATCCTATCCAAATGAAAAAATAAATAACTTAACTACCAATCACAATTATTGGACAAAAAAGGCAAAAAGATTTATTCCCGTGCAACTTGACCCCGAGGCTTCCAAAGGGGATTAATTCTGCTTTAACCATTTAAGGGCTGCGCCATTAATGGGGGTTGTGTGGTGGACTCGAAGGGGCATAAGAGTGTTTTCATGATAGGAAATGGCCAAACCCATAATAATATAACAAATTCGTTCACAGAACTACTTTTGACTAGAAATAAAATGTTATTCAGGACAATGGGGATGCTGGTGGCGATGACGGGCTACAGAAAGGGGTGCAGTATCCCTTTGCAGTGAATGAGAAAGTGGTAATCAAGGTGAGTTATCCAACTCCCTACTTGCAACCATATCAACGTATGGTGTAGTTCCTGCGGACATGGAAGAAAAATACTAAATAGCTTTGTTGTGCAGGGAAATAGGAGAACACCAGATAAATTTGTTGGGAAGGAAGCAATAATAACATCACAATGTCTTAATGGCTGGTAAGTTGTCCCACTTCAACTCAAATTGATGTATGACAAATTGTCAAATTGAGATTCAGAAATTCTAGAGATGGTTTTATTGCCTTGGTAAATCTTTTCTTGTCTTTCGCCGCTTTCTAGGTAGCCTCATAGGTCATCATGTTTTTCTCCTCATTCCCACTTCCTTTTGGCGTCTGTTGGACCTACTTCCAAAAAATTAGATCAAATCTCCCTTTTCTGGTCCCTTCAGTGTGAGTATTGTTTGATGATTATCCCAATCAATGCAATAGCCGTCTCCTTATCAATGTTTTCAAGTTGTATTTTATCCGAATCCATATTTCCTCAGGTTCACCTTTACGTCCTCCTTTCTGTTATCACTGTGCATGCGATTTTCTTAATTTTCTAAATATCGTACTAGCTGCTCTTCCATTTGGTGGAGAAATGCTTTCCGGGTGGATAATCATCTAGGAATATTGAAAGAAGATACCATCCAGTGACATGAATGTTTTATGTCGAAGGAGCTTAATCAGATTCCTAATGGCTAAAAGCCTAAAACGGATTGGTTAATTGCTCATTGATTGCTTATTCTCTTTTGACATGCATAGAATCTTGCGTCGATCCTCTTTTCCATCATTTCAAGTTTGTTGCGTACTTGATGACCTCAATTAATTTCATGGGTTTGCTGTTGAAATTTATTTAGTTGCGCATTAGATTGAGAAATAGTTGTTACTCAGCAGGCAATCCGATAGTGGATGGGTGGCGTGTCATAAAATGGAGTAAATGTATCAACCTATGAAGCATGGACACCTCGCGGAAAGTCATGGACCCGTGTTGGACACTTGTCGGGCTGCGAGCCTGGACATATTTCCGACACTCAAATCTGCATGGTCTTTTTTTTCTTCAAATTTAAAAGTGGACACTCTTGAGATACTCTACAACAGTCTTGGGACACCCTAATGAACAGTTGGGGGACAGGTCAAAGGGTGTTAAAATACAATGGTAGGTTCTAGTTAAAGCTTAGGACATTCTTCTTCAAGTATGGTAGATGTTGGTTGATAGTATATCTAAAGCACGTATGAATAATGAATTGCTTTTTGTTGAAATGCTTTTCTAATTGATGCAGTGACATTTGTGAATAAAGCATTTGCAATTTTTTTTTTATTGTAATTTAAGTTGACTTTTTACGTTTTCATCTTAGCATCCGGTATAGGATGAAAATACTTTGAAATATTTTTGGTTTGTGTCCCGACTCGCCAATGTGTCATGCCTTTGATGAGAATTTGTGTCAGAGCGTTGTTGTCATGCAAGTCGTATCGCATGTCCGTATTGGTGCTACATAGGCGTCAACACTGTGTAGTCTGTGTTTAACTCTTACTTCTTCAACCTGGAACTGACTCTAACTTGGATCAAGGCAATGCGTTCATATCGAGATCATTAAGCCCAAATCAGCTTATTTGAGAGTTCTGTTTCAATAAAGATAAATCAATGAGATCGTCAATTAACTCGTAATTTTGAGGGAAAGGATTGAACATAAAAACCTCAATGAATCACCTTTACCTCATCCGCTATTGTCAAACCTATTTTGTGGCTAACATCTTTATTGTTCGTAGTGATGGTACATAAAGTCTACCTCCATTGAACTTTCTCGTATTACTAGGTTTTCTTTTCCCCCATTTTTTCAGGTATTTGCTCAAGATTATGGGTACTGGGGAGAGTGTTCGCTTGCAATACCGCTCTCTTCAGAAGATTCTCAGCTCCCAAGCTGTTGACGATGAGTGTTTGCCTCAATCAAATCAAGAAAACGGCTGATCATATATTATGCGAATCCCCAGGTTTCCGCTTTTGCCTTTGGGGTATATTTAGTGAACTTGCCAGTTCTTGTTTGAAATGAGATGTGGGCTTTCTTCTTGTTTGTGAAAATACTTATTAACCATTAAAAAAAAGTAGGTTGTTTGTAACCACATGTTTTTAGACAGTATAGTGTAAGAATAGAAGAGAGGATTGAACAGCTGCATATCCACACTTGTGATTTGTTAACAATCCACAAGCCAAGATATGGAGATGTGTATCTAACAGATCGAATGCAAGTATAGGAAGGTTTTAACCATGCAATATGGGGGCTTTGTCGATTTTGATTGGCGTGGCTTTTTGGATTGTTAAACCAGTAATGGTTGGTGTTTAGTTTCACAATTAGTTGTGGATATGTGAAATCGCAGTTTCTTGAATTCCCTTGTTCATTCCATTGAATTCATGCAATTGCAGTTGTTATCAATAACTTGGAATATAGTAAATTGGAAGTGAAATTAGCAGTTTCATAGCAGCAGATTGTTAGTGCGGCGTTGGAGTTCACAACATTTTCCTAACCTGGGAAGGTTACACTCCTGCAAATATTGTGAATGTTTACAACCAAACCGGAAGAATTTGTTCGTATTATATGATGCTGAGATTTTACTCTCTCCACATCAATTACTCTTATCATTCTAGAATTAAAATCTCGTCATCTAGTATGCAAATCCGCCTCTGTTTCTGTTTCTGTTTCCTATTTCCCCTCTTTCAAAAGTGGCTTTAATTTGCTTCAGAACTTGCCCCATTTCAAACCCACACAGAACGCATAATAATCTATAGACATCCGATCAATTAATTTTAATGTAGTAATTGACCTTCTCTGATAGCTTAAGCGTGATATTCCGATCATCGGGGCGGCTCTCTCTCTCTCTCTCTCTCTCTCTCTACTGCAAACCCTAATTGTCAAATCTAGATCAAACACGACAGTTTCAAACAGTTTGGAACTGAGCTCAGACCCTGATCTACTTACTCTCTCTCCATGGGAAAGAAGAAAACCAAGGGCGAACGATAATTTCATTCCTTCATTGCTACTCCAGTATAAGTATTTCATTTGCCAAACCACATAGGAGAACTAATTTCATTTTGGCTTACATTTCTCATCACAACTTTCAAGGCTCTTTCTACATTCCTCTAACATGCCATTTCTACTGCACAAGACCCTACGAAACGTTCCGTCAACGCCGTCAGCCAAACGGTCCAAACCCTCAGAAAACCTCCCCATAGCAGCTTCAACCTCCTTAACGGCGTTCCCCAACTTCTCAGCATTTCCCTCACCCTCTTCTTCTTTGACCCCTTCAACGACGCCGTTGATGAAGTCACGCAGCGCCCTCACGCGCTTCTCCACGTCACCAACCTCCTCCAGCGCCCCACCCGCCTTCTCTCCTACAACAAATCGCCGATTCAGATCTCTCAACGACTCACTCCACAGGAACTCTGCCGTGACTCCACACGCCGCCGTATCATCCGGTACAACTCCATTCAAGGCCGCCACCGCAACTCCCGCGACGAACACCGTCAGAACACCGACGGCGCAGATCGTGCGGTGGATGACATATCCTGCGCTCGAGATCTTGCCACGTGGCGGCAAACTACTCCCAACCAGATCTCCGATTAAACTCCCTGATCCGTTCAAATCAAGAGTCCTCCGTTTCCTCATAGGTTTGTTCTCCCAATCGGAAAGCAAGTCCTTGGCTCTCCGGAGTTTGTCCGGCGCAGGCAACCGGCCGGCAAACTCGAGGAGGTGCAGAACGAAATTGATTACGAGGCGGCGCTGGCGTAACCGTTCGATCTCGAAAGAAATGGAATTGCAGACGTCGAGGATCTTGACGGTACCGTCCAAATACAACGACGTTACGTCGTCTTCGGAAGAAGACCTGAGATTAGTGATAAGGGCCTGCGCTTCGGCGTGAGTGGTGGAGAGGAAATCGACGGCCTGAGAGAGCCAAGAGAGGCTGATCGACGATGACGACAACGGATCGGTGGAGATCGGCGTCAAGGATTTCAGACGGCGGAGGACGCTCTCGTCGAAGGATTGAGAGATGAGATCGAAGTTGTTGGGCAGAGACCTTTTTGTTGACGATCGGAAGGGCGTAAACGACGGGAAGTGAGATCTCTTCGCGATATACATGGTGGCAAAAAGTGCTGTGAAATTTGATTGTTTTCCCCCGGGAAAGTGATCGGAAAAATGGAATTTCCGAGAAATAAAGCGAGCAAAGATTGTTTGCGGCGACAGACAATATATGGTGTAGACTTTGCGCGTGCGGATACGATAAGTCTCTCTCTCTCTCTCTCTCTCTCTAAAAAGAAAGTAAAAATGCAAGACGCGGACCCGACAAGGGGGAATTGCGTAGATGCTTCGTATGGGTGGGACTTTCGGTCAGGTTTGGATATGATCTGATGAGATTACTTGAATGACCTTTGCTTGTTTCCACTTTCTCTCAGTGACAAGTGGGTTTTTTTTTTTTTTGAATTTCCGAAGTACCAAAAAAAAAAAAAGTGGGTTATTTTTGGATTTTGGAGGGGTGTAATCGTAATGTAAAGTCTAAGGGCTAGGATTGTAGTGGAATGTAAAGTATCCCGACACGAAAAGTTGTGGTGGAGAGAGGGAGGACCAAAAACTCCAAAGGACGTATGACCGTATCGTATCAAATGGGGAAACTCACACGTTATCGGAAAAAGAAAAAGTAAACTAACTTGTAACAAAATGATGTCCGTGATTTGGTTTGGTTTTAGAGGGAGGTTTTTTTTGGTAATGATTAAAAATAGTGATATGATCGAGGAATGAAAGTAATAATTGTAGAGAAAACTTGCTGAATTTGCACTGAACTACTCAAAAACATATTTTAAAATTAATGAAGGTCTTGAATTTTATATAATGATTAACTAGTTCGGGATATCAATACACATTCACGGATATCAATATATTTTCGCGGAAATTAAAACACTTTTCTTGAATATCTATACACTTTCTATTTATTATCCTTCACCTATTGAGTTGAGGTTAAAGTTAGTATTTTCCTACTACTAATAAGACCAAAAAACTGGGAATTCAAAGAAAAAGAATAAACCACGCAAATGTGTGGGTCCCACACTACAAAGTGATATTATGCTTACCTCTGGAATACATTTTTTGATAAGCATGACATCTGTGGTGGGACCCATATATTTCAACTAATAGGAGGGAGGGTTTGGGGTGAACAAAATTGCTCTCCTATAGAAGATAGAAAGGTAATTGATATTCACACCCCCAAATTATTATCCACACCCCTCTTTTTGTCTTTTAGTGACATTTTCATGTGTAAAAAATTCACTATAAAACAAAAGGGGGTTATTGATAACAATTTGGGGAGTGTGAAAATCACTCCCCAATAAAAAAGTCGCAAAAAATTTCAACCGAAAAAAAAAAAAAAATACCCTATACACAAGTCACAAGACTCACAACCACATTAGTCCAGGTTAATCTTCATATATGTGCAGTCTTGCTGTTATAATTTATGGGCCTATGAGAAAAACTCAAGAGGTCTGTGGTATGGAATTACCGTAAAATTAGGAAAATGATTTTGGCACTCTATAAATATTTTTTTTTTGGATAAATAAGCTTGAAATAAAAAAAGAGGGCTAACCGAATTTACAGCCTACAAGGGCATACCCCAGGAGGACAAAAGAAAGAAAAGAAAACAAAAGAAAGTAAATGAGCTTACGCTAACTGGCTACAAGAAGCTACTAGTAAATAGCCTGAATGTTTCCTAACCTTCTAGAGAGATGGAAAAGAAACAGACAACAAATGCAGCTATAAGGTTGTACAATAGCTCTAGCAAACTCAGTAGTAGAAGTGAACAATAGCAGATTTGACACCATGAGGTGAGTATCAGAGTAGTGCAGTGGCAATCGTAGCAATGGGCTTCCAGCAGCAAGTGCTATTGGGAAGCCAACATAGGTGATCCAAAGTGCTGTACAACATAAGATTGCAGCAGCAGCAGTTAAAAGTAGCAACCAGAGGTGCAGGATTCAGAGTGTTGTAGTAGTAACAGAAGTGCTGCTACAAGGTGCAAATGCACCCCATATGGGAGGACGCCCCCTTCCCAAGGGGATTATACATTGTCTAGGGACAACCCCCCAAGACTAGGTTAAATCAAAGTGATCCTTTTACATTGGCCGTAACAACTCAACAATCCATAAGAGCAATATGTCTATCCATAGTATCCTCACAATAAGAACTGGGCATTGCCCTGGAAGAAGCATGTAGCAGTGAGTAACTTGTTTCAAAATGGAAGAACCATGGCAAACACTTCAAGTGTAGCTGGCAACAATGGAAGACGATAGTATCAAATGCTGTAGTGAACAATCACTGCCCAGACAGCAGCACTGCTGCCCAGAATCGTGGCCCAAACTGGAGGAAGTGGAAATCTGTGGCACAATGGCATCACAACTGGAGACCATGATCCGACACCCAAATGGGGTTCTAAAGCAGCAGTATATCAAGAGCAGCAGTACAACAAATGGGGTTCATCCGATTCGATCCGGTTTGCATGTTCAGTTCGATTCTGTTGATGGGCTAACTTGCATAGAAGAATCACCAAAAGAAAGAGGGAAAAAAACAAGAAACCAGAGAGAGACGGAGATTTCGAAGTAATCTTACAAAGAAGAACCAAGATCTGCAGTCTTGTAGTACAAAGTTACACACACACACACAAAATTATATAGCAGATCTACGTACACATATACACACAAGATCTACACACACACACACACACACACACACACACAGAGACAGAAACGAACAGACAGAGTCGACGACGAGGGCGATGGACGGACGGAGTTGACGATGATGGACGGAGTCGACGATGGGCCGACGAAGATTGGAGAAGAGGAGTACTCGAAGTCTCGATTCTCGTCGATTGTGAAGAAGATGAAGGCCATGACCCTTGCATGAACGGGGTTGATGATCCGATCTCAGAAGGGAAGGAGGGAGGGAGTGAGAGAGGGGACGCGATCGTCGCCGCATCACCAGATAAGGTTGGGGGAAAATGATGGGATTTAGGGTTACCGGGAGTTAAAACATGCATATGTGTGTGTGTATTAAATAAACCGGTTCTGTTCGGTTTGAACCAGCTCAAAAATCTGCAAAAATCGGGAATCAAACCAGATTTACATTTTAAAATTTTGGCGAACCGGTGTCTGAAAAAACCCAAAAAAGAAAAAAAAAAAAACCGGTTTTGACCGGTTCCCCGGTTCGGTTTGGTTTCCTTTTTTTTTCTTTCACCCAGACACCATGGTCAGACACCATAGGATTCGGAGCACTTAAAAAGGAACGTAGAGAGTATATTGGTTCTCATTAAAAATACAAAGTGTAACATCAGCACTCTAACCAAAACATACAATAAAAAAAAATAAAAAAAGGCACCAGTAAACCGATCTTTTACAGTAAAAAGAATAGCCTTTATTTTTAGGGTAGTGATAATGCCAAAACTGTTTTTGATTGTGCCAAAACTCCAATGCATAAAAGGCATGTACATTGCACATAAGTACAAACATTTTATGCATTGGAGTTTTGGCACAATCAAAAACAGTTTTGGCATTAACATTTGCCTATTTTTAATATGAGAGAGAGATATATCAGCATAGTCTGGGGAGTCCTTTGTAATTATAAGAAACATGAGGAGGGGCAGTAGCATTCTTGACAATCCTAGACATCTTACCCTTCATCTCTCTACACTCTCTCTCTAACTCCACAACTCTCCATTGCATCCTCTGTAGATTTAATCTCATATCTTCTTCTTGATTATTCCCCTCCTCCTCCTCCTCCTCCTCTGGGCAGGACGAATTTACCCCTTCGTACATGACCATCTGGGTGTAGTTTCTGATAAATGGTGGAGTTACAATGTTGGTAGTTTCATAGTTATTTTGATTGAACTCTGGTTTTGTTGGGAGTAAATTGGTAATTATAAGGGGATGCTGAGAAGCCAGTGCTTGTACGGCAATCCTAGGAGGGATTCTAGGGTTTTTAGCAAGGTCTTTACATGCTTCCAAGCTCAACTTCTCGTAATTAAGACATCTACATATCCTTGATCTCTCCTCGAGTGAAAGTGTCGGGTGAGACTGCAAACACCAAAATTATATATAAGTAGTGGTGAAGGAATGAGTTACTACAAATAACACTCTCTCCGTTTCATACATAATGACGAGTAGTGTTGTTTTTTGGACAAAAAAATAAATAAAGCAATTTTGGTGCAAAGTTCTACGATTGTTTCTCACCAATTGAAATATACAGTATAAATTACTACTTCTTAAAATGATGTGATTTGATTTTTTGTTAATCTAAAATTATGCTCATAAGTGCTTTATTTATTTATGGATACCAATATTGGACATAAAAGATATACACAACATAAACTAATTACGTTATCGGCCACAAATTAATATCAATCTTTGATGGGGGATGGGGAGCAACTTGGAAAACCCATGAAGATGGGCCAATCACAGGAGAAAATTTTGGGTACGGGGAGGGTACCACGTGGTACCCTCCCGGCACATCCGAGCCGTCCAATAATTTTATCTGGAGGAGGGGATCTGTTGGTGAAACTAATAGTAATTAAGTACTATTTTATTATATTACGAAGCGTTAGTTAACGGGGGTAAAAGTAGTGGAGTAGTAATTTGGTGGCTTGCTTTATGGAATGGAACATGCCATTTGTTTTTACAGTTGTTTCAAAAGTGGCGTGGAGATAAAATTATCTGATACACACTATTTGCATCATGTTGGGTCGACGTTTGTATGTCCGTTGATATATCGAGTCATGTTGAAAATCATTTTGGTAGCAGATCAATCGATATACTCCCTCCGTCCCATAAAGTTGATCACTACGAAAATACGTGTAATTTTCAAGCTAAAAAATAACGTGCTTACGAAAATAATTTTTTAGTCAATATGGATCTTGTTTGATAGATCTCATCGAGAACTTTTATACGATGCAAAAAAAATTCAAAAATTATTTTGGTAAATACATTATTTTTTAGTTTGAAAATTGTACGTAGTTTCGTAGTGATCAAACTTTATGGGACGGAGGGAGTATTTTTTATGTTCTTGATAAATTCTAACAGAGTAATAAATCATTTCGATAATCGAAGTAGTTGGACTCATAAATGGGGCCCGATACCAAGATCCGGTCCCCATAAGAATTACTCCCGTTGTCTTGTCTTATACTCCCTCCATCCCCTAAAGTTAGACACTTTTGAGAGTGCGTGCCATTTTTAAATTGCCTATATCTTTCAATTCATAACGTTTTATGTGATTTTCAGAACTTTGTTTAAATGAACTAATTGAAATCTATCAAACGAGATCCATACTGCTGATATAAAACATTACAGATTAAAAGAAGTAATCAATTTTTTCATATGGCTAAAATAGTGAAAGTGTATAACTTTAAGGGACGGGGAGTATATAATTAACCACATGTGGTGCACCAATGGAATAAATCGTAACATTACTGCATCAACGTACTGAAAATTTGATTATACCATTGCGATCACATTTGGATACCATAGATGAGTATTATACCATGAATTACACCATTTGTTAAGTAGAACTTCACAAGGAGTAATTTATTTTATGTTGGCGTATCAGCTCATTATACCATATTCATTAGGGCTGCCTCACATCATTAGAGTAAACCGTTATTGTAATTTTTTAAATGTAATTCTCGTATTGCTAGATAAGAGTGACGGAGAGTATTAATTGTATTAGCAAATACTCCTAAGAACTAGTACTATTCAATTTGCCTTTTATTGGAAATTAAAAAAATGGGGATTAATGTCCTTTGATATCAATTACATAATTTATGAGAAACCAAGACTAAAACCTTTTTCTGAAGTCCAACAAGAGGCACATTTTCCAAAATAATTTCGAAACCAGGCCTAAAGATTTAGACGCGGATCGATGAGGGTATACACGAACATCGATTGATTTGCACGTTAAACAGTTGTCACCTATATTATTAAACTGGGAAAAGAAAATGTATCTAAGAAATTGGCTTAAATTGCCACAAATTAACACCCAAAAGTCATGATCTATTGTGAGTCGCTCATAAAAAATACTACTTACTATAAAATGAAGTTAATGGAAATCTTGTTGGTAAAATTTCGAGTATTATATCATGAATAGCTTATAGCTTGTAAAACAGAGTGATGCATGTGGCTTTTGGTGGGTGGGTTAATTATTCTGAATGGAAATCCAGTTGCTGCTTTTCGATAGGGAAGGGAAGAGGAGAAAAAACATGAAGGATCGGAAATAGTACATAAAATCACCTGGAGGAAGATATCAATAGCTCTGTAGACTCCATCAAAGCAATCCCTAGCAAAATCAGGCAAACTCTCTGCAACTCCAACAAACTTTGCAATCTTCAAATTGTGATCAGGTGCTATCTCCCTCAAATACTTGTCAATCAATCTCCCCACCTTCTTCATCTTCTTCATCCTTTTCACCCCTGCTTTATTCTCATTATTATTATTATTATTATTAACAAAAACCCTAATTAACCTCACCACAAGATTCACATCATAAACCCCACCCCCACCCCCACAAGAAGAAACCAACAAATCATCAACTGTAGCTTCGTCAAGGACCCCACCAATCAACCTCTCAACCCCATACCTGTTTTCTCTACTCAACCCAAAACCAGAAACAACCCTCAAAACTGAAAACAGCCCTCTACAGGAAAATGAGGATTTTCCCATCAAAATCACCCCATGGACAGCTGTATCAGCAATGTTCCCAAAATACCCATCACCAGAATTTGATGATTTTTTCTGGGTTTTTTTAACTGTTGATGATTTCAGGTAGTGGAGGAGGAATCTCGTGAGGACTAGGCTGTTGTTGTCACTCCCATATCCCCCTAAAGCCTTGACGAAGTTTTCTATGATTTGTGGGGGTAAACTGGTCAAATCATTAAACCACCATGTTTTCTTGCAGGAGTTTGATGCGGTAATACCAGAAGCAGGGGTATCTGGGGAAGATGAAGAAGAAGAGGATGAAGTGATCAGATTTATATCAGAATTTTGAGCAATTTTGGCTAAAAGAGAATTCATGAGCTTTTGAATGAGATTAGATGGGGAAGATTCTGCATGAGAAAAGAATGATTCACAGCTCTTGAGACAACTGATTATGTCATTCCAAGTCCAGTAAAACATCCCTTCAAGAAAATCCTCTGTTTTGTCAAAAAGATTTGGGGAGACTCCACTTTTCTCATTCATTCCAAGAAACAGAGCACAGCAATGAAGGAGAGCAACATTTGATACTGTGATTGGGATTTTTCCATTGCTGTAACAGTATCTTGATACCAATTCAAACCCATCTGGGCCTCCTGGGAAATCGACGATTTCGATACCGGAATTCCTGATCTGGGTTCTTCTCTTTTCTCTCTTTATGATTCTTCTCAACTTTGCTGAGAATTTCGATATGATTTCCTGTGAAATTTTGCACAAGAAGTGAAATTAGTTATGGAGATTAATTGGGTTTTAATGCAACTGAAGAGAGTACAAATTAATCAATGGAACAGGGATTTTGGGTTAGTTACCTCATTTACAGAGAATATGTGTTGACTATTAACATGGATTTGCAAATCACAGGGCTCTGCCATGGCTCTGGTTGTTTCGCATTGAAATGGAACACTAGAAAAAGAAAAACACTCTAGTTTTCGTATTACAAACAAAGAAAACTGCTCAAGGCTATATATCTATATCTGTACTATGTGTCTCTACTATATTTGCAAATATAGTTGTATAATATACTAGTAACATATTCTCTTGTCCAAAAAAAACGTCCCACTTAGGAAACGTGTATTTTCTTGGACGCAAAAAAATTATATTTTTCATAGAATTTCTTTAAAAAAATTGCACTCACTTTATTTAGTGTTAAAAAAATAAAAAATTACATAGGGATATTTTTGGGGGTTTGAAAATGAAAGTATTCCTATAGTGAACACTTGAAAGGGGGGAGTTGAGTATGTCCCTAGCTCGGCACACGCAATTGAACAGAATGAATCAGTAAAATCACGATCACAGACACACCCAGAGGTTGCCCCAGTGGTTAGGGCGAGTGCCTGACTTTAGGGGTAGTCCCTTTGGTCAGGTGTTCGATTCCACACAGGGTGAGTACCTGTGCTAAGCGGGGAGCCGTGACTGGTGTGGGTTGCGCCAGCCCCCTCCGAGGTTTGGGTCGTGCAATGGGTCCAATTAGTGGCCTATTGTAGGGCTGTTCCTCGGTTATTAAAAAAAAAAAAATCACGATCACAGCAGCCCGAACTATACGTTACCTATTAACATTGAGACCTCACATCTATGTTAACATCTTCGATTTGTAAAACTAAAATAAAATTACTTACTACGTATTTCGAGTATAACTTCATTTTTTCTCATGTATATTTGTAATTTAATATATTGTTTTAACAACTTCAAAATCTTATAATTTCAGTTTAACCACTTCAAAATTTGTTGTTATCATAATCTAATAAAAAATAAATGATTTTGTAGTCCTTCTTCTGGATAAATCAAACGACAATCTCCCACTCAGCTAAGAAAGAAATTAGAACAATGATAAACTCTATACATTGACGCGCAAATTCCATCCCCCCAAATCGTATTTTGATTGCACTTCACTATTTTAACGGTACTTGAACCACTAGATAATTATAGTCGGTGACAGTCATTGATACCATCTCTCTCTCTCTTTTTTTTCCCTCGGCAATAGTTAGTAGTGTTAGTTGTAGTTAGTTAGTGAGGTTTGAATCAAGTCAAATGCATGAGACTAAATGAGGCCTGCTACTGGCTACCACTCCACTTGCAATACCATATCTATTACAAAACTATATATTTGTCAAATTTATGCGTCCGACACTGGAAGGAACTTTAGTTTTTCAAATTCACTTGGCACATCCAACAACTACAAGTATAACCATCTTAGATGGAGTAGAACCGATCATTAAGAGTCCCACAGCAGATTGGAAAAAATAAAAAAATCTTGCCTTAACAATGTTGACTGCACATATGATATGGGCCATGAGCTAGAGGGAATTTTGCTTAAGCACCTTGAAAAAGTTCAAAAAAGAAGAAAAGTTTGTCTGTCTGTGTGGTGTAGGTGGACCCTCACACACCTCTCCTCTGAGAAGTCAAGAAGGGGGGTTTGTTTGCCTGCATGCTTTCAATGTATGAACAGGTACTCCCTTGTCATATACCCAACCTCCAAAATTCCCTTTCCTTTGTTTTCATGTGGTACCATGTGAATCCAGTGGGGCCCTGCTTCAACAAATGGGTAGCCCTTGCTAGCTTCTCAATTCTCATCTCACCTGTGATCTGTCTGTGAATGGATATTGGAGAGAGAGAGAGAGAGAGAGAGAGAGAGAGAGAGAGAGAGAGAGAGAGAGAGAGAGTTGAGCACCTCCACTCGGACCACTTGAAGTACATTAATTTGTGCCGAAATTGCATTTTAGTATTATTTGAGGGAATCATAGCATAATGGGACGAGGAAAAATATTCTCAGATTTATGGCATAGACAATTTTAGTCAGACAAAAATACTCCTGGCTTCAAAATTCCTTCCCAAATCAACCACACCCTTTCCTAACCTACGTGCAATATTCGTGTTGAAGACTGCAATCGTTCTCCATATAGAGTGCGGGCAAAATTGTTTTGTGGACCGTGAATCCCGAACAGAAAATTTAATTTAGACATCACACTGACAATGCCACTTGTCCTAACTTGCATGCAATGTTTGTATTATAGAGTGCAAAGGTTATTCATATAGCATGCAATATGTTTTCATTGATTGTGCAAGGTAAAATTCCTCAACCAAAAAGTTTGATTTAGACCTCATACTGTCAAGGGCAGTTGGCTTGACTTGAGTGCAATGTTTGTATAGAGTGCAATTATGTTTCATAGACGGTGGAATGATAAGATTCCCCGAACAAAAAATTTGATTTAGACATTATACTGCCAAGGCCAGTTGGCCTAACTTGCGTGCAATATTCGTATTAAACAGTGTAATGGTTCTTTATATAGGTTGCAATATGTTTTCATTTACAGTACAATGAATAAATTAGCCAAACAATAAGTTTAATTTAGACATCACACTGCCAAAGTCAATTGGCCTAACTTCCATGCAATGTTCATGTCAAACAACACAATGGTTCGTAATATATAATGCAATATCGGTTTTGCATCGTCGAAATGGTGAGATTCCCGAAAGAAAAAGTTCGATTAAGACATCACGCTGCCAATGGCAGTGACAGTTGTCCTTACGTGCGTGCAATATTCATATTAAACGGTGCAATATGAATATTAGACTGAGGGGGAGATGATATTAGAGCTTCATTTGACCTGAGGGGTATTTCCATCCATGATTTGTTGGTGTCGTTTATGTGCAATTTTTGTTTGCCTTACCATGCGACAGGTGATTTCCAAAAACTACTATCCCATTACTTGGCAAATTGTTGCCCAAACGCCTTTGAAATGCCATTTCCCCTACATTTGTGCTCATTTAACATTAAAATATAAATTGTACATAAATTTGTTGCAAGCTACTCGAGCAATGTAGAATTTATAGTGCTATTTCTGAAGCCTAGTACTACAAAATAACATTCTGAGCATCACTGTGCGGAAAAAGCATCTTGCTATTGCTTACTACACTCTTGAGTGAATAAGATTCAATTGTGCTAATTAAACATTAGAAATACTCCACAATTTATACAAATTTGTGCAAGCTACTCGCGCAATGTTGGATTTATTGTGCAATTTCACTAGTGGAGTACAAAATAGCACTGTGCCAGTTTTGTGCTACATTTAGCGCATAAAAAAGCACCAATTGCGTTACTTTGTGCCGTGCAACTAAATGCTACACCTCCAACAAATCTCCTAGTATTCGTTACTTGTTCCGCAGATTATCCTATCACGCGTTATTTGTTGTGCGGTTCTACATGATGAACCGTGAGCTTTACTTTGTTCTACAAAATAACACCGCGTTGCGTTAGTTTGTGCCGCGCACCTAAATGCTACGCCTCCAACAAAATGCTTCTAGTATTTGTTACTTGTCCCGCAAGTTATCCTATCATGGATTATTTATTGCGCAGGTTCTACATGATGAACTGTTTAGACAAGGAAGATGCGTTGGACAAGTTGCGTTACTTTGTGTAATAGGGTCGCCCATTGGGTGGCAAACTCATATTTGAAAAAAGATTTTCGTCAGTTGAAAAAAAAAAAAACTAGTCCATACAGCCCGAGCAGCCGTGTCACATTCTTAAACACGTATACATAATCAAGAGAGTCCAAAAACAAAATGAAAAGGTGCAGAGGAGCAATGGTATCTGTACTTTTTTTTTTTTTTTTTTTCTGTACTTTAATAAAGCGTATGTAACTTATTGCGAATATCCCACCTTAGGACCATTAAAGAATAGAGTGATTCTATTTGGACCCATAAAACTTCTCTCTAGCCCCCTTGTGTGTAAAAATTGGTAATTCACATCCGAAAAGCCCTCATCATGAATAAATTTTAAACAAAGGTTGGCACTTCTGGAGGTGGAGGTGGTCGGGTTGCAAAGAAAAATTAGGTTTAAGTTTGTTGAAGATGAGAACATTCTAAAAAGATAAAAGAGAAAACATTTCTAAAAAGAAGTACTAGAAACGAAAGCCAAAACCTCTTTGACAGGAACTTCTGCAACATGCAAAACCTCAAAACAAAAATCCAAAATCAGAGAGGACAAATAATTTCATACCGTTGCCTGCTTGTCAACAGAAAGTGATTGATTTATATATAGAGAATACCTGAAGGAAATACGCCACCAGTACCAAAACAAAACATGAAATGCCACCGGAAATCACCATTTCCACAAGCAGATTACCGTCTGTGCTTAATCAAAAGGGTAAAAGATAAATGGAACTGATTGGATTGGCAGACAAATAACTATTTCATTCCAAAAGGAAAAAAACTGCTGCTTCTCCCCCTTCAAGACTAAATACCATTTCCCCAATTCAGCTCCATGACCAAGAAACCTCAAATCACATCATCAACCGAAGTATCCCCAAAAATCAAGCACAGAAAATAAAAATACAAAAAGGAATCCAATAATCACGGTCCAGAATAAGTGCCACCCTTCATACTAAACTAACGCAGTTTTCTGCAACTTTTTCAGTAACGATACCTGCTCCTGTCCTGATCACGGTCTCTGTCCCGGCCATAGTCTCTCTCACGATCATAATCGTACTCTCTTTCTCGATTTTTCCCTCTATCCCTGTCTCGACTTCTGCTGCGGGGCCTCTCTCTATAATCTCGTTCTCGATTCTTGCTGCTTTCAATTCCCCTGTCTCTGCTTCTTTCTCTTCCATCTCTGTCACTCCCCCCTGAAACAATATCCCATGTCAACTAATCAACTCAAGCCCACAATGCAACAAAACGACTTACCCTTGAAAAACCGGTGAGTTATTTTCTGGAAAAATGATTTTTTTTTTTGGAAAATCTTTTATGCCTTCGGCTGTAAAACGACTTACACCCTTGAAAAACCGGTAAGTTATTTTCCAATGTGGACATTGTACCACATCCATTTCCCTTTCCGTGATTACCCCTGTCAGATTGGTTGAGCAGCGAATGATTCTCTCTCATTCCCTCATGGCCACGTGAATACTATTGCCAAATAGGCTGCTCTCTACCCATGTACACTCAGCTCGCACCAAGCCATGGCAGAAATTTCCTTCACCTCTCTCCTAGACTTTCTCCAAACATCAAATACTCACACTTTGGTACTACCCTAGGCCAAACACCGGAAAATAATTGTAAAACTAGTTTTTTCATGTAAAATATTTTCCGTGGAAAATATTCAGTTGTAAAATATTTTACATCCAAACAAACGGAGCCTACATGTTGCAAAAAACTTTATCAAGATTTGCCTAAAGACAAACCTGATTAGGACAACCAAAACAACCATTTCAGAGATTTGTCAAGGTTCCATACAAGATTCTTTCATCATATCGACAACATTTCAACCCTTAAGACAATGGCTGAATCTAACACATCTCTGTGATTACAAAAGAAACTCTGAATACCATTTAGCCAACAAAAAAGGTAGAAAAAGGTCCAATAGACTCATGAGCAACCAGTACCCACCCATCTGCTGAGTAACTACAACATGATATACTTACATTTTGGGGGAAAAAAAGCCATATCAGATCTGGTTTCTGGCAAAGTGTCTTGAAGGAAGAATGCTGAGTTTAGTAGGACTAGTAGGGAGAAAAAAAAAACAGATCAAGGAAAAGGCTGCCCAAGTTTCAGACATCCCAAGGCGATGCCTAAATGTTCCACATATCTTCATTCACTTGAGACAGTGCCTACCAATAGACAAACTTGTTGCATACATAGAGTATGAACATAGTGTAATTGTGTCCCAATTGTGGCCAATGGCCATGGCCCATGGGTAAAAGAGATATAGGTAAGGATGACGATTTTGTATAATAATGTTCATGATACGATTCTACCAAACGTCATAACTGAAACATAATGGTTACAAACACTACATTTTCCAACCAACTTGTCATTACATATGTCTTCTTTATGTTCGGGTTAAATTACAGTTTGTCCGGTTATCAAATATCTAGAAGTTGTTGCATCATGGATCTAAGAAACTAATCTCATGATGAAGGGACCTAAGTGTCTCCACCATTTAACCCCTTCACAAATCATGTGATGTGAGCATACGCAGAGATGTCCAATACATGAAGCTTATTACATCCTTAAATCCAGTCCTCAAAGTTTCATGCAGTTGCCAATCGACCAATGACAATATAACATGTAAGACTTATCTCCTGTTATTTCAGGTAAATTCGTTATTAGCAGCCCAGATACTTGGTCAAGCAGTACTAAAGAAGAGGGTGATAGAAGTGATCTAAAATTGCATCCCAGACAAGCTGGTTTAACAAAGGGGGTGCTATTTGGATCCTCTCTCTCTCTCTCTCTCTCTCTCTCTCTCTCTCCACATCTTGTGGACCTTTTAACTACTTAGTGCCACCTCATTAATGAAAAGATCAAAGGAATGAGTACCAACATCTACGAAACACTCAGTTTTGACGATAACAGACCAGATGCCGTTAGTCTTCTTTTCTTCAATTTGACAGCTCTTCCCCTTGTTTTGTGTAAACTGTTCATCCCTATTCATTTCTTCTACTTATTCCTTGTTTATACCTTGTTTACTTGTTATTCTTTCACTTGAGGAAGTACTTGGATTGCCTCCATCCATCGATTGCAAGATACATATAATCACTTGTAGAGAGAGGTAGAGAGGGAGAGGACTGTGGGCCTGTGGCCAAACAAATCAAAACGAAAGTTCCTGGTTTCTAGCCAATTAATTTGTGTTTGGCTAAATAGGTTTCATCTATACTTATCAATACTATCGTCAGTTTCAAGTAGCAAGGAAGCAACAAATAAGAAATGGGTTTTGTTCCAGTTCAAAAAGACATGGGTTTTGCTTGCACAGCTGATGCAGAATTATCTAATTAACAATATCTACTTGATTAACCATAAAATTTTGAGATCTGTTTGTATAAAAAGAAAATAAATGCTCCTGAAGAACAATGATTTCATAAGTTTGAGGTGAAATTGGAAAAACAAAAAAGCGGACAAGGTAAAGCAAGAGTTGAAATCGTATTAGCGAAATCCGTCCTTCAATCCATATAAACTGGTCGAGAAATTTGAGTACGAAGTGACATCGTGAACAACCCAAAAAAGCCATTCCATAAACTTCCTCTGTCACAGTTGACATCGCCGACAACGTCCATGTTCGATTTCGTAAAAAAATCCATATACCGAACATACCGAACCGGAAGGGAGCAACTCCTGTCCTATACTCTTAGTAACAACAGGAAGCTTCTACTGCTGAATTCACTGTTTCTTACTTTTCAATTCTTTCTATACTGCCCAAATATGTGGGATAAATTGAGAGGATTTTATTCTCTAGATCAATCAGCTTGAGAGAGAGAGAGAGAGAGAGAGAGAGAGAGAGAGGGAGAGAGAGAGAGAGAGCAAAGTGATGAAGAAAAAAAACGAAGTAAGCTCCGTTAGCAAGCTCAGTTAACGCCAAAGGCATGGCTTGTTGGGGGTGATTATAAACCGACGTCATTCAGCGTGGAAGGTTTCGTCATTAATGCGCTGGTTCCTCTCAGCCTTTAGATCTGTTCATTAATGGGGAGAGGATCCAAAGCCGCTATTATACTGAGAACAGAATGAACTCGGTATTTTGTAGTGTGCATGTGCTGAGAATAATCTAGGCGTATGCTGTGACCTATGTTGCACGGACTCGGGTACGTGTATCGGATACGGGTGTATATCCAAGGGTCGGACCCCTCAAAACTGAAAATAGAGGATTCGGGGATATGTACCCAAATTTGGATACGGGTGCGGGGATACGTTGAGTAGTTATATATTTTTATTTATTATTTATAGAAATATGTATCATTTATAGAAAATATATGAATATTTTGTAAAATATTGGCTTGTTTAAATTTTATTTATTGCAATTGAAATTGGAGATTTGTCCTTATTTAAATTTTATTTTATTTCAATTGAAATTGGAGATTTGTCCTTGATATCTTTAAAAGGAAATATGGCCCAATGCCAATTAATAGCCCAACATTCTCTATTTATTAAAGAAGCCCCAAAGGCCCAAATACAAACCCAGCCCACTTCTATTTTAAGCCCAACACCACTAATCTTAACCTAGACTCTTTCTTCTTCGTCGGTCTCTAGCAGCAGCTGCTACTGCTATCTACCTACAGTCTACTAATGCTCCGATCTGTTACTGCTGCTGCTCCGATCTGTTACTGCTGCTGCTCCGATGATCTAGTCCAGCAGCTGCGACCTTCTCCGATCCATAGTTGTCAAAGGCGAAAGGCGCACAGAGGCGCAAAGTCCTGTAGGGCCTTAGGCTAGAGGCGCAAGGCGAGGCGCACGCCTTTTTGAACCGAGGCGCACCTATGCGGAAAAATTGGAAAAATAGCATACACCAATACTTTAAATAATAACACTAAGCCAATGAGTTTAAGACAGCATACCATCATTTGCAATTGCTTTTTCAATGATTTCTTATTTCCCATAAACTCTTGAATCTCTTGTTTTATGTCGGGTGGGACTTTTTTACAAGCTGTCACATCTCTATAACCTCCTACAAGGTATTTCTTAGCCCGATTAACCCCTCCATTGGTTATTTTGCCACAAAAAATACATTTAAATTGGTTTGTGTTCGCGGGATCCGGCAAATGATGATACTTCCATGCAGAATCTGTTCTATTAGCTCCGCTTGACATCTAAAGACAAACAAGCAAGTATAATTTACTTTAGCTAATAGCCTAATATACTCTTTGGAAACCCCAACATGTATGAAGGGGAAAAAGAAAAAGAAAAACCTTAATTTCATTAAAAAAATAAAAGAGTGGTCGATTTGAAAGAGGCGCGCCTTTTTGCGCCTCGTCGCCTCTCGCCTAGGCGCTCCTTTTTGCGCCTAGGCTGCGCCTTTTTCAAGTCGCCTCGCCTGGGATCACCCCAGGCGCAATAGGTGCGCCTTGCTGCGCCTCTCGCCTAGGCGCACGCCTAGGCGCGCCTTTGACAACTATGCTCCGATCTTCTTCTTATTCTTATTCTTATTCTTTACACACGCTTCAACTGCTGCTGCTTCTTCTTCGTCGGAGGAGACAGGTCTCTCTCTCTCTCTCTTCTTCTTGACTTCTTCTTCTTCGACAATCGCACGAACCAGAAACCAGAAGTGTCCGTTTTTTTTTTTGCCGAGTCCGGTGCGGATCCTGTACTCGTACCCGTGTCCGCACGGATCCTTCGCCCAAAATGGCAGATCCGTGCAACATAGGCTGTGACCATGCCAATCATAAAGCCATGAACAAATTAATTGCTGGAGAGAGAGAGAGAGAGAAGCTTTGGGTGGGGTTTCCCCATCCTCCCCCACCGCCTCCCCCTTTCCTTCTATCTACTCCCCGTTTCTTCCAGCCCCCTCCTCTTCTCTTCCTTCCTCCTCCCTTCTCCACCCCCCTGCCTGATCTACTCTCTCCTCTCAGTTTTCTTTCCTCTCCTCTTTCCTCCATGGTTGTGTGGTGGTCGAGACTCTCGTCCTCAGGAGAGTTCTCCCACTACCCTATCATTTTTGGAAGATGGCGACTCAGATCTACTGATCTGGGATCTCTGGCCCTCAAATCCGAGTTTGGAAGCCGGATTTGTGGGTTCTCCAGCAGCAGTGGCGGTGGCGCCTGGCAACTGTGTCTGCGGTGGGACGAAGAGATGTGGAACTCCAGTATTCTTCCGTCAACTTCCTCCATCCACATCCGAGTGGATTGGTGGTTTCCATCATCGGTGTTGTACAATTTTGTGGTTTCCATCATCGGTATAATAATATAAGTTTTTGGTTCAAAAAAACAAAGCAAAGCATGCATAGTGCATAAAACACGGTCCAAAACCACATGCGTTCAGTTCAGTTAACGAAGAAATTTTGCCAACCTTTGCCAGCTACCATATTCCCTACAAACAATAAACAACTATTCGGAATAAGACCATACCTAATTCGTCAACCTCCCATCCTGCACGCCCAACTCCAGTAAGCACCTGACCAGCTTCAGATTGATGTGTTTTAGCTCGAAATTTCTTCTTGAGATTGCCAAACTCATCATATAGTTCACCATCATCCTGGGATTGATAGAAATATTTAGTCCAGAACAAATAATTCAAGGTCATACACTCTTACTCCGACTTGATCTTACTTCTTCAGCCTCTCGTCTACGCCGTCTAGTTTCCTCTATTTCTTCTTCATCAAGTTCTTTGTAACCACCAGCCCGACCTCCTCTGTGTAACAAGAAAAAACTGTATCAGTAAATTTTAAGATTATAACTGTATCAGTAAATTTTAAGATCATAATCACTTTTCTCATAATTTCAACATTAAGATTGGAGACTTCCAGGAGGTGTCTTAAGGCATGATAATTATAACAAGATTTCAAATGAAGTACAAAGACGTTGACTAAAAAAAAAAAACAGAAAAGTGATAATGATATTTTTTGAATTTTTCTCATCTTTAGAACTGTACAGTTTTACAACTTGTGGCACTAAAATTGACAGAATCATTCATTTATATAACATTAAAATTCATACAATTTAAAACAAAACAGCACATTTTGAACTTCTGAAGGAGCCTTTTTAAGTCCGAATAACCTTACATTTCCATACATATTGGGCAATAATGGAAACATCGAAATACATTATTTTATGTTTTTACCAAATTGGTTTAGTTTCATCTGAACTCCAGGGTAGATTATTTCAGCCAAAAAAAGGATTTTTAAGGACAATGGCATACATCAAACAATTATCCATGTGATATCATAGCAATCACATAGTACCTCACACCACCCTCACTGGTACCAGGTTTGTTGGTGTTACATATGTTGCATTTTAAGCGTTTTGCCCAATTGATATTGCCACACCTGCAGCAACAAAACCAAGGGATGAGAAGTATCATTAAAAACAACCAATTGAATCAGGTTTTATATTGTAACCCAGTAGGAGCACAGAATTCATCTTGGTAAAACAGGAAATGAAACCCAGCTCCGTATCTTATGCAGACACCAAATCATAAGCGTGGCGATCCAGAGATTAACGAGAAATGCAACAAAATCGCTTACCAAATACCGTTCAAATAGAAGGAAAGGATTTTGCGAGATGAAAGGTCAATTATAAGTATGCTGAGTGTGTACTAGCCTACGCCACATTGCATGATCTAGAAACTGATGAATGGGGGATCACCAGACTCATTGGTTATCAGCCCAGATTGGTCAGAATCTGATTCTTGTGCATAATTGGATATATCCCGAGGACGTTGAGAGTCAATCTGTGAGACGTCCAGTAGTCTTTGACTTGGTAAAGCACAGTGAACAGAAGACCAGACTAATGACATGGATACCTAGAGGTTATGTTCTTGTTTTGCGCATCCATCATATTAAGGTCATAGGATTAGGGTGGCCAGGGCTCGAGATCAATAGCCGGGAAGTGGTCCCGCACAAACTAAACTAATGGATAGCGTCAACAGAATCATCGAAATACAACGGAAAACGGAGGATAAACTTCCAATGAATAAGCAATACTAAACTTCAAATGTTGAGAAAAGAGAATTGTATCTCTCAGTCCTTATTTCACATGTTTATGGTCAAAGAAAATATAATGAGGGTCCCGGAACTTTGCCAACATCAGCTTAGGTTCATAGAAGCCTATCTTTGTTAGTTTGTTTCCTTCTCTTGGGAAAGTAATTTCATTAGCAAAGGTACAAGCATACATCAAAGCCTGTTCAATAAATAAATGCAATTTTTGTTATTTCTTCATCATTGAGATTATTTAGAGATAATTTCTGCTTACAAGGTCTCGTAACAAATCATTCATGATTTGCTGGATCATTGATAGAAAAGCAAGTACATGGGCTTTTGTGAGTAGGAAACAAAAAATATCGATTCTAGTTCTATCATTGGCTATGGGTTCGATTCGAATCTAAGAGAAATTCTAGAGAATCTTTGCCATCCTGAATTGTTTTTTTGTCTTTTCTGAACGATGAGGAGAAAATAAATATTGGGTCAAAAGAAAATGCTAAAAAGTAATACAGCACCAAAGGGGCGTTACAAAATAGAAGGTCTCAAGAGAACTACAAACCCTCCTAAAGCTTAAATCTCCTATGAAATTCACCAATAAAAGGAAGAGTCCAGCGCTTCTCCTTTCAGCAAAAATCAATCGACTGGAGTAAGTTTAGCTTTATAAGAGCCAGCCATCCCAACATATTCGAAGGTACATCAGTTACTCTCTCTGAACACACCTCATAAAACACCAGAGCCACCATCCATGCCTTCCTGACCCCCTTCATTATGCACGAATGAGCCCAGTAAATATAAGCTAAAGCATCCACGCGGCATAACCCAAGTCATGCATTGAAAAGAAGTAACAAAATATAATTAAGTTAAAAAAGCAAGCAACAGATAACCGACAAACTCATATCACCTACGCATTCAAAATCAATTAGGCAAAAGTAGATCCCCTTTCCCAATGAACTTAGTAAGAACAACATTTAAAACCGTCGCAAGACAGCAATAAAGTATATGGTTGGAACCTCCATAATATTTAAATCAACTTTAACAGAACAGAATGAAATGATTTCTGATAGTGGAATCTCCCCCTTCATCCATCTCGATTCTCACCCCCTTAGCCCTGATACCTTCCTCTACGTAACTGCCAACATAACTCCCCAACTACCTCTAGCTCCAAACATTACAAGCCCTGGACAAAATGAGGCTCCCATACCACTCATGGCTCTGAGAACCTCAAATAATCTGACACCGGAGCATCTTTACCAGATGCAGTACAAAAACACTCCTGAAAATGACAGGTATCATGCCACAATATCACCATGACACACCACCAAGAAAGAAATGTTCATGCTCTATAAAACCTGCCGAATGGCTTTTTAAAAACCACCACAAGGTAAACTCAAGTCATGTTATGTCGAAGTGATTATCTGTCCAGTAGAATACAAAGTTCACCCTGGGCACAACATTAATCCAGATGAGGGTCACCAATGGGGCATTTGTATCTACTTCCCAACAATCGTTACTCTTTCCTGACAGTTAAAACTTCTTAGGCCACTGGGAGATTGGTTAGCAATCAAAGAATCATGGACTTCAAATTATATGGAGAGTGTAGGGATTGATGACTTCAGCGCATAAAATAACAATCAGCTTCAAAGTATCAACAGTGAACCCAGGCAATAGGAAGCTAAATAAAACTTCTTAGGCCACCGGGAGATTGGTTGGCAATCAAAGAATCATGGACTTCAAATTATACGGAGAGTGTACGGATTGATGACTTCAGCGCATAAAATAACAATCGGCTTCAAAGTATCAACAGTGAACCCAGGCAATAGGAAGCTAAAGAGTGACTGTATAACTTTCTACCCACTACCACCAGTATCTAATTTAGGTAAGACATCTTGAATAAGCTCCTTGTGTCCAAAAGGTGGCAAACAAGAAAAGAAGCTCGCCATCTTCAAGCATGCAACCACTTTTTCCTTTTTCTCTCCTCCTCATGCTAAAAAAGAGTTGGAAGGTAACGTCCAGGTTTGCAAGCCTCTCTCAACTATGAAGCACAGGTAGTTCATGCGTTTCCAGTTAGTGAAACACGTACCATGTTTGCCTTTCATTATTCTGATTTTTGCTCCAGTGTTTCATTTTTATCTAGCTCAGCACTAGATTTTTTATGCTTGATAATAACAAATGTTTTTTTTTTTTTTCCTTCTAATCTTAAGTCTTCTTCTTTTTTTGGAAGGCTATTTTTTTTAAATTAAACTTTGAAATTGATACAAAGATTAAATGGACAAGGAGGGATGGCATCGTATCCTAGGCGAAGCTAAGAATAGTCCTATGCCCATCCGAGACCCAAACCTTAGGTTAGCAAGAAACCAACCCAAGAAACACCCAAAGGGCCGAAGCCCAAACACCTAAAAGCCTGGGCCCAATTAAGAGCCAAACTAGATAAAACAATATGCCCGTACACCCATTGGGACAAAAGCCCATAACACCCAATGGCCTAGGTCCAAAAAGGACAAACCAAATAATACAATGAAGCCCAAAAGAAGAGGCCCAACCCAACACAAAACACAAAGGAAACCCTAGCCATCTCCAGCCACCACCTCCACCCGACCAAAATGGCAACCAGCCCCTGTCAGCACCAAACCACCAGCAACAGCCTCAGCCCCCACACACCGTTAGGCCCTGACCCGGTCACATCCAGCAATGCAAAACCGATGGTGAACCGATTCTGACTGACGAAGAACAGAGGAGACAAGAGACCCCAAGTAGCATCAAAACCGCCGCCTAGCCGTTAAGCCCCGAACCGGTCTCACCCAATAGTGATGTGAAACCGGCGACAACGAGGAGAAACCACATGCAATCTCAGAAACTGATCAGCTGCAGAGAGAGGAGGGGAAAATATAGAGGGACAGGGTTCCGAAAACACCACCGTCATACCACCACCCAAGGAGATAACGGCTGCCGCGATCCGAGCCGCCGCAGATCCGCTATCAGCCACCAAACAAAGCCTGCCTCAACCACAAACCGAAACCTGAAAAAAGAAAGGAAGAGAGAGAGAGAGATGGTAGGTCTGGGGGGAGGAGACGGCGGCAGATCCCCCCTCCCCCCCCAACACACACACACACACACACACCCACACCCACACCCACACAACAAACAGGGGTGGGTTTTTCTAGTGAGAAGGCAGAGAAGGGTTTCTAGACAGAGAAAATGATGGGATAACCTGCTTCTAATCTAAAGTTACTTCTCTTTTGAGGTATCGCATCAATTCACCTTTTCTAGTTACTTGTTATTGATCACAGTTCTTACTACTTCTCAATATTTGCAACGGAACCATTTAAAGAACCCAGGAAAAAAAAACCAAAGAGAAATGGAACATCCATGAATGGAGAAAAGGCCAATCATTTGGACCACAAAAAAATAAAAAATAAAAACAGTCGCACAACAAAAAAACAAAGAAAGAAAAACTACAGCTACCAAAAATCTATGAAATACTTGTCATAACAAAACATTAATCTTAAGACAAAATAACGGCCTTACATGGGACAAGACCAATCATTTGGACCAAAAAGACCTGCTGGAGCACCAATTGCTCGGCCAGGCCCACTTGAGTCATGGCTACCACGGCCCCTTCCACGACCACCAGCACCTGCACCACTTCCAAAGCCACCAGAAGGTCGAGCGCTTCCACAACGATTGCACACACCACGAAACGCGAAATTTACATTTGAACAACTGCTACCAAGATAGAGCATAAGGAAGATATATTCAAAACGAATGTAAACTGATATATGACAGACCAGAAAGGAAGACATGAGTAAGATGGAGCTGCTCACCAATATCATATCACAGACCTTGTATTTGGACACTGCCAGTCTCCTTCTTGTTGCCATGCCTTCCCTGAAGCATCCCCCCTACCTCCACCTCTTCCACTAATTCCATTCAAATCCCTAGCACTTTCCTCGGGTCCAACAAAATCACTATCCAAAATCGGATCTGCAACATGATTTACCGAGGGATACAAGTGATCATCTTTGCTCTTCGACTCAGCTATAGAAACTCCTATTGTCCTTCCATGAAAATCGTTGTTGTTGAACCACTTAACAGCAGCTAGTGCAGCATGTGGATCCTCATACGTCACTGTAGCATCTCCCTTTGGCTCATCTGTGACCTTGTCTCGGTACAACCATACTTTGGGCCGCCCACTTCGTTTGTCTTTCTATTAACGTCACATTTAAAGACAAACTTGTCAGCAGTGGCTTAATATTGCAAGATTGCATTAATAACTGCAAAGCCACATAGGATGGACAAATTCAAAGAATGACCTGGCAAGATACGTACCTTTAGAAACCCAATGGTGCCAAAGTACTCCGCCAGCATATCTTCATCGGTCCCTGGGGGCAAGTTACATATGTAGACAGACCCATTTGAAGGGGCGTCTTTTCCTGAATAGCTTGCCATCATGCTTCAATTTTCTGTAATTTCAGCAAACAAATCTAGCAACGAGCTCCACAAAAGGTTGTAAATGTCTAGCTCAATAGATTACCTTTTGCAGAACATTAAACTAATTGGAAAGGAATACAACTTCCAAAACTTGAAAGACTGAATATATTAAACTAAGACTGAACTGCTGCATATCACTCCAACGATTAAAACCAACAACGAACAAAGACACCAGCCCAACCAAGATCAGTCACATACAGTATACAGTAGTTTCTTGGTTCAATTAACCATACTGGGAAGGAATGAAATGATATTAAGAAGGAATAATCCGTCCAATTTTGATGTTTCGCCGCTTGTCAAAATCAGTAACGGAATCACCTCTCATTCCAATTCTGGGCTTCCATAAGCTACAAAATAATTCCCAGAATGGAATCTGTAGATAAAAGTATGATGTTGAGTTGTTGGAGATCCAAGGAGAGATGGGTTGGCTAATAAATCCGTTTAGATGAGAGAAATACTATTATATTGATCCCTTTTGTATACTTAACAGACCCATTGCAGAGCTTCAGAACTGAAAATTGAAAGAGAATTCCTTGCTCTTTTTCTCTTTGCTCTCTCCCTTCTTTTTCTCTTTGAAGTGTTTCCTCACTACAGGAGACCAACTTTTTGGAGACCGAGCACATGATTCACCTGAACCCCAATTTCCGACTGGAGGCAAATCGAACACAAACTCTTTCCGCTAGTCTCAATTTCTAACATTGGTGTCAGAGCCCATTAGGGTGTTTTCATGCTCTTGTATATAGAGATATGCCTCGGGTTTTGTTTTTTACCAAGGAATTAAAAGAAAAAAGAAAAAAAAAACAGACCTTTCCAATTATTTTCTTCAAAAATGTTTTTTTTTTTTTTAACATTCCAGAATTGCGTCAAATTTACATATCTTGTAGGTAACTTGTAGCTCGTGGGAGAGTAACAAGGTCAGGAAAGTTTTACGAAAATTTATTCTACCAATTGTCCAGTTGGCTTCAATTTGAGGTCAATCGTGACAATGAGAATTTTGATAGCTGATTTCTCTCAGGCAAGTAAGATTCATCATTTGAGTTTTCTATATTCGTAATCCTTGTTTCAATACAAATCCAACTCAAAACCAAGAATCTTTGCCCATTTTTTGTGCGCCTGATGCAAGAATGGTGCCTTGTGGAAAAGGGATGGATGAGCAGTGAGTTAAATTGGCCTTGTACAGCCCCTGATCTACTCTACAGAAAGACATAGAAAGGCATACACTATACAGTGCGTGTCAACAAGGTGCGTTAAAGCATCCAACTCAAAACCAATTGGTACGCCCAGGCTCATATACTAGTTTTTGGAAGTTATAATAAACCAATGTGGGACAAATTCCAATAATCCCCCGCACATGCGACCCCTGACTCGCACGTGGAGAGGTCAACAAAGGATCCGGAAAATACGGATCACAACGGAACAAGGTGCATCTATGGCACAAAGGGGAAAAGCCTCCGAAAACCTAGCTTTGGTACCATGTTAAAACATCCAATTCAAGACCAAATGGCAACTAGTGGAAAGACCGCCCAAGCTCATATACTAGTTTTTGGAGGTTATAATAAACCAATGTGGGACAAATTCCGACAAGCTGCCCCTTCAATGCAGCGCTGACTTTACAAAGCAGACGACAATAATCTATTCCTGGGCCAAGGCTTCGTTTGGCTATTGTAAATTTTTTAGGCTACATTTTTTTAATGATTTTTTACCCATATGAACTCAGATTAAAGCGTGGTTTCATCCATTGGACTTGAAGCAAAATTCCCTACATTCTGTCTATAATTCTTATTGTTTCCAGAACTTTGTTTTTCCCTTTCACTTGAAGATAACAAAAAAAAAAAAGAAGTGGTGATCAAATGGCATGTGGGTGTATGTACCGATTTTCTTAAGCATCATTTATATTTTGGTATGAACCAACATGATTGTAGAAATACACTTTATGTGCATTTTAGTGACCAAAAAAATGCAGAAAATTGTAATATTAATGCATGCAATGTGTTAAACAAAAGACAACATGTTTAATTCTTGTCATAGATCATGCCATGGCTTATGAATGTAAAAGATTCCACAATTTTTTACTTAATTCCATTTGTTTTAGCATGTGACTCTTTTGAAATCTTATGGAATGCTATATTGTGGAATTAGAGACAAAGGCATGATAGAGATATCCTAAATCTAGTGGGAGGTTGTTTGGTTGAGATGTTTCCATGCAATTTCACTTGAAAACTCATTTTGCGCAACAAATTGATTTGAATGTTGATAATTATTCCTTAGGTGCTAGAGAATAGAGATGATTATGAGCCTAAAAATTATCGATCTTGCAACTTGCGTATCATTGTAACCATTTAATTTAGGTTGTAGCAAAAAAAAAAGTGACGCTAATAGCTATATCCCTGGAGCTTTTTTTGGATTTTTCTCTAAATGTAGATTTCTTTTTTTGATCCACGTCTGTAATGTAAATGGCGATCAAGAGTTTGGTGATGGATCTGTCTAAGGATGACAAGTTGGATAGTGACAACTATGACATATGGGCCATGGCATCGTAAGATCCAATACCTTCTCAATGAGAAAGAGGACTTGGAGACACTTGATCATGTAATGATTGAGCCTCAACAGGGTAACACGGCACAGCATCGCCGGAATCTTGAGGGCCACCAAAATTGGAGCAATAAAGATCGATGCACATGAATGAAGGAAGCATAGTAATGAGTAAAAAAAATTGATTTGGGTCTCTAGACATGCCCTCCCTAATGCCTTTCGGCTTTGATTTGGGGGCATGGTTTTACAGCAAAACGTCTTGTAGCTCCTCGGTTCTTGGAGGTATAGAGGGGGCCTTGTTTCAGTGGTATTCTGAGAACAACCACTTTGTGCATATGGTCAAAGGTTAGGTATCTCTTCAATCATCCCCCTCCCATACCCCAGCCCCAATGATTTGGGGACTAGATGGGTTTTGTTATTGTTGTAAAGATCAATGCACATGCTTCACTATGCTAGCATGCATGCTGGCTCGATCAAAGAATTTAACAAGTACCAAACTGCTTTTGAGATTTGGGAAGCTCTCAAAAAGAGTTCAGAGTAGCCTTCTGGGCAAAGTTGCACGGGATAACACTGAAATTGGACTCTTATCAAATGAAGGCATCATTCAATGAAGCAGCATCTTAGAGTCATGTCAGCTATGATTCGCGAGCTTGGCCACCACTTGATGAACAATAGGTTCTAGCAGTCATTTGTTTTTACCATTCCCTTCATCTGAACGCGCATATCCTTGCCGCACTTGTGCCCAAATGCTTGGTGTGAGTCACTGTCAGCTAAAAAAACTGAGCGATTAGCCTTAGCTATCTCGAGGCGCTCAGACTCAAGCTCCAAGTGACGTGAAACATCATCAAATGTTTTCAAATTGTCATTATGCATTATGTTTCGTTTCATGTGCTCCCAAGAATGTAGACGGGAAAAAATGACCGCGTGAACTCGTTGTTCATTAGTCAAATGGTGGCTAGCTGCCCCAAGCTCGCAAATCATAGGCGACATGACTCTGAGACGCTGCTTGCCTGCTTTACTTAATGATGCCCCTTTTTCTGATAAGAGTCCAATTTCATTGTTAGCCCAGGCAGCTTTGTCCAAAAGGTGCCTCCGAAGTCTTTTTGAGAGCTTCTCACATCTCAAAAGTAGTTTGGTACTTTTTAAATTCCTTGATCAAGTCATCATGCACGCAGGCATGCTAGCATAGTGAAGCATACGCATCGATCTTTGTTGCATCAGTTTCGGTTGGCTCAAGATCACGGCGATGTTGCGCCATATTACCCTGCTTAGGCTCAACCATTACAGAATCGTGAGTCTCCAAGACCTTTTTCTTTCCATTAAGAAGGCATTGAATCTGGATGTTCCGCGCCTCTTGGAGCTTGAGGTTGAGTGGCAGCTAATAGGGCTAAACAAAAAAACCGAAGAACCGAACCGAACCGAACCGGAGAACCGAGCTGAACCGGTTTTTTTTTTTTTTTTTTTTTGATTTTTCAGTAGACCGGTCCGGTTCTCGGTTCTGGAATTTCTAAAATTTAGGAACCGGTTCAGTTCCCGGTTCTTGAGATTTTTGTCCCGGTTTATATAATATATACGAAATATATACTATATATTGCTCCAATTACACAAAAAAGAGAGGGGGGCTAGGGATCGAACCCCGGCCAAACGCTTGGCATCCACTTTACTTATCAACTTCGCTGGACCAGCTGTTGTATCTAACTTGGCAAATAATAATACTTATTCTTATTATTGATTCACTTGTATATATATGTAACCATCTCACAGATTCACCACTTAACATTCCAGAAGATGTCCAGATCCTCTCGCCTCTCTCTCTAAAAGCTGCGGCTCTCTCTCTCTCTCTCTCTCTCTCTCTCTCTCTCTCCCTAAAAATCGAAGAAGAAGAGGAAGGACGATGGACGACGACGGATCGTTGATAGCAATGGACGACGACAGATCGTTGATAGCAATGGACGATGACGACGGAAATCTGTATGTATGTATTGTAAATCTGTATGTAAATCTATATGTATGTGTTGTATATATTGGAAATCTGTTTATGAGCCGACGATGGAAATCCCTCTCACGATCTGTATGTATTTGTACTGTGTATGTGTTTCATATGTTGTATACTTGTATCTCTGCAGTTTTCGATTTGGTCTCTGGATCTACCCATTTCTTTATTTGGTCTCTGGATCTTTTGGAACCGAACCGACCATGGAACCAAACCAGAACCGGAGGAACCGAACCGGAACCGAAGCGACCACTTTAAAACCGGTTTCGGTTCTATGTTCTCTCCCAACCGGTTTTACTTGGTTCACTCAAAATCCCCCCTGAACCGGACCGAACCGAACCGGTTTCAACCCTAGCAGCTAAGGCTGATGGCTCAATTTTTGTAGTTGACATTGGCTTGCGCCAAGCATTTGGGCCTAAGCGCAGTAAGGCCATGTGTGCTCAGAATACTTGGACGTAGTGACTCAAGTAATTACAAGCGCAAGAGAGGCAGCCGAGGTGGTAAGAAGGCCAAAATTGATGTGAGTATGGGACATGCTTTAACTGGGGCATTTTGAGATACTTCATTCCTAACTACACTGAGCCGAAGAAGGTACACCCTAACTTAATCTCCCACGGCCACAAATTGCTTCATATGTAGTCAAGCATTTGTTGCTCATTCTCCTCATTTGTGAGCTGTAGACTTAAGAGCAACCGACCACATCGCAAGGGCGAAGTTGGGTTCATAGAGTATCTTTGAGTTCCAACTGGTAGCAAATGAGCATAGTTGTCAAATCGTGAATCGAATCGAGAATCGGATTGACCCTTTTCCGAATCGTGAATCGAATCGAATCGTGAATCGTAATGATTCGGTCTAATTTTCAAAAAGACTTGAAATATGTGTCTATGCACTTGCATAGTAAGGATACATTGTAAAATTGACCAATTTAAGCTTAAATCGGTATTGAAGTTTTTTTCTACCATAAACTGATGATTATATGGTCTATAGGAAAGAGTAGATATTTGTACATGAAACTAAATACTATAATAAAATGGATAAATGCATATAGATATAAATATTCATTATAAAAATGAAAGCTAAGTCTTATAACAAATAAGAATAAAAGTTTGTAGCCTAATAGATACAAAACTAGTTAATATGGCAAAATTAAGGTCAAACTGCTAAAGTGATTTCACATTAGTCGAATGTAATAATTGGGAGAAAACCTTGATTCACTTACAGATTCGTATCGTTTTTGCATGAATCGTGAATCAAATCGCCAATCGAACCGTGAATCGTATGATTCACTACCGATTCTAGGTAAACCTTGATTCACCTATAGATTCGTATCGTTTTTACTTGAATTGCGAATCGAATCGTGAATCGTGCGATTCTGACAACTATGCAAATGAGTAACATGGGGAATGAGTCCAGCATATGGGGGCTTGGCATCGACACTTAATCCTGGAGACGCAACATGGATGCATCATGTATCTTCATGATGTGCTTTATGCTCTAAAAAATTGGCAAAATTTCTTATCAGTAATAAGCATGATGAATTTGGGTTTAGTTTTCTATTTGTAAGTGATTGTTTGAGTATTTATTTGGATATTGTCTTTATGGTTTCGGACATATGTACTTCTGGTTGTTTATACCAGTTATTTTATTGCCAATAAATCTGTTTCGTGTGTTACATCTAACAACGGTGTTGAAATTGATTCTGTGAGATGGCATGCTAGATTCCACCACATTGGGCAAGACAAGATAACGAGATTAGCTAGAGTATGTCGTTTAGGCCCACTCGCAAGGGTCGCACAACCAGCTTGTGAGCATTGCCTTGCTGGAAAGGCAAGGACAAAACCATTTGGAACAGCCAAAATGGCATCTGTTCCATTGCAAATTTTACATTCTAACATCCATGGACCAATGAATGTGAGGTCAAGGCATGGGGCTCCTTATTTCATCACATTTACATATGATTGTATGCAGTGTTCTAAAAGTCGCTAGTCGCTCCCAGGTCGGATGGTTGCCGACTAGCGACTAGGGGACTAGTCGGGGACTATTCGGCTAGATTTTTTTTTTAAATATATATTCTCCTTCATCCTTCATAAGTTTTGAGTAAGTAGAATAACATAAGTAGCAAATCATCAAATAAAAACATAGTGGCAACTAAAACCACAACAAGAATAACTAATCCTTAGTGGCAAACCACAACAACAATATACAGTGTGTTAATTTATTGATTTATTCTACAATCTACAGTACGTGGAAACTGTTTTTTAATGTTTACTGTTTTTTAATGTATATTCTACAATCTATACGTGGAAACCACAAAGCTTGCCTCTCGTAATGATAGATAAAGAGACAATTAAATTATTATTAAAACTGTTTTTTAATGTACTGTACATCATCCACAGTTTTGAGTTTGACCGAAAAACTAAAAAAAGGTATTAAAAAGGTATTAAACAGATACATCCTCCACAGTTTCTGGTGTAGTGTGACTGTGTGATAAACGGGGGGAGAGAGAGAGAGAGAGAGAGAGAGAAACTGTACAGTGTACATACACGCACAACTGTACAGCGAAAAGAATCATGTACCTGAGAAGAAGAGAAGAGAAGAGAGAGAGCTAACCGAGAGAGAAGAGAAGAGAGAGAGAGCTAACCGAGAGAGAAGAGAAGAGAGAGAGCTAACCGATTTGACTGTCGGCGTTCTCCAGCAGCACAGTAGCAGCAGCAATCGGTTTGAAGAGGTGAGAGAACAATTTGGGGATTTAGGGTAAAAAGTTAAAAACATTCAAAACAATTACACTGCAGCCCCAAAAATTTAGCAAATTCTGTTTTTTTACCCCAATTTTTCCGATTAGTCGCCGACTTATCCGATTTTTTTCGATTCGTGACTTTTCCGATTAGACGACTTGTCCGATTAGTCGCCGACTTGAGCCCGACTAAGTCGGCCGGCGATTGAATCAATCGACTAGGCCCTAGTCGACTCGGAGAGCCCCCGACCTCGACTTAGTCGCCGCCTAGTCCCGACTTTTAGAACACTGATTGTACGCGACACCTTAGTTGCAGGATCCTTCTAAAATGGGTGCGCTCCCAAGACAGGAGCTTGAATCGGCTTTCCCAAGATGGGAGCTTGACGGGAGCTCGCTCCTAACTAGGATGGGAGCTTATCGGGCCAAGCAATTATTCTCATACTTTTAAGGGTGTGGAAATAAGAATATGAAAATCATGAGTCAAGAAAATTTGCAAATTGAAAATATTAACTTCCAAAATTTTACCATTTAAGATGGGAAAAATTCTCAATAAGTATCACTTTTCCTTCAATGGTTAAGTATTTAAAGATATTTTATATACATACTTAAATATTATCCATATACGCTCCTTAAGCGCTCCCAACCTTGGAAACTTCTAGGTGCCTCCACTCCCCCGCTCCCGCTTCGTGCACCTAAGCGCGATATAGTCATGTCTATTTGGTCTCCACAAGTAAGAAGCATTAGATTGCTTTGGACGATATGTGCATAAAGTTGGAGAATCAATTAGAGAAAAGAGTAAAAGCTCTTAGGACTCATCGTGGTTGCGAGTAGGAACTCCATGAGGGGAAAGGAATTGTAAGCCAGTTAACAATTTCAGGACTCCACATCAAAATGGTTCAGTGGGGAGAGCAAATCGAACATTGCTTGACATGGTTAAGTCGATGATGGCACAAACTAATCTTCCTATATCATACAGTGTGCCTTCCAGCAGTGTACCTCCTACCCCTTATGGACTGGCAAAAAGCCTAACTTAGGAAATTTGTCCTTGTGGGAGTTGGCAACTTACATCCACAATACCTGTCATATGTTTGGGAAGTTGGACCCAAGAGGAAAGACGTTTATATTCATATGCTACAGTGAGCAATCAAAGGGCTATGTGTTTATTGATGAGCAGCCTCATGGTAGTATTACTGAGAGTGACGTGAATTTCCTTGAGGAGGATTTTCAAGCCAGAAGTGAGGTTGGTGAAGACAGAGCTCTACAAGATGCAGGATCCACTTAAAGATGCACCAAATAACCTAGTTGAAGACAAGGAAGAAGTTCTTCAAGCTCCTAGCTTAGTGGGAGCAACTTGCCCAACCATGGACTAGGTCCAATGGATGCGGATTCACAAGACCCTGAGTTGCATAGAGGTAAACACGGTTTCATGCTCTATCATTATGTGCTAATAAAGAATGGCATGTTGCAATGCAAGATGATATAGAGTCTATGAGAAAAAAACATGTATGGGACTTGGTTGATCTTCCACCTGGACACAAGACTATTGGGCACAAATGGTTCTTAAAGTTAAATGCAAGGCAGATGGATCCATAGAACAGTATAAGGCTCACCTAAATGTTACACACAATAAGGAGCAGATTATGAGGAAACCTTCGCCCTTGTGGTGAGTTTTAACCCCATTCGCCTGATTCTAGCCATAGTTGCACTTGGAACTATACCAAATGTACATAACTACATTTCTCAATAGAGAGTTGGATGAAGAGATCTATATGGCTTGTAAGTTAGCACACACCTATGAAACTACGGGTACGCAATACGGCAAAAACCTAAAAAAGTAGGGTACGGGTACGGTTAGGTACGTCAGTAAAATTTTTATTCTATTTCTGCTATTTTACTATGTTCCATTGCATAAACTAAATAATAAACCCATTTACCAACAAAAAGCAGCATAAATAAAGTTAAGAGTTCATACGTGCCTAGATCAAAGCAATGAAATGTTGTTTTAGAGTTTTAGAACATACCTACAACACGTAAAAGGCAAAAAAATTAAAAGTGAAGCAACCATCATTTAAAAGTGATACAGCATAAAATACACAGTCCTGCCAAGTGCCAACATAAACATTTCTTTACTACTCCCAATTTACTGTTTAAAAAAATAAAAACCCCCAAAAGGCTAACACCAGACTCCTAAAAAAACCCATTAAACATAAACATTATGTACAAATATTGAATATAGTTATATAAAGCTATAAACTATACATATACTGATATACACGTAAGAGGTGAGTCGGTGAGCACTGCCACTACCAGTCGATGGAGAGAGAGAGAGAGAGAGAGAGAGAGAGAGAGAGAGAGAGAACTGATGAAGACAAGAAGACCAGAGGATGAACTGCTGACGATCAGAGCCAGAGGTTGAAGAACACAGCCAGATCAGTCGAAGCAATTAGGGTTTTAGAAAGGGTAAAGTAGAGAGAGAGAGAAACTTACCGGAGAATCACCCGTCGGAAGTCGCCAGTGGAAGCTGAAGCTATCTCATGGTAAGTGGTATGTGGTAACCTAGAACGTGTTTTTTTGTTTTAAGGGACACAGAAAATACACCTAAAGTCCACTGTTTTATATTCTTTCATTGGAACACTTGAATTTTAAGAAAAATTTCAATTTTACCCAAACGTACCCAGATCCGTACCCATTCCTGTAGCCATCAAGTACCCCGCCGTACCCAACATACCCAACATACCCAAACGTACCCGGTACGTATTTTTCGGTACCCGGTACTCGTACGGCGACATTTTTAAAGTGCTCGTGCTTCATAGGCACACAAAAACTATATTTTTGAGAATGTTAGGAGGCATGATTGGCTCACTCACACGAGCAATCACCTTTGGTGCCCAAAATAGCGACCAAAGATGAGACCTGTTGACTGAATTTATCTTGGTTCAAGCTAAAATAGATTCTTTGTTATCAAATTATCCACCTAAGTCGCCTTGGTTAGAGCCAAGATGAGGTCTTATTCAAGACTGAAAATGGTTTTTTCGACTTTCCATGATATGGCTATTCTTGATAGGTAGATGTGAGATTCCATTTTTTCCCTATATGCCGAGAAAATAGAGAACTCCAGTCAGGCGCATCAATGCAATTTGTACGCTTGAAGTGACTAGACTAAGGTTTGTACGAGACACATCACACATTGAAAGAGTTACTCCACCATAGGCGACCATCTTGTAGAAGGGAGTGACTATAACCTCTATGTGGGAGTCTAAGTGGTCATTAGGAAGAATGACCATACATATCATCTGTGGCCTTAGATCTTCCACTATGCCATAAAGCAAAGAATTGTTGATCTGTTACTTTGGTGTATTGCATGTAGTAATGTATGATCGGCGTTAAGTGGACATTTTCAGGAAAGTTGTTGATTCTAAGCCAAGTGATGCGAGGATGAAGAGAGAATCATCTAGCAATTCACACCGCTGTATATTAACTGTTGACAACTCAGATCGCCCAATTAGGAACGTGGATCGAGTGTGACTATATGTAGCATGATTAGGGTGATCAAGCATGCTTTTAGATGGATTGAAGATACTTGGTCTGGTGTAACTAAATGGATTATGGGTACACAAGACATTTGTTTTGGGGTTGATGTCTCTATGCTGGCTCTCAGAGAGTATCTAGTGAGATCCCACATGTGAGTGCTCCCAGCGGTGGCACGGTTTATTGGCTCATATATATTTTGGGCAGATTGCCAGAAAAGATGGTAGTCTCATGCTAAACAAATGTGCAAGTGGGAAACGTACAAAAAGTGGAGGAGATTGAGTAGTTGGAGATCCAAGAAGTGATGGGTGAGATAATAAATCTCCACGACTCATTAATTTGAGCCCATGAGTGTTAGATGAGAGAAATACTAGGACATTGATCCATTTTGCATATTTAACATCCACATCTCAGAGCTAAAAAATGACAGCATTCCTTGCTCTCACTTTTTGCTATCTCCCTTCTCTCTCCCCAAAACACAAATTAGAAGCCTTTGTACTGTGAATCAAAGGCTGCACCCTTGTAGTGTCGCGGCTGTTGCCTCACTGCCGGAGACTATTTTTGGGAAACCAAGCATGTGATTCGCCAGAATCCAATTTCCGACAGTAGGTAAATTGAAAAAAATTCACTTGTGCTAGTTTCGATTTCTAACAAAATCAAATACAGCAAATTGACCAAAGAAGCCAGTCCATAATTACAATTTTTGTATGAAAAATTTGGACAGAATCCCCAGCTATCCCAATTGGAGCAACCCAAAATGAGAGGCAGGCATGAGATACGCGGATTCCCATTCAACAAAAAGACCAATCTTCAATCAGCATAGGAAAATAAAAATCTCTCACAAAGTGCAGCTAATTCAAAATATAGTTACCGAGGAAAATGTGTACTCTGCCACCAGAAACAAGACCAGAAACTTCGAAAATAAACAAATCCAACAAACAGAATAAAAATTTCCTGTTGCATACCTAATTGTTTTTTGCTTTCGTTTTTTGTTTTTTCGCGTCGCAATGGAGGTTAGGGTTTGTAGAGAGAGAGAGAGAGAGAGAGAGAGAGAGAGAGAGCATACCTAGTCTGTGCGGCGGGGAAGCTTTGACCGGCCAAAACCCGTTCCACGGAGAAACAAGAGAGACGCGGTGAAGAGAGAGAGAGAGAGAGAGAGGGCTTCTGGGAAATGCGGAACGGCGATTTATCAGTGGCGTGTTATAGGGACCGTAGTTTGGTCCAAGAAATTACAAATTTTATCCCTGCAAATTGTTTCACTCAAGTGTAGGGATGACAATTTCACCCAAAACCAATGGATACCCGAACCAAACCGACCCTATCAGAGCGGTTTTTTATATTTTTTTCTACCCATGGGGTGAGTTTGGTTTTCAAAACATGATACCCAACGGGTTTGAATTTGGGTTTGGTCATAGCAAGTATTCGGCCAAACCCAAACTCAAACCGATCCATATAATATTACTTATAGGATATATATAAATATATTATATTTTTATATATATGTAATTTTATTTTTCAATTCATAACTTTCAGTGACTTTTCATTTCATCTTCCTCCTTATTCCTCTCAAGAGTCTCTATAGGAACCTCTTAAGAAAAGTTTATTATTTTGTTATTTATTTTGATTATGTTAGAATTTAGATGTTTAATGGTAAAATCATATGGTATGTTACATTTTTATCTTAATATAGTAATTTTTTTCCTTCATATGTTCATTAATGGAATGAATATTAATGCGGGTTTGGTGTGGTTTGGATAAAACCCAAATCCATTTGGTTTGGTTATGGTGTACTAAAATTTATACCCATCGGATATCGGTTTGGATTTGGGTATAGATAAATGCTTTGGATTTGGGTATGGTAATCGCAAAATCCGGACCAAACCGATCCATTACCATCCCTACTCAAGTGGCGAGTGTGAAGTGATGCCTACACTATATCTCGTGATCGAGTTTCATTTTCCCTCCTCATATAATAGATTAGAAATGACAAATGACCAAAAAAAAGCCACTCAAGTGTCGCTTAACACTCTGAACAAAAACTATGGCCTGTTTGGATGCCAAAGATGATTTTGGTGAATTTGTTACGAGGGTGAGTCCATCTTCTCAGAAATGTGAATTTGTATATGAGGTGTTTGGATGACATTTTGAGAAGATTTTGGATGGATTTGTAATGAGAATGGGGTGTTCATATGACATTTTGAGAGAAGGGATTTGGAGGGTGGATTTGATAGGATAGAGTGTCAATGACTAAATTGCCCTCAGTTTATTATTTTAATATATAAAATGGATTAATTTCATATGATTACAATAAATACAATAAATACCCGATAAATACATAAATATATTTTAACTATATTACACGTTAAAAAATATTTCCGAAAAAAAGAAGATAAATAAATAAAATTTAATCAACCAAACTCAACTAATTTTAAGGACTATTTTAATCGATCAAGTCATTGTGCGTTCGTTGGTCTCTGGGTTTGGACCAAAGAGAGAGAAGAGATGAGCATACTGGGTTTCAAATCAGAAGGCAACTAAAAAAACCTTTCATTTGATTTGGTCCATTCATTAATTAGTTCGTAGTTTGTTGATGAGCCAACATGTATCGCCGCCGCCGGTGACGAATCGAGCAAATAGTTGATGGAGAGAACTAGAAGGAACAAAACAATCGTTGATGATTGTGCTTCATTCTATATCTTTAAAATCGTTTTTCCCAATCATGTTTTTTAGAAGACGTGTTTGTAGAAAATCGTGTTTTGGTAAAAACGTTTTTGTTTAATCATTAACAGAAAGTTAATTATGTCATTAATTGCACTGAAAGCGTGATTTCCAAACACGTTTTGGTAAAAGCGTGTTTAGCAAGTGCGATTTAACATAATTCCGGAACAAAATTAAAAAAACACGTGATTTATTTAATAAATTATTATAATAACCGTAAATCGATTAATTGGCCCAATTCTTGGGACGCGGGGTTGTTGCTGTGCACAACCTGCGCAGCAACTACTGTGCATAATCATACCCGTCCACAAGTGTTTTTAACAGTTTGGATTGAAAACAAATTGTTCGCACGAACAATTCGTCTCTGTTGTTTGAAATCTAGGTCGTTCATCCAAGCAACAGACGGCTGCGATTGTGCACAGCAGCAACCCCGGGTTCCAGTTCTTGTCTATTTACTGATGACAACTATTATGTTTCCATAAACATCAAAGAAACTGCCATCATTACTGTAAATGACTATTGAGTAGGAGTCCATATATTTTTCTCAGGGCCATGACCTGTTTTCTCCTTATTATATGCAGGGATAATGTTCTTAACTATGGGCAAATTACATCTATCTCCCTGAGATTTCTAACAATTTCACGCACAACCACTATTTTTTTTTTTCAAAAGGGCAAAATGCACTTTTTTTTTTTGCCAGTCGATATGAAGAATTTATTGATCAAAACGAAACAGGAACATCCAATGCGGCTTCTCTACAAACCCAACTTGGGAAATTCCCATGCCAGATTGTAGGGATAGCCAAAGAAAGGGCATACTTGGCTATAACATTAGCCACCCTATTACAAATGCGTGGAACAAAACTAAAAGAAAAGAATTTAAACGACTAGCTAAATTAATGGAATCTTTGATGACCACTTCTACACTGGCCTTGACATTCGAAGTCCCCGGCAACATATTCAACACCGTTTGTGCATCTCCCTCCACAATGTAGTCTTTGCTCATGTCTTTGACTGCTGTGAATAAAGCAAACCTGACTCCTAGAGCCTCAACAGATTCTGCAGATCGATGAACTTTGGAGAATTGGGATGGCTTGCGTTTCCAAAATATCACCTCTATAATCCCGAAACACCAACCCTACTCCCCCTCTACCAGATTTTGCATCAAAGGCCCTGTCAACATTGACCTTAAGCACTCCTTCAGGAGGTGGTACCCAACTTATGCTACTCTCCTCAGTCCGTGTATCTGTCGCAGCATGACCTACCTATGATTTGCCCGAGTTGCAGATGACCTCCCTCACGTTTAAAAATGACCACTTCACCTCCTCGTGGTTTTCGACTAAAGTGCAACACTAACTCCGTTTAAAAATGACCAATTCACCCTTGTACTTTTTGCCTACATCTCTCTCCCCATAGAAAAATGATATATTGACAAATAAAATTTCAATAAATCTTGTCCAATTATGTTACCCTAATTCATTTTTTTTTTTGTGTTTTTATTATCATAATTTTCAGAATTAATAATAAAAAAATCACTCACAATCATCCTTTAAAAACCATCAAATATCTCAATAATGTCATTACCAAAAAACAATAGTATGTCGATAATGGTAAAGTGTTTTAATTTACAACTAAACCAAAAATCAAAATTGGTGAATTTGAAGTTCAGAAAAAAAAAATAATAATAAAGCTGAACAGGAAGAAACAATCTCCAAATTCCACCATTCGTAATCCAGTTATTCTTTTTTTGAAAGAACAGTTAAAAGAACAATCTTGCTACAAAAACAAAAAGTACTAGTAAAATGGAAGGGGAAAAGGCTATACATCTTTGTTCTCTATACCAATCTTGTGAGTGTCCTCGTGCATGCAAAACCAAACTCCATGGCCAAAAATATTCACCTCCGCCGTTGCCCAAATCATCGCCTCCGCCACTGCCCTTCTCCTCCCTCCATCAACAAACTCACCCCAATTCCACATCCCAATTCTCAATTTCCCCAGAGTCACTACCATAACATCTCAAAGCATAAAACCTTGACCTAATTTCAATTTGCAGAATAGAAACCCAAAACCAATTTTCTTTGCAAACCAAAATTCATTTGACTAATCAGCTTTTCCTTAGGATATGGATTCAATATTAGATCTTGCTGGAAGGTTGGAGGTTGGATTTTGGTCGAATTGATTTGAGAGGGGGTTTCGACCAAGATCCAGAGGGATGGACGCTGAGAGAGAGAGAGAGAGAGAGAGAGAGAGAGAGAGAGAGAGAGAGAGAGAGAGAACCAGCGAGATAGACGAGAGAGACAAAACCAGAAAATGGAAGGCTCGCAGCTCATCGGAAGAGATGATCCGTCTTTGGTTACTGTGGATTTCGCTACCTGTGGTGGTGAGGCTGTTGCTCATGCTGCGGTAGTGGTGCGGTGCCGGTGGCAGAGCCGCGTTGTGCGACCGGGCTGGGACGGGAGGTGGAGGAGGACGGTTGGGTAAAGTCATTCCAGAGAGAGAGGGGGATTTTGGTGCTTTTGTATAGATTTAGCCTTGAAGAGATGAAGAAGGGTAGTTACATGGAAGTTTAATTTTATTTATAAAAAAAATCATTCCAATTCACATAACAGGCGTGTGTGCTACACCTTCCATCAATTTGGAAGGAAAATTTAACGGTTGCATTTTAGTCGAAAACCACAAGGAGGTGAAGTGGTCATTTTTAAACCTGAGGGAGGTCATCTGCAACTCGGGCAAACTATAGGTAGTCAAAGTGCATTTTTCCCTTTTCAAAATTGCATTGACCTCCCTTCTAATTCACTTTTAAATATCAAATAGCCCCTTCCGTTATTTGACTGTCCATTGACTAATGGAACAATATGGCAAACATCTATCTCCCCTAAGGTATCTCACAATTTCACACACCACCCGTACTTTTTCCGAACTTGCACTAACCTCCTGTCTGATTCATTAGATATCAAATAACCTCTTTCGTTATTTGATCGTCTATTGACTAATGAAATTGATCAAACTAGCAATTTAGTTTCTTTAAATCTCCATTTTACCCTTATTCATTTTGTGTTGAGATGAATGCTCTATCTGTGAACACTAATTTTGTCATGTACTAACTAATTTGGTTACACTGAAGGATGAATGCTTCTATTTTTCTTGCTGTTGATTTTTGATTTCTTATTTGTTGGTTGGGCTACATTATTGAGTCATATACCAAAATTAAGGGTGTTTTCGCTTAATAATCCTTTTCATTTTTTATTGGGGCACTTAAATAATCATCCTTTTAGTCACATGAAATTAGAAAATCATCCTGAGCATATTTAGGAGTTATGTTTTCATCCCGAGATTCAAAAAAACCCTAAAATGCCCTTTATATATATATATATATATTATATAATTGTAACATATTAAGAGGTTGAGGACTAAATTAAAAGTTGCATATATGAGGCGGTAGGTAGTGGACCATTTTCAAAATTATGAGGTCCTCTGGTGCAATTACGGGATTGGAGATAAAACCCAATCCCTAATATCTCGTTCATCCACCGACCTCAATCTTCATCCTCATCCTTCTCCAGAAATCCCAAATCCTTCCCTTACACTCAACCATAGATTAATATGGTGGAGTAGGACGCGAACGATTCCCCTTACACCTCGCCGGAGGTTAGTCAGGAGAGGTACGACGCGGACGTCACACCAAGAAGAAAACCAAGCTTCTCTCTTAGAAAAAATACCTTCATCAAATGGAGAAAGGCAGCAACAGAAGAAATTAGGCCCAAGAAAGCTTCAAACGTTCAAGACAGGAAAAGGTTGCAGCTTTACTCTTGGCCAAAGAGACAAAACATGAAAGAAAGCACTGATCTGCCGAAACCGTACCCTTGTTCCATTTATCTTCTCCTCTGAAATACTTGGTACGACCTCTCTGTCCGATCAAGAAGAGCCTCACACGCCGCCAGGAAAGAGTGTGAGATAAGAGAGTCAGATTCACTTGCCTATCTCACCATATTTTGCTGTCGGTTTCTCTCTCTGAAAGGTATTTTTTTTCTATCCCTTATCTCAGAAATCTTTACCACATCGATTGCTTCTCATGATCATTTTCTCATTTTTATCATGAATGGAAAACTTCATGAGTACATTCCATTTTGTTTCATTTGCTGTAATCTTGTTTTTTATGGTTTAACATACTCTTTGAATATATTTACCATGAAAAAATCACGTATTTAATTTTTACCATGATCAATTTTTTATGGTCACAGTTTATTATTTGTTCAAATTTACCATATCGATGGTTTGTTATGATCATATTTACCATGATTGGGAAGAGTACATTCCATTTTGTTTTATTCTGTGTAATATAGATTTTAATCAATTTGAGGTCAATAATTTATTTCTATTGCAGATTTGTATATCTTTACTATGAAGGGAGATTGCCGGGGATTGGTGGGCGCCGGACGATGTTGATTGATATTGGTTAATTAATTGGAGCAGCTTAGATCCATGAACTTTCTAGAGATTTTTTATTTTTTTTACTACCATGACTTGTACACAATTTTATATATTCACTTGAGTTTACCATGTTCATTGCTAGATATATATATTTTTACCATGATTTCAGCTGGGTCGATTGTATTTTTTTTTAATCATAATTCATATACTATTCAAGTTTTTGTTTGCTAATGTACCATGATTTGTGTTTTGGATTTGAGATGATTGAATGATATTCATGGTATTCAAGTTTACCATGAAATCAGTTTAGATCATATTCAAGTTTACCATGAAATGTGTTAACATGGTATTCAAGTTTACAATGAAAATCAATTCATATGGTTTTTTGTTTTCCAAGGATCATGGTAAAAATACTAATTATGTTTAATACATTAAATTTACCATGACTCGTGATCGATTTGTAGGCATTCAAAAATTAAGGTAAAAATAAGTACATTATAGAAATTATGGCAAATATGGTATATCGCAAGAGAGGAGGATGAAAACATAATTGTTCAAAACGTTAGGGATGAAATCTTACGTGGTGTCTAAAAAAAGGATGATTATTTAATTACCTCTTTTTTATTCTTTTTTGGCATTTGTTAATTTTGCGTCAATCTTTTGTGAATTGTTGGTTTGTCTATAAAAAAAATATACACCAAACTATTTTTTTTAAAGAAAGACAAATATTCAAAAAAGCCTTTCGATTCTGGATTATTTTTGTTTTTAGTACTTTTAGGTTTTGATTACAATGCTTACTTTTCTAGATTCCTCTCTTTGAGATGAACCAATAATTCAAAAAACTTGACGCAAACTAACAAATGCAATTTTTTTTAAAAAATGATATGTGTGTGAGTGTGCATATTTGGAGGCAGATATTACTTGATTTTTCATGCAAAAAGAGCAGATATGATGGAGCTTAAAGAATCTCCAGTTGAACATGGGGCGGGTATCATTTTGTGATACACACCTCCGAATATCCGTACCCGCCCCGTTCCAAATTGTATATTTCTTTCTATGAATATATGTATATACGCATGCATATAATTTATAAATGTTAATGCATGTGTGGATATATAAGTGTGCATATATGTTTATTTTGTGTATATTGTTCCGGATTAAAACTATACACTTAAGTGTTAAAAAAATATTTCATGATGGTAGTTGTTAAAATTTTATACTATAATCTTGGTGGACTATATTTCTTTGTAACTTTCTATTCTATTTTTGTTTAAAATGATTATTTTTGTTATTGTAGGACACAAATTATTTTCGTTTAGATCTTATGGTACTTTTTGTTCAACTAGTTTGGATATGGATTCACCCGTATATACCTCTCCAATGGGAGGCAGGTGTGGTGGATTGTCCACTATCCCTTCTGAGTATGGAGGAGGGTTGGGAAAGAAAATTCTCAATCGGTGATCGGGGGTAGAATAGGGTCCCCCGATTCATACCCTACCCGTTGCCATTCTTGGAGAAAATTTTGTGTGCCGAATGGGTACTGCTACATGAAACCCGTTAGCGCATCCGAGTTGTCCAAACATCTTTTGGACAAACCAGTTTTGTTGGAGTAAGTTTGACCCCAAATTTTACTAAAATGCCACCCTTAAATTTGGGCCGTCCAAAACATGTTTGGATGGCTCGAATGCACCAACGAGTACCACATGGTGGTACCAACTCGGCACACAATTTTTTCTCCATCTCCTATCAATCTCTATATCTCTATTTTTGAGACATGATATGACATAATGAGGGAAGAATGGAGGTGTGACAGACCATCGTTCTTTTAGAAATTGAGAGCCAAAATTGGAGGTGTGACCGACCCACACATTTATTTTGGTCTCTAAATCTCTAAAGGATGATGGCCATCCAATTTTTTCTCGTAGAGTACAAAAAAGTAGGGGTAGTTAAATAATCATCCTCGAAAGCACCTTGATGTATGTTTTTCATCCCATTGTATTTGAACTGTTATGTTTCCATCCTCACTTATGAAAAAGCCCCATATTGCCCTTATTTAGTTATTTATACTATATTGATTACTATATAGATACATACATATACATACATACATATATATACGGAAATCTTCTTATCCACACCTCCCGTAAATAAGAAAAAAATGGTTTTTTTTGTGTTGCAAATTATTTTTGGAAAATCTGATCCGTCCAATGTGTTCAGAAGGTGTTTTCAAGGGTCCACGCGGGAAATCTTCAAAAAAAAATACTGGGAAGGGCTTGATCCAAGCAGTTTTTGCAAAAAATGGATCAAGCCCTTCCCGGTATTTGTTTTTGAAGATTTCCCGCGTGGACCCTTGAAAACACCTTCTGAACACATTGGACGGATCGGGTCGTCAAAAAAATGTTTGGATCATGAGGTCCGGAAATGAAATGTCCGGATAAGAAGTTTACCCTATATATATATATATATATATATATATATATATATATATATATATGTAAATTTTCTAGTGAGGACCTCCCGTAAATAAGAAAAATGTAATTTTTTCACTTAAAAAATTGTTTTTGGGAAATCCGAACCGTCCAATGTGTTTAAAAGGTGTTTTCAAGGGTCCACGCGTTGCAAAAAATTGCTTGGATCAAGCCCTTCCTGGTATTGTTTTTGAAGATTTCCCGCGTGGGCCCTTGAAAACACCTTCTGAACACATTGGACGGTTCGGATCGTCAAAAAAATGCTCGGATCACGGAGGTTCGGAAGTCCGGATAGGAAGCGCTCCCTATATATATATATATACAAGAAGTTTCCTATGAGGGCTCCCTCAGAACTGTTTTCCCGCACTTTTTTGTGAGGGAGCCCTCATAGGAAACTTCTTGTATATATATATATATATATATATATATATTGCGGGAAAACAGTTCTGAGCCGTTGGATCCTATGCCCTTCACACGATCCAATGGCTCGCAACTATATTCCCGCACTTTTTTTTGCGAGGGAGCCCTCATAGGAAATTTCTTGATATGTTTATGGTTTCTCCCAAAACTGTAAAGCTGCAAAGAATAGTCCCAATGGAAATCTCGCCAACCCCATCCCAAAAATCTCGCACCGTCTCCCCAATAAATGGAAACCCCATACCCACTCTCATCCTCCATTGTTGCAGCGGCTGATCAATACGCACAATTGCAGCATTCAGTCCCCCAACAATTGCAATCTTGAAGGTGTTTGGGTTTGGTTTTTTCCGAAAACCCTAAACTAGGAAAACCCACTCCAGTCTTTCAAAGCTGCATCAACTAGTACGAACGAAGGAGACTAATCTAAAATGGCTAAAGTTTGCAAGTCACTCAATCTCACCCAATTTCATTTTTCTTTGTTGATTACTTTGGATTTGCCAACCAGAGAATGACAAAGTATTCTTTTAATTTTTTTTTTGATCGGCCTTTGATTGGGCCTCCTTGACAGCCGTCGGCGGGGCATCGCTCAACGATGACAAAGGGAGATTGCCGGGAAAATGATGGGCGCCCGGAGACGTTGACTGATATTGGTGATTAGAGCAGCTTGGATCCATGAAATTTCTAAAGATCAATTTTTTTTTTTACCATTACCCATACACAAATTTATGTTCACTTGAGTTTACCATGTTCATTGCTAGAGATATATTTTTTACCATGATTTCAGTTAGGCCGATTGTAAGATTTTTATTTTTATTTTTACCATGATTCATATATAATTCAATTTTTTGTTCACTAATTTACCATGAAATGTGTTTTGAATTTTGGATGATTTAATCGAATTCATGATATTCAAGTTTCCCATAAAATCAGTTCAGATGGAATTCAAGTTTACCATGAAATGTGTTAATATGGTATTCAAGTTTATAATGAAAATCAATTCAAATGGTTTTCTGTTTCCAAGGATCATGGTAAAAATGCTAATTAAGTTTTATACTTTAAATTCATCATCACTCGTGATTGATTTGTATGCATTTAAAAATTATGGTACAAATAGGTGCATTAAATGAAATATGGTTAAACAAGTGCATTACAAAAATCATTATAAATTTGTAAAAAATTAATTGAGAAATAAAACATTAAAATTTTGAAAATCTATATCTTGTAAAGATTTGAAAATTGAGAATTCCAAATGTCTATTTATTTTTTCGTTAGTATTTTGAAATTTGTAAATGATGGAAGGGGTCAAATTCCTTGAGGTAACTAACAACTAATTAGAGTCTCACTTAATTAGGGAACTAAATAATATATTAAATAAGGGTAGATATGGTATATCACAAGAGAAAATGATAAAAATATTACCGTTCAAATTGATCAGGATAAACCAAAACTTATTAATTTTTTGCTCATAGTAACTGATTTTAAGAAATTTATATAATTAAAAATTAATAGATGTTAAAACATTTTTTTAATATTTTTGGAATATACAACCTAATATGTTTCAATTATTTGTAATTTACATATTAATTTAGTGATTTTTATGTTAATACCCCAACATGTCAAATTTTAAAGTATAAAATTTTTCAAATTTTTTTGTATCGAATTAAAAATTTCGATTAGTAGTTTAAATACAACACAACCCTAATTTGTATATTATTGAAATGGATAAATACAACCCGCCAAAAAAACCCGAACTCAACCAACTTGCCCCTCATACCAAAAACCCAATCTTTTTCCCTAAAATACCCTTACCATTACAAAAATACTAGATAAATTTCAAAAAAAATTAAATCTCCATCCTCTCTCTCTCCTTCCCACGTCTCCCCTATCCCCCATTTGTAAAGACTCAAAATTTTATAAAAAAATGTTTTGTCTGAAAATAAAATTGGGAATAGTAGTGTGGAATATGAGATATTGTATTTGAATGTTTATGAGGGGTAAACGTGAAAGGGTTTTAAATCAAGGACCCATTTGTAGCACTTAAAAAAAGATAAGGGGCAATTGGGTGTTTATCCCACAAAAGGGTTGGTAGATAGAGAGAGACGTATTTTCTCTTCCCTCTCCACAACCGATTCTCACCCCTCTCATCTCCATCCTCTCGACTCTCACTCTCTCTCCTCCCAAAAAATTTCGGCCCAAAATCCATCAAGCCATCACAAATCCGAAGTTTATGCACCATGTACTCGATATTTCAACCCGGAAATCACGTAATCTAGCTCAGGGTTTGGTGGAACTCGGGATTCAATAGGCGAGTTATGAATATTTCTGTAGGTCTGGTACGGACGAAGGGGACAACAACCATGACCCAAAATCTAATTTTTTGCACAGATTCACATATGTGGGGAATCACACCCCAAGCATCAAAACACATGAATTTAGGTATGGAAATGCACCAAAACAAGTCATAAACACTTAGAGGAGGTAGAAATCAACCCCTATCTCAAAGATTAAGCTCCAATTTGTGTAGAACAAGACCCAAAATCTCTCTCCCCTCACTTATTAATTAATGTATCTCTATTTAAAAACTATTTTTTATGATGAAACAGGAAAGTGGCTTAAAATTGTGACTTTTATACGTAGATTACATTCGAACGTAAAGTAATTGGGTAGAGCGGATATCTTACTAAAATTAAGAGTGTATTATGTTTCAACGTGTTTTTATGTACGGGGCTGTACGGGCATCCACCAGTTGATACTTGATACTAGTAAAAGAGGGTCAAAACCTTTAGTAGTAATAATTTTTTCATCTCGAAAGAAAATACCCATTATAGACCAACTACCATTCAAAAGTGAATTCATATGAATTACCCTACTTGTTTAAGTTCATCATTAGTCCTAAACGGCTTAAACCAAACACCTAATTGCCGCCCTACCCTCACCACCACGCCACCCCGCTTCCTGAACAAGTTAGCTCTGTTAGCTCTATCTCTCACTCGCCTCTGTCATAGTTCCTCCATGCCCCCCCTGCCCCCGTCTCTTCCTCCTCCACCTTCTTGTTCCATGGTCGTTCCCCTGCCTTGTTTTGGGGTATGGGTTGCTCAGTGGTGATGTTAGGGCGGCGCGAGCCCCTCTAGCGAATAATGGTTCTGGTGCCCGGAGGCTACAACTCCAGATTTGGGATTTCAACTGGAGAAGCAGCTGGTTTGGATTACTTGATGTTACTCAGTGTCTTGCGAGACAACTTAGTGGGACGACTCAGTTCTATTAGGCTCAATCCAGTTGGTTTTTTGTGCTTTGTTATTATCCTTTCATTTAGTTTTGTTTTAATTTCCAGGAAGTAGAGTTGATTTCATATGGGCTCTCATTGATTTGGATTGAACTGTAGCTTACTATTTAGCCTTGGGAAGGACCCTATGCATCGACCCTCTTATGGATCTGCGCCTATTCTGCAGTATGAGTCTCAGAGCACTGGTCCGTCGTGGCTCTTTGTGGTGTGCTCGTGCCCGGGTCTTCTCAGTATCGGTTTCTTTTCCGTATTTGTATGGAATCTTGTAAGTGCCGAATGTCTTGGCTTTTGGGCCTTCATTAATGAAATGTCTTCCAGTTAAAAAAAAAAAAAGTATTAGAACATGTGTCGCCTAATGTGGTGCCCAATGTTACAGGGGTAACATAACTTCCAGATAACACTCTAGGCATCTGTTGCTTATTTAAAGACTATCATGCTTTGTGCAATGCAGGTTTTCATCATACAGAACTAATACAACAGGGAATAGGTTTTTATTTGAGATAGCAATGACCGAGCTTATCATTCCTCAATTAAGGAAAGCGTTCTGTCAGCCGAATATGGTCGAGAGTCCTCTTCAAACCATACTTGAGCACTGCTTGGTTACCCTCTCTGAATCCTTCCCCATAAGCTGCTGAAGTATCCGACTCTATCTGGTGTTTAAAAAACTCATCAAGTTTCTTCTCAAATTGAGATCGTTTACCTTTCTTTGATGATGTCGAATCAAAAGAAGAAGAAGATGACTCCGAAGATGAAGCAACACTACTACTAGAACCAGCTGTAATCTCAGAATCTAGCCACACATGAGCTAAAACTTTGGCAGATACCTTCTTCCACTTCAGGAGTTAGATTTCGATGACCTACAAAGCACACCAATATAACTTTGAGATCGAGCATATGAGACAGGAAAAATAATCAGTGTTGAGAAGGGAGGACCCATGGATAGAAAGAAAAGGGTGAACAAAAAGAAACTTATATCGTTTGTTTTCCCATCAATTCCCTTTCTTAAATTAATCCCAAAGAAACTTATTTCTTTTGTTTTCCCATCAATCCCACAAAAAAAGAAAAAAAAAATTAATCTTTTTTTTTTTTAATTCCTCCCTCCATCTGGATTTGTTTGTCCCTCGTTCTATTGCAACCAAATAAAAAATTAGTGATATCTTTAAATTGGTAAGTAATTACATGTCCAATATAGATCTTGTTTGATAGATCTCGATTAGTTCTATAAGACAATGTTTTTAAAATTACATAAAACATTATAAATTATAAGATAATCATTTGAAAAGTTGCACGAACTCCCAAAATGGACTAACAAATTCGGACAAAGGGAGCATAAAAAAACTGGGGCTCCATTTGTCTCAACATAAAGTATTTTTCATAAAGAATGCTTTTGCAAAACAGAATTTTCACTTATGCTTTAGGGAGTGGTGAAAAATTTTCACAACAAAATTTTCGAGAGCAATCACCATAAGTGAAGTTCTTGTTCAGATAAACAGTTACTCCCTTCGTCTCGAATTTCTTGTCCACTTTCACTATTCACGACACCTCAAAAAATTGTTTATATTTTCAAATCCATAATGTTATGAGGAATGCTGGAGCACTAAATAACTTACAAACTATTATATTAAAAAAGTACACATGTCATCACCACATCAATGCATGATGCAATATATAGATGCATTCATCCACTAAAAGAATACCACATGTACATTTAGAACATTAGACAGTACATTAGTTAATGCCTCTAGCATTTCTCTAATGTTATATATGCAATATGGATCTCATTTGATTGTTCTTGCTCCATTAAACGAAGTTTTTGAAATTGTAATAAACAATATAAATTGAAAGTTACAGGCAATTGAAAAATGAAATGCATGCACGTAAATGGATAGGAAATTCGGGACGGAGGAGTAAAATTAAGATGTGAAATGACCTCTCTCCTCTTTGTCTTCCCTATCTTTTTTTTTTCTTTTTGATCAACTCTCTTTCCTGTCTTACATACACCACAACTTAATTTTACCCATATATGAACCCAATTTTTGTTTAAAAATAATTCTCTCATCAACTTATTTAACCACCAATTGACCAAGACAAAAATTTTGATATACATACTAGGGGTGTAACCGGTTCGGTACGGTCCGGTTCGGAGGGTTTTTGAGTGAACTGAGCAAAACCAGTTCGGAGGAACCATAGAAATGAAACTGATTTTTTAGGGATCGGTTCATCCAGTTCGGAAGTCGGTTCGATTCGTCCGGGGGGAGAGAGAGAGAGAGAGAGGAGATCGGAAATGAAAAGAAAAGGGTGAACAAAATGATGATTAGGTTCCAGCCAATCTACCCACCGATTTACATACAAAACTATCGAAATAATGTCAACATACATTCACAGATCTGCAACTCAATCAATATTCAATACAATGAAAAGGCAGTAATCAATCGGAAAAAAAAGTTGTGTTTGTGTACAAACATTTACAAATCTAGACGTATATCTATTTATATATACATTATATATATATATATGTTATATACGGATCGAGCGAGAAGAGAGAACAAATTTGGACGACGGACGATGATGATGTGTTCTCTGACTCTAATTGCATCCGATCTCGGAGGGAGGGAGGGAGACAACTAATTGAGTCACTTGATGGTGAGAGGGATGGACAGAGAGAGAGGGGCGCCGCACCTGAGATATGAGTCTGGATTATGAAAAAACTTTGGGAAGGTGAGAAAATAATGGTTTTCTCATGGGCTGTATATATATATAAATATAATTATTTGCTACATTATTCCCAACGGCTTGGTCAACTAAGTTGGTAAGTGAAGTTATTTCCACGCGTAAGGGCAGGGTTCGACTCCCAGCCCCTTCTATTTTTCGAGTAAGAGTATTATTAATATAAATTATATATAAACCGAAAATAAAAACCGAACCGGGTTCAAAACTTCAAGAATCGGGAACCGAACCGGTTCCAAAATTTTAGAAGTCTTCAAAACCGAACCGAACCGAACCGGACAAGTTTAAAAACCGAAAATAAAAACCGATTCGGTTCGGATCTTTTTTTTTGTTTTGTTCAGCCCTAACACATACCCCAGTCTCAGAATTATAAATAAGTGCGTGCAAATACATATGAAATTATGTGTGGGGTCGGTTTCCCTCACACTTAAAAAAACACCTAACTCTTCCGGGCCCTACTGTGATGTTCCGAACCATTGATCTTGTTTAAATGAATAAAATAAAAGGTCCTGCAAAATTTCATCTCAATCGGATATCGGTAAGTGCTTAATCCAAACATTTTGAAAAACACTAGTTCCTGTCACAGTTTTTGCAAAACTGTTTGGATCAAGCACTTACCGATATCCGATTGAGATGAAATTTTGCAGGACTTCCTATTTTACTCATTTAAACAAGATCAACGGTCCGGAACATCACAGTGGGACCCGGAACAAATCGAGTGTTTTT